>CM046389.1:19197857-20406428 GCA_025413875.1 Rhododendron molle | reverse complement strand
TAGAACAACTATTTTAAGGAGGGAGATTACTGATTTTTGTCAAGAAGAACATGAAAAATTTTATGAGAGTTGGGAGAGATTTAAAGATTTTATTTTAAAGTGCCCCCCTCATGGTTTTGAAACATGGAGACTGGTTCAATTTTTCTATAATGGTTTAACTCAGTCTAATCGCAATATGATTGAATCAATGAACGGTGGTGATTTTTTAAATCTTACGGGTGAGGCAGCTTATGAGTTTCTTGAAAATTTGTCTGAGAGATCTCAACAGTGGGATTTTACTTCTCATCGAGACAAACTAACTTCCACACCTAAGAGAGGGGGATTATATGAGGTGAAAGAAGATTCAGATATGAGAATAAAGTTAGATAATCTTACTCGAAAGGTTGAGGCGTTAGTTTTAAGTAAAACTATGGAGTCAACCAATCAAGTTCAAAGTGAGGTGTGTTCTCTTTGCAGTAGTCACATGCACATAACACAAACATGTCCTTCCATTATTGGATATTCTGAAAGCTATGTTGAACAAGCAAATGCACTTAATAATTATGGAAAATCATTTGCTAGTCCTTTTTCAGAAACATACAACCAAAATTGGCGAAATCATCCAAATTTTTCATGGCGTCAGAACCAACCTTCTACAAATATAGGTGGACAACCTTTCCATTCACAAAATCAATCTCCCCCAGGTTTTCGTCCTCCTACACACTCATACCCTTCTCAATCTCAGCCTTTTTATACTCCAACTTCTGTGTCTCAACCGAATTTCCAATCTGTTGCACCACAACAACAGTCATCCTTAGATGACACCCTTAAAGCAATCTTGGCTAAAATTGAAAATTCAACTCACTTGCATGCTCAAGCCATCGCTAAATTGGAAAATCAAATGGGTCAATTGGCTAGTCAAGTTGCGGAGAGAGAGAAAGGGAAGTTTCCGAGTCAAACTCTAGTGAATCCTAAAGGACAGTTTTCTATAGGCACCACCTCCACTTCTTCAAACGAGCAACACCATGTTCAATCAATCATTACCCTTAGATCCGGGAAAGAAGTTGATAATAAAGTTAGTATGCCAACTGAGGAATTAGCTGAAGCTGAAAAAGAAGAAAATCATGTTGATCCTGCTAAAGTTCAAGAGTCTGTTTCTCCACCACTTATAATAGAGCCACTTGTTAGGAACTTTGTCCCTAAAGCTCCTTATCCTCATCGACTAGTAGCCCCTAAAAAAGGTGCACAATTTGGAGACATTCTAGAAGTGTTTAAGCAAGTACAAATCAATATTCCATTTTTAGATGCCATTCAACAAGTACCCTCATACGCTAAATTTTTGAAAGATCTAGTCACAATTAAAAGGAAGACAAATGTTCCAAAGAAGGCATTTTTAACTGAACAGGTTAGCTCTATTATCCAGTGCAAAATTCCAATAAAATACAAAGACCCGGGTTGTCCAACAATTTCTTGCGTTATAGGTAACCATCATATCGATCAGGCTTTGTTAGATTTGGGGGCTAGTGTCAATTTATTACCTTACTCAGTGTACTCACAATTAGGGTTAGGAGAGTTAAAACCCACTCAAGTAACACTCCAATTAGCTGATAGATCTGTCAAAATTCCTAGAGGAGTCATTGAGGATGTTCTAATTAAGGTTGACAAATTCTACTTTCCTGTGGACTTTATAGTCCTTGACACTCAGCCTGTCCAAAACTCTAGTGGGCAAATTCCTGTTATTTTAGGGCGTCCCTTCTTAGCTACATCTAATGCTTTAATCAACTGTAGAAATGGTGTGATGAAATTATCATTTGGTAATATGACTGTTGAGCTTAATATTTTTAATACAAGCAAGCAACCACTAGATGAAGATGAGGTTAGTGCAGTTTGTATGATAGACACTTTGGTTGAAAATACTTTTGTTCAGTCAAGTTATGAGGATCCCTTAGAAGCTTGCCTAGCACATTTTGGGTGTGAATTTGACATCGATGAGTCAATTGAGCAAGTTAATGCATTATTAGATGCTACCCCGTTAATGAGCATTGATGAATGGCAACCAAAAGTGGTTCCTCTTTCACTGTCTACATCACCAGCATTTCCATCTATTGTGGAGCCACCTAAGTTAGAACTTAAGCCATTACCAAACACTCTTAAATACAAATTCCTTGGCCCTTGTGAGTCTTTACCAGTAATCATAGCCTCTGATTTAAATGATACACAAGAACAAAAATTGTTGAATGTCCTAAAGGAGCACAAGGAAGCAATAGGGTGGTCCATAAATGATATCAAGGGAGTTAGTCCTTCATTGGTCATGCATAGAATCCATTTAGAGGAAAATGCTAAAACTTCACGTGAGCCACAAAGGCGTCTAAACCCTGCCATGCAAGAAGTAGTTAGAGCGGAAATTCTTAAGCTTTTAGATGCTGGCGTTATTTATCCAATTTCTGATAGCAGTTGGGTGAGTCCTGTTCAAGTTGTTCCTAAGAAATCGGGTGTGACGGTGGTAAAAAATGAAGACAATGAATTAGTTCCCACCCGTGTTCAAACAGGATGGCGTGTTTGCATAGACTATCGAAAATTAAATTCCATGACACGAAAAGATCATTTTCCTTTGCCGTTTATTGACCAAATGTTAGAAAGGTTAGCGGGACATGAGTATTATTGCTTTCTCGATGGTTATTCTGGTTATAATCAAATTCCCATTGCACCGGAAGACCAAGAAAAGACTACGTTCACATGCCCTTATGGTACTTTTGCCTACCGCCGCATGCCATTTGGATTATGCAATGCACCAGCCACGTTTCAGCGATGCATGGTGAGTATTTTTTCTGACATGGTAGAACGTTTTTTGGAAGTATTTATGGATGATTTTTCAGTTTTTGGACCTTCTTTTGATGAATGCTTACACCATTTGACCCTAGTGTTAGTGCGATGTAAAGAAAAAAGTCTTGTGCTTAATTGGGAAAAATGTCACTTTATGGTTAAGCAAGGAATTGTATTAGGGCATATCATCTCACATAAAGGTATTGAAGTGGATAAAGCTAAAATTAATTTGATATCTAACCTTCCACCCCCACGTACTATAAAGGAGATTAGATCATTTTTGGGTCATGCGGGCTTTTATAGGAGGTTCATTAAAGACTTTAGTAAACTTGCTAAACCTCTATGTAATTTGCTAGCCAAAGATGCCCCGTTTGTGTTTAATGAGGAATGCCTTCATGCTTTTGAGAGATTAAAAAGTGAGTTGACCTCTGCCCCTATAATTCGACCACCCGATTGGAATGTCCCTTTTGAAATTATGTGTGATGCCTCTGATTACGCAGTAGGCCCTGTTTTAGGACAACGTGTCGATAAGCTCCCTCATGTAATTTATTATGCTAGTAAGACGTTAAATGATGCACAATTAAACTATTCCACTACAGAAAAGGAGTTACTAGCAGTTGTTTTTGCGCTTGATAAGTTTAGAGCTTATTTATTGGGTTCAAAGGTCTTAGTCTATTCGGATCATGCTGCATTGAAATATCTGTTGTCTAAAAAAGATGCTAAATCTAGATTAATTCGATGGATTTTGTTACTGCAAGAATTTGATATTGAGATTCGAGATAAAAAAGGCTCTGAGAATGTGGTAGCTGACCATCTGTCTAGATTAATTGTAGAGTTCACTGAGGATTCATTGCCCATCTCTGAAAATTTTCCTGATGAACAATTGATGCATGTGTCTCAATTATCTTCACCTTGGTTTGCAGATATTGTAAATTATCTTGTAACTGGAGAGATACCCTTACATTGGCCCAAACATGATAAATCTAAATTTTTATCCAAGGTTAAGTACTTCTTTTGGGATGATCCATACTTATTTAAATATTGCCCAGACCAAATTATTAGAAGGTGCATTCCTGAAAGTGACCAACGAAGTGTCATTTCTTTTTGTCATGATTATGCATGTGGAGGCCATTTTAGTGCTAATAAGACGGCTGCAAAAATTTTGCAGTGTGGATTTTATTGGCCTTCTATTTTTCAAGATTCACATGCATACTGTATAGCTTGTGAGCGTTGTCAAAAGTTAGGTCGTATTACAAGAAGAAATATGATGCCTCTTAACCCAATTCTGATTGTAGAGATATTTGATGTATGGGGCATTGATTTTATGGGTCCATTCCCTAATTCCTTTGGTAATTTATATATCCTTGTCGCTGTTGATTATGTTTCTAAGTGGGTTGAAGCCATTGCATGTAAGACTAATGATCACAAAGTGGTGATCCAATTTTTGAAAGATAACGTGTTTGCTCGTTTTGGGACACCACGTGCTATTATTAGTGATGGAGGTAAGCATTTTTGCAATCGAGTATTTGAGCATTTAATGAAAAAATATATCATAACGCATAAAGTTGCAACTGCATATCACCCGCAGACTAGTGGTCAAGTTGAGATATCTAATAGGGAGATTAAAAATATACTTGAAAAAACAGTGAACCCTAATAGGAAAGATTGGTCTTTACGACTTAATGACGCATTGTGGGCTTACCGTACGGCATTTAAAACTCCCATTGGAATGTCTCCTTACCGGCTTGTCTATGGGAAGGCATGTCACTTACCCATAGAACTAGAACACAAGGCATATTGGGCTACCAAACAACTCAATTTTGATCTTGACAAAGCAGGTGTTCGCAGAAAGCTTCAACTTCTTGAGCTAGAGGAAATTAGGGATGATGCCTACGACTGTGCCAAATCGTACAAGGACCGTATGAAAAGGGTTCATGACCAAAACATTTTAAGAAAATCTTTCACTTCTGGTCAAAAAGTCCTTCTTTATAACTCTCGTCTGCATTTGTTTCCAGGCAAACTCCGTTCTCGATGGTCCGGCCCTTTTATCGTTCGCACTAGCTATCCGCATGGGGCCGTTGAAATTGAGAATCCTAAAGATGGTTCTGTGTCCAAAGTGAATGGGCAGCGGTTGAAACCGTTTATAGAATTGAGAAGTCCGGAAGTAGAGGCAATCCTTTTGGAGGATCCTGTTTATCAAGATTGACCATTTAGTCTGCCCAACTTTAGTGATCTTTGTTATGCAAAAAAAAAAAAAAAAAAGAAAGACATTCTGACCTCATTTATCTCTTTTGGTTAGTGCATTCTTTTCTTTTCTTGTGTTCCCATAATTTGTTTCGCAGGTGTTGCACAGTTTTGTCTCATCGCGCTTACCAGGTGTATCCTACCCTTTCTCACCTTTACGCTACAATCCATCTCTTTTTAAGCATTTGCATTCATGACATTGAGGACAGTGTCATATTTAGGTTTGGGGGAGGGTTCACCTATTATTTATGTCAGTTCTGTGCTTAAACTTCATAGTTATCGTTTTTTTTCTCTTACAAGTGCCAAAGTAAAACAAAAAAAAAAAAAAGTAAAAATTCAAAAACTTTCAAAAATAAAATAAAATATTTTGGATGCTTGATTATGATTTCTGACGTGCCTATTGGTTTTCAATTAGTGCTAGTTTGATTGTGGCCCAAGTTGGAGTCTTGATATGAATTCATTGATAGAGTTAAGCTTGTGAACATATGCATTGATGAAAAGCACTTAGTTGGTTTGTATCACCTATATTTGGATAGTGATTAATCACTTATTTACATGCCTTTGCACGAGCACCATCACACTTAGACTTGGATTTGATCTCGAGGGCCGTACATATATTTTTGATGCCTCAGTAGGAGTCAAATCTTAACAAAATGCATAATGTCCTTTTTCCCAACAAAAAAGAAAAGAAAAAAGTAATGAATAAAAATGCATACTTTTTCGGGCTTTTCACTTAGTAACCGGGCCTCTTGCCTCAATAAGCAGTGAGTGTTCGCGTCAAACGGTGGAGAGTTCCGCGATTGTCATGTGTGGTTAGCTCGGGTTCGTAGCCTTTTTGACTCGAGTGATTAAGTCCGTTGGGGTGTTCTCTACATCTAGTGCCCTAAAGCCATCTGGTTTGGGTGTCACTGGCCTAAAGCTTGCTACAAGGGTCAATTAGAAAGCTTAAGGGACCAAGGCATTGCACAACCACAAAGAAATATATATAGAAAAAAAAGTGAAAATTGGAATAAGGAGAGGGGCTATAATTTCATGTGAACATTTTGATGAGTATTGAGGTATTGAAGGTGCGTGTATTGTTTTCGAGGTTAATGAACATCTTTGTGTGACTTTTCACTTTACACGCATGCCTTGTGATTTCTTTCTATCCAAATATATGTGGGAGGAACAGTTTTTATGCAAATTCGGATTAGAATGTTCACTTGTTTAACTTTGTTAATGGATGAAATATCTTGCCTCTAACTTGTGTTATTCTCATGCCAGTTACTTTGAGAGACCATAGACTATGTTTTGGAATTTTAATCAAGGGTCATCTCCTTAAGAATTTTGTGGGTAGATTCACTGCAAACCCTCACGAGACTATAACTCGTCCACTAGGGCAACCTAGGGGTTTAAAGGCTTGTTGCATATGCTAAATGCAATCGGACTCCTCCGAAAAAGGATTAGTTAGTTCTTTGGTTTTCCTTATTTTATTTTGTTTCTTTTGCTCGAGGACTAGCAAAATATAGGTTTGGGGGTATTTGATGAGCACAAAATATTGACATGTGGAGATACCTATATCGTATATTGTTAGTTCTTTATATTATGCTTAATTAGACTAGTTATTATCTTTTTGATCGTTTTACTCTGAATTATTAATTTGCAGGAAAAAGATGATAACTACTTAATGTTTTGGCCGTTGGATTAAAAAGCCCGAAGTCGATTGTTATTTGGTTTCAAAACATGGCTCTGTGATGAATTAGTCTCAGTGGTTGGTCCATCTATTATTTTGCTCAAGTAATTGCATCAAAGTTATTTTCTTAGAGAAGGCAGCACTACAACCCATGGCTTGCACGTGATCTAGACTACTAAAGGAAACAGCCATATTAGTTGAAGCCAATTAGGCAAACTAAATAACAGGGAGATTGAATTTAAAAAGGAATCAAATTCCTTACGGCAACTTTCAGCATTATTAATAATCAAGGCCATATGATTCACGGGGGAAATAAATGACGGCAGAAGAAGACTTTTCCACGGACCATCTCATATCACCACGCCTTAGTACTTTCCCCACGCAGCAGAGCGATACCACCACCGAGCAGCATCATCATCTTGGCGGAGGGAAGAAAAAGATGGAGAAGGAATTATTTGTTTCGTAAGCTTTGTTCAATGGAGTTTTATCTTTATTTGAGTATGTGTTTTAACTCTATGAGCGACTAAACTTTTCAACTAGGGTTGAGGATGAAGCCCCATTAACGATTATTATTTATATATTCATGAGATTTGATTTTACCCGAATATGTGGTTTTGATTTTGATAAAATTGTTCTTACTCCAAATCAATTGTTAGGGATAAATTCTGAATATGAGTTCAATCATGTTTTTCTCATGATTTGGAATTGTCTTTAGCATTGAAAGCTGGTTTTTAATCATTAACTATAAAATTGGATATTTATTGTGATTTGTTAAAAGCGGATACAATTAATGATTTGATTTTATACTTGCGAGCGGAGAGGAACGAACATTAGACTTTTTGATGAACTTTCACGATGATATTTTCCGTGGTAACAGAATTAGCTTTTAGATTATCACGAAGAAATTTTGGGTAAAATCAGTAATCATGAATATATAATGATATGAGTTAATGGGTGTGGATTCCGAAACCCTAGTATTTTCTCCTTTTGATTAAAAAGAAGTTTTAATTTTCTCGTCTTTGATAATTTAGTTTATTGTTTTTACTTTTCACTTTTAGTTTAAAAATCAATCACAACTTTTGTCAACTAGGTTAGGGTTTAATCGGTTTAAGTTACTTATTTTTCCTAGAAAAAATCGTAAGTCCCTGTGGGTTCGACCTCGCTCTTGCATTACTATATTTCGGTACGATTCGTGCGCTTGCGAGTACTTTAAAATTTCACAACAAGGTTCTTCCCTAGGCTTCAAGAAACACCTCTAGTGCCGCTACTAAACCGCCCTACGACCACCCTTTCGATCCAAAAGTAGTTTTCTAGTAGTCAAGATCAAGTTTCAAGAGAAACCTTTCTCTTTCGAAGCTAACGAAGGCCACCTCCTAAGCCGTTACTCCGTCCGTCTGCCAACTTTCTTTCCGTCGATCCTTTCGTAGTCCTTTTCTACCGCCAAGAAGAAAGGTACTGTAATCAACCCATAATCCTAAGTATATGTTAGACACTACTCCTTGTTTTAGTGTTAACCCTAGCTAAGTCGTTATAATGCAAGCATGTTAATGATAGTTTATTTCTTAAAACGTTGGATGCATGATAGTTAGTGAACTTAATATTGCTATTGGATGATTAAGCATGATTAGAATCGACTTAAGATATAACTTCGTGTAGAAGTAATCGCATGTTGATCTTTTAACTTAACTATAAGCTTATATTCCATTGCTTGTATTACTTGTGGTATTATAACAAAGCATATGGTGGATTACCACCCCAAGGGCGTCCGCACATGTGGCGTTATGCTTTAAGTAATGGTTATGGACATGCTATGTACTTGCTTGGATTATACTTACCGTAAGTATGCGTAGTAAATTTCTAAACATGAGTTAAATGGTTAAGGTATCAAAGCTAGTTAGCAAAACTTGTTTTACTAAAGTACTAAAGAAGAATGAGCATGTCAAATAATGAATTTCTACGTCAATAACCATATGTTGTATTGAAAATCCCACAAATGAAGAAAGAACGGATTTTCGTAATATATTATTGTCTTGAGGATGATTATGTATGTATAGTTGTTTGCATTACTTGTTGCTGATAAAACATAAGTGGCTTTAAGTAATAATTTGAGTACGATTAGGTAATATAGAGTTCGATGATCTTACTAGTTTAGTTTCAAGATTACTTTAAAGTGATTTGTCCCGCCGCGGAGTCTATGCATGATTACGAGACACGAGAATCGAAAAGTAGAAACATGACACTTAAGGAGTGGTTGATATGGATAAAAAGGATTTTTGAGACCACATAATGGCCGGACTTGGTAGCCTTATGTGAGTTGTGAAAACCCGCAAGGTGGCCGGACTTGGTAGCCCTTTGTGCGGACTTGCGAAAACCGCAATGAGGCCGGACTTGGTAGCCCATTGTGTAGATTGCTAATGGAGCTGGATGTGGTAGCTTCATTGGTAATTGGGCTTGGTTATCCGCGGAGAGGAGCCAATGCAAAATTTTGTAACGTGGCCGGACTTGGTAGCCCGTTGAATGAGAAGTGATTTTTTTTGAAATGAAATGGTGACACAATACGATGAGTCGCGTAGGAGAAACTAAGAAAGGCATGACACCAACGTAAGCAAGATAGTGAATGCGGATGTATCATTGTGAATTATGTTGTTCAATGAGTATGCGTAATTATTTATATGACCCTTTGTTGTAAGTTATGGGTTAGCGGGTTGGATTATTCTATTGAGCTTCTGTAGCTCACGGAGTTACCTTTTTGGTGACCCTGACATATTATACTGGGGGCGACGCTGGTATAATGTGTCAGATTTCATAGATGAGCAGCAGGAACAGTACACCTTGGAGGCCTTTGGAGCCGAGGAGCTTGCAAGGATGGAGGAAGAGGCGGAGCTGTAGATAACCTTAGATATCCATTCCTTTTGTGTAATAAAAGAACCCTTTGGGAGTTTATGATGTAATAAAGAGCCAGACTCTCTTTTGTTGTTCAATAAAATGTTTATTTAACGTACCCAAAATTCGGGGCGTTACAGAAAGTAACAAAGTACCTCGACCCGCCAAGAGAATGCACTGGCGCAGGACCCCATACGTCTGTATGAACAAGCTCTAGCTTGTTTGGCTTGGGAGGTCTGCCACTTTTCTAGAAACTAACCCGCTTTTGCTTGCCAAAAATACAGTCTTCGCACATGTCAAAATCCACTGACTCAACTGGCAGCTTCTCCTGTGTCTGCAGAACCTTCATCCCCTTCTCGCTCATATGTCCTAACCTGTCGTGCCACAAACTTGAACTCACTTGGCTTTCTAGCCGCAAACCTTCCGCGAACCTACCCTCGCGCGGTACCACCTTTGCGAGACCCTTGCGGTCCTCGCCCGGGACCACCCCCGCGAGTCCCTCCCCGATGGCAAGTGAATGACTCCCATGTGAAGTTAAATAGAGAGTACTGACTTTCTTTCCGCGCGCTACCACCATGGTACCGTTGGAGACCTTCCATGCGTCTCTTGTGAATGTTGAGGTATATCCCGCTGCTCCCACTTGCCCAACTGAAACAAGATTCCTCTTCAGCTGCGGGACGTGTCTGACATCCTTCAAACACCATTAAAACCCCTGCGTTTCAATCTACACATCATCCATTCCCACTATACTACATGGCTCATCATCACCCAAGTATACTTGCGCGAAGTCGCCTGCTACATAGTTCTTCAGAACACCCTTGCTAGCAGTCGCGTGGAATGAGGCGCCTGAGTCAACCATCAATGACTCTGCGATACTGTCCATCAAAAGAATAAGTCCATCCTGCACGATGTGGGACTCCTGCTCACCATTATTCTTTTTTGGAGCCTTGCAGACTGAAGACATGTGACCCGCCTGGCCACAGTTCCAGCATTCACTTTTAATACTGCGTACTTGTGTTTTACCGCGGGACTTCTTGCCGCGCGACTTCGACCGGCTCTTGTTTTGGTTCTGACCACCCCTGGCCTGGCTTCTGCCCCTCTGCTCACAACTTAAAGCTGAACCTGAACTGCTAGAGCCTGACGCTCCCTCGATCGATTTCCTTCTAACTTCCTCAGTCAGAATCAAATTGACTATATCATTCAGTTTGAGTTTCTCCTTCCTAGCCGAGTTACTCACCACGGTAACTGTACCCAGCCAGCTCTCTGGCAACTGAGACAGGATCAACAAGGCTTGAACCTCGTCGTCGAACTCAATACCAACAGAGATCAATTGATCCACTATTGTATTGAAGTCGCTGAGATGCTTTATAAACGAACCTCCTTCGGGCATCTCGAAGTTGAACAACTTCTTCATCAAGTGCACCTTGTTTGCCGTGGACTTCATACATCTCCGCAAGCGCGTCCATTAGATCGGACGCGATTTTTCTTTCAGTATATTGTGCGCGACAGACTTCGAGAGTGACAACCGGATCAGCCCCATTGTAGACACCCCAATCCGGATCTCGGAGAGTCTTTGTCCACCCCGATGATGAATAAAGGAAACGGTACCTTTGTAAGCTTGAATAAGGGATTCCCCTCTGCCCAGATGAAACCCAAAAGCTCAAAAGCCCAGATAAGCCAAGAAAGCCCAAAAAGTCCCCCTGGACTAAACCTGAAGCACCGCGCAGGACGATTCTGTATCGCGCGGCATATCAAAATTCAGTACACCGCGCGCAATTATGATTTGTACCGCATGGCATTTCAGGTAAAGTTCTGACTGGCTCAGGAAGCTGTCGGCCACGCCAATTTGAGCCACAGCTGATGAGTGGCTTAGCCGAAAGCACACTTCTGCCCGCCCAGAAAATACCTTCACTATTTGAAATTCAAAATCCTTGGCCTTTTGCCTATAAATAAACCCCTCCACTCAAGGGAAAGGGGCTTCCTTTTCCAGCTTTTGAGCATTCTTACTCCATAAGCTTTCTCTCTCTAGCTTTCATATCCATTTTCCATTTCCAAGTCTTGAAGATGTCATTCCCAAAAGACATTCTTTGAGTACTTTCACTCACTTTCCTCCTCATTATTGAAGTTAGCCTCTTACTAACTTCAAGATCTCATCCCCCAAAATACCAAACCTTCTCTCATACTCATACTTTTCTTGTCTCATCTAACTTTCCCCATCCACATCCTTTACCATCCGTATTCATCTCACACCAACCATCGTCGATCAAGCTCAAGACCAAAGGTAAAACTAAGTTTCCTTGGGCTAGGCTCTGTTCTGGCCCTGAGGGAAACTTTTCTGTTGTCAGATCTAACCCTTTTTGGTTAGGTTTTGACTTAAAAATCATTTTCTGAAAACAAAGTAACTACTGTGCTGAGGCCACCATGCCGTGCGGCTATTCATTCAGTCGCGCGGCATAGTGAGCTTCAGCGCGCGGCGCTTCAGTTACTGACGCCTTCTTAATCAGGTTGTCTGGATCTGGGTTATTGCTTGTTAGGACTGTCTGTATCTGCTGCTTACTATTTTTATCACCTTTGAAGTAAGACCATATCTACAAGTCATGTCTTATCTATCAAATAAGGCTTTTCTTGATCATCCCGAATGATCAAACACATCAAAAGACGTTTTATGGCCATGGGTTGGAGAAATGGTAATCTTTTGAGATGATCTGATTGTTATACGGCCTTCGTTGACTCTTTGAAACAACAATACGCCAGGTGGCATTCTGAATGCTTTTAATAGTCTGACAGCAGAGTGGGTACCACGCGCAGCATGCTGAAGGGTCGCGTGCGGCATTACGGTGTGCCGTGCATGAAGTAATCACGGTCCAGACAGCTTGTCAAGTGTTTTTCTATTTATTTGCATCACTCTTATCATCTCTGTACATACAGCACCACAAACACGCCAATGTGATATATTTTCTGTGTCCCTTCCCCGTTATTTGCTTTTATTAAGGAGCTTAATACTCCAAATGATATATGAGATTTCCCCTTTTGAAAATATAAAGTAGAGATCGGTTTCACCGGGCGATTGAGGTGCTTTTTAAAGAAAAACCTTCCCCATTCGTAACGTGGCTCCCGAACCCATAATCTCGACGTTTTTGCTAGACCAAAAGCCTTTTTCAAATGCGTTCTCGATTTCTCGGATCATCCATCTAAAAAATCCAGGTGGCGACTCTTCGAGTTAGTGCTTCGAGGGCGCAGGAGCCCACACCCATCGCCTTCTGATCAAGAACATCCCATTTTTGGTTACACTCTCCTGTTTTCTTCCCCTTTTCTTTACCCAGCAACGGCCGATAAAGATCCTTCTGGTACAGATAGTCCTCCATCTGCATCTTCCAGAAAGCAAAGTCCGAACCATCGAACTTCTCGATCTTCGATTTCCCTTCTTCTGAACCCATAGCTCCCACTAAAATCCGGATTGCCCAAAAGCTTCAATCGAAAAACTGTTGAACACCATTACCGCAACTGCGGCTCTGATACCAGTTGTTGGGAAATCGGAGCCTCGCGCTCAGACTCACAATGAATAAAAAACACTCAGAATCTTGGGATACTATCGTCACAGAAAACAAACCAGAGAAAAGGAAGATAAAGAGGAACATAAAAACAGAACACATAGATATACGAGGTTCGGCAACTTGCCTACGTCCCCGGGAGCCACACTAGTCCACTATGAACGAAAGAAAACGAAAGATTACAAGTCTTCTCCTTCCTCTCTGAGAAAGGTTTTCTCTTGCACTCTCTCTCTCACTAGAAACCCTCTAGAAATTTTCTCTCTCTTTGTGCTCTCAAACTCTGCTCCAAAAAATAATGAATACAACAACTTATATTTATAAGCAAACCTTAAGTGATAGCTGGACCCGTCCAACCAACTTGGGACGCGGCCCACGGCCCATCCCGGTCGCGAGCCTGCCTGTCGCGCACTACTTGCTGCGGAACTCTCTACGCTGGTCGCAGACCATCTACCACGGAACCCTCTGCGCGGGTTGCGGAACTCTGTTGCTGAAAGTTGTCTGCATCCCCAACATTAACCCCTGACAAACGCTCAAATGGTGACCAAAAAGGGATAAGCCCTGAAATGAACGTACGGGTTAAGCCATTGAAGTAAAGTTAATTTGGATATGTTGGAATATAATTTGATTGACTGTTAATTGTTGGGTTTTCATTGAGTGTGTATCTCTGTTATTCTTCGTACATCTAATTTGTTGCACTCATCATTTCATAATCATATAGAGTTAGTTGAGATTTTCTACTGGCTAGTGTAGCTCAACCCTTCATTCTTTTCAGGTACAACTCAGGGATAACAACACGGAGTGTGTGCGTATGCATGGATTTATGTCTTTTGAAAGCTTTACTCTGAGGAGTTATTTACCATCTATGTAGGTTTCCTTTTTGAGAGATATAATCATAACTTCATTCTATTCTCTTTTGACAAAGGATGGATGTAAACGCTAAATCATTTTCCTTATTTCGTACTTATGAAATATTTGGGTTGTCGAGCCATGGATGTAATCTTTTGAAAATATTGGGGCTAGAACTATAATTTGTGGATATGCTATGGACTAAAACTTTTGGATACGACTTGGAAAATAAATAAATAAAAATTTGATTAGATATTGGTAACTACATGATGGAATGAAATTTGTTTTGAATCCAATCTCAAAATTTTATTTGTCATTTTTTTTTCCCGAAAACAATGTACTATACTATGGTCATTGAGGGCTTGCTCATTTGGAGAACTCAAAACTCTTGTGCACGGTCTTTAATAAATTTTTTCTATCTATTTCTCTTCACTCATTACTCATAAAACCCTCTCTCATTATAACCCAAATCAAATAGGGTCTGAGTTACTGATACCTAATCAATTTCAATTTTTTTTTTAAGAATGTTACTATTTGAGCTATATCATGTAAACAATTGGAATCAAAGCAATCTATAGGCCCCGTTTGATAACTCTCCAAGGGGTTGGGATTGGATTGGTAGAGTGGGGGTATTATCAATACCTTGTTTGGTTTCCCAAAAATGGTCCGAACTATCAATCCGGTGGGATTGCTAAGATCCCAATTTGGGGGTATTGCTAATACCATCTTGGAGATGGTATCGGTAATCCCATCTCAACCTCCCCTCATTATCAATCCCTTCTAATTATCAATCTCTTCTATCAATCCAATATCATCATCTAATCTCATCTCAAACAAACATAATATTAATAATCTCATCATCAAATCTCATCCCAAACAAATATGCTCATTATCAATCCCTTCTCATTACCAATCCTTTTTCATTATCAATCCCAATCCTAATTTCATTTCCTTATGAATCTCATCCATCTATTATTGTTATCAAACGAGGCCATAGTGCCTTGCGTGGAGGAACCATAAGTTTCTTTTTTTTTTTTTGCTCGGCAAAAGAAACTTTTTATTCACTCGAAGAGGGTACATCGAGAAACAAAAAACAAAAAGAAAGACATCACCGTCCAACAGATAGTTGGACAATACAACACCCAATATACTGCTACATCCTTAGCTTCCGAATACCATCCAAAAAACCTTTGAACTCCTCCACCGTATATAATTTAATCTCAAACTTGGACTTCATCCACATAGCCACTCTAGTCTTCACAAGCTCCCCCACCTCCCGGATACTTGTTGTAGTATTGTTAAAAACATAGTCGTCTCTTACCAACCACAAGGACCAAAGAGTTGCATAGAAGGTAGCTTCCCATAAGTGTTTCTCCAAATTTTTAAACCTGCTATCAAGTTTCTTTACTTTGGCTTTTTAGCCGAAAGAGGTTTATGAAGCAAAAAAAGATCAGAATATATTCCATTCGTCTCAAAAATTTGGATATCTTTACTATTCAAGTCCTATGAAAAAATTATCTATAAGTTTTAATCCATAATATATTTTTTTAAAGTAATACAGTATGAGATATCTTTACTATTCAAGTCCTATGAAAAAAAATTATCTATAAGTTTTAATTCATAATATTTTTTTATAACTAATGTGAATCCTGTTCGATAGAATATGACTAGATCTACTCCCTCCGTCCTATTTTGTTTGTCCTTTTTTTTATACGTGTCATTCTTTAAACGCTTATATCTCCCAATAAAATATTTTCATAATTTTAAAAATTTTGTATTATAGACCTAATCGAGAACTATCAAATAAGATCCATATTACATATTTTTGGATATTCATATCAGAATATATAAGCGATTGAAAACTGACAAAAATATCAAAAAAGGACAAAGAAAATGGAACGGAGGAAGTATTAATCAAAGTTTTGCAAATCACATAAAATATTAAGAATAAGACAGATATATAGTACAACTTAAAAATGACACGCAATCCTAAAAATTTCTAACATTATGAGACGGAGAGAGTATTAAGTCATCAACTAAAAACGGCCTACAATTGATATCGAGGGTGTATACAATACATGAAAGTGTCCATAAAAAATACATGAACGGTTCAGATTCATGTCAGAATAAATCTAGACTATTAATGCTTTTTTTTCATAAACACTTTCATGTATCCTAACACTTTTGATTGATATCACATCCATCATCAGATAAGAAGTAATCCAATAAAATCATGAAAATACTTGAAAGCTTGAATTATGTGACATGGTGTGCTTTTAGTGCATGGCCAGAGCAATAATCATGGCAAAAGTGCTTTTGTAAGCTTATTTATCCACAGAAATTACTAACAGGGGATTGACCCAGGCCAGAAGTCGAAATTCAACTGGGAAGACTGCTGACCAAATGATGGTTAAAGTGGGTCCACAAGTTCCATGCTGATAGGATCGATGTCCTCAATTCCAATGGAAGGTGGGATCCACCACTTAACCTTGTTACGATTGGATCAGTTTTATTGGGGATCCATTTAGTTTTCGTACAAATAAAAATTAATTCAACAACTTCTCTAAAGTATGTATTTCAGATTAATTATTGCAATAAAATCTTGATGGCTCATCAAAGTGCATTAATATTACAATCTTGCAGTGCACTGTACTACATGGATATGAAATCAACACAAGTTCACAATAATTTTACACGCTTTTTGGACAACGAGCAATGACTTTCAAGCACTGAATAATAATTAATTCTTGAAAGATATTCATCAGACTCTCAAAAAGATTTCGTATTTCGGTATGCGGAGTTCATAAATATGTGTTGTTACCAAAAACATTGAGAGTATATCCCAAGAGTACTTTAACAAATTCTTATACTCAATAATTACTTTTTACATAACAATATGATTATAGATGATCCCAAAAAATTAAAAATAAAAATTATAGTGAGGTAGGGAAGATGGTCCCACACAGATTAACATCATGTACAGGGTTGATGTGGTGTTAAAGCAAGACACTGGATTGTTCCTCCATGCATTTGTCACCAATCCCCTTAAAGAGGGGGATAGACAGATTAAAGATTCAAATCCACTCATGATATTTTGTCCCTGACATTGCAAGCTCACCATCCCACCCAACTGAGATTCTTATGAACACGCGCGCTCTCTCTCTCTCTCTCTCTCTCTCTCTCTGTCTCTCTCTCTCTCTCTCTCATCTAGGGTGCCGTCGATCTTAGCAAATAATAATTTAAATTAAAAATAAATTTTATTTGTAAGAAATATTTATTATCGGTCAAAATTAAAAAACATTTCTCAAATTCTCAACTATTTTAATCGAAGAGATCAACGGTTTGCATGTCACACTATATTGGGGTGCACAACAGCATCTTCTGATCCCTTCTCTCTCTAAAATTTGTTTTTCTTTCGAGAGAACAAAATTGGTTTTTCTTTCCAGAGAGAACATGGAACGCAGATTTAAGGTCAAATTCACATTTTGTATTACATTGTGGAAATAAGTGATGAGGGATTGTTTGTCCAAATAAGCCACTATGGCTTATATTGTACCATAGAATATTATAAAATTCTCACTTTTGCCTTTAAACTTCGATCTTTCTGAATTTGGTCGTTAAAATATTGGCGTTGGGTCACTGACTAGTAGTATGGTTCGAATGAGGTGGCTAAGTTGGTTGGTTATACCATAGTCCAAGTGAGTCGAATCGAGCTGAGTTTAAAAATCTTGAATTTGTTGTCTTTACACAAGTAATGTGTGGGCCACATGAAGATACAACGGGGTCAATTAACCTCACTCAAATTTAATTAATGTTGCTCGAGACCTATGTAGCTCAAAGTTTATTTTGCTATTTTGGTCTCACTGCCTAGAAGTTCTAAATTGTCCCAACACCAAATACTACTTTTGATCCCGTCGTATATGATTTAGATTTTGTATTCCGCTCTCCAAGAATTCTGGCTATATATGCTCTTACAGCCAGAATTTAAAGGAGGCGGGGGGCTGCTCTCCCCCAGCCTGCTCCCCTTCCTGCTCCCCCCGAGTGGGGCCCACTCCGGATCTTACTCCGATAATCGGGATCGTTCACTTTGTAGAGCTCGTCGAGTAGAACAACCATGCAAAAAATCAGCTTAATTGGATATCATTAACTGCTTGATCGGAACCCATATAATTGCAAAAAATCTGCCCGGAACTGTTCAAGTGGATTTGATCCAGTGTTTCGGATTCATTCTTTTAAAGATAAAAAGGTTCCGATCAGGCGCTTAATGATATCCAATTAAGCTGATTTTTGGTATAGTTGTTCTACTCGACGAGCTCTACAAAGTGAACGATCCCGATCATCGGAGTGAGACCCGGAGTGGACCCCACTCGAGGGGGAGCAGGCTGGGGGGAGCAGCCCCCCCGCCTCCGAATTTAAATGAGAGTTAGGAGAAAACTATTAGTATCTCAGTGTACTCTTAGTGTACTCGTTTCTTCGTAACTGCTTTTTTTAAAATGCTACATGGACAGATTTTCAAATTTAGAAAAAAATATGTATATAGAAAAGATGTGGACACGTATGTGTTTGAAGAGAAATTTACGTACATCGAACAGTTCCAAATATCTACGCCCTCCGTCCCAAAATAAATGTTCAATTCGCAAAACGTGGACTTAAAAAGAATATGTTTTCTACAAGAAAAAAATCGAACTTTTTTCATAAATTAAAATAACTCATGGATATCTAATACATTGTTGAAAAAAATTTGAATTTTTCTTGAAGAATTCTCATTATTTTTAAGTTACCATTTTGCGGACCAGACATTTATTTTTGGACGGAAGTACATATTTGGAACTATTCAATGTACATAAATTTCTCATCAAACACATCCGTGTCCGCATCCTTGCACGAATTTTCCCCCTTTTCTATATATATATATATATATATTGTTTTTCCCGTAGATAAGAATTTTAAAATTCCTATCACAAAGAGATATCTTTGCCGGAGTAGTAATTATTCTTATTCTTTTTGAGGAAGATCCAACTATAGCAGACCAAAGATACGCTTTGCTCGAAACCCGTAAAACCCACACAAACCCACAGCCTTCATTAATAATTAATTACCTTCTTCCATATCCATCTTTCTAATCTCTTTATACCTTCAGAAAGTAATTTTGAATTAATTAAGACAATATCGACGCTTTATATTGTTTATAATTAAGTTGTTGTAAGAGAATAAATTCTTTTTATTCTCTTGCTGTAAAGGTAATTAAAGAACAAACCTTCTCCAGATTTCCGCTTTTTTATTTTTTATTTTTTTAAATTTATTATTGTTGGAGCAGGAGCTTCCATTAATCCAATTGTGCTTTTGGTGTGCCCACTGCGTCAACCACAAGCACCCTAATTGTTGACCATTGTCGTTGAATACTTGAGACTTCTGACCTATGCGGGTCTTCAGGGCTTCTACCGTGCCTTGTTTCGAATTTTTTAGAATTTTGATTTCTTTTTAATTTGTTTAAATTGGGAGGGAGAAAGAGAGAGAGAGAGAGGGAACATGGGTGGGCAGATATATATATATATATATATATATATATATATATATATATATATATATATATATATATATATATATATATATATATATATATATATATTAGGAGAATTGAGCAAAGATAAAATAATCCAATGCTTCAGTGACCTTTTTATGCGGTGACCCAACTTATCTCTCCATCACACATTTGTGTGGTTCTCATTACAAAGTGTCGAGTCTACACAAATTATTTTTTTGTCCGGATTTATCAAACGGACACAACGCTAGATGATAAAAAAGATACTAGTTTAATATTTTTTCCGAGTCTCGTGTTCGATGCAAGCTAGCATTGTCTCATTTTATGTATCGAAAAGACATGTGTGCTAAAAAGTAAATTTGGGGTACCACGTAACAGTGGTCCCATGCATCGAACGGGCACAAATGTAAATGAATATAATGGATGACAGTGGGTGGTTAGCTGATTGATTTTTATGAAACTACTACTAATGTGAAATCAATGACTACTAATATCACCTGATGCTAATTGTACTTGACTCCAACTGTAGAGAGAGAGAGAGAGAGAGAGAGAGAGAGAGTAGTCATGTTTTAACCTAGTTGGAATATGCATTTTTTCGACAATGATGGTACTAGACTGTCCATATTATCTTCTTGTAATCTCTTGCCAAGGTACTAAATAAAACCTTATACGGAGTATTTGCCTAAAAAAGGTAGGAGAAATAAATAAATTCCTTGAGAGAGAGAGAGAGAGAGAGAGAGAGAGAGAGAGAGAGGTATATTGCAATTTGCAGGTGAATTATGAAGGGAAGTGACGGAGAACTAAAGCAATAGAATTGTCAGTCAGATTCGGAAGCCACATGCACATAAGCGAAACCATCTTGTCCATCAACTTTTGCAAAGCCCATTAGCTCACCTATCCATGCACAGACCAATTATTCAACTTTCAAAGGAGTGGAAAAATTATTTGATGCTCCTGGGGCATTCGGTGGAATAATTATATATTCACTAATTGTGTGGTGTCCCAACACACTTCTTCATTGTTACACATTTAGTCTTGGGTTCCGCATAAACGTGATGAAAAATAGTGTTGAGACATTATATGGCGCGCCGTGTCTCAAAATTAGTCAATAATATTTTATAGTGGTGTCTACTACACACTTCTGTAAGGTCCATTTACTTTACTAGTATTTAGGCGCACATAAATATGTGGTGTCCAAGAGTGTTGTGGAGCCCCAAGACCATCCAATCATTTTTATCAAGGAGAATCTGTTTTTAACTTTTTCGGATACCCTAGATCCTAATCAACAAATTACGTACTTATCAACAAATTTGCTGGATCATTGTTTTTTTTTTTTTGTTTTTTGGCAAAACAAATTCTATCCTACTATAGCTAGGGAAAAAGGGCTGGGGGCTAGTGGAGTTCGAAACCTCACTAGCTTGGTGCAAGAAGATAAGACGTTCTCTATTTGCAAATTCGATGTATCATTGATACACACTTTTTTAGATATACCAAGAATAAACTGTACGCAATTAGTCCCCCAGATATCATCAACTTGTTCACAAGCGCATGATTTTTCACACTCAACAAACCCTGGTTGATCAATTAAAAAGCAATAAAGCTACTAGGCTTTTGATAATTCAACATTTCGGATTCATAAGCAATACCAATACAGGTCTTGCTAAACTGACAAAGTTTTTAGTTATAATTAAACAAAAAAATTACGTACTAATTTCTTTCTACCAATATATTTTGGTAAGAAATAAATCCTGCATGTACGGTCGAATCTTTTTGCCTACTAAATAAGATAAAAGTACAAATAAATTGATGATACAAGCAATGCAATTATTACTCACCCATGCTCTCTCTAACCGTCTAAGCTTTATACAGGTTATCAAATTGATGATATAAGTAGCGCAATTACTAGTACTCCTTCCTCCTTTAATAGCGTAAGCTTTATATGAGTTGATGAACAATAAGCGAGCAAAAAGAAAGCCTTAATTATAAAAGCAATCCCAAACAAAAAGCTCAAACATGTATCTCACTAACTTTAACCCAAAAAAGTTCAAAACACAACCTAACCCAACCCCCAAATTCTCTATAAGAACACAAGAAACGAAAGTGATGTTTTGTATACAGAACAAATTGAGAACTATAGTACGGAGTATTAAAAACTTTACGCCTTTTTTGGTGGCTATATAGCTTGAAAGGGTGTACAAAGTTTTGGATCAAGGTAGATCAGGCCACTGATTCTGGTTCAGAGAAGTACTCCCACTAGGATTGGAAGCATTAGGGTTAGTAGAAGAACTGGGGTTGATGATGTTTGGATCCCACGAACCTAGGGCCCTGTTTGGCTGCATCAAGCTCTGAGTACCCATTTGGTAAAACTGATCATTTTGCTGCTGATTTTGGGCATGTTGTTGGGAGCCAAAAGATGGCAAATTTAGCCCTTGCAAAAGAGCCAAATTAGGAGAGCTTCCAAATTGGCCGCCAATGTTGAGTGGTGGATTGAAGGGTATCTGAGGTTGGTGGCTCAACGATTGCATAGCTGCTAGAGAAGACAAAAACCCACCACCGGAATAGTATGGTAAATTCATTGGGGGAAGGCCCAAATTCGCAAGCTCTTTGGCGGCAAGATTTTGAGGCACTTGGAGGTCATGGGGCGGCGGCGGCGGCAGTGGTGCTTGTGAAGATTGAGATCTCGAACTCTCGCCGCTGCCACCGGAAGACGAGGCTTTGCTCCGCTTTCCTTTCCGGCATCCGCCCCCGACGGGTACGTTCCTTAGGGTTCCGCCTTGAGTCCAGTACCTATTGAGGTATAATAACTTAAAATCAACACTCTCTCAAGCAATTTTAAGTTTTTACATGATGATAATGTAGAGTCCGAAAGAACATATTCCAGCTAGGCTTCAAGCCCTTCAACAACTACATATTCTTTCTAAAGTGTCGCTTCTTTTGAGAATGTATCATTACCGTCAGATTCTCGTTAACCAAAACACTTAATTAAAAGAAGTTTACTTGGGTACCCCATACCACCCCTATCTCTCAGCATAATTTCGATAAGATTTTCCTCCACTTATTACTTTTATTCATCTCTCTCTCTCTCTCTCTCTCTCTCTCTATTATCTCAAAACCTTTACCATACCAAAAAAACGTGCTTATTGCCTATTTATGTATTTATTTTAAATTAGTAATTAGTAAAACAAAAAAATAAGCAAACGTTATTTGACAACTAATTTGCTTTATTTTATATTTACAACGGATCAGGATATTAAACGTACCCACCCTCTTATAATTTTACTCCAATAGTTAAAGTCGTGCAACTTTTCAAAAAAAAAAAAAAAATTCAAATACTTTCATGCATAATTTTGTTAATGTTGTGCACTAATTTAAACATCTCAATCAGCACTTTAATTTGGTAATAAAAAAAAAGACAGAAATAAGTCTTCCATTTTTCGATCTGTAAAATAAAACGACTTTTCATGATGAATTAAAATGGAACTAAAATCATGGAATTGATGAAGTGTAAGTAGTTCCCATCGACAAAACCCTAGCCAAAATTCAATTAACACTACTTTTCATGCCTAACCTTCGTACTTGTAGATTCACATAAATAAGCTTTCTTCGGTCTTGTTGATAAAAAAGAAAAGGTATGAATAAATAAAAAAAACTGATATCCATAACATTTCTAATTATTTAATTTGCTGCTCCTGAAAAAGAGCACACTTTGGCACATCTGTGCGACTATATTTCCTTAACAGCACCGACCTAGCTTTTAAATAAGTTAGCGGTCAACAATTTAGCGACGGATCAAAGCCAAGAGATCAAGTACCTGCGACAAGCCTTGCAAAAGTAACGCGGCTGAGAGAGGCTGTAATTATTGTAGTAGCAAAACTTGGTGTTAAGCGAGTCACATCTAGGGCACTTCTGCGGGTGCAGCTGGTGGTGGTTCTGAATCTGCTGATTATTCTCCAGCGGCTTCCCCCGCCGCGGATGATCCTGCGCCCGCCGCTGCTGCTTCACCATCTCCTCCTCTTCTCCTGCCGTTAGTCTCCCTTGATCCATTTCTCTCCCACACCTCTCTCTCTATATATACACCTATATATATGGATTGTATGTAGATGTAGAAAATATGGAGATTTTCTTTGAGGCCTTTTGATCTTGGTGGGGATAGTCTTCGGGTGCATGCGAATTAAATTCGGCAGCGTTTTCAAATCTAGCAATAGAGATATCAGGTACGTATGAACTCAACTACGCGTCTGTTCGGATGCTGAGAATCTAGAGAGAGAGAGAGAGAGGGTGGGAAAATGAAGGGCGATTTTGTTGAACTTATTTGCATGCGGATTTGTTGATCTGATGACTGATGACTTCTCTCTCTCACAGACCTAATCCACATACAAAATCAATGGTTCATTAATAACAGAATGACAATAGAAAATCCAGTAACGAAATCTCCTTGGATTATCATAACCTAAGTGAGGGATGTGCAGATTTAGATTTTAGAAAGAGAAAGTTGAGATGAAGAGAGAGAGAGAGAGAGAGAGTGTGCGTGTGTGTTTATGTGTCAGTGAAGGAGATGAGGGAGGGAAAGTAAAGTGATTATCAGTAGAAATGGGTTTTCTTAAGTAATCATATGAACACAAAATTTATCGAAGATCGTGGAAAAACAAATTTTGAGACACAAAACAAATATAAGTTCGACTTCGATTGAATATCTATCAGTCAGTAATCACATGAACGCAGCAATAAAATCTGATAAAAATCAGAAAACAGGTTCAGATTAACGAGATTTTATTCCACACCGACAAAGGGAAAGTAGGCACAGAGAGAGAGAGAGAGAGAGAAAGCTAGGTAAGAGTTTTTTTTTTGGAGAGAATATTCTGGAAGTAGGATTAAAGAAAGAAGGACTTGAGCCTTGAGGGGTATAGAGTGGTGTGGACCACAACAAGGGGGAGAGGCCTTTGGGTAGCAGAGGCGGCGGCGGCGCCACCCGCGTGGTGGTCGTCAACTGGGTGGCTGCTGTGTCAGAGTCCTCCTCCAACCTCACCTTCTCTCTCTTTATTTATAAAAATCTCTCTCTCTCTCTCTCTCTCTCTCTGGTTTTCTGTTGCAAATTTTGTTTTTTTGCTTTCCCTGTCTATATTCCGTTCGCTGGCATGATTTTGGGCCCGCCCTCGATTATTCTGACGGCGAATTAGAATGCAAAGTCAATATTACCCCCCCGTCTACATCCAGCTTTCTCGTTAAACTGAGGGTTAAGTTTGTCTTTTGACATTCAGGTTCTTCAAATGCACATCGATGTTTGATGTTTCCAGCAGCTTTTAAACCCCACTTAAATTTAGGGGGTATTTCTAGTAGTAGTAAAAAATTTATAAATTTTTATTTGTAGTTATAGAAATTATTAGAGGTGTTTTTGATAATAAAAAGTTGTTAAGTTATTTTTGATAATAAATAAATTGTTGATGGATTTATGAGTAGAGGTTACTATAGCAAAAATAATATTTGTTAACAATTTTTTTTGTTAGTGAAAACGAGATGGTAAAATGCAGAAACTTTTTTATTAGTAGAAACGAAATCGTAAAATGCGTTAAGGTTTTAGGTAGTATTTTTTGTTGGTGGAAACACCCCTTAAATTTTGAAAAAGAGAAATACTCCTAGCGGGAAAAAAAAATCAACGGATTTTAATTGTGTTTAGAATTTACTATATTTTATATTTATTGATATAAAATATTGCAATAAAAATACAAAAATTTCAGCATAAAAGTCCACTTCTTTAGTTGTTTTGGCAAAATTCATTAGTATTATTTCCTCTAGTGGACTTTAGTTTTTTTGTTTTTGGTAATTGGTGGACTTATGTTGACCGTTATACTAACGGAAGTGGAACGTGACGAGAGACGGGGGATGGGCGGGTGACGACGGTGTCCGTTAGGGGTTACAACTGCTCCACCCAGGGGGTTAGGATAACTATATTATGTTCTGACAATTCATCATCCTCAACGAACCCTCAACGTAAGTGATGAGGTCAACCCATTTGTGGTTATCATAGCTCATGATCAAAGGGCATTAACTGCGTGATGGATGGGGAGATTGGACGTATTTAACCTACACGTTTGATTGCACAGGTTCACCGGGAAAAGAAAAGTGGAATCAAGATCTTCTTTATTTGGTTTCTGATCATGTGACGTTAAATGAGAGTCACTATAGATTCATTTGATAATTTGAATTATGCATTTTGTAAGACTTAATTTCGTCCATGTGATTGAGTATTGGTATAAACGTTTAGGCGAATCATATTAATTTGATGAAAAGAAATCACGGTCACAGTGTGTCGACACATTAGTTTTTTTTGTGTGTGTGTGTGTGTGTGATAAATATGCTTCGTTTGAATGAATGTCGATGTCCAATCATCCTTATATTTGGGTTGGATAATTAGCACTTTGTTGGATCGCCAAACGAAGTTGTGATGCGTTCCATTTTTTTTTTTTTTTTTGATCCGCTTGATGGGTTCCATTTAACATCACATGAAGAATACATGAGAAAGATTTTGATTCAAGTGGAATTAAGTATCTAAGCTTGCTTTAAGCATGTCCTATCGAAAAATTGTACACAAAAACAAATAGTATTATGAAACAGGCCACAAGAAAGGTTCTTTTCTACTGAAAGCCCACAAGTACACAAAACTTGATAGGGATTAACGCCACAGGCCCAGCCCAAAATAGAGCCGTTTTGCTTGATCGGTTTAATTGGGTCAGGCTCAACTTCTCATTTTTTGTTAAATTGTCAGGTAGGTAGCCCCCATTACCATACAGCAGGATGCTGTGTGCCGAAATTCTCTCTAAATTGAGGGGTTTTCAACTGTTGAATTTAAAATATTAAAAATAACAAACAATCTAACGATTGGAAAATCCCCCAACACAAAGACGTGGAAATCAGACTCCATTGCCATAAGAGGGTTAATGGCCACCGCATACTTTTGGAGGAAATTGCAAAAAAATACAACTATTTGCAGAATAATATATGCGGATCACACACTTTATTATACTAGCGATCATCTTCAACCCATCTGTCACTCATGTTTTAATTTGAAAACTCAAGTGATATATAATATTAAAAATAAATTTTGTTTCGTATAAACTTAATTAAATATAAGTTATTCGAAAAAAAAATATACTCCTACGAGAATATTGCATAAAGGTAACATTAAACCTTTTGCAAAACTTACTACTATAATAATTATTTTATACTATTAAGAGTAAATCCAAAATTACAGATATTTTAGAACTATATTTAAAGGCAAAAATGCATAAAATTAAAAGCAAAGATAGACAATGCCAGGAGTAGTCTCATTTTCACTAACTACTTAAAAACCACATTAAAATTAATACAAACTATATATGGCCCATAGCTACATTTATTTTTCCCACTGCCAACCAAAAACACCCCCCACTCAATATTTCTTCTTACCATCATCATGCTCCCCTGCCCTCCTCCTCAACTCCTCCACCTCTTCACCCACCTCCTCGCTCTTCCCGACCACCGTCTCCTTAATCTTTTGCCCCGTCTCCTTCGCCCCCTCCAACACCCCCTCCACCGTCTGCTTCACTGCCTCGGAAGCCTTGCTCGTCCCTTCCTTCACCGTCTCCCCTGCCTTATAAGTCTCTTCCTTCACCTTCTCTGCCGCCGTCCCCGCCGTCTCCTTGGTCTTGTAAGCCCCTTCCTTGCCCTTCTCCGCTGTGGTCTCTGCCACCTCCTTGGTCTTCTCATTCACATTGTAAGCGTGGTCTCCGGCCTTCTCTTTCGCGTACTCCGCCGTCTCCGCCGCTTTACCCGTCCCTTCCTTCGCCTTCTCTGCCGCCTGCCCCGTCGTCTCTTTCGCTCCCTCCTTCACTTCCTCCGCCTTCTCCTTCACTTTCTCTTTCGTTTCTTCGGATCCCTCTCTCGTTCGGTCCGCCGTTTCTTTCATCCAGCCTTTCGCTTTATCATTGACTTCGTTTGCTTTTTCTTCAACATCACTGCTACTCGTCCATGGAGTACTTTTGTTGCGACTCCCTTCTCTTCCTCCTTCCCCTGCATATATCCCCTGCCATCGAAATTTGATCAGGATCATGAGATCCGTATTTTATTAAAATAAAAGATCCCTTATAGGATCCTGATTATATAAAGTAATAGGATCCTGATATATATAAAGTAATGATTTATAAACATGTTTCATCAAATATCCGTCATTTAATTGAAATAATAATGAGCATACCTTACCTATCACATTTAAAAATTCTCTACTAACATCCAGAAAATACCAAAAATTGTAAACACGAGTGATTCCTTAAGGATATTACACTTACACAACAATGCTATTCACACAACAATCCAAACACAATAACTTACACAACCTCTCGCATATATGTGGGGTCAGCACATAGTAGTGTGTGTGAAACCCACACATATATGAGAATTTGTGTTTGGTGTTGTATTTGAATTGTTGTGTGAATATCATTTTTGTTACCCTTAAAACGGTGAAATCTATACTAGAACGTACAAAACTGATTGTACGTTCTGGGTCATTTTCCATGTTATCTTACAATCTAACAATTACGCTCGGACCACTAACGGTTTTGCGTAAACACCTAAACTGACTCACGTATATGAAAAGTCCCACACATACTGCAATGTTCATGTGAGTGTTTGTGCAAAAGCGTGCGTTAGTACAACAATATTTCATCCCATGGTTAAGAAACAAACCCGAAACTGACTAAATAAATTCAGTAAAAATTTTCTAATATGTACATAATAAGGTGTGTATAGGAGAAGGAGATATATACCTCAGAGTGCTTGGAGGCAGAAGCGAAGCAAACCCGAGAGACTTTGGAATGGAAGGGGAGAGATGGCAGGGATTGAGGGAAAGCCCTCGAGAAGTTAAAAAGAAGGGTTTTCGGTACAGACAATGAAGCCGACAATGAAGCCATTGTTGTTACTGCTCTCTCTGATCCACTCTGTGTATATGCGTTTCTTTCTCTCTTTTTCTGATTCTTCTTGAAATGGGGGGTGTGATCACCGTTCTGTTCGGAACTGATGGTGTTAATAAAGGGGTGGAAGAGGAAGAAGGTGGCTGAGTGACACCTTGCGTAGTTGGGGTGGGCACGTGTAGGTACGTGAGTTACTTGGCTTGGTGGGTGGTTTTTCTCCTCAACACTTGTTATTTCAGAGATTTTCAAAGTGGATAAGAAACTGGGATTGGATAACATTTTGGCCGACAAATTCTATATGGGGATTCAGAATCCGGACCTCTTTTGTTGGGCTGCGTAGTGGCAAGTTCATAGGCCTAACTAGTCGACGGATTCAGAAATCTTGCCCAGTGAAACACCTTATTAATCATAATCGTAGAATTTTTTTTTCCTAACTAACCACAGTAAGATCATGTTAAATTACATTACGACATTCATTATTGACTATAAAATTTATAGTAATACAATTTTTTTTTATATAAAAAAGATCTAAAAATGTGCACACAATCTTAGACAAAACTTTTAGATTATGTTTTATATTGACATTGACAAGTCTTTAGAATGATTGATATGATTTTATTGATAATTTTTTTTAATATATTTCTCCATTTCGGATAAAAATAAAAGAATTAAGAGCTAAAATCTTTGAATAAACGAACAATTTACAAACCAATAATAATAAATGAACCAGTCAACAAAAGTTGAAACACGTACAGAACTAATTCTAAATTTCTAGTTTTGAGAGATATATAAGTGTGTGTGCTAAATATAGTATTAAATTACATAATTATGCTAAATATGTAATTTTTTTTAATTTAATTTTTTTAGTCTTGAATCCCTCTTTGTTTGTGTTTGTTCAATACACACGAAAAATATAATAATCAGTGGGGACTATTTTTTCCTGTCTCATATATCAAACGGGTCCAACGTTAATTTACATGACATGCATGCTAATTTTACATGTTACTCGGCTTTCTGGGTGGTTTACTTGTCAACACTTGTTCTTGCAAGATTTCCAATAGTGGATAAGAAATGGACTGGATGATATTTGGTTCCAACTTTGTATGGTCATTTGAATTTGGACCCCTTTGTTAGGCGAAACATTGACAAGTTCATAGGCGGGCCGGCCGCCTTCGAATGCAATGAAGATATATAAAGGGGTCGGTTCTGCTCACAAAATATTTGACACACCACTATTCGGAGTCTCACGCGAATAATCCAAGCCGTTTAATTTGTTTAAAACGTACTTTTTAAGGTTGCCGTAAAAAATCAACTCATTCGAATATCGATAAGAGTTTGATTAGCTCATTCAAAATTATGTTCTCAAATTTGACAAGAACCAACTGAATGAACCGATCAAGCACTTATCGATATCCAAATAAGTTGATTTTTTATGGAAACCCTTAAAAAAATAAGTTTTAAACAAATTGAACGGCTCCGAACATTTGCGTGGGACTCCAAAATGGATCCCACAAAAAACTTGTATTTGTTTTTTGTTTTTTGTTTTTTTTTTTGGGGGGGGGGGGGGGGTTAAATAGATAGCTTGGGTTTGTGCTTCGTTTATTGGTGTCTTACGGGAGTCTAGCATTTCAAAAATGCTAGGGGTACATATAAAATGTACATATTATGTATATATGAGTTTTGTGGGATCAGAGGTGGGTCTCATAAAGATGATTCAAACTGCCCATTATTTTTTAAATATTCTTTTATGGAGCCCTGTAAAAAAGCAGCACAACCCGATATTGGTAAGGATTTTTTTTGAATTTGTGAAGGCGAAACCTACAAATTCAAAAAAAATCTTTATCGATATCGGGTTGAACTGATTTTTTACAGGACTCCATAAAAAGATATTTTAAAAATAATGGGCGGTTTGGATCATTTTTGTGTGACCCGATTTGAGCCCCACAAAATTTATATGTACATTTCATATGTACCAATAGCAGCACTCCTAGCATTTTCTGAGCAGAAAGTCTGCTTGCACATACAATCTGTGCACAGATTTTGTTGTGAGGCCCACCACGGGTCCCACAAAAATCATCCAAGCCGTTCATTAAATGTAAAATATTTTTTCAAGGGTCCCCGTAAAAAATAAACTCAATCCGATACCTATAGATGCTCGATCCAACCATATAATTTTTTATTATCCGAAAATCTGAATGAAAAGTTAGATGGTTGGATGAAACACTTATAGGTATCGGATTGAGCTTATTTTTTACGGAGACCCTCAAAAAAATGTTTTACATTTAATGAACGGCTCGGATGATTTGTGTGAAACCCGTGGTGGGTCCCACAAAAAAATCTGTGCACAGAAATCTGTGTGTAGCAGGACTATTTTATGAGGCTTATCACACTTTTATACAGTCCTGGGCGGAGCAGGATTTGAATTCGAGGGTGACGAATTAGAGTGTGAGAGTTGGGAGCCACATTTAACTTTTAAAAAACAAAGACGAGAATTGGACTCACCTCACCGATTGAGTTTAGTGGCCGGTGGAGCTGTGGAGGCAACCAGATTGAGTTCGTAGTCATCGGCCGCGTCACAGTCTCACAGGTCACCGCTTCTGTGTTTTTGTATTTTGAGAATAGAGACAGAATAGAAGATGAGAGAGATGGGAAAGACGAAAGAGATGAGGGTCGGTGCAGATCATCAATTGAAAATGTAGGGGTTCGAATTATAGGGATCAGATCCAAGGTTCAGGTTAGGCTCCTCCCCCCGCTGCTCCGGGCTTCCGCCGCCGAGACCTGCAACAAGTCACTAGGGCTTGGACAGTCCAGTGACCCTCCGACGATCAAGTTAGATCTCAAGAAGGGAAGGTAGGTCTAGGGTTAGGGTAGAATGGCGCGCATACCTCTCTCAGGTGAGTGTCCCTTTGTACTTATAGACCTAGGGTTCCCTAGACTCCAAGCTAGCGCGTGGAGTATACGCTCAAGTAACCGCCTCGGGTGACGTCATATGTGATGAGAGGGAGGAAACGGTTACGGAGCACATGGAAGAGGGGAATCCTAATGATTGCGTCCGTTGCACGATCTTCGTGGGGCCCTCGTGGCGTAACAACTTTCTATAGATGGCCTCAGGAATATCTTTAGGGGAGACAGGGCAACTGACAGCAACGCAGCACACAGAGGCTTGACCCCGAGAGCAAAATCAAGGAGGCAACTGAGGAATGGAATCCACATATAGTTTCGGCTCAAGACTCCTCGAGTGCCGGAGTCACATCATATGGCCAGGTTACCGAACTTGTAACTGAGGCCACCACAGAAAATATTTTTTTCCCCTTTTTGAAAGTTGAGCCTCTGGTTTGGTTATCCCCAATTTTCATGCTTCTCTCGTTGAAAATTCGGAAAACTTGTTTAAAAATTCTAACTTTTTTAACTCGATTTTCTAAGCACGTAGTCAAGAAAACCAAAAATTGGCCGGGTTTTGAAGAAATACAACCTAAATCATGAAAGTAATGTAGCGAGTGACCACTAGCCCATCCAGTGTGTAGACACCCCAATTCGGACCTCAGAGAGTTTTTGTCCGCCCTGATGATGAAATGAAGGAAACGATACCTTTGTGAGCTTAAAAAAGGATTTCCCTAAGCCCGTATAAACCAAAGACCAAGAAACCCAAAAAACCTGAAAAAACCCGGATAAAGCCCAGACAAAGCCCAAAAGACCTTGGACCGAAGAAGGAGGCACCGTGCGGAGTGGCACTGGAGCGCACGACACCTTGAAATTCAAGGAGCCGTGCGCGGCAAAACTTCACCGCGTGGCATCTTGACTAAAAGGCTGACTGGCTCAAAAAGCTGTTGACCACGACAGTTTGACTGGCTCAGCCGAAAAATGCACTTCTGGCCCGCCCAGAAAATACCTCCACCATTTGAAATTCAAAATCCTTGGCCTTTGCCTATAAATTAACCCCTCCACTCAAGAAAAAATGGCCCTTTCCTTTGAGTCCCCTCTTGGCATTTCTTTTGGCTCTCTTTGCTTTTGGGTATTCTCGCTCCATAAGCTTTTTCTCTCTAGTTTTCACACCCACTTTCCTACTTCCACTTCCATTTCCAAGTCTTAAAGAATGTCATTCTCAAAAGACATTCTTTAAGTGCTTTCACTCACTCCCTTCTCATCATTGAAGTTGATCTTTCATTAATTTCAAAGCTCTATCACCCAAAATACCTAACCTCCACTCACACTCATACTCCTTTTGTCTCATTCAACCTCCTCCATCTACATCCGTGACCATCCATCCACATCCTTACATCAATAGCCCTTGATCAAGCTCGAAACCAAAGGTAAAAACTAGTTTCCTCGGACTAGACTCCGTTCTGGTCTTGAGGGGACTCTTCTGTCAGTAGGTCTAATCCCTTTTGGTTAGATCCTGACTCGAAATCCATTTTCATAAAATAAAAACGATCTTGTCTTTGAGGTTGGGAAACCGCGACTGCTGATCAGCGCGGCACTCGACCCTCGCCCACATTATCTGTGTATGTTGGTATTATCGCAGGCAGGCTGTCTGGATCTGAGTTTTCATCTGTTGTGGTTGTATGTATCTGCTGTTTACTGTTTCTGTTGCTTTTAAAATAAGACCATATCTATAAACCATGTTTTGGCTCTTTAAAAAGGCTTTCTAGATCATCCCGAATGATCAAATATGTCAAAACTATTTTAAAACCTTGTTTTGAGAAAACAACAACATTTTTGGGATGATCTGACTGCCATGAGGTGTCTGATGATTTTCTAAAAGATGCACAGAGAAAACAATGAGCTAGATAATGTTTTGAAAGTCTGCAACAGTCTGACAGCAGAGCAGGTACCACGCACGGCATGTTGAGGTGCTGGGCGCGGCAACTCAGGGTGCCGTGAACAGTCTGGCTGAGGTCCAGACAGTTTGCTGGATGATATTTATTCCATTTGTTCACGTCATTGTATCACGACTGTACAGACAACACCACATACACGTCAATGTGATATATTTCCCATGTCCCTTTCCCGTTATGTGCTTTATTAAAGAGCTTGATATTCCAAATGATATTGAAGATTCCCTTTTGAAAACATTAAGTAGAGACCGGTTTTACCGAGCGAGTGGGGTGCTTTTTAAAGAAAAACCTTCCCCATTCGTAATGTGGCTCCCGAACCCAAAATCTCAACATTTTCGTTAGACCGAAAGCCTTTTGCAAGCAACTCCTCGGTTTTTCGGATGATCCATCTCAAAAATCCGGGTGGCGACTTTTCAAAAGAAGGGCACGGGAGCCCACACAGTGGCGGATCTAGAAATTCAACACGGGAGGGCCATTCATTAGCCATAGGTTTGATGTGATTTTTTTCCTTGTCAAGCACAATCAAGTCCAAGTTTTATAAGCTTTTAAAGATTGGTTTTCTACTTTCTTACCAAATTGAAAGCACTAATTTCACATGCAATCAATACCTAAATTTGAAGATGTCAAAAGCATATAACAAAACGCAAAGCAATTGAAGTACGGATATATGTTCTAGATCTCAAGAACACAATACAATCAGTGGTTTATGGTTTTTCTAAAGTTATAAGACAAAAAAGAGGTTTTTATTTTTCTATAAAGGAGATTATAAGCAGTTGATTAAGGATTGCTTTCGTACCTTTTTTTGAGTATTGTAAGAGTGATAAAGTTCATACTTTTAAAATACTAATGGGGCACTAATGCATTTTTATTGGAAATAAGTGAACTATGCTGTCAATTTATTGGGGTACAAGTGAAAGTAGAAATCCGGGGGGGGGGGGCAAGTGACCCTTCCGGTCATACATTGCATTTGCCTTTGAGCCCATTAGGGATGGCAATCTCGACCGAACCGATGGGTACCTGAATCGTAACTGCTTTTTTTCTCCGAATCATAACTGAAATTTTCCCCGTTGGTGCGGATATGGTGGAGGGTGGAAGATAACTGAACGGGTTCGATTCGATTCGATTATGGTTCAGCTGATAACTAAACCGATACCCGAACCGAATCGAACCAAAACAATTTATTTACAAATATACCCCTATATGTACACACACTTACACCAGTTAGGTTTTCTCCTCAGACTTCAGTCATTTCCTTCCCCACTCCTTCACATCAAGTGAGACCAGTCGTCACCAGAGAACCAAGAGTGGCGATCGTGACTCCGTGAGAACTCTCTCTCTCTCTCTCATCATATTTGTAACTCTATCGATAGTCGACACTCTTCGGGGCCGATTTGAAGCAGTCAGCTCTCATGGTCTCTGGTTTATATCTCTCTATTTCTTACTGTGTGTGTGTGTTTTCGTCTCTGGTTCTCTCTCTCTCTCTCTCTCTCTCTCTCTCTCTGTGGCTGATTTATTTGAGATCTATGTTCGAAAATGGCAGTATATGTAGATAAATGTGCTCAAAAATGGGTAGAGGGTTTGAATTTGTCAGCATCTATTTGAATCTGTAGATGAATGTGTTTGATTCTATAGATAAATGTGCTCAAAAATTGCTGAATCTAGTTCACCTTTTTTCATTTGGTTCGATTAACTTTGACTGTGGCGATTTCTCTCTCCCCTACTCTCCTCTCTCTCTCTCTCTGTGTGTCTTTGGTTACCCATTCGGTTCGAGAAATTCTCAAAATCCGTTTGGTTCGGGTATGGGTAACCACTTCTCTCCCCGTTCGGTTATCGAGGCGGATTCGGGGTGGGTAATTATTTTGGGTATCGGGTACGGATATTTCCATACCTGCCCTGATTGCCATCCTTAGAGCCCATCACTAAATAACTTTTACTACCAAGTGATATGAGTATAAGAGATTTTTTATTTGGCATTCGTTAATCCTTATCTACTTTATCCTAGGAAATTTGGGGAAGAGAATGGGTGCTTACAGCTACGGAAATTGAACCCTGCCCATGTGCATGGAAGTATCAGTGTGGCACTAATTGCAGTCCACTTCACCTGCGAATAAAAAAGATTCGAACCGACACTCCCTCGAACGTTACACTTCTACAAAGTCCGACTTTAATCTATTAGCCCTTGTTGAGTGCAATTTTGTTCACCCTCCTTAAAAGAGGGTGAATATTACCCTTTCTCTTATTGGTTGAAATGATGTGGATCTCACCACAAAGTGATGTCATTCTTACCATGCAATACGCTTTTTGGTAAGCATGACATCACTTTGTGGTGGGGTCCACATCATTTCAACCAATAGGAAGGAGGGTAATATTCACCCTCTTAAGTGAAGGGTGAACAAAACTCAACTCGCCCTTGTTAGAGTCGTAAAAACCTACGAGGGATTGATAACTCCCAGAGAGCGTCGTGGTCTTCAGGCCTTGTGCAAATGAAATTGCTATAAATTGTTGCCCTGAACTGAACCATTCGTGAATTATTCGAGGCTCGACTCAATAAATGCTCATTCGAGTTCGGTTTGGATACTAAATGAGCCAAACTTGAACTGAATTTTAGGCTCGCCTAATAAATGAGTTAAACCTGAACCTTGCAGTTTTTAGTTCGATTAAGCTTGCAAACTCAGAGTCGATGCATATCCTCCTCCTAAATAAAAAGAACTGGTTTTTGGAGGACAACTTTCAATTTCGGACCAATTTGCCCTTTAATTTCACCTATTTTACCAATTGCCCAGGGCATGCCAAGTTCCAATTGGGCCTCTCGCAACTTGCAGTCCGCGTGGTTAGGTCGTGGGTGGTTTGGTCATTCCACTCGGCCTGACCTGTGTCCAATTGTTGCCATCCAAAGCTACTGCGGTATTTGGGATGGATCTCGTGTGTAACACCCCGATTTTCGGACACGTTAATTAATAGTATTTCAAATTAACAGAGCTTCTAAGGGTAAGACATCCAAGACTCGTCAAACTCTCTTTCCTCAGCTGGGAGGTCCTCACCCTGGTACTAATCAACTTGCAGATGATCCTGTTCTTCGGTCTCCTGGTATCCTGCACCCTCTAGAAAATTGATCGCCGAAGCAACTGATTTACCTGGATACAAACGTATCCGTGATTGATAATTCACCCAGTAGAATAATCCTAACTCTACCAACCCTTACTCTACAATTAGTAGTTCAATAATATAACAATTGATAATATACAGATGGTATAGAATAATAGCACATCGTCTTTTTCTTTACTATCCATCATTTTACATGAAATCTAAGAAATCTCTCCACGAGATCCTTTCTTCCCACATCCACCAACTTTGACCGTCCCATGGAATAACTCTCCCTTTATTTGTCCTGCACCAGGGTTTTAAGCGAATACTACTAAATTATGTACTTAGTCTGGATTCGCCTACAACCATAATAAAGGAACAACTCACCATGACAACTCAGCATTAGGGGTCGCACTATCTCATTGCCAGGATCCTTTACCGTCTCCCAACTCTACACACTTGGTACTTTACCTACCCCTAATCTAGGTACTATACCGTATTCAGGGATCTTTTACCGTTTTTTAAAATACTGTACCCGAAGTCCTTTACGGCCCTTCACACACACACTGGATATTGTACCGCATTTAGGATCCTTTACCGTATCCCAAATCTTGTACCCGGAGTCCTTTACCGTCCTCCACACACTCTGAGTGCTTTACCGTACTCAGGGTCTTTTACCGTTCCCCAACTCAACTAAAAGTACTTTACTGTACCAGGGTCTTTTACCGGCACTCAACATTCTTAATCAACTTTACAGTTTTATCCGTTACTTAACCACGTCTACGTGATTCCCTACTCGTAACCATCCCAATGAAACTAAGTCCAATCTAGCACATGTAATAAGATAACAAACACAACTCAGAACATAATACATTTCAAAGAGATAACAAGTATAACATCTAACAATTTGCAAGTAAGTAAAGCACGTAGTATTTTATGATAGGCCGATGCCTTTAAGATATTAACTGAACAAGTAATTTAGTCGTTAAGCTGAGTGTAAAGGTAATTCTACATTTGTAAACTAGTTAACTAATAATATTCACTTATTACAAGAAAACGGTGGTCTTATTATTTCATAAAAATATATGATAGCTACTAGTTTCTCTTTTTATATTTATTATTATTATTTTTAAACTGTAACAATTAATATTTTAATCTAACACTAGTATTTTCCAACTAATAAATGAGTTATAGATTACTTGTTAACCACAATTATTTAAGAAGTGCATGCAGTGTCCTCATCGGTTTAGTACTTGTACACAAGATTAACACCTAAATCATAAAAATAGCATTGAAACAACTTAAGATATGATTCTATCATAAATACAGTAGATAGGTAACCCAATTAGGGCACAAGTAAAACATTTCAGTACATAGCATGCATCATTACTTTACACGTATAAAATATAAACAAATAGTGGTAGAAATAAATATAAACGTTGTCTAGAGTCAGATCTGAAAACTAAAAATAGCACAGGGGTCTAAGTGAAATTACAGTCAAACATTTCCGATTTCCCAACCTTTCGTGCATGCAACAGTGGGTTTTCCGAAAAAAAAAATAGAGTATTGTTTTGATTTTACGATTTCAATCCGTATTCTGATTTCCACCGTTATAACTCCTTAAACTCAACATATAGGGACTAATTATACTTAGGAGAGAGTAGGGGAGCGATTAATCTACCTTTAATTCGGACAAAACGATTTGGTGGAGTCCGGTGGGTTTTCATTCGGCGGCGAAAGATCGGTATTCTAGCAGCAACTTTGGATTGGAATAACTTGACCAAAACTCTGCCGTTTTGGACGATTCTTGTGTCTAACGCGAAGATCTTGAAACGTTCTACAACTTTCGTAAGGAAGTCTAAGCCTGAAAACCACTCTAAGTAGGAGAAAAATGGAGAATTAGAAGGGTCACAGAATCAATTTGGAAATCAGAATCCAAAAATTTTACCAAACTTTGGACGATGATAACTCCATCAATACTTGATCATTTTGGGTGATTCTTGGGTTGAAATTGAAGCTATCGAGGCCCTCTACAACATTCGTGAAGAAACTCAGGCCTAAAAACGTCATCAACAAGGAAGAACAGGCTATGAACAGAGGTACGTGATATGGATGAGAATGGAGTTTATGGGATTAAAGATTTGATGATGTTGTTGTATGGGATAATTTAGGAGGTGGTGATAATGGGATACCTCCACTCTCTCCTCCTGTGACTCTTTCTCTCTCTCTCTCTCTTATGCCGAGAATAGGGAAAAGAAATGGGGTGAGTTTATTTTTGTGGAGAAATGGGAGGGAGGCGGAGAACTGATGAAGTAATGGAGGAGGGTGGGAGAGTGAGATGTTATAGAGATATTAGGGAGAGATGGTTTAGGAAGAGTTTGAAGGGGTGTGGATAAGTATGGAAGTGGTAGAGTGTGGGAGGGAAATGGAGAGTTAGTTCGCATAGGATTCTAATTAGGGTTTGGATAGAAATGATAAGAGCTGAGGATTGTGGGAACAAAATCTCATAATTTGTGGGATGATTACTAGTATCTATAATATCTAGGGAGAATTTTTCATAAGTCCACTGTACCACTTTCCAAACCCACTAAGTCCACTTCTAAATTCTATAACCCCCTAAGTCCACTAATTTATTAGTAGTCTAATATACCCTTGCTTTCAAAAAATCTTTTATCCCGTTTTTTCCTCCATTCCCCTTTTTTTCTCCTTTTTTTCCTCCATTCCCGTTTTTTTCTCCCTTTTTTCCTCCATTCAAACAGACATCCCAATCCCATTATAAAACCCATCCCCCCTCCCCCCCCCCTACCCCCCCTCCCCCCTTTTCCAGAAGAAGAAGAACAACTCGGCAGAAACCCAGCCCAAAACGGTTCGTGTCTGCCCTTCTCCGTCGTCGTCGGCCCTTCTTCAGTCGCAATCGTCTCCAACCACTCGATCGTCGTCGCCGTCCTCGAGCGCTCAAATACCGGCGTCGTCTCTGCCGCCGTCGTCAAGCCCACGATTGCCGTCGTCACTCCACCATCGAGATCTACCGACGAACGGCGCCGTCCATGGCCTCTACCACCGGGGCCGAGTTATATGGCTGCTGATCGGCAGTGAAAAGGTGAGGGTTTTTTTTAAAAAAAATGGAGTATTCTGTGTAACTGAAATGATGGAACATTGCTGGTCCAAGTATCTCATCATTTCCTTCATTTCGTCGATTTTGGTTTTCTGAATGTTGGTTTTGACGTTATAGTACCGTAGGTTTCCTCAATTTCGGAATATCCACAGATAAGGACTAGTTAATCCTTTCTTGATTTGGAATTTTACCAAATTCCGCGTTCGGTACTTCTCGATTCCATGTTAAAACTGGATCAGATTCATGCTCTAACGTTATTATACTTATATAACATTATATAACATTATATATTCTCTGTTTAGAGTTACGTTGTATATAACGGTATTGCAACAACATACAAATGTTAGATGTTCCATATTAACTTTGATATAATGTTATATATGACCAGAAACTCACCAATCATGTTCGGATACTTTATTGAATTGGTCCGCGCAGCGGCCTCACTGACTTGTTATTATTTGTGCAGTTGTTCAATGGGTGAAGAGTATTAAGTTACCTGTGAAGAAAGCGACTGCAACGAAGGGGCAGAAGTTACGAGATCTCCTCTTCTTTTTTTTTCTTTTAGAGTTAGAAAGGACAAAATCTCATGTATAACATTATAAGGTTCTTTGTTTGTTTTTGCATTGTAAACATATATAAGATTATTTATATATTCTTGCATTGTAATAAAAAAGATTCCAGAAGCTCATACATATACAGTTATCAGAAGCAAGTCAATGATCTCAAAAGCAAGTCAATGAGGCCGCTGCGCGGACCAATTCAATAAAGTATATAACGTTATATATGTACAAGACGTTATGTTGACATTATATAAGGTTAAACCTAAACAACCAAAATCATTTTAGGTGCCGCTGCGCGGACCAATTCAATAAAGTATATAACGTTATATACGTACAAGACGTTATGTTGACATTATATAAGATTAAACCTAAACAACCAAAATCATTTTAGGTTTGCATCCTTAATATCGTTTTATGTGGTCTTCTGTCATGAGTGAATAAGTATATAACGTTAAATGCGAGCTGATGAATGAGTATATAACGTAAAATGTAAGTATTTTCATGTTAAATGTGAACTGATGAACGAGTATATAACGTTATATACAGTGTATCAGAAAAGGCAAATCTTCATGTAAGTATTTCACGTTAAATGTGAACTGATGAACGAGTATATAACGTTATATACAGTGTATCAGAAAAGAAAAATCTTTTGTCACTCTATTCCAACGTAATTGCTGAAATTTCAAACGTAGAACGGATAATGGGGGATAATTGGCTAAATTTATGGGATTTGAATGGAAGGCTAAACTTATGGGATTTGAATTGAAGGCTAAACTTATGGGATTTGAATGGAAAGGGTAATTTTGTCAGGCACTATTTCCCTTTTTAAATGCAGTGGACTTTAGGCTTTACCAAATACATATTAGTGGACTTAGTGGGTTAGAAACTTGATCAGTGGATTTAGTGGGTTAGAAACATGCTATAGTGGACCTCCCACCAATTTTTTATAATATCTAATATACATATAAGATACGCATATATAGTTACAAGTTGAATTAAAATTTTGCTAAACGAATTTTATTCACGAAAAATTAATTTAGGCTCTAGTTTAATCTAATTATACTTTTAAATAATTAATTGATTACGATAGACTATTTGATTAAAAATAATTTCTTTATTCGAAAAAAAAAATTAGGGCAAAAATCCGGTCTTTACATCATGTGTTGCTGTTTCGGCTTTCTTTCTTTTTTCTTTGGTACGCTGCTGGTAGATGTTGTGCCCTGGAGGTGGGTTTTGGTTGGTTTCTGCTGCTGATTTCTCTCCTCTCTTCTTCTTCTTTTGGGTTGATCGTCGTCGGGTTGTCTTGAAGGTGAGTGTTTTTGGATCTGTGGTTTAGGTTTTTGTTGCCTTCTTTTACGATCCCGCAAATTCGGTGTGGATGTTTGTGGTTGTGTGTGGTTGGTGCACTTGGGCTGTTGTTTGTGGTCGGGGTGCGTGCGCTCCGTCGACTGGGTGGGTCTTTGTTGTGGTTTCTTTGTTCGGTTGTTGTGCTGTTTACTTAGCCATGGTGTCGCCTGTGCATATGAACCCATGTTAGGGTCTTTGCTATCGATTTGGCTTCGTAACTGAAATTATAACCTGTTTTTGGTCTTTATATTTGGAAAGATCCTGCATTTGTTAGCTTTTTATGGGAAAAAAGGCCAATAAATAAACGGGGAACAAATGGCCAAAACATAAATGAATGCGCAGAAAAAATCAAAGAGGGGGAAAAAAAATAAACTACTTAACTTTTGAATCTAAACTCACGCTCGGTATCCTTTTGGGTTTCCCGTTCCGCGGTCTGGTTTTGGGCTATTGTGCATGTATATATATGTGTATGTGTTCAATGAAGGATAGAGTATTGGGTGTATTGCTTTTACCAAGGTTTGAGAAGCTTCTGTCCCCATTTTCGACAAATAGAGAATCATTGGAATTACTATTATACCTTGTTTCTGTGGACCTATTTTTCGGCACGAGTAATCTACTTCAAAATCAACTCAATTTTCTTTGCGTTGACTTGTTTACTACTTGTTCTCATCTTGATTCTAAAGCCCTCTTTCAATAACTTCAAGGGCAAATGTTAGCCCGAATAATTGTGATACAGATAATCGGGCCATCTGGACAAATTACTTGGATTCAATGTGGACTGAAAGTTGTTGATGCATATCTTAGAACAAGTTTTATGCAGCTTTTTTCTTAAAATACTTTTCCCCAAAGCTGAATCAAGTTGGCACATTTTGGGAGGTGCGAGAATCCAATACCTGGGAATTTTTTCCCTAGGCACGAAAACTGTAAGAATTCTTCATATAGATTACTCCTTATCTATGCCTTGTTAACCTTTGTTGAAAATTTGCTACAAGAGAGATTACTTCATAAATATAAAAGTTTTTTGTTCGATCATTGACGTGACTCCTTTTCTATGTCGAGATTTTGGGAGTGACATTTTAATCTATACATTTTTATAGACTTGACTATAGTTTGATATCAAATGTTCATGCTGAAAGCTCAGTGCCCAATGTATGTTCTATAAGGACAATGCGGCTAATTTCTAATTTGACTTTTGTTCACATTTTGGTTATTGCAGGCTTATGTTGAAATGAGGATCATACTTATGGACAAAGATTGGAAAATTCCAACCACCATATGCTGGGGCTCAAAAAACGAAATAATTAGTTGACAGCATTTAGGACCGGGGTACAAATCAGGTAGGAAGATATCAGCCTACTCTTTACAGGTTCAAGTGTATTATTTATTGGTCAACGTGTATGTTAATGTTCTTTTCTATTACTTAAGCAATTATCCCGTTGCATGTATGAATGTATGATTCTTTATATATACATTTATTGGAGCGGTTCCGGAGACAACTAATTAGACACCTAAAAAAACAGGTCATAGTTTTTGATCAAATTTTAATAATCTGAACCGCTCAATGTAATCAGAACGTGATTTTAAGGGTACCCGCAATAAATTATCAAAAAAAAGACCGGAAAGAGCTTGATCTAAGCAATTTTTAACTTAGATTTGATGAACAGTTCAATTAAAAACTGCTCAAAACAAGCACTTCCTGATCATTTTTTTGCTAATTTCTCGCGGGCACCCTTAAAATCATATTCTGGACACATTGAATGGTTCGGATCATAAAAATTTGATCGGGAACTATGAGATTGAGATTTGGGATTTTTTTTAGGCGTTTAATTGATTGTCCGCGGAACTGCCGCGTTTAATTTATTGGGGCGGTTCAAGGGACACCCAAAAAAACACCTAAAAAAATACCCAAAATCTTAATCTCATAGTTCCCGATCAAAATTTTATGATCCGAACCGTTCAATGTGTGCAGAATGTGATTTTAAGGGTGCATGCGAGAAATTAGAAAAAATTATGACCGGGAAGTGACTGCCCAGATCAAGCCTTTCCCGGTCTTTTTTTTGGCTGATTTCTCGCGGGTACCCTTAAAATCACGTTCTGATCACATTGAGCGACTCGGATCATCAAAATTTGATCGGGAACTATGAGGTGTTTTTTTAGGTGTTTTTTTGGGTGTCCCTTGAACTGCCCCATATATATATATATATATATATATATATATATATATATATCACGTTTACATTATTGGAGGAGACGGTACCGAGAGAGGGGTATCAGTGATCTATGAGGTATATTTGTAGTCACTTTTAATGTATTGCATTTTACAGGAATTAGCCCTTGAATTTTGCATTCTTGAGAGTCTTAAGTCTCATGGTTGTAGTTGTTAACTGCAGAGTTACTTATCATAAATTTTTAAAGCATTTTTATTCGCTGTTATGCAGGAAATCAGAAGGTGCGGTCTCAAATTTGCAGTTGCTGGAATCCCTCAAACAATTGATAATTACATTCTGGTAATTCTTATGGCAGCCATAAACGTAATGGATTATGCTACAGAATATCAAATCCATTCCCAATTTATTTGCTTAACTTTTGTTTGGTTACTATAGGTAATTGACAAGTCCTTTGGCTTTGATACTACCATTGAGGAGGCTCAACGTGCCATAATTGCAGCACACGTTGAATTTGATAGTATTGAAAATGGATTTGGCCTTGTGAAGTTATTGGGTCGCTACAGTGGTAAATTCACAGTAAAAACCTTTTCTTCAAGTAGGCTAATGCCTTGAATTTTTACTCTCTGCCCCTTAGTCCTAAAACCCTTGTATCGATAGTTGGCTTTGAACGCTACGCCGTGGGAATCAAAGATTGCTTCATGACTGAATGAAATGGTGGTGTTGTGTATGATATCATATTTCTGCATTTTTCCCTTATGCTCTTGGTCTTTGGATCGAAGACAAAATCATTGCTGACATGTTCTGTTAATTCATAACAATTAGTATCTTGGTTCCACTATTTACATTTGACTTTGGCATGACAGGGTATATCGCAATGTATGCTACTCTAGCCAGCCGAGATGTTGACTGTTGCTTGATTCTAGAGTCGCCCTTTTATCTAGAAGGACCAACCGGACCTTTTGACTACATAGAGAAAAGACTCAAGGAAAACAAACATGATTATTGTCATAGCCGAAGGTGCAGGACAACAAAGGGAGTTGGAGGCATAGAGTATGCATAATTTCTGACTAATTGGTAGTCTTACATTCTACTAAAATATTAGCTTAGTGAAAAAAAAAAATGGAAAAATTGGCAAGCCATCAATTTCACCAACTGGTTCTTTTTAAAAGGAGAGCTAGATATTAGTCATAAATCCCAGCTATTTATGTATATCAAACAAACTCATGCAGCTTAATTTTGTTAGGCCTTTTGTAATCAATGACGTGCAACCTAATTCCATTAGGCCTTCTATAATCTGAAATATCGCATACTTATGTATATGAAACTTATGCAACCTATGCACGTAGTGATTGTTATCAAAAACATTACTACCGTTTTAGGAATCTGGAGTCACTGCTACATATTTATTAAATATGTAGCAATCACTACTTGACTATCAAAGCTGTCAAGGTAACATGTCTTTATCAATTGAAACACATTTGGTAACATTTTGTAGTCGGTTTATTGCATTTGATTTTTTTTATATATTCCTTTGGGTGATGCCTTTTGTTTTCTGTCATCTTCCCAATTTTTGCAGTGATTGATTTCATGTTTTGAAGTCTTAACGTCAAGATATTTAGCTTTAGTTTCATGTGTGAATGTACGCTAGGATTGCTTTTTTTCAAAACTCACGTGCTCGCTTATAGACGATGGTTATGTCTTTAGAAAGAAAGGACATCATGAAATTTCTCAACATTTCTTTCGTTTTTAGTGTCATTATTGTATTTAATGTTTGCAGAGACATGAAAATGAATCTTCTGAAACCAATGGTGGAAGATCTAACCCTTCTTCATGAGAAATAGCAACAGTTTGAGAGCAGGTTTTCACAGGTATCTGGAAGGATTCAAACTGCTCAATTTAAAGTATTCAGTAGATGATTAAAGTTTGTATATGATCACATATTCATCTGTTTTGCAGCTGAATGGAGAGATTGTTGACCAGAATGAATTAAGAGAAAAGGAACTGCCATTTGTTCAGGATGTAGAAGCTAAAGTTAAAGAACTAACCCAGATCATTCCTGGTCTTAACAATCATCAAATGTCCTTGAAAGCTTCTATCAAAAAAATGGAGGAGAAGGCCAAAGAAATGCATGAAAAGTTGTGGTTTTGACCTTTTAGTACTACTGAATTTGTTTTTAGTTCATTGATAAAGGGACAACACGTAAGCTTGTCCTTTGCCTTCTTTTTTAGATCATTAATAAAGGGACAACAAATTAGATTTTATGTTCCAGAAAACGAAGCCGTGTTGTCTGAGGGTAAAACTAATAAGCTAATTCCTTGAACTTCTATAAAACTCGTGAAAGCAATCTGTGTTATGTAAGGCTTATGGCATTCTTCATAGAACGTGTTCAGAACTATATTACAAGCATAAACAGCAATTTCGTTATTGCTGTTGCATTGAGTTATAGGTTTTCACGCTAAGTTTCATGGCTTCACATTCCTGCTTCCTTCCTAACCTTGTACAGATTGTGTCTTCGTATTCGTATTCCTTATTTCCCTAATATCTTCCACAGGATTATACGCAGGAGTATACCCTTATGACTTTGCTTTGTAATTGTCAGAGGTCTTAGTAAAGATTAGTTAGCAACTGGCGAAATTTTGTTTGTCTCTTAAGTTAGTGTTGGCGTTTCGGCTTGTGGTATGAAGAGGATCAGAGTCGCTGAAATTTCTGTGTTGGCATTCTGCATCAGCAACTATTTGCAGCTTAAGAGCTTTTCCTTCAGCGCCTTATAAATAGCATAAAAGATATAACGTTTAGCTTTTACATGGGACCGAAGCCGAGAAAGGAATGGGTGGCTGACTTGGTATCAAGAAACAACGACGCTGTGTAGAGCTTGCCAATCCACGTGGGCAGCGTCTTTCTGTTGGCGGTTCACATCAATCACATTGTTTCGGCCATACCTCCTGATGCTAGTAGGTAAAAGTAAAAACCTTTGCTTTTTTACTTGCTAATTGTATATACTACTAAAGGCTATACAGAGCAAGGAAATGGTAAATGGGATGCAAAATTCTGATTGTGTTTGTGCATGAGATAAACTTTCTTTGGAAGTTTCAATTTGGTCATCCGAACATATTTAGTTGGCAATTCAGATGCCCTAAATTGCGTAGAAGTAAAATTGAATGTTCAAAATGTGATATGCTTATTTCCTTTCAATAGTTTGAGAAATGCGTATCTTTGCACAATGAGAAAATCCAACTACAGTGGAGTTTTGGCATGACCATTGGAGAAGGAAAAATGGGACTCCTAGATTGAGGATTGTTTAGTTTGAACAAAAAGAAATTATGTATTTACCATAAGAATTGAATGCATCCATAAGAGAGCAATTTTAAAGTTCCAACCATTTACAGTAATCCATCAATAACAGTATGTATGCAGCCACAGAAATGCATAAATATTAGTTATAGTTCTACTTGAACCAATGTGTAGAGCGCTGAGTATTGCGGTGAACTGACAGAAAGAACTGGACAATCCGGCTATGGGGTAAGTTTCTTTCATAATAAGAGATTATTCTCTTTAATCTATTTTGTTCCTAAATATTGAGCTCCACCTTTGCTTATTGTCTTGTTCCTTTGTACATGAAATTGGTGAGTGCGTGGCCGGACTTCAGCTATTTCATGTGCTACTTTGGGAGAAGGTACATTTTTTTTTGGGGTAAATTAGCTTGAAATTAAAAAAGGATAACCGAATGTACAGCCTACAAGGGGCATACCCCAGGAGGTGGAGGAAAGAAATAGGAAAAAATAAAGTAACCTAGATATAGAGAAAGCCTACGCCAAACGGCTACATAGGACTAGAATAAAGTGAAACATCTGTTTCCTATCCATCTATTAGAGGGAAACAAAACAGACGGCAAAAGATTACAAATAGTGCAATCTGACTAAAAGGAGCCTTCATCACAATAGGAGTATTACAAGCTGAACTCCATGAAACTTGGAATGATAAAAAGTCACCAACTTAACTTGAAGCTTGTACCAACTTTGCCAGCTAACTAAGCATCAGAACAGCACCAGATCATTTGCCGTTGGGGACAATGATCTGGACAGCAGTAACCCACGGCTGCTGGAATCGGCCACGGCTGGACTACACCAACGGGTACACCAATCTGGTATCTGGACAGCCGATATGGTACCAATCTGGACAGCCGAATCTGGTATCTACACCAATCTATACAGCCGAACAGAACATCATAACCGCAGCAGCAGTTCGGGTGCTGTTGTAACCATGTCTCACAACCTCAGCCGTAGCAGCAGAAAACTATAGCGAACAGAAAATGTTGTAACCGTGTCTCACAACCTTAAAGTAGAAAGTAGAAGATATACTATACAGAGGACGTCCCCCTCTGCGAAGGGAGATCCCATCGACAGCCCCTGATGGTTAGGCATAAATTCCAAAGCCCAATGACTACATAACAGTAGCTACAAATCAGCACAAAGCATTGAATCCAAAAACAGTTCGGGTGCTGGACTAATTTCCAGAAAACAGTTCGGGTGATGGACAGATAGCAGATAGCAGCAACAAAACTATAGGACATGCCCCTTGTAAAGCATATACAATCCCACTACAATACACAGACACAAGAGCATATCAGCCACAACAGACCAGCCATAACAAGAGTATCAGTGACAGAGGTATGGCAAATAGGCATGTAGAAATCCTCAACCTCTACTTTCTTGAAACATCACTCCTCCCACTCTCAAACAAACTCAAGAGGTGTGAATCTACTTACTCCCTCCACTGGACCTCACATGACTCCCCCACTATTTATTACCTCCTCTCTCAAGGAATGTTGGGGCTCGAGCACACAACTCACAAGGTCAACACACAATATAGTAAAGACACTCATAAGCTGAATTCCACCACATCAACCAACAAGTATTAAGGTAACTACCTGAATAATAGGAGTAATTAATAGCTCAATGTAGTGTTCTGAACCTCACAACTGAACCCGAGCAGCAACATTAGCGGCTGAACTGAACCGTTTCCCATTTCTTGAACCATGGCCTTGTTTTAACCTTGAGAACAACCTGGATGGACTGTTTTAGTTTCAGAATTCCAAAGTGTGCAAATCCAACCTTGAGAACAACCTGCATTGAATACCTGCAAATTGGGAGATATGAGTAGAAATCCAACCAAACAAGATTGAAATTAAGCATGAATGTTCCACATAGAAAGTAGATGAGAAGGTCCCTTGAATTCTAAGGGCAACAACCTACATCTAACTTCATTTGAAATTTTGTTGGCAACCACACCAGGAGGGCAGCTAAGATTTTGGAACTTTCTATAGTTCCTCTCAAGCCACAGTTGGTGCACGTAGACTGTGAAGACAAGCTCAGCTATTGTGATAGGTAAGGATTTGCCCTGTAAAGTGGACAATTTACTTACCCACTGTTGCCAAGAGGTCAACCCTAGCATATGAGGGGTCTTTGGGGTCAAAATACCTCTAATCTGTGTAGCCATGGAGCAGTCAAAGAATAGGTGGTCATGGGTTTCTACACCCATACACAGACTACAGGTGGAAAAATATTTCATGCCAAACATCACCAATCTATCCTCAGTAGATAACCTATTAAGGATGGCCATCCATGAGATCACACTGCACGTAGGAATATGCCCTAAAAACCAAACCACTTTATGCCAAGTGATAGCTGGAAAGTGGGTTCTCAAGTGATCCCAAAGGGATGAAATTGTAAATTTTCCCGAGGCTGTGAGAGTCCAAATACATCTATCTCCAATGGAGTCATTGATGGAAACAGCATGTAGATCAGATCTCACCTCATTAAGATCAGGTGCTTGAGTAATTGGGAAGGCCCATTGATTGTTTCTAATGATGGCCTTCACAGTGACATCCTTAGGAAGTCCTGAATCATAGACTATTCTAGGTCCAAACCTTGGCAAGAGGGGGCCGAGAGGATGCCAATTGTCAAACCACAAAGAGGTTAGTTGACCATCCCTAATATTGTACTTAATGTGAGGCTGAACAAGTGGTCTAAGGTTAAGTATTTTCCTCCAAGCCCAGGAGGGGTCGCTTGGAATTTTAACACTCCAAAAACTCTTACCCTTAAGTAAGTAAGGTACATTTGTTTTAGGATAAAATACATATTAGTGAAGGTGGGAGGCATGGGCTTCCCGGGCCAAACATAAATCCCAAAAAGGGATCCCTTTGGGCTCCCTAGGCCAAACATAAATCCCAAAAAGGGCTCCCTTCTTTTTTAAATAGGCTCCCTTGGTGAAGTGAAATTACTAATTCTTGCTCTAAGGATAGATGAAAGCATTAATTTTGAAAGATGGGTGCATTGGACATCATTTTGGGGTCCGTTAAGTAGTGATACTAAGTTGTTGGACATAAATTAATGAATCTTTGTTGTAAAGACGGGTGAAGATATTAATTTTGTGAGTCATATTAAGGTTTTGTAATTGTATTGTCTTACTCGTCAATAGAGCACATGAAAATGGACTCTTTTGGAGCTGCGGACACATTGATGCTTCTCAGTTTTGGGTTGTTGGAACCGACACTTGGCCATGTGACCTGTTGAGAGAGTAATATAAAATAACTGATGTGATGGTTGAATTTGAAGAGAAATTGAATCAGTGCGCGAGGTGGTTGTGGTTGTTTATCAAGTTCCGTTCAAAAGATAAATACGTCTTTGAAGAGGAATTTACAAACAATGCGAGAGAAGGTTCGAAGGCAACAAGATTTGACGAAACTCCTTTAAATGCCACTAAGCAAAAGGTTGTAGCTGCCAAGCAATATGTATAGAAGAATTACAGAGAGAGAGCAGATAAAGGAGCGGTTTAACTTCCGATACATACATTCAATTCACCTGTTTATATTATTTCAATTTCTTGTTAGAAGGTGGAAGTTTTTGTGTGATTGCAATGTCCTTTTGTTTCTCTTATTTGTAGAAGTATATTTTGGTAGCAGTTGCATTGGACTATGGAGGTCAGTGGGGTGTCACAATGGTTAGTTTAGTGCAGAAAGGAATTTTTGGAACATGCACAAGTAGATAGGCTAATCAATCGCATTCTTACTCATAGTCATGAAATGTACAAAATCCAATACCCTTCGTTATATCTGCAATGATTGAATGCTATGTTATTTTGAATAGCAGCTTCAAAACTCTTTTGATTGGTCAAGCTTTTTATGTTAGTTTCAATTTTGCATTGCTTGATTCTTTGAGTTATATCTTTGATTGAGAGTAAGCACTATTAGTGTTGAGATAGTGCAAGAAAGTTCTACATTCGCTTTCTAACTGTTCTACTACCATTCCTGCATTTCCAGCTTTACTGTCAAATGAACTCTATGCTGCCTTACTTAAACAATGGAATATACCTTCGTAATTATTCTACTACCATTCTTGCATTTCCAGTTTTACCATCAACTGTTTTTGCTGCACTCCTCCATTATAAAAAACAGCATCAATTTCAGCCCTAAAACAAAATACGTCCTCTTCGACGGGCATGATTCTCGTGTCTTGCACGAGGCCGGACCTAGTATCTCATAAAATTTCACATATAACCTTCAATATGTATAAACTTTTACATGTACATTATGAGAATTCTATAACTTTTACATGTATAAATCTTTAAAAAGTGGAGTACGATAAACCTAAATTTTAAGATGTTTTTATAATTTTGTATATGTATGATTTTGTTTATGTGAAATAAAAATTTTATTTGCAATTCTAGACCTATATGAGAGCATAAATGTCTAATATTTTTGACTCGTAAAAGTTCGTGAACAAATTCGAGTTCAACTCAAACCTAGAGAAGCTCGGCTCGTCAAATTTTCATAGAGTTCGAGCTCGGTTCGAGTTCGCTTGAAAACTTAATGAATGAACTTAAACACTCCAAAACTCGGTTCGATTTGGCTTGTTTGCAATCCTCCTACCTTGGAAGAAATAAAAAAATTTAAACAAATCACTTACTAGTGGGTCCTGGTTTATCCGTTGCCCGACCCATTTGCAACTCTTTGTGAATTTGTGATAAGGGTTATTCCACAAGTTCACTCTCCCCTTCTTCTCTCTTCTCCTCACTCTAAAACCATGGCCGCTTCCGTAACTTCTCTCTCCACCACCTTCTCCTCCCTCTCCCTCCGCCGCACCCCTCGCTTCTCTCTCCTCCCCCAACCTCACTCTCTCTCCTACCCTCTCAAATCCCCCCGCCTCTCTCTAAAATTCTTCCCCCTCCGCGCCTCTCCAACCGACCTCGACGACCCCGACGCCCAATACGACGAATCCGACGACGCCGTGACCGAATTGATCTCCGACCCCGACGAGCTCTTCGACTACGACGAGGCCAAGTATGGCGAACCACCCGAGCCCGTCCAGCGCTTCGGCAGCACGCCCTCCTTCGACGACTTCCCGCCCGAGTCCGAGGAGGAGATCGCCATCGGCTATGAGGAGCTCTACGGCCCGGCCTACAGCGGGGAGAGCTACCTGGGCAACGACGTGAACGCCGTCGGTGGGGGGGAGGATAGCGACGACGAGGACGAGAACTGGCGGAACGAGGTGGAGGACGAGGACGAGGAGTTCGCGGAGAAGGTGCTGGACGGGTACGAGGAGGAGGTGGTGCAGGTGAGGAGGGTGACCAAGGTGGTCAAGGGAGGGAAGCAGCTGAACTTCAGGGTGGTGATGGTCGTGGGGGACCTTAGGGGGAACGTCGGGGTCGGGGTGGGGAAGGCCACGGAGATCGTCGGGGCGGTTAAGAAGGCGGGCATCGACGCGAGGAGGAACATCGTTAGGGTTCCGTTGACGAAGTACTCTACGTTTCCGCACAGGTACTTCTACCGTGGATTGTTTTTTAATTTTGGTTTGTGGTTGTGAATCGGGAGCGCGTGAACATTGTTTGTAACGAGCCGTGCCAGCTGACTTGCAAACTTTTAGCTAATCTGACCACGTAGTTCAAATGGTCAATATGGAGTTATACATTCATTACCCACATCTTACAGATATCGGACCAACTACCCAAGATGGGCTCTCACAATCTCTCCGCCTTATGATGTAACGTCCTTGTTGCATTGGCCCAACAATTTTCACCCTTCTGGCCGTGTGACACTTAGCCAAACCCTAGATGTGCCCCCCATCATGTAGACTAGGGTTGCGCTCCGATACTAAATGGAACCTCCTGCGCCATCTGACCTGCTAACTCTTAGCCTATCTATGTGGCTCAAAAGGTTAACCTCGAATTATACAATAGCTTGTCGTGAGCCATTGTATGATTGTGATTTAGATTTTGGATTTTGGTTGTCGTGAGCCAGTATATAATTGTGATTTAGATTTTGGTGGAATTATTTCAATTGAGTGATCTCATTAGGATTTTTTGAGCTTACAGATTAGGCCCAAATTAATACTCTTGTCTGCCCAAAGAAGATTGGATTTGAATTTGCGTAAAGTTAGTTCAATTATGTGATTTGAGAGATTGTGCCCAATTTGGACCTTCTTGTGTAGGAATGCCATATGCATTTGGTGTTTGTTGTAGTTGTTGAATTGTACGTTAAAGTAGTGCTTTAAGTTTGTGTACATTCTGAAGTTCTGTAAGGAATTGAGACTAAAGACACTTAAGGTTTCTTTTGTGTGTGTAAATTTTTTTTTTATAAGTAGACTGAAGACACTAAAGATGAGCATCACAGAAGTGCTAAGAGTTTTTTAGACTATATGGCTGTTTATTACCTTTCTGGGTTGAGCTTAGCCCATGGTGAGAAGAGAAAATAAGTAGAAACTTTTTCACTTATTTGGATGACAAAAAGGGATAGAAATGGTGAAAAAGGAGGTGACATAAAGAAAAAGGACAAGTTTTTACTAATCCATTTTGTTTGTCCCCAAATCTTGCTACTTTGGGTGAGATTTGGTGAGAAATCATAAGCCGTCCTTTTTCTCCCTTTCTCACAATCCAAAGGGCTTATTAGGGGTGACAACCAGGTGTAACAAGACAACATCTTAGCAAACCATAAAGTGTTAGTGTTTAGTGAGCATCCAAACTAGTCTAAGAATTGGTCAATCCAGCATTTCAAGTGGTAGGTTATATTAAAAGGAAGCAAATGAAGCTCAAATTTATGATTTCTGTAGTTCGGCACTAAATTAGTCTCAATTGGGGAAGGAAATCAGTGGAAGACATGAACAACCTATTCTTACGTTTTCGGAAGGCTTCAACTACCTTGGTTCTATGAATTGCAGTTACTTCTCTGAACTCTTTGCTTATTATCTTACCACGTTGTTCAAAATGCAGAAGAAGCTTCTATATCTATATTTGGTAGTAACTTAGACAGTTAAATCCATACTGCTAGTTATTTGTTCATACAAGGAACTTGAAAGTTCTTGTTTCCAAAATTAGAAATCCAAATAAACTTCCTTTCATATGCTAGAGGAATTGGGGGATGTTGTTGTGTAGTGGTGCGCGGAGCACCGTGCTGTCCACCTCCAAGCCATTGGATTGTGCATCCGACGGCTCGGATCTCATTTCGGTAATGAACGGTTCTCGATTGTTGGTTGTCGATATGAGATTTGAATCGTCGGTGATGCAGTAGGATTTAGGGGTATTGTCGTCATTTTAGTTTCTTTAGAGTGTGTAGGGTTTTGAGTCTATAAATAGGTGTCTTGTGCCCTCGTTAGTTATTTTTTTTTATGTATTGATAAAAGAATATAGAGAGCTTTTGCTCCTTGTATCCCATTTTGGGATTTATCCCTTATATGAATCTATCTCTTGATTTTGGTTTCCATCATTTGGTGTCAGAGCTTCTAGCTCGATCCTCACCGGAGCTCTAGCCGGAAACCCATGAATCGCCGGAGATCTCGCTGGAACCCTAACCTAATCCTGAACTTCAGATCTGCCTATTTTGAAACCATTTCAACCCTGAAATAGACCAACTGAACTCGAAATCACCCCTAAAACCAAAATCCAACTGTTTTCAAACCTGGGTATGCAAAACCCAGCTGTTTTCGACCCTTGAATCACTCAGATCGAACACCATTTGAGCAAAGAACCCTCAATCGAACCAGTACGAACCCTGTTTCTGCTGAATCGACCGATTTCGAACCCTAATCTTACTTATTCGACCCATTTCAAACCTCATATCCCCTGTAAAACCCTATTTCGAAACCCTTATCAGAGATTCAAGCTATAACCTGCAGGATTCAAGTACGAGATCCTAGATCTAGACTTTGAATCTGTGTTTCCAGCCATTTCGAGGTATTTTCAAGGCTGTTCAGACTGATTCGAGCCCTTTCGCAACCAGATCTGCGTGTTTCGACTCGATTTGATCTGATTCGGGACCTAAATAGCTCGTTTTGAGACTCGGTTTGACCACTACAGAGCTCGCAAACCCTAATCAAGGCCATTGCTACTGGATTGAGACTCGATTTGACCTTATTCGACTGATTTCAGACTGTAAATCTGGTGATTTTGCTTGTTTTGCTTGTTGCTGCTTGATTTTTCTTTGATATTGGACTCAGATTTGTTATAGAAGGGGTAGGTTCTGTTTGATTTTGTGATTGGGTTGATTTTGCTCAAGTTTTGGTGTGCTTGCTAAGTTGCTAAGTTGACTGAGTACTGAGTTAACTGGGTATGTTTGTGGCTGAATTTCACTGAGTTTGGTTGTGTTTGACTGTTGAAAATGGCTCATAGAGGTATAGTAAGCAAGGAGGGTGGAGATATAGCATTCATGGTAAATAATGGTGATGGAATTGATAACTTTGGCAACCAAAATCGTTGTAGGAATGAGATTAAAGAGTTGAGTACACAAAATTGCTACCTTGAATGATAAGGTGCAATTGTTGATCTTGAAAAGACAAGTTGCTACCTTGATTATGAAGGTACATCGTTTACTACCTCGTGGAGGTATTGATAATTCTCATAGTCAATTTAAGTCTAGTTTTAACTACAAGGAGGAGAGCAACATTGATGTTGGCCTTGTTGAATCTTATGGAAAGTTTAATCCAAACGAGTTTGAGAAGGATGTGAGCCTCAATCCGGATGAGTTTGAAGGGGGGACGGAACTCGGTTATTTCGATGATTTTCCTATTTTTGATCAATATCCTAGTGAAGACCTTGAAGGTGTTCTTAAAGATGATTGCGTCTTTGAAATTGAAGATGAGTTTGGAGATTTCTCCATCTTTGATGAGTCTCCAAATGAAGACATTGGAGGTGAATTTGAAAGAATTTTCATGTTTGACGAGTCTTCAAAGGGGGATATTGACGTGGAAGACGCTCCCATCTATGATGAGTATCCAAGTGAGGATATTGATGATGATGAAGAAAGACTTGAGGATATTGTGGGTGAGGATAAAGAGAATGGAGGACTAATCCTACCGATCAATGAGCCTTTCTTGACACCTTTGGAAGATAGTGAGCAAGTTTTGGAGGCAAGCCATAATGTAGATGGAAGGTATGTCTTTGAGATTGATGATTACTTTCAACACTTGTCTTCCAAGTTATTGATGGAGCAAGAAATGCAAGATGCACAAGTTTGTGTTGTGGTGGTGCCCAAACAAGTTCCAAAGTTGCAAAAGAGGGTGTAAATTACTTGGTGCTTGAAGATCCTTTGGGCATGGTTTTTACTTGAGCAAGCCTTGGGTATGAAGTGAAGTTGGACTTTTGGCACTTCGTGTTAGATGATTCTGATTCTTGGTGTGTGCAAGAGTCATGGCCTATTACTTTGCTGTGTTACTCCATAATAGGCAAGACAAATGGGTGGTTTCTTGTCACATAAGTATGGATGCAGTGGATGTAGACAAACGAAAACTTGTGTTGAAGATGGGTTATTGCACGAGGTTGAAGTTCATGGAGATGCAGCCGCATGCCAAATCCGAAGCTGCATAATAAATACTTTTAAAGTTCTATGTTTTCCTTGATTTAGTTGTCTTGAGTCTAGTTGTCTAATTTGAGGACAAGTTGTTTTCTTTAGAGGGGTGTATGATGTAGTAGGATTTAGGGGTATTGTCATCATTTTAGTATCTTTAGAGTGTGTAGGGTTTTGAGTCTATAAATGTCTTGTGCCCTCATTAGTTAGTTTTTTTTTGATGTATTGATAAAAGAATATGGAGAGTTTTTACTCCTTGTATCCCATTTTGGGATTTATCCCTTTTATGAATCTATCCCTTGATTTTGGTTTGCATAAGTCGGATGTACGATCCAACAGCTTGAAGGTGCGCAGCATGGTGCTGTGCACCTTACTGCACAGCACCAACCCGAAGTCCATGCTAGAGAACCCAACTATCCTGGTTAGTTTGATGTACGGACCACATTTTGTTTCTTTTCATGGAAATGGCCAAAGTGGTTTTTGTTTTTATTTTTTTTCCTAGGAGACCTAAATGAAACGTTATGGGACTCCTTAAGACTCATTATTTCCATTGACATGTACCAAAACGCACAAAAAGATGTCAGAATACTAAAAAATGTTTCGACAACTATTTGAATTTTCAAACAATGACATTTTCTACATTCCAAATTCTTTTTAAACTTTCATTATGTTCTGGCTACCTTCCCTAAACTTTTTTGAACGTTTTCGACGCATTCCAGTACACGTTTTCTTCTCTTGCTAACCAAAATTACATACCCGAGCAAAATTTTGATCCTTTTGTGCCACTTGAGATGAATTCCTTAAATTAGTGCTGCAGCTGTAGGCACTTTTGGTTTTTTAGTGCTTATCTCCCGTTGTTAATCTTCGGAGCTAATAAATGGCAGAGCTGATGGAAAATTTGGAGCTGCAAAGGTGATGCTTAGACCAGCTGTCCCAGGTACTGGAGTGATTGCCGGAGGTGCTGTTCGGTCCGTCTTAGAATTGGCGGGTGTGGAAAATGCTTTGGGGAAACAAATTGGTAGCAACAATGCGCTTAACAATGCCAGAGCCACAATAGTTGCGTTTCAGCAAATGAGGCAATTCAGTGAAGTCGCTGCCCTACGTGGGATCCCAATGGAAGAGCTGTGGAAGTGAGGCATCTTGAAAATGTGTACCATTGCATTGCTATTGTTGTTCGTTCATTTTGTTGGAACATTTCTTTTTCTGATTTTTTTTAGAAATTTCCTCGCTGATTCTTATCAAGTATATTGAATTGTCTACTTGTTCTAAATCTGAGTGGCTGAATATATGGTTCAAGTTGATAAATTTAAGTATCCTGGATGATTATTATTTGAGTCTTCTGCAATTCTCTTCTGGACTTTCAAAACAATGCACAAGAATTGGAATTGGAAAATTTCTCAATTCTGGTTGGTTTCAGATAGTAATGACTGAACTTGTTTATGCAAGATAAAGCTTTGTTACCTATTTTATTTAAGAGGAAAAAGGTGCAAGGAGAATTGGTTACACTATTTGTGCGACAAAAAAGAAGTTTGTAGAGATTAAATGTGTGCAGAACTGTTCGATGTATATGGATCCACAAGATGAGGGACCTACGTGTTGCGGATGGTTTCCAAACACATCTTTGATAAGACATGTGCACATAGGATGGTTTCCAAACACATCTTTGATCGGACGTGTGCACGTAGCATTGTAGAATTTTCCACGGCCTGAGGTCGTGCCAGTTCCCTAGAAGAATATATGTCCCAAAAGATTGCCCACCATTCAGTCAAGAAACCATATGGCTCGTTGATCACTGTAACAAAAGTTCCAGATTTCCAATCAAGGTCACATATTATAGAGCAACAGGGACATAGAATTGAGAAAAACATTTCATCCTTATTTATGAAAAACGGCACTGATCTTTCAACTCATTGAAAGACAAGAAAGCACAACTAAAACGCATTGGAAGTACATGTTCAGTTACTACATTAGGTAGAAAGTGATCGATGAACACTGAGAGTGAAATCAGGATATAACAATGCAGACAGAAAGAAGAAAAACATCAAAACTATAAATGAAGAAATAAGGAGAAAAGAGAAACGAGGGCTAAAATTGTTACTTGTGAGCCTTGTATTGGTTACAGCAATTACTTCTAGGTGCATCAATTTCGATCCACACTGGTGTTATACAAACTAACAAACTTGTACAAACTTTCCTAACATAGATGACATGTCCTATGACTCCTATCTTGTTATACATCCATAGTCATTTCTATTCTACTATCATCTTATTCCTGTTTCACAGATATGTAATCAGTTGATTCACTTCTTGTCAGGATCATTCTATTGGATCTCATCTGTAAGGGTTCGAATTATCGGGAACAGATCCAAGGCTTAGGTTAGCTCCTCCTCCTGTTGCTCTGTGCTTCCGCCGCGGAGACCTGCAATAAGTCACTAGGGGTTGGACACCCCAGTGACCCTCCGACGATCAAGTTAGATCTCAGGAAGGGGAGATAGGTCTAGGGGTAGGGTTGAATGGCATACCTCTTTAGGTTAGAGTCCCTTTGTATTTATAGACCTAGGATTCCTTTGACTCCAAGCTAGCGCGTGGAGTATACGCTCAGGTAACCGCTTCGGGTGACGTCATATGTGACGAGAGGGACGAAGCGGTTACGGAGCACATGGGAAAGGGGAATCCCAATGATTGCATCCGTTGCATGATCTTTGTGGGGCCCGCATGGCGTAACAACTTTCTGTTGACGGACTCAAGAATATCTTCTAGTGAGGCAAGGCAACTGACAGCAATGCAACGCAGAGGCTTAGGCACCGAGGGTAGTTCCGAGGAGTAGTCCGAGGAATGAAGTCCACACATGGCTTCGGTTCAAGATAGCATGAGTGCCGGGGTCACAACATTCGGCCAGGTTACCGAGCTCGTAACCGAGGCCACCACAATAGCCCCTCAGATATTCAGAGCACAGCGCCCGCTTCGGCTCTGGGGAGTTGATCCGTTGCGTGAACCGGCACAACCGGGGCCCTTGATACCCGAGGCGCTGATGAGTAAATTGACGACGGTAACCGAGGATAGCTAGCCCCAGCCCTAGGAGCCACGTGTCAGCATCTTCCAAAGCACTGGAGTCCAAAAGTTGTCTCGACACGTGAAATGCCAGACAATTGGTACGAACCGTCCTATCGAGGACACGTGTCAGAATGCAAATGGCTCGGTCAATCGGCGCTTCTGAACCCGGTGCAGACTCTTCGTTGCTGACTGTCCGATGGAGAGCGTGTCACCAATCCAACGGCTCGGTGCACGGTGCTCCGTTTCCCGCGTAACCGTTCGTCCGCTCCATTATAAAAACAGAGGAGGAGGAGAGAGAAAGGCACTGGAGCTTCTACAAGGACGTCGAACCGTTACCACCATGCCGTTCAACCTTTTGATCGAGTTTTCAGGCGTTTTGAGGGCAGATTTTCAAACGAAAATCAGGTATGTTGTTCTCCAAGCTTCAATATTTAAGTTTTGCCAATTTTTTCAAGCTTTTGCGTTGATTTTATCGCCCACTAGGGCAGAGACGCCACTCGCCGCCGCCTGGGCAGCGGTGTCGATGGCGTTCTCCGCCGTGATTCCTGAAATCGAGGCCTAGTGTTCTTCCCGAGGCCTTTGTTCTTCCCGAGGCCTTCCTTGAGTCTTGGGCCCATAACAATTAGTGATCAACCCGAGGGGGTTCCTACCGAGGAGGAATTTCCCGCAGATGACCGAGACCAAAACCAACCAAAGAGTGATGATCATTCCGTCCCGAGCATTAGGACTCATTGCCTTCCCCGAAGCACATAGCTGATGGGTTTTTTCTTGCACATTCTTGTCTCTGTTTAGCTAGGGGTGGATGGTCGTTGATCTCTCCTCGGACAGCTCAAGTAGTTTAGACTCTTCCACGCTTGAGGGCATCTTTCAACAAGCCTGGAATCGAAGACTATACCGGATCCCAATCGACGTTATTGAACCGGCTAACCCTGACCGAGCTCGACGCCAGGTGACGACCTTCGACCCAGGTATGACCGAGGCCCCGAGCACCTCAAACCAAGGGCCCGGACCCTTTGCGAATGCTCCCGAGGAGGTATGGGGTCAGAGGAGACCGATGAGGCCGTGTCCTTTCCTAGGCCAGTATTTCGATGGTACGCCGGCAACTTATGCAGAATTCAAGAGGGTCTTCAGCATTCCTTCTGATGTTGAGGTCCGGTTACTTCGGGACACCGACCCCTTGAACTTTCCACACCGTCAGGGGGAACTGATTTTCCCCTTGATGGCTATCACCGAGGGGGGAGTCAGATTCCCCCTTCATCAGTTTATCCGACGGGTGCTCCGGACCCTTACCCTCACCTCCTCTCAGCTCACAGTGAATTCTTACCGAATCATAACCAGCATCATAGAGCTGAGGAGGCAATACAATCTGACCTTCGGTCTAGAAGAGCTCTTCGGGGTATACCTGGTAGGAATCAACCGAGAGTGCGGCCGACATTACCTGTCGTGCAGGGCAGACTACGACACCTTCTTGATTGACCGCCTACCGGACTCCGAGGAGTGGGCGGGAATATACATCTCGGTCTCCGGGAACTTCATGTTCGGGCCGGGGGAGAACGTTGACTTAGCCACCATGGTTCAGTTCGAGACCGGGGCGCCTGGTCGGTACTATTGGTCTTCGGCATTTATGATGCATACTTCCTTTGTACTTTGAATATATACTAACTTCTTTTCCCCTTTGGTATTTTACTGCAGTCGATGGGGTTGTTGCCGGTCTTCGGGAGAGAGCTTCTAAAGCTCGGATTGACGCAGCATACGCCATTCCAATTACCAACCGCTACGCTCCGGAACTGCTCGGGTACAAGCCGACGTACATGAGCTATCTAAAGAAAAGACCCAGACAACAAGGCGTACCGAGGGTTGGCCGAGGGCGTGGTCGGGGTCGAAGCGGCGGAGCAGGAAGAGGAGGAAGTGGCGGGGGCGCGCCTGATACCGAGGGTAGCAGCTCCGGACCTCGGGGGGTCATCCGCGAAGAGCAAGATCGTCAGACCCCTGAACCAACTGGCCTAAGCCCTGAAATGTCTGGCCGAGGCAGAGAGGTTATAAGCCTAAGACGTCAGAGGCCACGGGGCCAAGGTACTTGTGCGGCGGCCGGCGCTCCCGGAGCTAGATCGTCGAGGGCGGTGCCTACCTCCCCGCTAGGCTGCCCAGAGAAGAGGGCTCGGCCTAATGAGGATGTGGTTGCCGGAGTCGCAGGACCCGAGGCTATCCTCATCACCAAGGAGGAGGGGGAGCGGAGGGAAGCGACCGAAGCAGAGGTAAGGGTTTCGGCGAGGGAGGTTCCGTGGGCCCCGGAGGTTCGCCATTACAACGGGCCCCCGATTCACCATGCTAACTGCGCCGCTACCAACATTGGGATGGCGTTTGGGCTCTTTCGGTCGACTGTCCTTCCTCGGGATGCCAAGAATGTCAGTGGCTGTATTGAGGATCTTACCGGGGAGATCGCCCAAGCTCTTCTCGCTGTAAGTTGCTCTTATTCTTCGTTCTTTTTGCCCTTGTTTCAGAGTTCATACTTGCAATGTTTCTCATTTCTTTGGCAGGCTAGTGCTTGGGCTTTGGTCATCCACGACCGAAGCAAGGCTCAAGAGGCGGAGATAGAGGAGCTAAAGCAGGCCCTTGCCCAGAAGGAGGATGACCTCAAGGTGGCTCGGGAGACTTGCGATCTCTACCTTTCGAATTTCCAAAGGTGTGATAAGGAGAGATTGCTGGCCGAGGGCCGAGCCGCGAAGGCCGAGAAGGATGCCAACACTCTTAGGGCATCTCGAGCTCTGGAAGTGGAGGGAGCACTGAAGAGGGGCTACGACAATGGCTGGGACGAAGCCGAGGCCGAATACAAGAAACAGGTTAGGGAGATTGACAACGAGTTGTTCCGGTACCGTTTTCTGGACGGGCTGCGCTTCGGTCATGAAGCCCTTCTACAAAAGCTCAATCTCCCAAAGGACTCGGAGCTCCGAGCTCTACCCGAAGTGCCTTCCGAGGAGCTTGTGATGCCAGAGGAGGAGGACACGTAGGCCCAGAATCCCGAGGCCGAGATTCGTCCCGATGGCCAGACCGCTTCCCAGACGGCTGCTGTCGATAATGCAACCGAGACTCCCCTCCCCTAAAATACTTAGGATTCTTTCTTTCTTTTTGCTTTTTCGTGTCTTTACTGTTTAACTAGACGGCTCCGGACATTTGGAGTTTGTCATTCCGGGGTCTGTAAGTATTGCTCCGGTGACAGGCGCTGAACAGATGGCCGAAACCTGATCACTTGTAATAGCCAAGTAGGATTTTAACTTGATCGCTTTGTTTGAATGATTTTCCTCTGTTGAATGAATATGCTTTTGTTTTCCAAACACTGATTTGTCTTTGATTTGTATGGGTTCACGATTACCACCAAGGGGTACCTCTGCCCCTGCTTCGGTTAAATAATTGGAAAAGCCCAAATTGTAACTGAAGCATAGACCAAGGTGTGCCCAAAGACGTATAGAGTTGTGTCAGAAAACGGAGCGGTGATTAGCCCCTGTACTCGGTAAGTTTGCATAGTAGGCAAGGAAATAACCGAAGCGAAGACAACGATCATCGAAGCTCCCCTGTTAAGGGAGATAGAGGGACCTAACCCGAAGCAAAGAGTAGTCAAAAATTTTGAATTGCGTGTGACCCTGCTTTGGGCTAGGGTCCTCGGTCGCTGGTTAATTAGGTAGCCTGAGTGATAAACACTTAGGGAGGGGAATACTGTCAAGGGATTGGGGCTAGACTCCCGAAGGGAAATGGCATCGGCCATGGCTTCGGGATTCTGCGAATCCGAAATAGTGGAGGACGGACTGGGAGGTCGGCGTAAGGGGCTCGGGAAAAGGCCGAGTATCCTTAAGACAACCATGAGTCCGAACGACCGAAGAGGCCGGGGTGACTTAGTGAGGATCCTCGTCCGAGGGAGGAACCCATGGGAGGACGAGGTCCCGAAGTCAAGATAAAACGATCCAAACATAATTGGACCGAGTAGTAAAAAGTAAATGACGAGAATAGTAACATACAGGGATGTCAGGAAAATTCTCATTGAAATGAAGTAGGACAAACCATTACATAGGTACGCATAAGCGTTGCTTGAAAAATAAAACAAAAAGCTTAGGAAAAAGGGAGTTAGGTCCTCGGGCATCCGAGCCTGGCTAGCCATAGAACTTCTTGAGGTTGTTGGCATTCCAGGTCTTGGTGATTGGAGAACCGTCTAGCTTCTCCAGCTTGTAATTGCCCGAGCCTAGGTGCTTGAGGACTCGGAAGGGACCCTCCCAGTTGGGCATCAACTTCCTCTTCTTTTATTTCTCTATCACTTTTTTCCAGACGAGATCGTCTGGCTTGAAAGGCCGGAGGCGGACGCTTCGGTCATACCCCTTGGCAACCTCCTGTTGGTACGAGGTGAGATTGATCTGGGCATTCTCACGCGCTTCCTCGGCCAGATCGAGATCCGCGGCAATGTTCTCATTGTTGACCTCGTAATCGAAGTTCTCGGTACGGATCGTGGAAAGACCGACCTGCAGAAGAATAACAGCCTCCATGCCGAAGGCCAGAGAGAATGGGGTACGGCCAGTGGAGCGTTGAGTAGTGGTTTGGTAGCCCCAGAGGACCCTTGGCAGTTCTTCAGCCCACTTGCCCCGGCGGGACTCGAGTCGGCGCTTGAGGCCGGAGGAGATAGCCTTGTTGGCAGCCTCGGCCTGGCCATTGCCCTAGAGATAGCCCGGCGTGGAGGTGTTCCATTTAAAGCCGTACTCGTCCAAGAGAGCTCGGTACCGCTGCCCGGTAAACTGCTTCCCGTTGTCGGTGATGATGGCGAAAGGTACGCCGAACTGGGAAATGATATTGCGCCAGACGAAGCGAATGACGTCTGTTTCCTCAATGGTAACCAGGGGCTCGGCCCACTTGGAGAAGTAATCGGTGGCGGTGAGAAGGAACTTGAAGCCTCCTGGAGCAACGGGGAGTTTGCCAACTATGTCCATGCTCCATTGAGAGAAGGGCCAGGGGCTGGTGAGTTGGCTGAGGTCCCGAGCCGATTGGTGGATGATAAGGGCAAACATTTAGCACTTCCGGCAACGCTTGGCATAATCCTCAGAATCTTTCTTCATGATGGGCCACCAGTACCCCTGGGTTAAGGCTCGGTGAGCAGGAGAGCGCCCGCCAGAGTGGCAACCGCTGTCACCAGAATGAAGGTCCTCGATGATACCTGGGACCTGGTAGGGGTGAGCAACCAGCAAGTAGGGGCCGGTAAACGACCTTTGGTAAATCTTTCCGTTGGGATTGAGCCAGAAGAGTGCAGCCCTGTTGCGGAGTTGGTGGGCTTCCTTTTTATCGGTAGGGAGGATGTCATCCTTTAAGTAACCGACGATCTCGTCTATCCAGCTTGGACCAAGCTCGATGTTTAGAACCTCGTGGCTTAAAACTTCAAGTTCGAAACTTGGTTTGTCGATGGAGCTGAAGGAGATGGAACGATGTTCTGAAGCTGCGCAGGCCAAAGCGAGCCCAACTAGGGCGTCGGCATGAGCGTTCTGTTCCCTGGGAATATGTTCGACACGGATGGCCTTAAAGCTTTTGAGGAGCCGGACGGCGGAGCTGAGGTAGGTTTGCATTCGGTAGTCCCGAGCTTCATATTCTTCGGAAAGCTGGTTGACCACCAGTTGAGAGTCACTGTAGATTACAAGTTCTTCGATACCGAGGGCTTCGGTAGTCTTAAGTTCGGAGATAAGTGCTTCGTACTCAGCCTCATTGTTGGAGGCCGGGAAATTGATGGAAAGGGAGCTTTCATGCAGGACGCCGGAAGGGGAGAGGAGCACGATCCCAGCCCCGGCGCTTCGGCTGTTAGACGCGCCGTCAACGTACATTTTCCACACATCGCCGTGAAAAAGCTTCCAGGCGGTGCTCGGGTTGGCCTGGAGGACGGCTTCGGGATGGGGGAAGGGGTCGAAGCCAGAACGTCGACCGGAGTGAGCTCGGCGATGAAGTCGGCAAGAACTTGGGCTTTGATTGCTGTCCGAGGCTGGAAGTGGATTTCGTAATTTGCCAACTTGACGGCCCACTGGGAGATTCGGTTGGAGAGATCCGCCTTGCAAAGGAGTGACTTGAGCGGGGTACTCGGTAAGAACAATGATGCAGTGCGATTGGAAATATGGGGCAATCTTCCGAGACGCCGAGACGAGGGCGAGACAAGCTTTTCCAAGGGAAGATAGCGTGTCTCGGTGGGGGTCATCGTCTTGCTGGAGTAGTAGATGGGTTGGTGGTCTCGTCCTTGCTGTCGAATGAGAACCGAACTTATCGCATGTGAGGAGACGGCAAGATACAGGAATAGGTCCTCCTAGTCCCGAGGCGTGACGAGAAGCGGTGCTTCGGAGAGGTAAGTCTTTAACTGCTGCAGGGCTCGGTCACAGTCCTCGGTCCACTGGAAGCTCCGTCGGCTGCCCTTCAGGAGGGCAAAGAAGGGCTGGCATTTGTCGGAAGAACGGATGATGAATCGATTTAGGGCAGCAGCCATGCCCGTTAAGCGTTGCACGTCCCTCTTGTTGTGGGGAGCCGAGAGCTTCTCGATGGCCAGAAGTTGAGCAGGGTCGGCTTCAATCCCGCGCCGGGACACGAGGTGGCCCAAGAATTTACCGGAGCATACACCGAAGGCACATTTCTCTGCGTTGAGCCGGAGTTTGTGCTGTTTGAGGATTTCGAAGGTTTCGGCGAGATGGGTGAGGTGATCACCAGCAAGCATGCTCTTGACCACCATGTCGTCAATGTAAGCCATCATCGTGTCACCTAGGAGACGCTCGAACATCTTGGTAATCATCCTCTGAAAAGTTGCCCCGGCGTTCTTCAGTCCGAAGGGCATGACAAGATATCTGAAGATTCCGTGAGGGGTAATGAAAGCCGTGTTCTCGACGTCTCCTTCACTCGTGGCAATCTGATGGTAGCCTCGGTAGGCGTCCATAAAGCTGAGTCGGTCATGGCCGGCTGTAGCGTCAACAAGTTGGTCGATCCTCGGAAGGGGGAAAAAGTCCTTTGGGCAGGCGTCGTTGAGGTTGGAATAATCAACGCAGACGCGCCACTTGCCATTCTTCTTCTTAACGACCACAGTGTTGGCCAACCAGTTGGGATATTGGACCTCTTGGATGGCATTGGCGTTGAGGAGTCGGTTGACCTCCTTGATGATGGCTTCAGAGTGAACTAGAGAGGAGCGTCGGGCCTTCTGGACGACAGGGCGCTTGGTCTTGTCGATGTTGAGCTCGTGACAGATGAAAGAGGAATCGACTCCGGGCATCTCATAAGGAGTCCATGCAAATACTTCGATGTTCTTTTTTAGAAAATCCACCATGTCATTCCGCTCAGTGTCATTGAGTGAGGAACTGACAAGAAAAAAACGTGATCCATCTTTAGTAATGGGGACGGTAACGAGTTCTTCTACTGCTTTCTTGTCGGCGGGCCTTCCGACGTCTTCCAGAACGGGGGCTTCGGAGACCTCAATGAGGTTGACCCTGGAAGTAGGGGTGATACCGGTCCGGTTTCGATCGGTTTTGGCTATTTTTTCGGTCGAAACCGGTTTTCCGGTTTGGGGATTTTTGAAACCGGAACCGGTTGAGATAAAACCGGTCCGGTTTCGACCGGTTCAACCGGTTTCGGTCCGGTTTATCCGGTTTTCAATCATGGGCCACATTTTGGGCACAACACATCAAAAAATTCACAATTCAACCCACAAAATATCAAACAAAAATTCATAATTCAACACTTTTTTTTGGGCCCAACAAAAAAGGATCAATTTTGAGCCCAATACATCAAAAAAAACCCATAAAAAAATAATTAAACAACATAACAAGAAGAATATAGGTTGGAAGCAGTGAGAAGTGAACTAAGAAGTGAGATCTGGTCTGAAAAATTAGGGCTAATTGGTAAAGCCGGCAGTAAAGGGGTATATATATATGTATATATTATATTATATATATATATATCCGGTTCCGGTTTCGACCGGTTTTTAGAATACGTAAACCGGAACCGGAAAATCGATTTGTAAAAATTTCAAAACCGGAACCGGATCGACATTATTTAACCGGTTTAAAAAATTCGGTTCGGTCCGGTTCTTCCGGTTTCGATCGATTTTCCGGTTTCAACTAACACCCCTACCTGGAAGTCTTCCTGTTGCTTCGGACTGTGTTAACATAGCACATTTTGCCGCGGTTTGGTCACCGTACAGGTCCTCCTGTCGTCCGTTAGCGCCTATGAAGCGGACTACCTGGTGATAAGTGGAGGCGATAGCCCTCAACTTATGGAGCCAGGTGCGCCCGACGATTGCATTGTAAGGGCCAGGGAAGTCAACGACCACGAACTCCATATCAAGGACCACCGAGCCTGTGCGGACGGGGATAGTGATCAAGCCGAGAGGCCACACCGGGGCCCGATTGAAGCCTATGAGGGGGACTTCGGAAGGACGGAGGTCGGAGTCCGAGAGTTTCAGGTCCTGGAACAGGGAGTAGTACATGACCTCGGCCGAGCTGCCTTGGTCAACGAGGACGCGGCGGACGTTGAAAGTTCCAATGCGGAGTGTGACGACGAGGTCGTCATTATGTGGCAGCTGGACACGGTCGAGGTCCCGCTCGGTGAACGTGATTGTCCACTTTGAACCGTCATCGGTGCGGGCACGCTTGGTGTCGGGACCGATGAGCATAACCTGTTTAGAGGAGGATGCGTCGTGCAACTCGGCGCGGATGATACAAGCGACCTCGGGGTGCAGAAGGCCGTGGATAACGTGAATCGTCTGAATTTCTTCTTCGGGTTTGTGCTCGGTGCGCTCTGCCCGAGCCTTGGTTTTTTTGTGATCGATGAGATGATTGAGGTGGCCACCGGCAACAAGCTGCTCCAAGTAGGCCTTGAAGGGCTTGCAGGCAGTAGTGAAGTGGCCTTGCTCATTGTGATAACTACATCGGACGATTGGGTTTTTGATCTGTTCTCGGTTCCGAGCTTCTAATTTGGGAAGGAGAAAAAGGGTTGATCCTTCACTTGATCAATGAGCCGGTAGATAGGAACAGTGAATACGGTTTTCTCAGCGTTGAAATCGCTTGGCTTCGGTCCCTTTTTTCGGGGATTGCTTGATGTTGTTGACCTGCTTCTTAGGAGTTGAAGCAGGTGCGGGAGCCGAAGCATTGGCCATGACAGTTGTGATTTTGGAGCTCGTGGACTTCCCGATGCCCCTTTCAGCTTTTAACTCAATGAGCTGGCACCAACCTTCAATGCGGGTCATGAGGTCCTTCATGAAGCCAGGCTTGTTGCGGGCGAGGTCGTCGTAGACTTGCTCGTCCTGGGAGGTGAGACCGAGTTTGAATCCTCGGGCCGAGATGACACTGTCTCAGCCTTCAATTTCGTTGAATAGCTTTCAGTAACGGCCGGCGTACTGGCAGAGCGTCTCGTCAGGTCATTTTCGGAGAGAGAGGAGGGAATCGATCTCCTTCTCATGCTTGTTGCTCGTGACGAACCGAGCCATGAAGGCATCGCACAGGGAGTTGAACGATGAGATTGACCTGGCAGGCAGCTGGTTAAACCATGTAAGGCCTAGGTTCCCGAGGCTGGCGGGGAAGACATTACAGAGGAAGGCGTCGTCCAAGGGCTCATTGTGGAGGAAGAGAGACATGAGGAGCTTGTACTGCACCAGGTGAGTGTATGCCTCGGTCTTGCCATCATACTTGGCAAGCTTGGGCTGGGTGAACCCTTTTGGGGGGGTGACCGAGTCGATCTCCCGTGTGAAGGGGGAGGTCGTGAGTCTTTTGAGTCGGGCGTCGCGATGAGGTCGGATCGAACGGTCAAAACCATCTGGACACTCTGTCGCGGGACGCTTTTTTGGGACCGACTCGTCCAGCCTTTCATATTCCTTCCTCTTCGGTGGGATGCTTCCTGATTTCTGATGAGATCACTAATGTCGGTCCTTCTTGTAGCTATCTCGAGCGTAGGGCTCGAGGCACTCCGTGACACGGCTTCCACCTCCTTTTTCCCCTGGATGCGAGACGAATGGGCTTTTGGCTTGAGCGTTCTTGAGGCGCTCGCGATACCCTTTTGTCTGGAACTCTAGGAGGCCGTCTTCGTCGTTGGCAACTTTGGTGAAGCTAGGGGTGGGCTCACGAGTTCCCTTCCCTCTCCTGACCGGGTGCGTGGAGGAGGCGGAGTCGCTACCGGCGCCGAGCCTCTCGAAGGCGGACCGCTTCCTTCGTGGGTCTTTAGGGTCAGGGGAACGAGAGCGTTCCTTACGCCCAGCGCCACCTTCAGTTCGACCACTCTTTGCAACAGGAGGCTCGAGACGGTCTTTGACAGAAGGTCGAGGCTGGTGTTCAATCAAACGGCCCCCCTCGCGGCTGCAGGAAGGGCTTTGGTGGCTTCTCCTTCCGCCACGGCTTCCCGCGGAATGAGATGTGGAGATCTGGAGGAGATGTTTAATCTCAGAGAGCTCGTCGCGGACGTGCTTGTCTCGCTCCACGGCTGTTGACAAGTCGTCGATCTTTTGCTTCAGGTGGCGGATGTAGGTGTGGAGTTCGGTGCCGGCTCCCATGTCCTGGGTTGAAGTTCCAGCTCCGACTCCGATCGACATGTGAGCCTTCCCTAGGGCACCGGCCCCGCCTGGAATCAAGATTGGCTCTCCAAGCGGTCCGAGGCCGAGGGTCGTTTCACTGGGATGTGGATCTTCGACTTCCACCATTGCTGCGACGGGAGGTCTTGACAGAGCTCTTTGGGTGGAGGGAGATGAACGGAGGTGAGAGTGGCTATTCCCCAGCAAAGTCGCCAATTGTAAGGGTTCGAATTATCGGGAACAGATCCAAGGCTTAGGTTAGCTCCTCCTCCTGTTGTTCCGTACTTCCGCCGCGGAGACCTGCAATAAGTCACTAGGGGTTGGACACCCCAGTGACCGTCCGACGATCAAGTTAGATCTCAGGAAGGAGAGATAGGTCTAGGGGTAGGGTTGAATGGCATATCTCTTTAGGTTAGAGTCCCTTTCTCTTATAGACCTAGGGTTCCTTGGACTCCAAGCTAGTGCGTGGAGTATACGCTCAGGTAACCGTCTCGGGTGACGTCATATGTGACGAGAGGGACGAAGCGGTTACGGAGCACATGGGAAAGGGGAATCCCAATGATTGCATCCGTTGCATGATCTTTGTGGGGCCCGCAGGGCGTAACAACTTTCTGTTGACGGACTCAAGAATATCTTCTAGTGAGTCAAAGCAACTGACAGCAATGCAACGCAGAGGCTTAGGCACCGAGGGTAGTTCCGAGGAGTAGTCCGAGGAATGAAGTCCACACATGGCTTCGGTTCAAGATAGCATGAGTGCCAGGATCACAACATTCGGCCAGGTTACCGAGCTCGTAACCGAGGCCACCACATCATCTGAGTCATTTCACATACCGAAGTGCCATTATACTCTTAACATATGAGTGAGTAAAAAACTTGTGTAAGCTTGTTAGTTTGTATAGCATTTTCCTTCAGTTCATTTATCCAATTTGTTCTCCCAAAAAATAAACCAAATGCGCAATTAATTAAGAATACAACCATCAAAATTAAGCAAAATACTGTACTAACAGAGGAAATACAGAGTATAAAAAATTACCTATCAAACTATCATATTGAGGGGTCTCTTTTTTTGGTTTAAAAGGAGAATTAAGAGTACACTGGGTATATAGAACCCTCAGCATCATTAAATAGTTGTGATTTAATACAATTTGGAATAGAACAGAATGAAAAGAAGGTTCTCTACATTCTCAATTTCTTTCTCTTTTTCTTTGTAAGAAGGGAGTCAGGGACTCCTCCAAGACAAAACCACTTTGGACCCATCCTGCTGGGTAAATCCCATATATCCCCCAGTCATGTCATAGGTTGCAATGTACGGTTAACCTAAAGGAGTTTGGCCAAGTGCAAATGCGACAACAACCAAAGGCTTCCTCAAGAGGTCGCAAGGTCAAATTCCACGAATGTCAAACATTCCAAACCTTGGGACCACATGATGCTTTTCAGCCCTTAACTTCATCTTCATGAACTTGGGATCAATCGAAACATGCGTAAGCTGATACATATAGCCGATTAACAAAAAAAAAAAATCAATTATTTATGGTGGTTCGATTGACAACATTAACCACCAATGTGGTAGCCTAGATGGCTAAGGTGTGAGGGTGAGTCCCTCCCCCCCTACCCACATGGTTGCAGGTTCGAATCCCGCTTGCGGGTAGTAGTCCTGTGAACCAAATCCTGTGTGGAGGCCCTCAACCCGCTCTAGCACTTTGGTGGAGCTGTCGTGACGGCCTCAAATCGGACATTCCACTTGTAGCCCCCTTCCCATCCTTAGCAAAAATAAAAATAAAAATAAAAAATCGATAACAGTAGGGCTACCCTTATGGATTCTCTAGATCATCAAGCTAAAACAGTCTTAATTCAAAATTAAAGAGAAAAGAAAATTAACTAACTTGAAAAGAACGTGGATGAGAAAACGTACCAGCAAGATTATTACAAACATTCGCGTCCCGTGTAAATATCTCAGCAGCTGCTTTGAAATTCCTTTTCACCAGATAATCATATATATACACGTCGAGCCTACAAAGCCCACCGCATAATCAATTAAACGCAATGTAAATTTTTGGGGAGAAAAAAATCAGTCAAGAAAACAAATTTTCTAGGAGTACAACAAACAAAAATAACATTGAAGCATATTTTATAATCTACTCACATCTTTTCCGCATCCCAGTCTACACCAGACGCCACGTCAGACAAGAAAAACCTTTCCTTTTCTGACAAAAACAAAACTGAGCCCAAGTGGGTTTTTGGCAGGGTAGAGTTGGAAACATGACCCAGATGGAAATTTATCACAGAAAGTAATCAAAAGGCAAAAACCCAGTTGGGATATGAAGATACAGGGGCTAAGAAGGAAGTAGTGAGAGTCCCATGCAAAGAGGACAGAGAAAACAACGACAATTGGACAAATAGAAGTCAAGAACGATGGCTTTTTATTTCCTTTTTAGACAAGGGCGGAGGGTTTATATAGTAATCAGAAACTCCTTAGAGGAAAAGGAAAAATTGGAAAACCCCCGAGGAAAACGGTGAACCCAAATATGCGAGAGAGGTTTGAATGTAACGGTTATTTGTAACGCTCTCTTATATGATGTGGACTTCATCTATGTGTGAATTTCACCCGGTGTGGGAGATGCGTTACCAATAACCGATGCATTAAAAATTTTCTCCAAATTTTCAATCGGTGGGGATTTCAAGGAGTACACTCCGTGCAGATTTTGGACTTTTAAAAAGCCAATTTTGTTTTCTAAAGATTATTCATCTACTACAAAAAAAAAAAAAAGATTATCCCATTTGTTTAATTTAGTTTGAGATCCATAGCGATTAGAGTAAGGGCCTCTTTGGCCATACTTTTTTCAGACTTTTTGGAGACGGTCTTTTTAATTATTTTATTGTATTTTTATTATATTCCGGTCAAATTTTTTACATACAGTAATATTTTTCATCTTAATGAGAGATATCCAAAGAGTTGAATGGTGTGGTCCAAATTGAGTCATAAATTGTGAATGACTTGTGAATTTGCAAAGTTGAGTGGTGTGGTCCAAATTGTGAAAAATCTCAAACATTAATTCAACTTATAGTTGTCAAACCTAATGAAAATCTCTGTAAGATCATTAAAAGCAGAGCATGGACACAACCTTTTCTTTGCATCATTAATTTACACTTGACAAGTTTTGGACATAACCTTTAAATGACTTCGTATAAACGTAAATTTCCACAATCCCATATAATAATATCAACTACATTTTGAGAAGATGAGCTTGAATTTAATAAAAGAGAGAAGTAATCTGAAGTTTCATGACATAACAATTGAGGGAATGACTTCGGTGTCAACCCTCGATTTGGGGACACTATAATTTTTGACATAATCGGACCATTACAAGCATAATCAAGATCAGTGGCATGTGTAATCAAGGCATAATTCAAAAAGTGTTATGCCAATTTTTGGTTATGCCTTGTTAGGTTTTGGTTATACATGTCACTGGTCTTGGTTATGCTTATAATGGTCCGCCTATACCAAAAATTACAGTATCCCCAAATGGAGGGTAAAAACAATAGCATCATCCTACAATTAATCTAGCAAATGCTATGGTGTCTACCCGCCAAAAGGGGACACCATAGCACACCGGTTATGCCTCCCAAAGATTTTTGTTATGCGTTCGAGTGGTTATGTTATATAATTTTTGTAATAATGGCATAACACTTGTTATGCTATTTTTAAAAAGTGTTATGCTTTCGAGTGGTTGTGTTATGCATTCGAGTGGTTTGTTATGCCATTTTTGAAAAAGTGTTTTGACCCAATATAATAATAATAAAAAAGCTTATGCCCCTGATCCACCAAAATGGCATAACATGATGGTTTTGGTTATATTGTAAATAGTTTTGTTATGCCAAAATTTACGGTATCTCCAAAATGATAAGAGACACCATAGCACTATCCAAATGTAATGGTTATTTCTCATGACAGTATAATTCGATTTAAATTTTTACATCATATCGTTTGTCTATGGGAAAGGAATCGAAAAACTATAAAATTATAAATCAAATTCGAATAAAATTCATATAAGGTGACAAAAATACCAAAAAAAAATTCATCCAAAGGACTCTACATTATCGTTCCAATTTTATCGGATGTTCCCGAAGGGACAAGGAGCCTACATGAGAACTGATAATCAAATTGAGTCGGCACCTCATTATAGAGTAGGTCTTGACATCTTGTCAAAATCTCCAAGTTGATAAGGGTTACTACACATGAACTGACTATTAATTTGGGTTGACCTCAAGCAGTGGAGTCAATACTTAAATTTTTTTTTGCGCTAATTGATGCCCCGTCCTACTAAGGAAAATAAGTATTTATCTTTCAAATAAATAACTTATTTTTTTTGAATTAAATAAAAGTGATGTATTATGTGAGAATGATATGTCTCATAAAATGAGAAATAAGTACTTAAAAAATAAAAACCTTAGCAAACTTAGGCATAATATTACCATTTAGTGTGTTTAGTGAAAGAAAAAGCACAAACCTCCGTTGTGGCATGGTTCCTTGAGGGTTGTTTAAATATACAAAAAATTATCTCGATATTATGTAAAAAAAAAAAAATGCATAGACATTTTGGAAACCGTACGTTTTATATCTTTTAATGTGAATCTATAAAAATATGTAATATGGATCTTATTTGATAGATTTCAATTTGTTCTATAATGCAAAGTTGTCGAAATCATAAAAAAAATATTATATATTAAAAGATATACCGTAATAGAGACAAAAGAAATTTTGGACAACCAAAATGGAACGAATGGAGTAATTTCCATGCTGAGATTGATTCGATCCGAGGACCAATAATGAGTGGGTAAAATCAAGCGTACAACAACTCTTGGTCAAATCTCGAAAAGGTATAAAACTTTCTTTTGTGATTTTCAAAGGCTAGCTGAAGCTAAAAATTCATATAAAACTAGGAGTATTTACTATTTGCAAAGTCAAAGCTCCGTGACTCCGTCCCATAAACTCTGGTTGTATTAACTTTAAGGAAAGTGGAGGCATTACTATAAAATCTTTCGGACTGGGACCATGCTGCACAGCGTGTTGTGCGGAATAAATCGCCGCCGCTCCGGTCTCGGTTTGATGATCAGAAACATTCATTTCGTAGAACTCGTCGAGCAGAACTAGTGCTAAAAAACAGCTCGTTTGGATGTCATTAAGTTTCTCATCCGAACATTATTATCTTTTGAAATTATTAAGTGTACCAAAAAACAGTGGATTTTAATCTAGTGTTTTGGATCCATTCGTTTCAAGATAATAATGTTTTGATGAAGAACTTAATGATATCCGAACGAGCTGATTTTTGGTACACTTGTTCTACTCGACGAGCTCTGCGAAATGAATGTTTCCGATCATCAAACCGAGACCGGAGCGGCGACAATTCACCCCACAAAGCACGCTGTGCAGCACAATCCCTCGGTCCAAATCTTTCAAAGGCTGAAGCTCAACATACTTTCTTTGCTTTTTTGGTGTTCCGTTATTTGTTCCATTCTTTTCTGTTAGTTGTTCCATTTTTTTTTTTTTTTTTGTATGTAGACACTGTTTTTTTATAGTTAAGTAAATAGGATTTGTTGCCCATTTTTGTGTGTGTGTGTGTTCTCTGTCCATCCATATTTTTTGTTTAAGGAAAGAAGTGGTTGTCTTAATTGAGTGGATTTGAATCTGTTTTTTATGGTTCAGGCGCATTTTAAAATTTGACTCTGTGTATGTGTGTGTTAGCACTTAGCAGAGTGGGATCAAATTTCTTTTTTATTTTATTATTATTGGTTTTATCATCCAATGGGACATTGGGATTTCTTAGTTAAGAAAGTGGAATATTTGAATTTCAAAGTGCGGGTTCTATAAATTCATGTTAATGGCTTTTAACTGGTTAATTAGTGGTTACCATTTTTTAACCAAAAAAAAAAAAGGAATTGAGTAGGATGTCGTATTTCATTTAAATCTTGAAGTCTTATATATATTCCTATTCCTTGGCAGCCTTAATAGATACAATATATTTTGGTGTTGATCCTAGCTTAAGACTTTAAATAACGGACAGTTGAAGAGTGATAAAGACAAGCTTTTGGAACTATGATCCTTTTGTCGAATATGACCTATGTGAAACACCCCTTTTGTTACATTGGTATATGAGATTGACTCTTATATTTAGTATTTTTCCATGCATGGTATTCTTTTGAAACACCCTTTTTGCAACATGCATGGTATCATTTGGATTATATAATTTGGATAATAATTCAATTTGTATCTTATCAATGCAACTTGGTACTTATACATAACCCATGCTACGGCACTACCTAAAAAGTTACATGTACAAATTGAAAATAGTTGTAAGGGCTCAAAATATATGAAAAAAAAATCATGCGAAGTGCCACAAGCATAGAATAATTAGCTAGACAAACATTTTGCGTCGTAACATATTTTGCATGAAGATAACATATTACTCCTATTCAGTAAATTTTTGCATCAAAACAAATGAATCCGCAGTGTACCAAATGGATTATGGATTGAGCATGACCGGAGTGCCACAAGCATGTTCAATGTTCTAATTTAGATTTTTTTGGAAGAATTTGTTATAGTCTAAAGAATTATACATATATATTTTGGGTTGGACTTATATGTTTTTTTTTTTGCGTTTGTTTTACAAATACTTTATTTTTGTTTGCCCCATAGTGGGGGTTGCCCAAGCCCAGGTGCTTGTGGGGCTTACTCCGGGGCCGACTCTGATAAGGACTTAAGCTTGGTAATACATGTAACATTTGGGACAGTCGACGACATGCCTTGGGCATTAGTTGACATGGACTGGATAAATAAGTTGAGCATCTTCTATCTGTAAGGGTTAGGATGAATGGAATCCAGCGAGTAAGAACAAATACAGTAAGAAAGAACAGGGGAAAAAAAAGCTTCTTGGAGCTCCGGCCTGGCTCTTGAGGTTGGGAGTTCAACTCTCGCCTCTTCCCCCTCACCCCTTAAAAGAGCACTCGAGAAACAATATACAGCATTCGGTGAATCATGCCCATGATTGTTTATGTTCCAACCTGCTCTTGTTTCAGCTTCCGTAAGCCCAAAAATGGCAAACCGAAGGAGAAGGAAGCAAAAGAGTGCTTGAAAGATGTTATTGCTCAGCTGCTCTGATGAAGAATCTATGGTGGAGATCGGAGGAAATGCAATGATCTGCAAATCACTTCGAATTGTTTATTGATTTCTGTTATGGGACATGCTGACCGCGGACTATAACCATCATCTAATTTTAGGATGCTGTAACTAGGCCTCTTTTCATTGTCTCTGTATTACTGTTTACATTTCCAGATCTTCAACTGCTCTTTTTATTGATCACGGCTGAGTCTTTCGGGGCTAAGCCCATTTCCTGCATCTGATGTTCAACAGAAACCAGGCCAGTCTCTGCAAGAAACCTGCATTAAATCCAAACCACAACCCATAAGCTAACCGTGATGGATCAGGGGCAACTGCACCGCAGAATTTTTTTAAAAACTGCACATCAAATTAAAAGTTTCTAAGATAATAGCAAATTATAATGGTCCGCACCACACAAAGAATAAGAGCCCACACACCCCAAGTTGTAATCCTGAATGAGTCCTGGGACTAAAATAGTCACAGTTTTGACACCATTTCGGTAGGTGAATGGTTGCATAAGAGAAGATACGAGGAGGCGGTAAAGCCTTTTTATGCCCTTTCGCAACCTTGAAAGGTCAAAGGAAAAGACATAAAAGGGAAAAAAGAAAACTCTTCACATATAAACCTTCATTTCTTAGGCCAAACCCATTTTATGCCTCCAAGAAGTCAAGTTAGAAAATCCAAGATGCAATCCCAAAAGGTAATTAAGGTATCACTTTCCCTTATATCATCAGATGAAATGTAACTCGAAGAAGAAGAATATGCAAATGAGTAATTAAAGGCCTAAAGGGTAAGTGTGGGATGATAAGGCACAGCACATTTACTGCGAGCATAAGCTAGAAGTTTGGATCATCACCGTTTTTAGGAAAAGAGAAGAGTCACTAGGTGCATCATCAGGACAGTCCAAAACTAATACAAGTTCCCAAAAATGCTAATGGAAAAGAATGAAAGCAAAGCATGGTATATAATAATTGGGTCAGACATCCGCACTGTGTTTGGGAATGCAAAACCCCTAGAATACAAGTTTCTTGTATTTGACCTTAAAAATGAAATCAGTGTTCATCCTTAACATGTCCAGAAAGGAGCTAATGTTTCTTCAATCACAACCTATTTTAACAAGAGCAGTCCTACATCAGTTTTATTAGGCATGTTTAGAATACCAAAGTACATATCTGAATTCATTTCCCTGACGTGACTAGGGTTGGACCAGCCACAGGGAAATGAATTCATTTCCCAAAAGTTTAAGCCCATAGGTGGGACCATGGGAGAACAATTTGGGATACATTGTCAATTTCGGGTGGGAAATGCTTACGTCACTATATAGTAGTACCTACATACAGCGGGGATTCAGATTGGAGGAGGACAATAAGAGTGCAGATACTGAGAGTGATGTAGTTAATAAGGGAGAAAGGAATTCACTATCAGTCTTAAAAATCACTTCTGTTGGAGGTTCAAACCACCAACCCCTTCTACACTACCTTGCTAGGAGTAGACCTGCTGTGGGCTTCTGGCAGTATTTAGTCAGGTCTTTCTATCTGCATCTATCAAAGACCCTATCGTGTTTAGAAGGCCCTTTTTCAGATATGCCCATACGTAGTACTCGTTGTAAAAACATTTTCCTCCAACCCTATTAGGTGGACAGGTCCCAACATTATCTTAACTATTAAGCCGCCACTCCTATACGAAATCTGAAATAACTGAAACTCCATACTAATAATTCAATGAGCAAGTTACAATGCAAATAATAAACCAGAGAGACAAGACACGAGAATTGCGTGGAAACTACTTAGGGTCTAAAAAAATACCCAAAGCATAAAACCACGGCCTAATCCGACCATTTTCCATTAAGGCAAAAAGGTTTACAAGAGATAACAAGTTAGGAATTACCCACAAACCCTTTCAGACACCTAACTCCACCTCTTGACGTAGTACCCTGTACCCCTTCGATTCAAGGGCTTTTTACCTCTAGGTCCAGAAAATAGAAAATAATTCCCACCAGGTCTCCTCTAATTAATTTAACACTAAAACCCTATGAAAGTGCCTAAACCCTAGGTAATCCTAAACCCTAAAACCCTAGGGTACCCTAAATTAACCCTAGGATACCCTAAAACCCTAGGGTAACAATTCCATTAATGGTAAATGTATTTTTGTAAAAGTAGACCTAGTGGTAATTAAGTATTCCATCTCTCCTTAATGGGAATTAAGTTTAACTTTTCTGTACTTTCCGAATTAAACTGGCACTGAGGAAATTAAGAAAGGGGCCACGCAGTCCAACGAGGAAATTTCTTGCAAATCTCTTGAACTATAACATGTGGACCAACTAGGGATCAACTCATGAGTGTTTGCAACTTTGCATTGGAATAGGACCCAAGTACAGTGGCTTGGTTGTTGTAACACTTCAATCCAACTGTAGCTCTTAAGTGACCAATGCCGAAAAGCAGAAACAGACAAGGCCCTTTCCGGCCCAAGAGGGGTTAGGGAAGCCCTCTTCTCACGCATTTCAAGAGAAGGCACATTGAAGATACCACGCCAACCGTTTCTCTTCAATTTGACCAACAAGCAATATAGATATATTTGCCAATGTGCATATACCCATCCCCGAATGAGTACTAAATGACTCTTGAGCAAAACTGTATGGGGAATGAGGCGAGAGAGTCAACATACAATAGCAATTTCCCCTCCTTGTGACAAATGTTGGGTTGGTCATTGGTTCATGCTGTTCTTGACTATCATTACTTCCAACTTTCCCCTCACTTGAACTTTTATGTTCCTTATGGTAGAAAAAAGTTCAATAATCTAGGACCACCATGTTTAACTTTTTTTCCCAGTCATTTAATGACTTCCCCCTACTTTGGACTCACCTACCTACTTGGGAAGCAACAAGCCCCCCTGATGAGGTTAACACATGAGACATCGGGTTCTATGTTATCCATCGTGGGAAAGGATTGGTGGATGAGACCAAACCTGAATCTATGGTCGAAGACTACGGAACAATAATTCTTAACATGGAGTTAATTGACATCTATCATCCCATGTGTTGCACCTCTGTATTCCAACTTGGAAACTCCATGCCCAAGTAGTCAAAGAAACGAAAAACTTAGATCCCAGCCTTCTCAAGCATAGTCTCAGACTCTCAGCAACTTACTCGCTTACTGCTATTTTCCCTTTTCTAGTCACAGAGCACCTTATGCATATTTAAGTCCATACTCCTATTTAGGGGGAAAAGGTTTGGATTCCATTTGTTGGACTTGGAATATTGTTACCCCAAACAACCAAGTCCAAATGGCCAATGATATCGACCCACTAGATTTTATTGTTACAACTTCATCCCAAATTGAGCACTACGCCTCCATTAGAATTTAGACATGCAATCCACCCTTGCACAAGGGGGTGTGTCCCTTGTAAGAGATCGGTGATAAGGACCTATTGCCTATTGTCACGGCAAGCTTGGTTTAAATAGACAAAATTCATTCATTTTAGCCATAAAATTTATCAATTCCCACGAATTAGGTAGATAAAAGCAGCATTACCCTCTCAAGAGGCCACCATGTGTTGTCTGGAACTCGGATCCTTTTATACAAGGAGCAAAAAATTGAACGGCTGCACCGCGTCCTAAATCGTGGTATGCAAGGGCTAGGCTTGCATAGATCACCCTTTTCAGATATGCCTCTTGGCCCTCTTCTAAGTTCTAAGCCATGATCATTCAGCAAAATGATATCGCTTTCTAGTTTCTATATTATTCCCAACGGCCAACACAAGTCCACGAGCATAGTAATGATTTTTTCCCCATTTTTTGTCCTTCCAAAACTCTACTAAGACTGCTATCTCTAAAATTCTAACTTACAATGTTTCAGTTTCGGAAAAACTTAGGGGAACGATATAGATTACTACATTCATGGTTACAGAACGAATGTGTACCATTTTTCCAAATGCACCAACATTCACTTCTAATTCTACGCGTGTTGAATGCAGCTACTTACACATGTTTCTGTTTACAGGTGTTTTGATACACAAGTTCACTTACAACAAAAATGTAAACCGATTACGCAAAGATAACTATTCTACCGAAAATAAGAATAGGTTTCCCCAGCAATAGGGCAACCCTAATTCAGATCTATTCTACGCAAGTTCGTAAACATTCAATACAGCAATACATAAAGGTACACAAGTTTATTCATGGTAATAACCAACAAACACCCATATTCAACTTGACCACGACCCACAAAAATAAGCCAACCACAGTTGACTTTACTGAAAATCAAAAGGTACCTGGTGAGAAGAATGAAGAGAGTCCCAGTAATTAGAACAAGCAATGTGACATGAAGTATCAAACCAGTATCACTGGAAGAAAATGCCAATCCAAGCATAGCAGCTAGACACAGACCCAACATCAAGAACGCAACTTTCAGGGTATTCCAAGTCGGACCCTGATATCAAAACAGCAGAGGATCAGTACTTAGTTATTGGGCATATCAGATAGTAGTAATCGGTAGTTGAAAGAATTGTACAGACGTTAACACCAGGTGCTAGGGCTCCAAGTAAGACTGCTTTTGCTGATGATACGTCTTCTGGATCAGATTGATTGTTCTCCATGACGGTTTGGTTTGGGGGATCTGCAACTACTGGTTATGCGGAGAGAGAGAGAGAGAGAGAGAGAGAGAGGGATCAAACAAATTTTAGGACAGAGTTGAGAAGGTATCAAACGGGGTGGACTCGCACGGGCTTAGAGTGGTCGGACACGTACAAAATAGGCATTGTTTTAGATGGCCATGAAATGAAGTCTCTTTTTTTTTTTTTCGACAAACTCGATTGGAGATGAGCCGACACAGATATGTTACGACACGACCACACAATTATGTAAATAGACTGTTACAGTGAGCACGAATCTAGATGGACCAATACACAGACATGGTATAACACGACACGATTAAAAAACGACGCAACGCGATTATGTAAACGGACTGTTACGGTGGTCACAAACCTAAATGGGCCGATATGGGCCGGCCCGTTTGAGACCTCTTGTCGAGGCTTGAGAGTAGGCCATTCTCACTGGCCCAGAACGAGAAAAAGTGGATAGTTCCAGCAGGCTAAAGATCCGATTGTCCGGCCCAACTAGAAATGCCTATTTTTATTATTTTGACATGCTTTTTTTTTTTCCCTTCTCCTTTTCCTTTTCATCTGCACCAAACCGATTTTCCTTTTTGGTCTGCACTAGAATTTTTGCAATCTTCATAAATGACAAAATTAAATAAATAACGCAAGTTTTTTTATTTATTTATCTCAAATAGATAAATTGAATAGCTATAGTATGCAAAAGTGCACTAAATTATACCCTCTTTTGATATTCTTTTACTATTTCGGATACTCTCATCATAATAAAATGTCCAAGGGGAACAGAATAAGTTCCTCAAAATATTTGTAAGAAAAAAGTTAATTTTCTATATGCGTTTCAATTGGAATATCTCTCCAACAGAAAATTAGAAAACAAAGAGCAACCACAAAATGTCAAATAGAGACTAAGATCAAAATGGAACACAAGTACACGAACTAATCACCATATGTGCAATGGAATTTCACCCCGAACCACAACTCATCTGTTGAGATGATCAGTCGGTTCGGACCTTCAATTAGTTGTTGGGCAAGTCTATATAGCTCAAGAATGAACTTTGGATATTGTTTAGCTGATATAGCAATCAGCTATAGAGAAGGAACAAAAACTCTCATCCTAAAAATCAAATAGTAATTCAGCAAATTTGTTGTGTTTGAGAATAAGAACCATTTTCAGAGTTCATAGGCAAATGAATCATTCACCATAAATTCAGTCCAAAATATGTAAACCTGTCGGACGGAGGGCTAGCTGCTAATGCACTACGGAAGAATAGTGCTACCCGGTGCACTCCACCGGCATTAAATTTCAACCTTTAAAAATAGCTGTCAATCGGACTCCTAAGAAGGATTTCCGATTGGTACGTACACAACTCTCTAAGCTTTCTTTAAATTGGATAAGTTTTTTTTTTTTATTTATTTTATGACTCGGTATCTAATATCCAGTCAACTGAACTAACTTATCTAGGAGATCAATCCCACCATACACGGTGGGGCCTTTACATGGGACAATAGTTTCCAACAAACGTTTATCTTGTAGACATTAAAATTTCGGCATGACTTAATCGCCGTCCGATAAATTGAGATGAATTTGATTAATTAAAGTCAAAATTGGTCAAAGCGCTAGAATAAATATTTTCCAACAAATGTTTATCTTGTAGACACTAAAATTTCGGCATGACTTAATCGCCGTCCGATTAATTGAGATGAATTTGATTAATTAAAGTCAAAATTGGTCAAAGCTAGGGGTGAGCAAAAAATCCGTAAAACCGTGAATCCAGTCCAAACCAATCCAAACCGAAATGTTTGGTTCGGTTTTTTAGTAGTATGGTTTGGTCATGGTTTCAAAAAATTAGAAACCGTATTATATGGTTCGGTTTGTGGATTCACATTTATGGTTATGGTTTCAAACCGATTCAAACCGCACAATACATGCATACATATATATTTAATTATATATATATAATTTAATTATGGGAGCTTTACTCAACTACTTTTCTAATTTATTTATTGATCCTACTAATCTACCGCAATATTTAGTTTTCCTTCCTTGCTAAGATGTTTAATTGTTGGTATTCTTAGTTGGTTCACTTTTGTGAATTACCACTATTTCATTTTCTGAGTTTAAGACTTGAAACAATTGTTGGTATTCTACTCTTAATAAGTTAGTTGATATTAGTGTGTTTTGGTAATTTGAATGGAATTGATTTTAATATATACTAGTTTTCTTTTAATTTATCTTCGTAATTTTATGTATTTAATTTTTTTTTAAAGATGATAGCTTAGTTCAAAGTAAACCGTGGTTTAAAACCGAAACCAAACCGTATTTTAATGATTTGGATTGGTTTGGTTCAATGGAATTTATGGGTTGGTTTGGTTCTCCAAATTCATAATCCGTAAGTATTGGTTTGGTTCTTGGTTTACTATAAAACCGAACCAAACCGGACCATGCTCACCCCTAGTCAAAGCGCTAGAATAAATATTGGACCTGTCAAATTTCTAGGCTCAATCCATTTGAGATGCAGTAAAGACCAAAAAGTCTAGCGGATCAATAAATTAGGCTAACTTAATTGGCCTAACGGATCAAGGAGTTGGGCAAGCTTAATCAGCCAAATGGGTCAAGGAATTATGCAAGCCCAAAGGTGCATGGCCACGTCAAATAAATCCTAAAAAAAAGAGTTAAATAATAAACATATTATTTCTTTTTTAAATTAAAATTATTTCCTTAAAAGAAGTATAAAATCTTCTTACATAGGAAATAAAATGAAATCAAAATCAATCAAGCCAATCAAGGATATTATTTTAAGATCTTGCCATACATAACTCTTATCTCCTCGAGCCCATAAATAGAGGCTCATATGAGAAAGAGAAAAAAGCCTTTGGCTTTGACATTCTACAGAGCTTTCAAGCACTCTTCAAGAGCTCAAGTATTCTTCAACATCCTTCAGAGAATCATCAGGCACCAAAAATCGTGCCGATTTCTTTGCAAGTCCACCACATCAAATCATTCAACAAACCAAAACTCTTGGAGATTTTAAGGATCAATCTCTTCTCTTGTGAAGGATTTCTTTGGAGTTCTCCCAAGTTGAAATCATCTTCAAACTTTGTTCTTCGGTTCATTCTACTTGAAAATTCAAAAAAGTTATTGTTTGTGCGATTCAACAACAAGCATTCAAGCGTTGGAATGCTAGCAATTCCGAAGATCGAATCAGAGGATTTTGTTCTTTTGCATTTATTAGAGAATTGTACCCCTTTCAATTCAAAATCAATAAAAATATCATTTTGTGCATCTTTTTCAACGTCTTTATTGCAAGACACGAATTTGTGTGTTACATATCTGATCAAGCAAGAGGATGATAATATGAACTTCAATATTTAAAGAAACTAAAGAGCGTAAGAGCTGGGAGCTAGCTTAGTTGGACACGACTCTTGCATCTCACTAAGAGATCAGGAGTTTGAGTCTTCTCACCTGCGTATGGATGTTCTTTCCGTTATATATGTTGGAGTTATTTTCCTCCTTAATGGAGCTTGTGGTTGAGTTTGGTTTATAGTGACTGTGGTCTTGATAGGCTTATTTATCTTGTTGGTTCAATTGTTGGACTTGATTATCTCGTAAACTCTCATACAATAGATGTAGTTTTTTGTGATTTGTACTTTGTACTTCATATGTGATGTAATAATATTTTCTACCCATTGAGGAAAAAAAGAAAAGAAAAGAGAGAGCATAAGAGGCTAAGGAGAAGAGCTGGTAATTAGAGATAAAACAATGAGTAAAATAAAAGTGAAACAACCCAAAAGACCCTCCTAAAGAGGAGAAAAAAGTTGGGCTGCCAAAGTAGCCCAAAAATCAAAGAAAACAGCAACCACCAATCCTCACATCCGACTATCACTCTCACCCTCTCTCCCCTCTCCCTTCCTTTGGACGGAAATTATGTCATTTGACCAGAAAAACAACATAAAAAAAAAAAAAAATCTCCCTCTCTCTCCATCACCCCCCTCTATCTAACCTGGTGAAATGGATTTCCGGTTCTGGATGACCCTCCTCCTGGCGATGGCCGTGGTGGTGGAGCCATCGGCAGTTTACGGTGGAGTTGTCGCAGCTGATTCTCAGCACGGTTCATTAATGCTTTCGCATGGCTCTGCTGCGTGTAACGTCGACCAAGTTGGGGATCGCGTTGTCAAAGCTGAAGAGACGATGGTGGGACGTTCCGAGGGCAGCCGAAGAACGCTGGCTCAAAGGCACAGGTTGATCAGCCTCAGAGTTTTCAAGAAGAACCACATACCCTGTCAACATCGCGGCCTGTCCTACTATGATTGTTATCTGCAGGCCGGGGGAATGTCGACCAGTTATTAAATAGTACTATGTGGTTTCTCTCAAAATTTCCCATGTAAAACTAGCAACGAACCATTTTGATCTTGTAAAATGGAAATCTATGTTGTATGGGATTGAGCGCGTACGTGTATATGCTTAAGCCTGTGTGATATGGTAGTCGTCGGTGTAGCTTGATGTTAAACTCTTAAAATACGGAAATGTATTTCTATGATTAATATGATTTGATTTACCAAGTGTACCATATATTCTTCGAGCCTCGAATTTGAAGAGAGAAAGAATCTCAAAACGAATTTCGACAGTTGAATTACTTGATGGATGCACTTTACGAGTTGTAAGTGATCGAAAATTATTTTGTCTTCTGATGGGACAATAATGAGAATGGCTTTTATGAACAAACCACCGAGAATGATTTTGTTCACCATGAACATTACTCTTCATCTCATTGGTAGAACAAAATCATTCTCACGAACCACCCCATTAGGTCTCAATATTTTATCTAATGCAAGGACAGTGATGCCTACTCACTTGTATGCTGGTGAACAAAACACACGACATTTTTCTTTTAGTACTTCGGAATTTCAATAAAACACATGACTTTGAGCATGCATGTGATAGCTGATCACGAGTCAACTCAAAACCTTAAATAATAAAGGAGGTAAAGAAACACAAATATCTAGTTTTACTTAGGCTTGTCAATGGATCAGATTCGGTGAGTTCATGCTATATTTTTGGTACTTTTATTTCGGTATTTTTGTTGGATTCACATTTTTGTTTTTTGGATTAAACATCCGTCTCGACGAGAAGAGTATAAAAAGTAAAAACTTATTGTCAAAAGCCAAAAAAAAAAATCACTAAAGACAAAAGTTGATATATATATTTTTGTCTATAGAGTTGTTTTATATTAACATTTTTCAACTTCGGTCTACATTTTCATTCTTTTTGGATTTCTCTTTTGGAGACCTACGGCTAACTTCAAAAATTATGACGAAAAATTAAGAAAAATTATGAAAAATAACTTTAACTGTACTAAAGAATATTGAAGACAATAAATGAAGCATGAATTCGAAATCTAACTGCAGGCATACTAGGGTCTATGCGAATCCAGGCTTTTTGGGAGAGCATGGGCGCCACATAGCTGGTCCAAGCAAACCCCGGGCTCATAGGTGAAAATTAAGGGTCATGGATCTGGATGAGGCCCATGCATTGTGCTCAGCCTTTCCAAAAATTCGCACGCCATAAGCGCAAGCGAGAGCATACTATTGAGTACAGTCAGGGCCGGCCCCGGGGTAAGCCCCGCAAGCCTGTCGGTTTGGGCAACCCCCCGGGCTAGGGCAACTCAAAAAAAAAAATTTCCATTTAAATATAAATAGGTATATATATTTTTTTGGGCCGAAACATAGCATAAAGGATTCGTGGGATTGATGGTTGGTTGGGCATACTTAAATACACCTGTGCCCAAGTTCAAGTCCCGTCCGTGTCCTGTATTGAGGTTTCACTTCCATCTTTTAACTCACTCACACACTCTCTCTCTCTCTCTTTCACTTCCATCTTTTCACTCACTCACACTCTCTCTCTCTCTCTCTCTCTCCTCCTCTTTTCGTTCACTGCACGCACTCTTCTTTCTGTTGTCCAGCATTGTTGTTGTTGGTGTACATTTTTTATTTTAGGAGATACTTTTTTTACATCAACCATTAGAGCTTGTTTCACTTACTAAAACAAATATTTATTTTTAAAATTAAATGTGATGTATTGTGTGAAAATGACCTGTCTCATAAAATAGAAAATAAATACTTAAAAAATAAGTGTCAAACTCCTCAAAAAAAAAAAAAAATAACTACTCGCATTCGCATACTCACATAGTGATGTATGCAAATATGAAAAATATACATGTATATGTATATACTATATACACAGAACTCACCAATTTAAAAAACTTCAATGAAAAAATTAACCATTTTTAAAGTCGAGTTTGTATTTTTTCAAGTTGGTCCATAATATTTCTTTTTTCAATTTATCATTAAATATAGAACATGATCAAAATAAAAAAATGGAAGTTAAAATAAATAGAAACCCATAATTTTTTTTTCTTTGAATCGAATCATGCTAAATTATAAAGCACCATAACCCGAATTCCATTCTAATTTTAATTTTGTGATAGAATTCAAACTAAAAGCACATTGTGACCTTGATTTTTTTTTAAATTTTTTATAACTTAATAATAAGAGGGCAACCAAGCTTGAAGTCGGGCTTGGGCAACTCAAACGTCGGGGCCGGCACTGAGTACAGTTGCAAAAATCCTTATGTGTACCGCGTACCGCAACGTCGGGTCCTTTCACTAGTATCCTTTTTCGGCTCATGATTCTCTAATGGTTTTGTTTGCAAGCGCTTGGAGAATTGATGTTCTCTATCAGTCCTCATGTTTAGTTGCTTTTGAATTCCATTTGGGAGGGTCTGATGTTTTTTATAGGGGTGTTTAAGAAAATCGTCCGAGCCGTAAAATCGGTCCGATCCGGACCGGACCGTCCTATTTGGTCCGGTTCTACTATTTTGTGGTTAGGTTATGGTTTTATAAAAATAAGAACTGTTAATTTTGGTTCAGTTACTGGTTCTTAATTAAAGAATCGTGGTTAGAACCGGATCAGACCGTTTAGAACTAATATATATCATTATATAAAAATAAATATATGTGTAGAGATTGGTCTACTTTTTGAACATGGAAAAAGTTAGTGCTGCTGATTTAGTGATGTTTTGGGCATTGGAGCTGCTGTTCTTTACTTCAAGACGCGCTGCTATATTTTATAGTTTCTGATATGGGTTTAATTTTAGTCCTAAATATAATAGGTCATTAATGTTTTTCTGTCGCTTTAATTATTCCATAAGTGGTTTTGGCTGCTTTATTGGTGATTTTCGTCAAATTTTTCGGTCGAGTGTCAAGTATTTCGTGAATCATATTAGGTTTTGATTCTTAATAAAATATCTATTATTATTTTATGAGTTATTTGATGCCTTAAATTTTTAATTTTATGTGTTTATATTTGTGCATAAGTGTTTGGATGCTAATTGGATAAAATCGGAACCGAACCAAAACCAGATCGATTTTGCTATTTGGTTCTTGTTAAGTTCCACGCACATATTAGTTAGGTTCTTCTAGAGACCCCGTATTAAATTTTAATAGTCTTGATATTTGATAAGTGCTTGAATTGCAAATTATGTGAATAATAATGTGATTATGTGATTTGGGGTTATTGTGGTAAGATTGTTAGTGGAGGGGTGCAAGTGTAAATTATAAGTGTATGGCTATATATAGGTGTGTGTGTGATGTAGAAAATCACTTTTCTCTGATCCTCTCAACTCACGCCTCTCTCTTCTCTCCATCGGTTCTCTCTCTCACTTTCACACTCCCACAAAATCTCACCTAAGAACTCAAAACCCATGAAACCTAACATTTATTTCACCTTCTACACGTGATTTTGGGCTCGTAGTCGATTGGGTTAAGCTCGGAGAGGAGTATTCGGTTAATTCAAGGTTTTCGGAGGTAGGGCTTGCTTGATTGAGCTTGGGTTCGTTCTTCGACTTCGAAGTAGAGATTTCTCACTTTTATTATGTGCTTATGCGTTGATTTGGTGCTTGAATCCGTGTTTGATCACCCCATTCGAGCCTTGGTGAGCTCTGTCAAAAATCTGGAAATCGCCGCTTGAAACCATCTAGTGTCGTTACCATTTTGGCATGGTATCCATACCTGATTAGTGCCTAAGATTGTCAATCGTGGTGCTAAAAATACCCTAGCTTGCGGCGCTTTGATTTATTTATCGTCGTTTTTTATTTGATTTTTGCTCGTAAGGCGTTTGTTTAGTGTTTCAGGCAAAACGCCCTTAAAAGGCGTGTTTTGAGTGGCAAACCATCTTTCAATTGATTTCAAGCATCCTTGCCCGGGTGATTGTGTGCCAGAGTGGCCGATGGATGAAGGCGGAGGCCATCGGGTGTCAAGTCATGGGGGCTGCCAAGCAGTGCCAAGCAAAGCCAAGCTGTGCCAAGCAAGGCAGTCGCGTATCGATACGGCCTTTCACGCGTATCGATACGCGTAGGGTTCGAGGCACCTCAGTTCCTTCCGTATCGATACGCTCCCTAGAAGCGTATCGATACGCAGAGCTCTCGGCCAGATATTTTCTACTTTTTGGCCATTCCATTTATGGAATACTAGCTACTTTTAGGATATTTTGGAGATATTTGAGAGAGGGATGTCACTTTTGTATAAATATAGGACTCATCTCTCTCATTTTGGATCTAGTCCATAACTAAGCTTAGCATTTCCTCCATTAATGGTATTCTAGCTTTCCAAGTGTAATTTCCATTGAACTCAAGTAAGTTATTCCCGAATCATCTTTTCTCGTTTATTAAAGTCATAACCGTGGTTTAGCTCTTCTATAAAATTAAGTTTATTTTTGAGATTATTGGTAAATCATGTTTTCTCTACTTAGCATAATTTCTAGTTTTTTTCTCAATGCGTGAGTAGTTAACCGGTAGGGTCTCGGGGTGAGGTTTATGCTATGAATCGGTTGATCAAACGGTCTCGCTTAATCTTTAGCTCGTTGTCAACGTATTGAATGAATTCAACCCATGATTTCTAGTATTTGATCATGGGTTTGGTGGCTCCTTTGATCAATGGAGTCTATCGGCCCATGCTACGTGCTCGATTAATCGTACGCGTGCGAACGATCCTTTTTCGTCTCTCACTTGCGTTAAATGAGTTCAGTTCGAATTAATACTTTGAAACGAGTTACAAGTAGTCTTCAGCGTAAATGCCTTTAGCGGAATCCGGACGGTTTCGGTCCGCTCTTTAGTTAGATAAAGGAATCGTTTGATTGGCCGAATCATAGGTAGACCGAGCTCTCTGGACTCGACCACCTTAGTCTAGTTCAAACCCAAGTCAATTTTCATAATTCGAATTAAAACGTCGAAGTTGGCTGCTTGAAAGCCGAAACCATTTTCATTACATCTAATCCAAATTAGCTTAAAAGATTTCTTCGTGGGAACGATCCGGTCTTGCCGGTATAATATGCTTTACAACGACCTAGCCCTTGCTTTATTTGGAGGGTAGGTTGCGGAGTTGAGCAAATTTGGCGCCGTTGCCGGGGATCTCTTATTTTCGCTTATTTGGAGGTTCGACAAACCGCTGTAAGTATCCAGTTTATTTTACTATAAGCAATTTGTACTCATTCTAGTGGAAACCTCTAACCGATTTTCCTATCAACTTGAGGTGTAACGAAACTAGCATGGGTATAACTTGTTTCCTTTTTACTTGTACATAATCAAGTTTTAGTTAGACGTTTGTTAGCTTACTTCGTGGTTGGATTTTCATCAATTCTCTTCTAAGTGGTAGTGCATGACTGATTTCTATCGGAGTTCAACCTCTAATAGACTTTGTCACTCAGTATCGCCTCAAGGAAGCCCGAGAGGACGATCTCCTCCCTTGGCAGCTTATAGACGTCCGAGATTAAAATCTCCTTCACGTCCGAGAGGCCGCCGCCCTAAAAAGAGAATGGCTGACCAACCACCAGTGAGGACTTTGAGGGATATTTTGAATCCGGGGAGTCCGGTTCAACAATCCCCCATAGTCCTTCCTGTTACTACTAATGCAAATTCGTTTGATTTTAAGCATGCGTATCATAATCTCATCCCAATATTTCGTGGATTGGACCGAGAGAGCACTTATGATCATATCCGTGAATTTGAAGAGCTTCTCAATACTTTTACCACGGATGCCGCTCGATTGGAGAATGGGCGGTTGAGGTTATTTCCCTTTTCCCTCAAGGATAAAGCGAAACAATGGTTCACGTCTTTGAAACCTCAATCATTGCGAACCTGGGCTGCTGTCAAGGCCGAGTTTCACAAGAAATTCTTCCCGGTCCATAGAACAAAGCTCCTCAAGGAACAAATTCAGAATTTCAAGCAAAAAGAGGGGGAATCGTTCTACAAGTATTGGGAGCGGTTCAAGGATTTGGTTGCTGCGCTACCACATCATGGGTTTGACAAGCCACAATTGATCGGTCATTTCCTGCAAGGTTGCTCCCAATCAAGTTACCAACTCATCGATACTATGGTCGATGGGGACTTTCTAGACAAGACGGGTGTGGATGCATGGGAATTTTTGGATCAATTGGCGGACAAGAATCAATCTTGGGATGTGGTTGATGTAGGTGAGCGTGCTATGGCAAACCAAGGCCCGAGTGGTTCCGGTAAATTTTCATTGAACGAGCCAAATGCCCTCGAGTCTAAAGTGGAGCAGCTCACTCGGAAGTTGGAACAAATGGAGTTGAAAGGAGCACATGAGGTGAAGTCTGTCATCAAGGTTGAAGAGATATGTGCTATATGTGAGATGGCGGGCCATTCAACCGGTGAGTGTTACAACATTCCCGCTCTTAAGAACGTTCTCAATAGCATGTCTCCGGAAGAAGTGAGTGCTATTCAACGATTCGAGCCTTATCCGAATACTTTCAATCAAGCTCAAAGGCAACATCCGGCACTCCGTTGGAACCAACCCAACGACGGAGCACAATTCCAAGGACAACCATCGGTTCAAAATCAAACATGGCGGTCCCCACAAAACTTTGGGCCACCACGTTTCCACCAAAATCAAGGGCCGCCCGGATTTAATCCTTCCGGATTCTCACAAGGTCAATCTTCTCAAGGCCAAGGCCAATTTCAACAACCACCCCCTCAAAGGCGATCACTGGAAGATTCGATGCAATCCTTCTTCCAAATGCAAAACGCTATGAATGAGCAAAATACTCAAGCTATTGGAGATTTGAGAACACAAATGGGGAAGCTTGCCACATCGGTTGGTCTCTTGCAACAAGAAAGAGGAAAGTTTCCGGCTCAACCTCAAGCCAACCCTCAAGTGCAAAACTTGATTGGTAGCTCTTCGGTGAATAACCCCGAGCAAGCCAAGTCCATAATTACTTTGCGGAGTGGAAAAGTGGTGGATAATGCACAAGTTGAACCACCGGTACCAACATTTTTGAAGACCGCTCCGGAGCCAACTTCAACAACTCCAAATGGGGAATCTCCTAAGCAAGCTCCAAAAGCAATGGACAACATGCCTCCCATTCCACAAGTTTCTCCTGTTTCGGCTCCCTATCCTCAAAGGTTGAAAGCTCCAACAAATTCCGCGGCCAATGCGGATATTTATGAGCTTTTCAAACAAGTCAAGATCAACATTCCACTCTTGGATGCGATCAAGCAAATACCATCTTATGCCAAATTCTTGAAGGACTTGTGTACTAAGAAGCGCAAGATCAATGTCCAACAGAAGGTCTTTCTTACGGAACAAGTGAGTTCGATCATCCAAACGACCATTGCGCCAAAGTACAAGGATCCGGGGTGTCCTACTATTTCTGTTACAATTGGAGGCAAGCAGATTGAGCAAGCCTTGCTAGATTTGGGGGCGAGTGTAAATTTGCTTCCATATTCAGTCTATGAAGAGCTTGGTCTCGGGGAGATGAAACCAACTCGCGTCACATTGCAATTGGCGGATAGAAGTATTCGCATTCCAAAGGGCGTGGTGGAGGATGTGTTGGTTCAAGTTGACAATTTCGTGTATCCGGTGGATTTCGTGGTGTTGGACACTTGTCCCATGTCTTCGTCTCCAATTTCGACACCCGTTATTCTTGGACGGCCATTTTTAGCAACCTCGGAGTCCGTTATTAATTGCCGGACGGGTCTTGTGACATGACATTCGGCAATATGAAGATGGCGGTCAATATGTTTCATGTTGGCAGTCAAATGGGGGATGACGATGATGTGCATGACGTCAATTGTATCGACTCCCTAGTTCAAGACCATGTGGAGGAGCTCTTGTGCAAGGATTCTTTGGAGGTATGTCTTACCGCCGAGGAAGCCGATTTTCTAGAATCATCGGAAGTGGAGTATCTTTGTTCTATACTTGATGAGGAGGAAGCTTTCGGGGCAGAGCCGTGGGTTCCTACATTTGAGCCGTTGCCGCTTGTTGAGAAGAAGACGTTGCCATCTAGTGTTGAGCCACCTAAGCTTGAATTGAAGGTTTTACCGGAAACTTTGAAGTATGCATATCTTGGTGATAATGAAACATTTCCGGTAGTGATATCTTCCACTCTTGGGGAACCACAAGAGTTGGCGTTGCTTGCACTTTTGAGAAGGCACAAGAAGGCTATCGGATGGACCATCGCCGATATACAAGGCATCTCTCCAACTCTTTGCACACATCACATTTATCTTGAAGACAATGTGAAACCGTCACGTCAACCACAACGGCGGTTAAATCCTAACATGAAGGATGTGGTGCGGGCCGAAGTGTTGAAATTGTGGGATACGGGGATCATTTATCCGATTGCGGACTCTAAATGGGTGAGTCCTATCCAAGTGGTACCAAAGAAGTCGGGGGTTACGGTGGTGAAGAATGATCAAGATGAGCTTGTGCCTACTAGGACTGTCACCGGGTGGCGTGTTTGTATTGATTATCGCAAGCTGAATGCGGTGACCAGGAAGGATCATTTTTCGCTCCCGTTTATCGATCAAATTCTAGAAAGGGTAGCTGGCCATGCTTACTACTGTTTTCTTGATGGCTACTCCGGGTACAATCAAATAGAGGTCGCCATGGCCGACCAAGAGAAGACGACATTTACTTGCCCGTTCGGGACCTTTGCTTATAGGCGCATGCCATTTGGTTTGTGCAATGCTCCCGGCACTTTCTCGAGATGTATGATGGGTATCTTTAGTGACATGATAGAGAAGATCGTCGAGGTCTTTATGGACGATTTTTCAGTTTTTGGAGACTCTTTTGAGTCATGCTTAGCCAACCTTGATAAGGTGTTGGAACGATGCGAGGAGAAGAACCTTGTTCTCAATTGGGAGAAATGCCATTTCATGGTAACACAAGGCATTGTGTTGGGCCATATCGTGTCATCAAAGGGTATTGAAGTTGATAAGTCCAAAATCGATCTCATTGCCAATCTCCCCACCCCCAAGTGCATCAAGGATATCCGTTCCTTCCTCGGGCATGCTGGTTTTTATCGACGGTTCATCAAAGACTTTAGTGCTATTTCTCGGCCACTATGCCATCTACTCTCCAAAGACGTCCCGTTTGAGTGGACGAATGATTGTGAGGTGGCGTTTCGGAAGCTTAAGGCAAGTCTTACAACTCCGCCCATTGTTCAAAGTCCCGATTGGAGTCTTCCGTTCGAACTTATGTGCGATGCAAGTGATTATGCAGTTGGGGCTGTTTTGGGCCAAAGAAGGGATAAGCAGCCTTGTGTGATTTCCTATGCAAGCAAAACCTTGAACGATGCTCAGATGAATTATTCTACTACCGAAAAGGAGTTACTTGCGGTAGTGTTTGCACTAGACAAATTCCGCTCCTACTTGATTGGTTCACCCATTGTCATCTTCACCGATCATGCCGCCCTCAAGTACTTGCTCACCAAGCAAGATGCTAAAGCTAGGCTCATTCGTTGGATTCTTTTGCTTCAAGAGTTTGACTTGACAATCAAGGATAAAAAGGGAGTGGAGAACGTAGTGGCCGATCACTTGTCACGGTTGGAGTTTGAAGATCGTACGACTAGGCTTCCGATCATTGATACCTTCCCGGATGAGCAACTTTTCGGTGTTTCAAGCACCCCGTGGTTTGCAGACATTGTCAATTACTTGGCAACGGGGTTACTTCCAACACATTGGACGTCACAAGAGCGGAAGCGGTTTCTATCACGGGTGAAATGGTTTTCCTTTGATGATCCCTACTTGTTTAAGTATTGCCCAGATCAAATCATTCGGCGGTGCGTTCCGGATTCCGAGCATCGAAGCATCATGAGCTTTTGTCACACGGAAGCTTGTGGCGGCCATTTCTCTTTCAAGAAAACCGCAGCTAAAATTCTACAATGCGGTTTCTATTGGCCTACTTTGTTCAAAGACACGTTCGAGTACACTAGAGCTTGTGAACGGTGTCAAAAGTTAGGCAAGATCACCCGACGGAATGAAATGCCTCAAAATCCCATCTTAATCATTGAAGTTTTTGATTGTTGGGGCATAGATTTCATGGGGCCATTTCCGACGTCCTTCGGTTATCATTACATCTTACTTGCTGTTGACTATGTGAGCAAGTGGGTGGAGGCGATCCCTACACGTACCAATGATGCCAATGTGGTAGTCGAATTTCTCCGGACCTACATTTTAGCAAGGTTTGGCATGCCAAGGGCTATAATCAGTGATCAAGGCACACATTTCTGTAATCGATCCTTTGCGGCTTTGATGAGGAAATATGCTATTGTGCACAAGGTATCGACAGCCTATCACCCCCAAACGAATGGCCAAGCTGAATTAGCCAATCGGGAAATAAAGGGCATTCTTGAGAAGACGGTTAATCCAACCCGCAAAGATTGGTCACTTCGGCTGACTGACGCTCTGTGGGCTTACCGTACTGCTTATAAGACTATTTTGGGAATGTCGCCGTATCGGCTAGTTTATGGGAAGCCGTGCCATCTTCCGGTGGAGTTGGAGCACAAAGCTTATTGGGCGATCAAGAAGATGAATACTTCCATGCCGCTTGCCGGTGCTAAAAGGAAGCTTCAACTCAACGAGCTCGAGGAAATAAGGTCAGATGCTTATGATCGCTCTAGCTCATATAAAACCAAAGTCAAAACCATGCATGATACTAAAATTCTTAGAAAAGACTTTGAAATAGGCCAAAAGGTGCTTTTGTATAACTCTAAATTGCATTTCTTTCCGGGCAAGTTAAGGTCCCGTTGGGCCGGTCCTTATGTTGTGAAATCTATTGCTCCTCACGGGGCTATAGAGATTGAGAATGAATCCAATGGGAATATTTTTAAAGTGAATGGCCAACGGCTTAAACCGTTTTTTGGCCATTTTGAGGTTGGCGAACCGGATGAGGAATTGAGCAATCCTGTTTATTCGGATGCTCTTGTTTCTTAGTTCGTTTTACACTATGTTTGCACGGGGAGCGAAAGCGTAACCGCTGAACTTAACTGTTTGTCGGACCCGGCCCCTTGACTTCATTGTAAGGGGTACCCTCCATTGACTTGGGTATTTGTAGCTTCGCACGCCGCTACTAAAATAAGGATCGTGTGCCCAGCTCCGGTTCGAAGGGCAAATTTTAATATCAGTGACATAGGGCTTTCATTAGTCTTTCTGATAGGAGTAATTCACAGGGAACCACTCACGTCTACCAGATTAGCCCCAACGGGGGCGGTATAGATCATAGGTTAGGCCTTTGTATTCCCGTGCTCCATTACCGCACTTGGCTCTGTCTTGTGCCTGCTTAGCTACGATCTTAGGGGACGCTGGACTTCGTTGTCTGGCGGAGTCCATCTGTGACTTGGACGCTCCGAGCTCTGATATTAAATTCTTTTTGTTTGTACATATTGTTCATAGTGTGCATATTGTATATAGTTCTTTCATTGGTTCTGCTTGTTTTCTGTGTTTCGGGATTTTATAATCAAGAGATATCACCAATGCATCATTGTATCGGGCTTTAATTAGCTTTCTTTGTAGTAGTTTACCGTTAATGATCCATGCTTTCAGATATGTCCCTATCGGGAGCAGTTTACGTCTTTGGGTGTGACTTGATATTCCCGTGCTTTGGCGCAAGGCTCTGTCTAGTCTCACTTTGTTTCGATCATAGGGAACGCTGGGCTTAATTGCTTGGCGAGGTCAAGCGGTATATTTTACTTCGGGCCTGAGGTAACAACTTTGAAGGTCTAGTATAGCCACCCGAGTTTTATCCCTCTAGTGAGACTCGGGAAGAAAAGTATGACTCGTAAGATTGCGTGAATATCGGGTGGTGTTCTTTTCTATTTTCTGTTTTTCTCGTTATTATTGTTGGTGCCCGGATAACACGAGCCGGGCGGTTCTAATGTCATTTGGCTCTTAGTAGGTAGTTTGAGCTTCAGTCTTTTGCAGGGTGTACATGCTACCACACCAGCCTTGGTGGTTTGAATCTAACGTCGGAGTGATTGAGGCATTCAGGAGCCCTAAGCATGGGTGCGATTACGTGTCGCGGTTATCAGTCCAACAAAGCTTTGGCCATGGTTCTGTGTGACTAGCTGTGGTTCCGTTCGAAGAGCCGAAGGAGTCGACCTTGGAAGCCGTTCGGATGACGAACCGAGCCGGTGATGCCAAAGCCTCCAACTTGGTCGAGGTATTCGGGGGTTGACATTCCCCCGTGGGTTATCTCTTTTGTCCTCTCCCTCTCCCTCTCCCTATTGTTGTTCTCCATGCTATGGGGACATAGCATATTTCAAGTTGGGGGGAGGGGTCATCTTTTGTTTTTTTTCATGTTTTTAGGGTAAATTTTTCAAATTTTAGTTTACTTTTAGTGTATCCTTCCGTTAATACAAAATTAGTGGAGTAAAGCGGCTTAGCACATGGTCATTCGTTCTTTAATGGGCAAGAGTTCGTTGTAAATATTTTTGGTAGTTTCCAACTCGCATGCTTGATGAAAGAATGAGACATGAAGTGTTGAGTTCGTTGTGAGCAAGTTTGACCCATATCCCGTTGATTTGAACATTATATTCTTAGTTTAGTTATTCATCTCATGTCATGCCTAATTTTGTTCGTTATCTACTTTAAATCATTTCGGAATCTATGGCATACTTAGGAAATGATACAAGGCCATCTTTGTATGATTTAAACCGCAAAGTGTCTCATTGTCCTTGAGAATAAAGCCAAGTTGCGTCTCTCTCATAGCCATAGGAAACCGGTGTTAGGATGGTTGATTGGAAGTTGGTTCGGCGTATTTTCATGACTGGCTCCAGGGTTTTACAGGGCTCTGGGTGTGTTTGAGATGATTTTGAGCATTGGCATTGGCACAGGGTGGCAAAGCATGAAGTTTGGAGACAGGCAGTCGCGTATCGATACGCAAATTGGGGCGTATCGATACGGGTAACTTTGAAATTCCAACAGAGGCTTCCGTATCGATACGCATTTGGAGCCGTATCGATACGCGTTCGTTATCATTGAAATCTGCAGTTAACCTAGCCCGACCTTTTCATCTTCTAATCTCACTTTCTCTCACCTCTCCTCCATAGCCGCCCAAGAATAACGAAACCCTAACCCCCAATCTTCCATATTCTCCACCAAATCACCCAAAATCTTCCAAAAAACCTTCATAATCTCTCATATTCCCATTCAATCTTCAAGGCCCAGAGGAGGAAATCAAGGGTTTAAGGCTGTTTCTCACTCCCTCAGTCCGAAATCACTCCATTGACAAGGTAACCCGAAAATCCTTCTTTCTCCTCAAAATTCCATCATATTTATCCTCTATTGTGGTGGATTATCGAGTTGCATGAGGTGTTTTGTATGTTTTTGGAACCCTAGATCCCCATTCTGAAATTACCCACGGATCCAAACCCAAACTTTTTAGTTCCGGTGAGTTCAATAGGTGGGCTGAATTTGGGAAGTGTTGGTTGTTATCTCTGTGCTAATTCTGGAATCCATTTACCAGGGGAGAAAACTGTCACAGTTTGTTCCATCGTCATTGTAACTGACTTAAGGATTTGTGAATGCCTGTTGATATTCTGTCGATAGTTTTGGGGCTGTGTTGAGTGTTATTCTGTTATTGATTTCTCTGTCTTGGTGGTTGATTGGTAGTGACAATGCCAAAGGTCAAGCAGGTAGCTAACAGAGGAAAGGGAAAGGCCCCGGCCTCCTCAACCGGGCAGGCTCATGAAATTGTTCGGGAGATGGAGGAGGAGGAAGAAATGATAGCAAATCCTGAAAAGGCACGTACTAGGAAGAGGACGGCCGCCGAGGTAAAGGCGGCGGCTCAAAAGAAATGGGAGGCAGGCATTCCTGGCAGGGGTTTCAAAAATGAGCGGCATGTGGACGTTGATAACCTAGGCGTTGAAAATCCTTTTGTCCGCCGAATTCGGGAGCAAGGTTTGTCATACTATCTGGCTCCTAATCTCAGTTATAACAAAGACTTGGTCATCGAGTTTTACAAGAACATGAAAATTCCTCCTAAGGAGGACGAGGGGAAAGAGGATGCCAAGATCACTTCTAAGATTGGGAGGGTTAACATTGGGGTGACAGAGGGGGTTATTGCACGGGTCTTAGGTTACCATCCGCCGCCGGTTGATACTGTGAATTTCGATGAGGAGGAGTATGTGGTAGACGACACCCGCATTCGAGATTTGTACAAAGTGCCCGGAGAAGCAACTCTACCTCATGCTCCGGGGAAATTCAAGGATGTTTACCGCCTCGTCAACCAATTTGTGCACCATAACTTCAATCCAAAGGGGACGGAGAACAAGCCGGACATTCATGAGGGGGGTATGATTCACGCGTTCATGAATCCCAATGTAGTGTTTAATTGGGCAATGTACATCTTTCATATGATGGTTAATTTCAAGGCTAAAGCTCCAGCCCATACGAGGATGCCTTTTCCATGCTTGGTGACTGCTATCTGCTTGGCTCAAAAGGTCCCGGCCTCTCAGTTTGCGGATCGGGAGAAACTCAATCCGGGGGATATCAACAAATCGGTCCTCACTAAGAGCATTTCTCAGTCCCGTCCGGTTGTCGCTGCTGTCCCGCGTGGGCCATATTTGACTACTTTGCCACCAAAGGGTGCAAAGTCGGCTGCATGGAACAAGCTGCTGTTTTGCCAAGGAATGGCCACTATAGGGTGTTTGAAGAAGATTAAGAAGGAAACCCGGGATAATGCAAGGAGGCAGAAGAAGATAGACCATAAGCTGGATTGGATTCTGAGTCGAGGTGCGGGGAAGGAAGTGAGTCGTATGTGCCGCCTCCTGAGAGTCGGCTGAGGATAGTGATGATTTTGCGGGGGATGAGCCTGTGTTCTTGGATCATGAGTAGGGTCGGTGGAATAGTCAAAATCCCTTTACTTGGTCGGGGTGCATGGTGGTTGACAGCCCACCTCTTATCTCTTTGTTGCTTTGTCTTTAGTTTAGTTTAGTTAGACTTTTGACTGTTAGCTTAGTAAGTTTTTGTTGAGGCCGGCATGTGGCCTGTGACTTGGTAGTTGGTTTGGTAGCGGCCAAGGGTAGTTTGACCTTGCTAGCATATGGCCGCTATCTCATTTTGCTAACCTTTCTTTGATTAAAACCAAGGTCATTTTATGCTTGAAAGCCCTTAGTTGATCCTTCGTATGCCTTGATTCCATTTTGATTTATCGCATGATAGTTAACTTGGTTAGTTTGTGGCATGGTTCGTTCGGCATTCAATCATTTAATTGTTTAGTTTTAGGTTCTGTTTTTCTTGGTGCTCTTCACTTATAAAGCACGGTATTTTTGCTTCTCGTTGCTTATCTCGAGCACCCCTTTTGTGGGATATGGCTACTGTGCATGCTTTTGGTTATGTTATAACCGAGTATCCGCCCGTTGTCTTTGGACACAAATTTGGATACTTGTTTATTACTTGCTCAATATTTAGTTGCTCTTTCAATCTTCTATTGCGAGTTGTTTTGAAGTAAGTTAACCGTTTTGAACTCTTGCCAATTAGGTTGTTATGCGTTGGTGCTAAGCAGTTTTCACGGAAGGATAGTTACTTATGCTTTTAAGTTGCTTTAGTTGTTGCTAGGGACTAGCAACGCTCAAGTTGGGGGGCGTGATTAGCGCCTAAGATTGTCAATCGTGGTGCTAAAAATACCCTAGCTTGCGGCGCTTTGATTTATTTATCGTCGTTTTTTATTTGATTTTTGCTCGTAAGGCGTTTGTTTAGTGTTTCAGGCAAAACGCCCTTAAAAGGCGTGTTTTGAGTGGCAAACCATCTTTCAATTGATTTCAAGCATCCTTGCCCGGGTGATTGTGTGCCAGAGTGGCCAAAGGATGAAAGCGGAGGCCATCGGGTGAAAGCGAGGGCCATCGGGTGTCGAGTCATGGAGGCTGCCAAGCAATGCTAAGCAGGCAGTCGCATATCGATACGGGAAATTGGGCGTATCGATACGCGTAGGGTTCGAGGCACCTCAGTTCCTTCCGTATCGATACGCTCCCTAGAAGCGTATCGATACGCAGAGCTCTCGGCCAGATATTTTCTACTTTTTGGCCATTCCATTTATGGAATACTAGCTACTTTTAGGATATTTTGGAGATATTTGAGAGAGGGATGTCACTTTTGTATAAATATAGGACTCATCTCTCTCATTTTGGATCTAGTCCATAACTAAGCTTAGCATTTCCTCCATTAATGGTATTCTAGCTTTCCAAGTGTAATTTCCATTGAACTCAAGTAAGTTATTCCCGAATCATCTTTTCTCGTTTATTAAAGTCATAACCGTGGTTTAGCTCTTCTATAAAATTAAGTTTATTTTTGAGATTATTGGTAAATCATGTTTTCTCTACTTAGCATAATTTCTAGTTTTTTTCTCAATGCGTGAGTAGTTAACCGGTAGGGTCTCGGGGTGAGGTTTATGCTATGAATCGGTTGATCAAACGGTCTCGCTTAATCTTTAGCTCGTTGTCAACGTATTGAATGAATTCAACCCATGATTTCTAGTATTTGATCATGGGTTTGGTGGCTCCTTTGATCAATGGAGTCTATCGGCCCATGCTACGTGCTCGATTAATCGTACGCGTGCGAACGATCCTTTTTCGTCTCTCACTTGCGTTAAATGAGTTCAGTTCGAATTAATACTTTGAAACGAGTTACAAGTAGTCTTCAGCGTAAATGCCTTTAGCGGAATCCGGACGGTTTCGGTCCGCTCTTTAGTTAGATAAATGAATCGTTTGATTGGCCGAATCATAGGTAGACCGAGCTCTCTGGACTCGACCACCTTAGTCTAGTTCAAACCCAAGTCAATTTTCATAATTCGAATTAAAACGTCGAAGTTGGCTGCTTGAAAGCCGAAACCATTTTCATTACATCTAATCCAAATTAGCTTAAAAGATTTCTTCGTGGGAACGATCCGGTCTTGCCGGTATAATTTGCTTTACAACGACCTAGCCCTTGCTTTATTTGGAGGGTAGGTTGCGGAGTTGAGCAATACCCTTGCGTCTGTACTCAAGTTAGTCAATTGGTATCGATACCATTTTGGCATGGTATCGATACCCAGGGCTTTAAGGCAGATTCCTCCTATAACTTCAGATGAGTATAACTTTATCATTTGGAATCCATTTGGGGTATATTATATATCGATATGATGTACGAAAAGTCTAGTTTTTAATGGTGGTAGTCTCGTAGTCCTGTTATAAACCAATAAGATGTTATAGCCAAAATAAGACCGGTTTGTGTAAGGTTTTGTGTCGACTTTGGGAACTATATTGTGTTTGAACCTCATGTATGATTTGGTACACTTCTAGGCCTTCGAGGTAGACATGTTTATATTCGTAGGACATCCCTTCAAGCTTGACGATGCTAGAGATGGACACGAGGCATATTTTCATGTGTTGTGGTGTGGTATATCGCTTGTAAGATTATAATGAATTAAAAGGTAGAAATCTACGAATTGTTGAGAATGAGTCTACTTTGATGTGAGATGTGTGAATATGTGTATGATGATATAGGAAACTAATAGTGTTATAGTTGCGAGTAGATTACAAGGGGGTTGCCCTTATACTTTTTACATGAACGTGTCTCGCTTATGAATCCATTTTGTGTAATTGAGATGAATGCTAGAGTCATGAAGTGTAGTAAGGAAATGGTGGTACTATGACCTATACTATGTGGATTGAATTTGTTCCATCTGTGTGAGAGGTACTTGTGGGGAGTGACAGGACTCCATGAATAGTCCGAAAAGAGCAACCGCTCATGATGTGTGGCATTGGTTTACAATTGTGATATGGAAACAATAAAGGGTTAGCGGAATGAATCCATGAAAGAAACGGTTGGTTGTCCAGACTGATCAATACTGTAGAGATATACTTGTTACTGTTAAATGTGAGTTGTCATGTGTATTACGATGCTGAGATATCGGATAGGTTATATCGGAATAGGTTGAAAGGCATTGGTGGTCGTGAGTAAATCACATGGGTAATAGATCTTCAAGGTATACTTAAATCTTGGGGTGTAGATATTGAGCTTTCCTTCCGTAGTTGATGATGAAATAATTATCAGGCATGTTTTGTTTCATATTTGAAATACCGTACCTATTTCTGTTATTCATTCTACCTGTCATCCCATTTGCATATAATAGTTGTGTGGATTTCTCTACTGGGCGCGTGTTTGCTCAACCCTTTATTTTCAGGTGTGATCTCGATCAGAGCAGCAGCATGGAGTGGTGTGCATGCATATATACAAGTGCATCTTTTTGAAAGCCGATTTAGAAAAGCAGCATTTTCATCTTAGTATATTGTGTTTCGAAAATGTCATGTAAACACTTATTTCACTTTTCTTATTTTTCATTATGAAATGTCGGAATGTGATGCCAAATCATGTAATCTTTTGAAAGTAAATTAAGTTTGGTGAATGAGGATAGTAAATCCTTTTGGGGTATTATGTAAGCTAATGAGAGGATATTCACTTATGAAAGGCTATCTTTATTTATGTTGAAAATCGAGAGCGTGATAGTTTTGGTTCCCAATTTTCTAGAACCGTTGAAAATGGTCCGGTTACTGATTTTTTAGAGAACCGGACCGTGTACACCCCTAGTTTTTCCTTTCATTTTGTTGTTCGTTTTGGTCTCTGTTCTGACTGTCTCCCTATTTGGCTTGTTTCTTGTACATTTCCTTAAATTATTAATGAATTTCTTGCTCTCCCATAAATAAAAAAAAAAAAAGACAGATTTGAATCAGATTCGATCACAAAAATTCGCAATATAATTTTTGCAAATCCGTTTAAGTTAAGCTGGATCTGATTGAATTAAAAATGGATATTCAGTCTGATAATCCTCATCCAAATATCCTTTATCCTATTCAAAAATCAAGCATACAAGCAAAAATAAATCACTTGAAATGTTCTAGGAATCAAATCTAATTTTTTTTTTATACGACATCTAAAAATGTAACACTCTACAAAAAACAAGAGTAGGCTCGAATTCTTGAACGGATCATATTGATATTACCGAATCCTATCCATTAGTTTTTTGGATTTTCGGGTTAGGATTAAATGGGCTATCAAATTGGATTTTGATGATCGGATTTGAATAGTATTAGAATCGGTTCGTTGACAGGCTGCCTAGTTCAACTTCTAAGGGTAGAATCTTTTGTTGCAAGTTAAAGATTGCACAACCAAGCAAATGGCAAAATAAAAGCATTATGAAGCTGCACGATGAGTTAATGAGGATGAGGAGAAAAAACTTTTACAAAAGGAAGGTAAACTAGAACGGAAACTATATTTAATATGAAGGCCAGGGTAAGTGCGGGTTACGCTTCTCTACTCTATGGTTGGATTTGGAGCTGTTGGTACAGAGGATAATAGTAGCTAGTAATAGTAGCAATTAAACATTTTTCGCTATTTATAAAAAGATATGTAGTGCACTTATATTTACAAAAATTACGTGAAAGTGTAATTTGAGACGTCTACGAGATAAATGGTGCGGACTATCGTTGTGACTCTTGCATGGGTTGGAGTGCACAAAGTAAAATTTTGGAGGAGACCAAAATAAAATCTATTCTAGTCTAACTGCTTTAGATCGAGGTACCAAGCAGTTGTCGTAGTAATTAATATGACCAAAAAGTAAGGCTAGGTTATTAATAGCATAATATCCAGAAGTTCGGGATTGAATCCATAAGGAACACGGCGTAGCTTGGCCAGAGGTTTGCTCTATGTAAGAATATTGTCATTCAGATGGCCAACTTTTGGTTTTACTTTGTAGTGGAATTTTCTCTACCTCCTAATTTTGATTGAAAACAAAGTTTGAACTAAGATTAAAAGCAGCAAGGCCTAGTTGGGGTTCAATTCACCCATAACTTAGGCCGTTTAATGCTTCTGTTTGATTACTGATCAAGTGAGATTCAAATGATTTCACTCGGAGGATTTAGCCATAAAAATCAAGTTTAACTCATAAAAAGGGGTTTGAAAATGGAAGAAAACTCGTTTAAGCATTTTATCGAACACAAAGAGAGCCATGGTTTCAAACATTGTGTGTGTCAAGAGACTTATCTACACACAATCAAAGAAATTAATATTTCTATGTAATTTAGACAAAAAATTAGGGTTTTAATCCATTCACAAACCTAGATTAAGCATGAAGCAAGAGAAGCCATTAAACAACCAAAGTCATGGGGTAGAAATCACCCTATGACCAAGCCTTATGGACTGCTTACACATAATATAAGAAACAAGCATTAAGCGCACGCACATGCACACACGCGCGCGCGCGCGCGCGCACACACACACACACATACATATATATATATATTTATATATATATAGAGAGAGAGAGAGAGAGAGAGTGACAAATATGAAAATAAAAGCTAGATTAATAAAGATCTTCAGTACACTTACAACTTTAATGAGGTACAAAAGCCTCAAACCCTTAGGAATCCTTGTTCTTCTGAAAAGAAAATGAGAACTATAATTAAGGAGGGAGCTTTTATTTTCATATTTGTCACACTCACTCATTCACTCTCTCTCTCTCTCTCTCTCTCTCTCTCTCTCTCTATCTATCTATCTATCTATCTATGTGTGTGTGTGTATGTGTGTGCGTGCGCGTGTGTGCGTGTGTGCGTGTGCGCGCGCTTAATGCTGGGGAGGCAGAGAGAAAAAATGAGAACTTACACATAATATAAGAAACAAGCATTAAGAGCGCGCATACGCACACACACACACACACACACACACACACATATATATATATATATATATATATAGAGAGAGAGAGAGAGAGAGAGAGAGAGTGAATGAGTGAGTGTGACAAATATGAAAATAAAAGCTGGATTAATAAAGATCTTCAGTACACTTCCAACTTTAATGAGGTACAAAAGCCTCAAACCCTTAGGAATCCTTGTTCTTCTGAAGAGAAAATGAGAACTATAATTAAGGAGGGAGGCACGCGCGCGCGCGCACACACACACACACACATATATATATATATATATATATATATATATATATATAGAGAGAGAGAGAGAGAGAGAGAGAGAGAGAGAGAGAGAGTGTGACAAATATGAAAATGAAAGCTAGATTAATAAAGATCTTTAGTACACTTACAACTTTAATGAGGTACAAAAGCCTCAAACCCTTAGGAATCCTTGTTTTTCTGAAGAGAAAATGAGAACTATAATTAAGGAGGGAGGCAGAGATAAAAAGTGTAAAGTGAAGAATAAACAAAAAATATGAGGTTCAAAGTTATTTATACCCCCTAATAATTGAGTTACAAAAGTCCAAAATACTTCTAGACTAAAACCTGATCGGGCACAAAATCTACAGTTTTTTCGAGGTTGGTACCAGTACGTACCATGTTTTTGCCACTTTCTTTGCTTCTTCAGCCTTTGATCTTCTGAGGTCCCGAGCACTCTTTGAGGCTTCTTCCAATAACTTTTCGGCCTTGGTGACGGGTTTCCATATGGCCTTTAGATACTTGGACACTTCCGGAGTATATTCATGGTTGCCAAAACGTGCCGAGGGTTGGGGATGAGTGAGTGGGGTTTAAGATCACCACATAATACATTGAAGTACAAAATGCCTACCATTGGTTCGCCACTTCACTTGAATCAGCATAGCAATTGAATTGGGATGATCAGCTTCTCTCCATACTCCATTCTTCCATACCCCTCCATACTCTAAATTTTTTTTGGGGTCCACAACTATGATCTGAATTGGTCACCTAAGAGAACACGCAAAAAATTATGTGTACAAAAAACCAGTTTGATCAAGTATTGATAGACACATGAATATGTTGTGAATTGTTTTCTAAAATGAATGGTAAATGTATGATCTAAACCTGAACCTTAAAATTTACTGGTCAATATATAACTTATTCACGTATCTAGTGAAACCCGATCGTTCTGATTTCTTGGAAACATGTTGTTCTTTGGGTGCTATACGAGGTGAAAGATTTGGATCACAATGGTGAACCCAAGATGTGTGCAAAGGTATGGAGAGGAGCTCATCCCGAGTTGGATCATGTGACTTAGGAGGAAAAAAAGGATTCACAATTATGCAATTCGAGGTATTGAGAGTTGTAGAAAAACTAGCAATTGAAGCCCTGTAAAAAGAAAAAATTAGTCAGTGTCCTGGGACGTCACATGATGTCCTTAGCCCCATCATCATTTTTTTTTGCAATATTTAAAATCGGGATTTTATATGAATGAAAATTGGAATTCTCTCACTGAGTTGCACATTAATTTGCAAATCATTCAACTTGCGAAAATGAATTTTGAAAAAAGCAAATTAACGGGTTAATTAAAGAGAAAATGGATCACCATTTTTGGAGAATGAAGTCGTCGAGAGTTAATGGATAGTAATGTTATTAATTTTAGAAAGGATTCGGGAACGGTTACATTCACATAAAACAGTAAAATCTTCTTATGTGTTCCCCTGTTTGGATCAACAATTTGTGGGGGGAGGGAAATAAAACAAGAGAGACAAAGGAAATAACAAAGGTATATATCCATAACCATTCATGTCGATCCCATACAATTCATGTGAAATAAATGCACATTCAAACGACTCTCAACACATTTGTATATGAATTTGTGCATATTCAGAATAAGATATTTGTCCTCCAAAGTATTTTTCCATCCATCCCTCAGTTGTTTAGCTTTGAGCAAAACTTGAAACATCACTAATACGCGATAGATGATTTGTTTTCTCGAAATATTTTTTCAAAAATTTGTCAGCCAAATAGAAACGCTGATTGTGAATGGTTCTTGGGTTCTGGATGAAATAGCCCCATATGTTGATGTCAACACTCGTGAGAGCATAAATGCAATAAGCATTCCTGTATACACCCAATCTGTCGATCACCCCACTTGGGTGGGATTTGGAAATGGCAATTTTACCATCTCTGCTGCTTATGCTCTGGACTTGAAAGGTTGGAAATGGTTAATTTTGGAAACTTAAAATGCCAGAAAAATTTAAAACTTTTTTATGGATTATTCTTTACAATAAGTCTTCCAACCAATCATCTCCAGGCCAGAAGCGGTATTGCAACTTCAAACTTATGTCCAAGATGCAGTACCTATTCTAAGAGTATCAGTCATTTGTTTGGCGAATGTAACAAAGCCTAGGAGCTTTGGAGACACATCCTTTTAGCCATCTATTGAGAGGGGACATGGATACTCCAATCCAAGAATGGATCTCTCTTAATATGAGAAGCAATAGCCTTGCAGAATATGGTAATAATATCCCTTGACACATCTTGTTTATCACCTCACTATGGCAGCTGTGGAAAGATCGAAACAAAAAAAAAAAGCTTTGATAACATTGACATCCCACCTTTTGTTAGTGCCAGGAATATTATTGCTTATGCCCAAGAAATAGTGGATGCTTTCAAGTCCCCTCTCAAAGAATTTGCCTTAATTCTTGGTCTAACCCAACTGCAGAAAATATTAAGCTGAATACGGAGATGCTGGTATGACTCGAATGGAATAGGAGGGTTTGGAGGATTATTCAAAAACCATTTGGGAGATTGGATCATGGGACACTATAGCAAGAGAAGCTTTAATTCGAGCTTGGAGGCAGAGCTATGGAGCATACACAAGGGACTAGAAATCATACTAGAAAGGAAGCTGAAAAATGTGAAGATCGAATCAGACTCACTTGTAGCGGTGAATCTCATCACAAAAAGAAACCTAGGCAATCTTCCCCAGAGTGTGCTGATCAATGAAGCCCATTTCTTACTGGCTCAGACTAACACTATGATTGGGCAAATCCCCCCGTTCGGCTAATCAATGCGCTGACCACCTTGCTAGGTTGGGAGCTGAACACACGGAAGACCTTGTATTTGTTATGGACATACCTATCGCGATGAGAGAATTTGCAACTAGTGATAGCCTGAACATCAGACAAGTGATTGACTAAGTTGCGAGCTCATATGCTCAATTGTCCAAAACTTTGATTGTACTCTTAATATGGTACTCTCTTCTTTAAGTTTTATTGAATTTCTGTTTGACCCAAAAATAAAACATCAAAACCTATGTTATTTCCTATGTTTCGTAACTCTTCCATCCAATCAAAGCTTTAAGACCAAGTCATAACCCAAAAGAATAACAAGGAGAAATAACCGGATTTTCATACCAAAAAAATAGCTTAACCCACAAACAACATAAACCAACAATTCCTCTTACCTCACCACCACCCACACTTCTCCCCCACATTCCTCTCTCTCTCCTCGCCTCCTTTAACCATAACAATACCATAAAACATTAACCTACAAAAATCAAGCCCCCCTTTCCTCTTTCTCTCTGCCCAATCTCTTCTCCCTCCTCCAAGATGGCCATCCGGGTCGGGCTCTTCCTCCTGATCCTCGCCCTTGCCATGCTATCGGCCGGGTCATCGCTCTCCTTCGACGACCCCAGCTTCTCATCCATCGCCCGCTTCGACATCGACCCCACACGCTCCCACTCCCACATCATCGGTGTCGGGAAAGTCGGCGATTTCATCGACGAGGATGAGGAGGGGATGGTCGGTACGGAGTTCACCCGGCGCGTCTTGGCGGGACAGAGGTACATCAGCTACGGTGCGCTCCAGGCGAACAACGTGCCTTGCACCAAGCGTGGCCGGTCGTACTATAACTGTAACAAGAGGGGGAAGGCTAACCCTTACTCGCGAGGGTGCAGCTACATTACGCGATGCGGTAGGGTCACTGGGCGATGAGCGAGAGATGATCAGAGAGAAAGTACGTCGTGCGGGAGAGAGAGGCTGAAGATGGATGAAGGATTTGGATCCAATCCGGGTTTTTTTTTTTTTTAATTATTGGTAATCAATTTATTTTATTTGCTTTTGTATGTTATTTTGTTGGTTTAATTTGAAATGAATGGGATATTGAGGAGGGTGCAATGAGGTGAAGAGGATTATAATTGCACGGGGAGAGTGATTTTCCTTTTGTGAATGTAATTGCACTCCTACTTAATTGTTCATTTGATTTGGATCCTTATGGTTGGGTAATAAAATTGGTAATGTATTACGTACGTTTGTGTTAGTCTTAAATTTTAGCACATTTCACGTTGAAAATGCTATATAATGTTTTTCTCGCCAATATTATCTTGTCACATAACACCACGATTAAATATCTTGTACGTAAACTAAATAGGGAGAGAAAAATATCGACTACCTTGTGACTTACATATGGAGTGATATTATCATGTCTTCCAATAATTCTATGTTTAAGTGCACAATTCAATATTTTTATTGTGGCATGGGCGTCATGTTTTCGATCAACATGAACATAGAGACTTTTCCTTGTGTTCGATGAATAGCGTCTGAGCATGTAAAATAGTTGAGGGGATTAATTGAAGTGCGTGTAAAATAGAGACTCTTTAAAAGACTATAGACATCTGAGCTAAACGTGTAGAGAACCAGATTAGTTCACCTTTTCCATCGGTATCTTGTTGCCATATAATTTCTCATGCAACATCTCTTCTACATGGTGGGTTATTAGCAGGGATGGATATAAGAAAGAACAGGTTCAAATAGACAAATAACTCGTAAAGCAATAAGTATAAATGCATTATATTATGAAAATCAGGCATAAAATTAATTCTATATGTGTATTTTCGATATATATGCAAGTGTGTATGTTTATATATTAGTACACTTTCATAATTATGCTAATTTATACAAAAATATATAAAAAAATATTTTCATTTCGAGTGGGAACATTCGTTCAAATGGGGGCACGTAGGTCTGTCCCTGGTTATTAGGGTTTGAATTTGTCCTCACGTGCAGCTTTTCCTTTAGGGGGTTTTAGATCTCAACCCTTTTTTTTTAGTTTCTGTTTTAGTTTATTCATGCCTTGTTTGGATGGTGTTTTAAAAAATTTTGAGTTTGATTTTTGGGTAATGAGTGGAGAGAGAAATTATAGTAATGATTGGAGATAGGATAATGAGTGGAGAGAGATAGAGAGAGAATGAAAATAATGATTGGAGAGAGGAGATGGAAATGAGAATAATAATTGGAAGTACAGGTAATGAGTGTTTTTGAGTTGGAATTTTTTTTTTCAAAATGCAATCCAAACAAGGCACCAATCTTTTTAAAAATAGTCATGACCCATATTACTTTGTACAAAAATACCCTTAGCTATGCGAACAAGGCACCAATCTTTTTAAATCATGTACGTTCTTTCTATGATGATTAACATGTTGTTACACTTGCATGTATGCAATGTGTCATCTACTGGAATTTTTGAAGAAATAAAATGGTTGCATAGATTACTCCACATGCAGTGCATATATATGTATGTGATTATTAATTGTTCTTTGAATTGGCAAATAGATTTTGAATTTAGCATCCAATAGATGATACAGTTCTATTTATTAATCTGGCAATGGCATTTTTGTTGAAATAAAAATTGTTGTGAGGGAGTTCAGAGGCTCCACGGATGGTAGAAAATTGAAATAATCAGGTTGGACTTAAAGTGCAGAAGTTCCTAAAGTTCTTAAGTTGAATAGTCCATGATTATCTCTAGCAGTATATATTTATTTGTGCAGTGAGGTGGTGGTCTTTGCATAAATCCTCAGTGGATGTTGAGTCTAAAATGCAAGATAGATTTTGTTGTGTTCATTATTTTTGGAATATAAAGTTTTTCCAAAAACAATACAAGTGTAACATTATGCAGTAGGAACTTTACATAGGATACATTTGGTATTGTTAATAACTCGCAAAATCCTTCAATGGATTTAGGAAAAGTTTAATTTGTAACTAAAAGCAGCAAAAGCTTCTTTTTTAACTTCCCAGTTCTTTATAGCCTTCAAAATTCAAAGCCTAGTTTTTCTAAATTCATGTTTGCGGCGATTGATTTTCTTATGGTTTTGACGGGTCAATTTGCTTCACTTCATTTGGTCTGAAAATATCAGCGTGTCTCAGGCCTCATGTATCATAGGAATCATTAGAACTCAAGCATTTAGATTTTTCCTAGACTCTAATGGTGATTGCAAATAAAGGGAAATAAAAATGATCAGTGGCAGCATTTTCCGCATTTCTTTAACATAGCTATCCTATTTTCGCACCTCATGGTATAATGTGAAATTGTGGGGGCATTTGTTGTCTTCATTGACATTTCACATGTTATTTGAGGTTGATTTTGATGTTTGTGAAGTTCAATTAAATCCCAGATTGGTGAAGTGTTTTGATGGATACACATAGTCCTCTAGAAAATAAATAAATAAATAAATAAATAAATAAAAAGGAGATGGGAAAAGCTCTATTGCTACATTGGTATGCTAAAGCGATTTGATTTGTCAATTGAGGGAGGGTGCTCAAAATCTTTTCCCAATGAATGTTGGTAACTATTGGGCCTGATATGTATCTAGGCGTTACTTTGTTGTGTTAGTTGCTGATTGATATTTAACTCCACTAATTTTGTGTTGGAGAATGGTATTTAAATATTTTTTAGGCTGCGAATGTTGGTGAGCTTGATGTGAAGTAATAATGGAGCTTTTATAAACTTCGAAAAAATGTGGGAGCCTGATCAGCCCGAAGAGACACCTCAGCGGACACCTAACATTTGTGATTGAAGATCTCATGAATCAAGTTCAATAGGTAACAACAAAGTTGAATGGTGACTAGGAGGAGCACTGAAAATATTAGAAGGGAATTCCCTGGTCTTATTCCTATGGTGATAGTGCTCATGTTATGTAACGATAAGAAGAGCTTAGCTCTGAATGTGTCCAAGGTAGGATTTCTACAGGGTGTTGGTCACAAATCACCACTGGAGGATACACCTATATAAGTGTGGCAGTGGGGTCACTGCTGTGAAAAATTAGGCTACTCTCTAAAGATACTCATGAAATAAGATAGGTGCGCATGACCGTCTATCGCGCCAAACAGTTCAAGAACCATAATTATTTCTCGTACTGTGTGTATAGTAGGCGTAAGTTTGATTTCAAGGACCTAGTTCAAGATTTTGTTCAATACTGTTCTTCAAACTGAAACTTACTAACACTAAGCATAGGTTCAAGTCCGGAAAACACCTATGCCCATTGCACAGTAAAAGCACTCTTGTAAAATTTTAAATTTGTGGGGGATTGTTGGTTTAATTTAATATTTTACTTTAATTTAATTTTAATCTCGTGGGTTTTTGTAAAGGAGGTAATATGTATAGTTAGAGATAAAGGAGTGGAAATACCTTTCGAATTGGTCTCCTTGTTTTACTCCTAATTATTAGTAGTATATTGTTGAGTAAACCCACTTTGGCTTGATTGTCTCTTATTTCTTATCCTATATATCAGAGAAGTTGTTTGCTTAAACTGCATATGAAAACTAATCCATATTTTCGGCTGAAATAGACAAGTGAAAAACTCATATCAAAAGCAATATCTCCTTCTCTACCCTGCCTTGAAAACATGCACGGTGGTTATCACATATTTCCTACGTACTTCTTTTGTTTCGATTAAATACATTTAGCCATCCTTTTTCCAATATATAGATTATATGTTATTTGGGTTTTGAGTGTCGGGAAACTACATGGTTCGTGAGTTCAATTCACTGCACAAAAGAGAACTTGATGGTCAATGTATCTTAGGGAAGGAGTACCATTCAACCCTGTGCAAGAGGGGGTATATCGTTCCTTAGGAGAGTGCTATCACGTGCCTCGACTACCCCGCAGGCTATTCTATTCCTTTCTCTATTTATTTATATTTTTGATTTTGATCGATGAATATTATTTAGAATTGTTATTCTACCAGAATATTCCTATCGCATATAGTTTCTCCAACAGTTAAATGCTGATAAACTTCTGCTTACCTTTTATTGTTCTATCAGTGGAGACTCACTGAAATGGTTTGTGCGTGGTGTTTGTTGTTGATGATGGGGCGTTTAGATTTTCTCATAATTTAGAGGTGTGAATTCTGCATTTAGAGGTGTGAATTCTGCAGATAGATGTGAATTATGAGCTGTATGAATTTTGGAGTGTGAATTCTGTAAGGGGTGCAACTTTTGCAAAAAATGTGCAAATTCTCTGGGTGTGAATAGTGTAGATGGGGTGTGAATTCTACAAAATGGTGTGAATTCACACCTTTGAAGGGGGTGTGAATTCTAAAAATAGTGTAAATTTTTAAAATGGGTGTGAATTCTGAGGGATATGAATTCTGGGGGTATGAATAGTGCATATTGGACGTGAATTCTGCAAAAAAAGATGTGAATTTTACGGGTATGAATTCTGCAAATGTGTGAATTTTACAAAAGGGTGTGAATTATTGGTATATGAAAAGTGATAAGAGAAAAATAGTAAAAACATCTTTAAAAAGGATCTATTAGCATTTTAAAAAAGGGTTTGCGTGGAACCCTTGTAAAATTTGGGCCAGGAATTTCCCGAAATTTTTTTCTTTGTTCTGACTTTCTTTGGATTGTGGTTCTATGGTTTGGAACATTACTACGTTCACGTTAGGGCTTGAGTATTGTCCAGGCTTGATATGAGAAACTTTTGAGGCAAAATAGCAATGGGATGGGCCTCGAAGAAGTGGCAAAATACCAGCCCATCCAAGAATGAAGGTGATAATGATGTTTTCGGCCCTACCCGGGAAATGTGGTCTGGCCCATGTCTACCTTTATTGATAAGTGATATTGCATGGAATAATATTGTTGGTATCTTTCACTTTTTGAAAAGGGAAAAAAAAAAAAAACAATCTTCCAACGTAGAGGGAGCACCTGCAAAAATCCCTGTCCGTTTGCAGTATTTCTAGATTACCCGGCCGGTCTAGGCCGATTTTCTTTGGCTATGTATGTCGTTGGGGTGGTTTCTTTAGTCATACACATGCAGAAACTTTATCGATTGATCGTGCCCTCGTATAATTATTATTATTTTTTTGTTTGAGAAGACAAAAGGAACAAACCCTATTTGTAGCCTTCCGGTTTGAGCAACAAAGTTGGCCTAAAAGCTAGGGCCTTGTTATACCAAGTTTTTTTTTTTTTTGGAACACGTTAATTTTTTTTGATCCGCTGGAACGCGTTAATTAGAAAATGCATTAATAATAAAGATAGAGTACAACTGTAATAAAGTGAGTGTACAGTTATACCAAGTTATTAAGAAGATTGTTTTGAAGCATAAAGAGAAGCAAAATAATCTGTGAATCAAATTACTTTCCTTATCTTCTCTGTTTTCATATCACGCTGTAGATTACCTCATGCACCAAATTTCAAGATTTAATTAAACCCCTAGATCATTTTTTATGGTAGGTTGGGCAGATCATTTAGTAAAACATTTGAATTGACTGGATATCATTACCCCCTTGGCTAGACAATATTTAGATTGTGTTCCACTAACTAAAATAATTACTTATTTTTTTAAAATTAATACTTATTTTTTTAATTAAAGGTGATGTATCGTGAGAGAATGAACTGTTTTGTAAAACGGAAAATAAGTACTTTAAAAAAAAAAAACCTTAATGGAATGGGGCCTAAGTATACAAAAAATGGATGGTCAATGTATTTTTAAAATTGTATTGTGAGACAAATCTATTTGGATCATGTAGCTATTAATGTCCGATTAATTCATTTTTTCAACTTCCACGTAAACCATAAATATTCTCTCTCTAGGTGAGAGCTTCTCTCTCTAGAATGGGAGTTTTGTCCCGTTGTGGAATACAACGCCATTTGGCGTCCCCCTTCCACCACCCTGACCGTACCTCCACCATCCTTATCACCCCCACCACCTCCTTATCCATTCCCTATTACACTCCCACCCCTTCTTCTCCGCCCCTCCAAGCTCCCTTTTCTCTCCCACCCAGTACTCTTCGTCCACTCTACCTCTTCTCCACCAGCTCTCTCTCTTCTATCTTCCTCCTCTGTTTTCTCTCTACGTTTACTCTGTTTTTTTTATATTATGGAGTTTCTGGACCTTGAAGAAGGCTCTGTGTCATAAGTAAGGTTCTAAGCAATAAACCTTGCCATGTTTCTGCTATCTGTAACGTCTGTAACATTGCATGGAAGACAAGAGCGCCCTTCTTAGTGGTACCATGGGGTAACAACACTTTCTTGTTTCGATTTGAGGATGCCGAGGATAAGGACCATATTCTGAAAGATGGTCCTTGGTTGATCTCGAACAACCTTTTGGTCCTCTAGCCCTTGGAAATCGGTGGAACTGTAGCGGACGTGGAGTTCTCACACTGCCCGTTTTGGATCCAAATTCACGGCCGTCCAGTAGAGAAGATGACGAGGGCCAACGCGGAGCTGATCGGAAAACGTTTTGGTAAGCTGCTGGCGGTAGAAACTTCTCACGATGGTTTTCTACTGGGTCGGAGCTTCCTCCGGGTGAGGGCTGCGATTAAGATTTCAGATCCACTACCCAAAGGCTTCTGGTTACGTCGCAAACCAGGGGGTGTATCTGGATCTCATACAAGTATGAGAAACTCACTGATTTTTGCTATGCCTGTGGGAGATTGGGCCATGAGAACAAGGGATGCAGATTTCTCACTAGGGAGGATGGTTCTAACTCTGGCTATGGCCCTGGACTCCGCACAGGAAGAGCTCGACAGTCAGCTATTCCTATAGAGGAGATTCGTCGGGAGGTGGATGAAGCCGAAATCCGGGTTGAGAAACTGCTTCGAAGTCGGCCGGAGATGAGGTCCAATGTGTCGACGATGCGTATACGTGACGTGTCTCTATCACGAGCGGCGCCCACCCTGACCGTACAGATTGTTTCCGTACCTACGGGGACGTCGTAATCACGCAGCTCGGATTCTATCCCTGAGGGGACAGGTGTCCATCCGTCCTTGGTCTCAGGTACACCTACACACCTTCCCCCTGTCCTTATCCCAAACCGTATTGTGGCTGATTTGAATTCAATGGGTGACCCGAATTTGGTGCATGGGCCGGACCATTTGGCCTCGATGTCCTTATCCCCAATCATTGTGGGCTGCAACCCTGCCCCCAACTCAAAATCCTCTTTAGCCCAATATTCTTCTTCACCATCCCATTACTTTGTAACCGAACCCCCTAGCCCAAAATCCCCGGACTCCAACCCCCTTTTGAAACCTACTGACCACAGCCCAACCCAACATGTCATTGTGGAGGTGAGCCCACCTCTTAGCCCAAAAAGTACCATTATTATCCTTAACCCTACCAAAAAAAACCCCTTCTCACCAGCTCGATGTTTTTCTTGCTACTGTGTTTAAAAGTCTTGCTATTAAGCGTAAAGCACAAGAGGAACCTGAAGAAGGCTCCAAAATCCTCCGCTTGTGTGCCCCAGATTTCCCCAAAACAACTAAACCCAACCCTCACCTTGCAATCACCCACCCTCCAAAACCAAAGATTCCCAAAGTGACTCGTTCTGTTAGCAAAAGGAGCAGTTGTGCTAAAGCAAGGGGAAGCAACAACTCTGGTATTGGCGATTTATTTGTTTGTGAGGAGAATCTGTGCGAGGTTAGTATTCAGCAGAGTCTTGATGGCCAGGGGAATATGGAATCCTCGGATACCTTGGTGGGTAGCTCTACTTAGGCGACGGGAGTGCATCCAATTTCGGGAAATGGACAAGGGCTCGTGGTTGGCCCGAAACAGCCACAGAGTCAATGCTGTTCCTAACTTGGAATTGTCAAGGAGTTGGACGTACCTTAACAGGCCAGGCTTTAGGTGATTTAGTCCGCAAAAATTGTCCCTCCATCCTCTTCTTGATGGAGACAAAAAATAATAAGGTCAAGTTGGAGACCATTCGACGGAGACTGAAATTTGATTGCAGTAGTTATGTTGATCCTGAAGGGTTTTCTGGAGGGCTTGCGTTATGGTGGAAGAACGAGGTTTCTGTTGATGTGGAGTTTGCTCATAAGAACTTGATGCATACTATAGTTTCAGATAAGGCTGATTCGTCCCTCTGGGCGACTACGTTTGTGTACGGGTGCCCTTCTCAGGCGGGTAAGGAGTAGGTGTGGGATGAAATCAGGGGAATTGGAAGATCTGAACGATACCCGTGGCTCTGTATAGGGGATTTCAACCAAGTCCTCAACGTGGGTGATAAAATGGGAGGTAATGTTCCTGACTCTGGTCGCATAAGAGCCTTTCATGATATGTTGAATGATTGTGGGTTAGTTGATTTAGGGTGTAAAGGCCCTAGATTTACTTGGAGAAACAATAGAACTGAGGGTGGCTTTATAATGGAATGGATTGATATGGCTTTTGCCAATTTGGAATGGAGAGAGAAATTTGACACAGCCTTAGTCCTTGTGGAGGCTGCTATAGGATCAGACCACAATCCATTGGTCCTGAACACAAACTTCTCTCTGAATAGGGTGAGGAAACCATTTTGGTTTGAGTCTTTCTGGACTACTGAGGAGGAATGCCATCGTATAATTTCAGAAGTTTGGGATAAAGTGGTGGAAGGCCCAAATATTTTGCGCCTATGCAAGAAGCTAAGGGGGTGTAAAGAAAATCTCAAGTTTTGGCACAAAGAAAATTTTGAGGACATGTGGATTCAGATTGGTTCTCTGAAGGAGCAAGTGGCTGTTTTGCAAGAGGAAAATGATAAGGGTTTCAATACTGATAATTACATCAAAGAGAAAGTCTTGATTACTAAACTGGAGGACCTATGGCGAAAAAAAGCTATGATGTGGCACCAACGATCAAGAGTGAATTGGTTGAAGATGGGAGATAAGAACACTCGTTTCTTCCATCTAACTACAGTTCACAGGAGACAGAGGAATCAAGTGGCTAAGCTAAAAGATGGGAATGGTGTTTGGCAAACTGAACAGGACTGTATTGCTGATATAATAAAGGGGCACTTTCAAAAGTTGTACTCACCCCCTCAAAACAGAGAGGTGGAGGAGGTTATCTCGATGGTGGAGCCTGTTGTTTTGGATGAGATGAATTCTGCTCTCACTAGGCCCATTTCCAAAGAGGAAGTTAAAGCGACGGCCTTCCAAATGGGCCCCTTAAAAGCTCCTGGTTCAGATGGTTTCCCGAGGCTATTTTATCAGAAGTATTGGGACGTGGTGGGAGAAGATGTTTTCAAAGCAGCCAAGGACTTTTTCGAAGGTGGCTATCTTTTAAAAGAGTTGAATCATACAAACGTCACGTTAATTCCCAAGGTTCCTAACCCTGAGACTATGAGCCACTTTCGTCCAATAAGCCTCTGCAGATTCAACTATAAAATCCTGTCCAAGGTAATGGCGAACAGACTGCAGCCCTTCATGCATGGTATCATCACAGAGCAACAGTCTGCCTTTATCCCTGGAAGGCAAATTCATGATAATATTATTGTAGCTCATGAAGCATTTCACTACTTGAAGCGTAAAAATGAGGGGAAGAGAGGGGCCGTGGCTATCAAGCTGGATCTTAACAAGGCATATGACAGAATTTGCTGGGACTTCCTCATAAAGGTTCTAGAGAGAATGGGATTCAGTACATCCTGGATTGGGTGGGTCAAAGAATACGTTTGTTCTATTAAGTATTCCATTACGGCCAATGGTGAACAGGTATGCAGTACTGTACCTAGCAGAGGACTTCGCCAGGGCGACCCTCTGTCTCCATACCTTTTCCTTATTGCTTCAAATGTTCTCTCTATTCTGATAAATAAGGCAATTCTCAAGAAGTCACTGACAGGAATCCGCTTGCGAAGAAAGTGCCCAGTTATTTCCCACCTATTGTTTGCAGATGATTCACTGGTTTTCCTAGAAGCAAGATCAGAGGTGTCTTCAAACTTCAAGGATTTGATGATGAGTTTTAGTGACGCCTCTGGTCTCTTAATTAATTTTCAGAAATCCAGTCTGTTTTTCTCGGCCAATACTAAGGACGACACGAAGAATGAGATAAAAGATATTTTTGGAATGGAAGTTATGACAGAAGGGTCTAAATACTTAGGCTTGCCTATGTTTTGGGGAAGATATAAGAAGGAAGCAATGGCATTCATTAAAGACAAGATTTTGGGTAAGATCCATGGATGGAGCCTCCCACAAGCAAGCAAAGAGGTGTTGATCAAGTCAGTCATCCAGGCAACTCCCATGTATCCTATGATGTGCTTTAAACTGCCCTCATCCCTATGTTCTTCTCTAAACTCTATTATTGGCAAGTTCTGGTGGGAAAATGGGAATAGAGGAGGTAAAATCCATTGGGGGTCCTGGGAAAAATTAACGGAGGCAAAAGGGAATGGTGGAATGGACTTTCGTGATTTAGAGGCTTTCAATTGTGCCCTATTGGCTAAGCAATTCTGGAGAATAGAGCAAACCCCCAATGCTTATTGGGTGCAGGTACTTAAAGGTCTCTATTTTCCTAACTCATCGTGTATGGAGGCTGGAAAAGGGGCTAACCCTTCATGGCTATGGAGCAGCCTACTAGAGGGACAGGCCACTCTTAAACAAGGTCTTAGGTGGAATGTGGGCAAAGGCAATAAAATAAATTTCTGGACTGATAAATGGATTCCAAATTGGCCCAGCGAAAAGCTAGTTTCTTCACCACCACCAGACTGCCAATGGACAAAGGTTTCTGATTTTATCAATGCCAATTCCAAGGTGTGGGAGTGGAAAAGTTACAGAGTCTGGTTTCGGCAGAGGAAGTTAGAGCAATCACGAAAATCCCTATTAGCATTACAAGTTCCACCGATCAAGTCATTTGGAGCAACACCAGGAATGGAAAGTATACAGTCAAGTCGGGTTATGCTCAAGCCTTCAAAGCCAAGTCCAGAGGCAAATCTCAACGACCCTCCTCCTCCCGTAGCTTTCCCAACAAATTCTGGACAAAGCTGTGGGCAACTCCTACTATCCCGAAGGTACGTAATTTTATTTGGAGAGTTATTCGTAACTAGGTGGCTACCAAAGACAACCTTTGTAAAAGGAAATGTACACATTCCCCCTTGTGCCCTATATGTGAGCTCGAACAGGAGTCTGTGGAACATATGCTATTTAGATGTCCTTGGACAGAAGCTGTTTGGTTTGGGTGTAGCCTGACTTTTTGGATCAAGGAACACCCTATCAATGCAGCAGATAAGTGGTTTGAGAAGCTGTTGTGTGGTAATCTTGCTAAGGAAACGACCTCAGAGGTGGTGGGATTAATATTCCAGGTGTGTTGGGCTATTTGGAAGGCCAGGAATGATTGTATTTTCAATGGAGTAAGGCCTAAACCTGAGAGGACCATCGACCAAGCCAAGAGGGCCAACTCTGATTACCTACAGGCTTCGTTTGAAGGTGTTAAAGTGAAAACTACAAATCTCAACAGAGTGGTAAAATGGTCTCCTCCTCCTTATTAAATTCAATTGCGATGGCGCTTTTTCGTCTTCCCGCAGCTTAGCTGCCTTTGGTTGTTTAGCCAGGGATTGTGGTGGACGAATGCAGGTCTATAGATCGGGCAGAATTGTTGTATCGTCAGCTTTGGTCACTGAGGCTTGGGCACTTAGGATTGCATGTGGGATGGCAATTGATATGGAAATTTCTAAGGCTGTCTTTGAATCAGATTGTCGGGCAGTTATTGACTGCATCAACAACAAAGAGGAGCAGAATCTTTGGGAGATTGCAGCTTTGGTTGCAGACATGAAGGAGTGGGCCACAACAAGGAGTGGACTTTTGCCTGGACTGGTAGACAAGCGAACACTGCTGCGCACTGGATTGCTTCTGCTTGCTTAGAGAATAGGTTAAATGGCCCCCCAGGTTGTATTCCGCCTGGTTTGGCTAGTCTTCTTTTGAAGGATTGCCCTGTTTAAATTGTATTTGTTCAGTTTCTTGACTTATCAAAAAAAAAACTTCCACGTAAGAGTTAGCGATTTCTGTATATAAATTGTACGATTTGGATCACAATGACAAAATTTTGATCGGGCACACCATAACACCATACACATTAGTGCATTGGCACGCACACTAGAGGATCCCTTGGTCGGAAGAAACTACGGTTACAAACAAACAAAGAAGTCAACTTCAATCTGTAGTCAAAATTATCAGGCTAGAGAAAAGAAATGACCCTAGAGAAAAGAAATGACCAACTTTTCAAAGATGAGTTACAACGTGAGCTTGAGGGAACAATCCAGATTGCTAGAGCCAAAAAGGAGATGGATATCATCCAAGCCCTAGGCCCCACCACGAGCATTGTTTGTTTTGTAAGCCCATTTTGTGAATCTCGGTTGTGAATATCATCCACCAATAGAACTAAAATTGGTAGATAATCTGATCAGGTGCTTGATTATCGAAAATCTTGCGTGTCACTCGGCATGATGCGGTTACGTTGAATGAGCGTACGTCCCGTGCGATGCACTGATAAATAATTTTGAGTTAGATCCTTTTATCAAGCAAAAAAGTCAAAAATTATGCGTCAAAAGCGTTAAAGTTTATCCTTTGAAATTTAAAAGGTTCAATTGTTGGGGTCGAAGTTTGTTTCTTTGTAGTTGGTAGTTGGGAGAATATTGATTAGCTTTCTCTCCTTCTTACTTTTCAGTGCCAAATTAACAAGTTGTATTCTCAAGAAAGTGAATATAATGGACACAATATTGCAAATAAATACTCCATAAGCGACACAAAGTGAACGTTAAATATTAATCTTTGAGTATTAAGATCGAATTCATCATCGTATATATTATTACATTTTTTAGTGTTTCCTTTTTTATTTGTAGATGACCTTGTGAACTTTAAAAAAAAAAAATGTAAAAAGTAAGTTTAGGTAGGATTTTGTACACCTCATTGACACTCCACACTCACATGGAGCAGGGTCCACAACCTAGTAGTATTTATCTTTTGATTGGTCTTTCCAGTTAGTTAGTACAGTATTTATCAAAGAGCAAGAAATTGCCGTATTAATTTAAGCTTTTTTTAATTTTTCAGCATTTCGAGGCCTTTGATACGTAAAAGGAATGCACTCCCTAATTATTCTATTCTTTTTTAAAAAGGAAACATTTAAACAAAAAAAAGAAGATAATCTAATTGAAAAAGAAGGTAGAGCGGAATTGGAAGGATTAGAAGGTAACATGATTATTTATTTATTTATTTTTAAAAAAAGAGCATCACGCACAATATAAATACTAGTAAATGCTACCCCTCTATCCCAAAATTACTGGCCTCCAAGACAACTCGTGCAAAGCGCATTATTCTTTGGGTAAATTATAGTTAATCCTTTCTAACTAAGTCTCGCGTGCATTTTATCTTCTTTAACTTTTTTTTTTGCACTCAATCTCCTTTAACTAACTGAAATTCAAACGGTCATAACTTCTTCGTTCGAAATCGAAAACATGCAAATTATATATCGATTTTGAGGTCTTGAAGTCAGCTTTCTAATGACACCAAAATCACATCAATATTCAAAGCACACAGAAAGTTATGATCAAAAGAGTAAGGGTTGGTAGACAGAAAGACCGTTTTGATCATAACTTTTATGTGCTTTGAATCGTGATGTGATTTTGGTGTCATTATAAAGCTGACTTGAAGATCTCGAAATTAATATATAATTTGCATGTTTTCGATTTCGGACTAAGAAGTTATGATCGTTTGAAGTTATAACCATTTGAATTTCAGTTAGTTAGAGGGGTTGAGTGCCAAAAAAAAAATTAAAGGAGATTAAGTGCACACGAGACTTAGTTAAAGGGGATTAACTATAATTTACCCTTATTCTTTCGCCTTTTACGAACGAGGGAAAAAACGAAGGCTACAAACATACAGCTAGAACCAACATGTGGCGGGGTCCACGGCCCAACTCGGCCCAGCCCATCCAGGGGACCTCAGACAAGATTGGTCCCCAGTCAAGAAGATGAGGATTGATGATTGGCACGTGAGAGGATTATCAAAACAGTGGCACATGAAAATTTTCAAACTTACAATTAATTGACCCACCAACCATAAGGTTCAAAAGTCCTTCAAAATCATACCCACGTCCACACCAAGAGGAACAAGCAAACCAGAACATGACAAACCAACAAATAAAAACACAAAGAGGCCACTCCCCCACCACCTTGTTTTCTCCCCCCCCTCTCTCTCTCATTCGGAGTATTTCTTTTCTTCCATTATCACTCGTCCAACTTTTCAACCGGTTGGTCCGATGGTCAAGGTTTGAGACTTAAAGATTTGTTCTTTCGTAAGATCTTAAATTCGAAATCTCTTACGTGATATCAAATCTTTTGGAATCAATACATATTAAAATGGGGCTCCGCTAATGAACGATGGAATTGGCTCCCCACGATCAGTCAAAGTGTATGTAAACTGGACGGGATACCTAATTTATTAAAAAAAAATAATAATAATCACAAGTCCAACTTTCCACCCACTCTTTCTCATGCCCCTATTCACAAGGCATTGGGTGTCTTTTGGGGTCAAAAGACAGACTTGAGTGACCTACCTTTGATTGATTTCTTTAATGATTTCCATACCCAAATTCAAAGGTGCATTAAAGGATCCAAGAAACAAAATTAGGCCGTTATTTCCCCCCCTTCTTATCTCAAAGGAGAGTTAAACTCAGGTGGGTCACAAAAAATCACTACAAGAAAATCGAGATCTCCTAACGGTTTAACTAGCAACGGTTCAAAAAACCGTTGGTATAGACGGTGTGTAGCAACGGCTTTTAAACCGTTACTAGAAACTATAGCGGTTTTATGCAATCACATTCTGATTATAAGACTATAGCGGTTTTCCATAATTCTACTAAAACCTCAACAGCGGTTTTCCATAACCGCTATTAAAAACCGGCCTATACGTTACTAAAAACCGGACTATAATCGGGACCATTGATTTTGTTTTCCTTGTTTGTTGATTAAATTATTCTCATAAAAATTTGGCTTGATCGAGTCTAGAAAACTTCTTTATTGAGACAAAATTTCATTAGTAAAATAAATTTTTCTGCCCGATCAAAGTATGTAACGATACCCGATTAATTTCATTTTTCGTATGAATGATGTACTCATTACTATGTAAAAAATAGATGGTTCTAATCGGGGGGGAAAAAAAAGTAGGTGTTTATATATAGAATAAATTGAATTTAAAAACTTGGGTTAAGAATAAATCGATAAAACTCAAATGACATAAGCTAACCCAGCTGGTTTGCATAGTATAAATATTAGTAGTCCATTGATAATACACAAGTGTTTGGGCTAGCCCAGCTGGTTTGCACTCGCGCGCGCATGCGGGAGGTCCTGGGTTACGCGGGTGACACGTAGGTTCCACGTCAGCGACACGTGGCGACAGGGGAGGCCACGTGGCTGCCATGTCATATTTTACCCCATATTTTTAGGAAAAAAAAAAAAAAAACTTGCCTTTAGCAACGGTTACAAGCGTTGCTAAAGAAACCGTTGCTAAAAAAAAATCTGTACCAACGCTTGCCAAAACCGTTGCTATAACCCTACAGCAACGGATATCTTGCGACGGTTTAACCAACAGTTCTATAACCGTTGGTATAGCCTATATTGGTCTTTAGCAACGCTTTTTTGCATCTCTAGCAACACTTTTGACCGTTGCTATTGAACGATTTTCTTGTAGTGAATATGGGCCCCAACTAAATATTTCATGTGGTTTAAAATCCTGTCCATTTTTGCCAAGCGTCCTAATTACTCCGGGAGAGTGCATGTCGGTGCAGTTTCGTGGGTGCCCCGATGTAAAGCTTTCATATTCTTGCTTACAAATTATGGATGCCATCCATATCTGTGACAGGTTCGGCATGCTTAAGACTTCAATTGTATAGCGCAACAAGCAGTTCGAATCTCCTTCTAACACGAAATTTGAACATAAGATGCAAATAAAGTTTGAAGGTATGAGATAGATGTGTGATAATATTGACGAGTCATGCACCCAACAAGTATAAATAGGAAGTGGTGAGGGCATAAGAGATGCGTCTGATAGTATCCACAGATTATGCTGCTAACAAGTATGAATAAGAAATGGAGATTTTCATTGTGATACTAATGACCATAAATCTTACAGGTAATTTGTTTTTATTTTTATTTTGGAATTGACTCAAATGTCCAAGTAAATTTACGCGCACCTCACTACATGAAACTCGATTTTAACTTCTGCATATATTTTGCCACACAAAAGCAAAGTAAGAAATGCGAGATATTTAAATCTAATCCTGTCCCACTGCCTTGAACACCAAAATTAAAAAAAAATATACACCAACTCAAACTTTGACACACTCGTACCGGGGGAGTAGTATGCAGAATTAAGTAAATTTGTAATATTTACTTAGTTTTCTGGTAGATTGGAAAGACTTCCCCTCACCACTTGGGCTTGTCTAAGTCGTCATGGGACCCATCACACATCCAATAGTGCATCACTTTGCCATCTTCAACCATCATATATAGTAATAGACTCACAAGTCACAAGGTTAACTCCATACCCAACTAGATTGTCTATAGGATATAGTTGGTATTATAATTTGTTGTCAATAGATCAAAAGGTTAAAATGACGATTTTAAGAAAAAGGGAGATTTAGGAGACCCTTCAAATATGGAGAATGAGAATTGAGTCTCCATTTTGGAGAACCCAAATGGAGATGAGTTGGAGGGCATAAATTCTCCAAAATGAAGTTTTGGTGCTCAATGGAGATGGGTTGGAGTTGCTCCAAGGGGGTTTGCTGTGAGTTCGATTTAGATGAACCGGTTGGGAGAGGAAAATCTATGTGGGTAGTCTCATGAGCAAGTTCATTTATCCCCCTATAGTTGCTTCTAACGGCTTCCTGTGGGTATTAGTTCCCTGTAATTGGCCGTAAGGTGGATTAATCTCATCTCATACGGACATGGAGATACCTCCGATGTGTTAAAAAAACCCCTCCATTTCTATAGTATATATTTGCTAGCAAAGCGACTTGGATTTGTCATCAAGGTAAAATCCAAAATGATGGTGGTTCTGAAAAAGAAAATTGTGGCACATATATACAATACAATATAGTGGAGTGGTACCAATCGAATGATAAAAAATGTCATTTGAGTGCATACGACACAAGCAAAGGTTTTTTTTCAACGGTCAGGGGTGTTCCGATCAGCTTACATACACCTCAACTGAACCCTTCTCTTCCGGTAAAAGACAGGTTATTCACGCCGGCACTAATAAATTCACAATAAATTACTCCCTCCGTCCCAAATTGGATGTCAATTTTTGATATCCGTGCTAATTTCAACTTCTTATATCTTTCAATATGGATTTCAAAAAATATGCAATATGGATCTTATTTGATAGTTCTCGATTAATTCTATTATACAAAATTTTCAAACTCATGAAAAACATTATAGATTGAAAGATATAAGCGATGAAAAATGACACGGATTTTAAAAATTGTCATTCTTTTTGGGACGAAAGGAGTATTTTCTTAACGTCTTAACTCCAAAAATCGAAACCTAATCAAAATTATATGAAGAACAAACCCACCAACCAACCTAGCCGATTCTTGGGGGCTTCAAGCGCATACTAGTATGCTTCCCCTGTCTTTGGCATCTTTCTTTCAATTTATGAAGACAACAAAAAGGGTCAAGATTCCTTTCCCATTCTTCTACTCTTCTCTTGACAGCTAAAGGACCCATTTGCTCCACCATAATGCACAATTGATTAACCAAATTTTCCTATTCATTCTTCAACCTCACTTTCAACTCAAAACATATACGGAGTACTACGGGAAATGCTACCGTCCAATATGCAATGGTCTAGTCCCCTCCAGTCTCGGCCAATTGTGGGCCATTTTCGGGTTCAAAACAATAGTCGGAATCGTTTACTTTCTACATCTTGTCGAGAACAATAGCCACTCACGTCAGAAATCACGTTGATCGAATATTGTTTGATATCATTTTAAAATCCATTAAGTTTCAGATAAAAATATTCTTGATGAGATTTAAAAAAGTGAACGATTTCTGACCATTATTTTGGATCCAAAAAGGGCCGACAATTGGCCGAGACCGAACGGGACTGGACAAGGGCTATACTGGACGGAAGCCTCTCCCGTGTGCCTCTACGGTATCTCCTTTATATCAAGGAGCCTATATATATTAGAAAAAGCAAATATCTTTTTCACCCATCAATATCATTTTAGGGCCTATTTGACTGGTTGAACTCGACATGCGAAATATTATAAATTCGTGAGAACTACTGCATTTTTGGCGTCCCCTCCGGGATTCCACGAAATTACACTTCTTTTTGTTTTTTTTTTTTTTGGTCCTAATTGATCTGTCCAATCAAATATTGCCTTGGAGTAAGACTTAAGAAATGTGCTTTCCTCTGTGCAAATTGGAAAAATGCTTGGGACATAATTGTCCGGACTCGCAGACACATTTAATTTTGGAATCAATTGATGTGTACCGAACGACTCCGTACACAGATACCATGGCTCATATGAGCTCGTAGAACTCCATAATTAAAGTCGGAACTCCACCAACCAATATCCAAAATCTGAGACAAAATCCTGCAAAACTTACGGCTCATTTGCCCTAAATTTTTAAAGATTTTTTGACGCGGCTTATGCGGTTGTTTTCTCTTAATTTTTTAAATTATGTTCTTTTTATCGTCTTACACGAGTTTTTTTTCCAATTTTGAGACGATCGATGCGATGTAAAATTTTGACCAAAATCTAAAAGTAAAAGTTAAGACAACAACCGAAGAAAAATACTGGGTCAACTCAAGGTGCCCTACCCCAAGAAAACTGAGGAGAGCCAAAAGGATTTAAATCACCAAGGGCAAGAGAGAGGAACAGAGATCAAATTACACAATTGAACCAAAAGATTCTCCCAACCCTCTCCAAATTGTACATCACATTCATCATTATATAACAACAGAGCATTAGCCTCATCAATTTGAAAAATCCACATTAGTAAAATAACAAAACCCACATAATTTTTAAAAAAAAATTATACAAATACCCAAAAAAAAGAGAAAAAAATTCGCTCAAGAAGAAGAAGAACCTGAAACCCTAGGGGAAGTGACCGGGAACAGGGGCAGCAGCCGGGGCTCCGAGTCCCTCGGAGTGCTCGCCGGCGACGGGTGCAAGTAAAACCCTTTTTTCTCAATCGCATCTTTCTCTTTCTCCATGTCCAAACCGGGCTGCGGGGACCGGTTGAACGGGTCGGGTATGAGAGGGGTGACCGGGCTGAGGGCGAGCGACGGGAAATCGAGAATACTCGGGGACAGGATCTCGTGGGTCCGGGTCAACCCGGAGTTCAAGCCGGAGTTCAGCAACGGGCTGATCTTGAAGCTCTTGTTGAGGCTGTTCCTCCTCTCGTAGAGTTTGGAAGATGGTTGTTTCTTGGGCCCGGTCCGGATCGGGGGGATGGGGTTCTTGGGCGGGTCGGGTTTGGCGTGGGAGGATCCGGTGAGCATCTGGACGACTTGTTTGAAGGAGAAGGTGTCGGCCTGGACGAAGGTGGTCGGGTACGGGCTGTTGGGCTCGGATCTGGTGATGGGTTTGGGTGTGGTGGGGGTTTGTGGTGGTGGTGGTGGTGGTGGTGGGTGGAGCCCATTGCTGCTGGTGCTGCTGCTGGTTGTGCTAGTGGTGCTGTGGCTGTGGGCAGATGGGTTTTGGTTTTCTCGGAGTTTGGGAGAGGTTTCCATTGATGGGTCTGAATTTTGAAGAGAGAGAGAGAGAGAGAGAGAGAGAGGTGTGAAGAAAACAGACTTTGATGAGAGACTATAGATGAGGAGGAAGTTTTCTTTGGCAGTTTTTGTACTCCTTGGTTACTTTCTCTGGTTTGGTAAGAAATGTTATGTCGGGGGAGTTTGGGGGTCTTCTGCGGTTAATTTACACTCTATTGGAAGGAATTGTCTCCACGCGCCTTTGTTGTTTTGACAAAATGATGAGGGCAGTTTGGGAAAATAATTCATCTAGTGTTCCTGGAGCACTGCCATGTGATATTTCAAATTCTTTCTCTGTCCATATTTGTGTGGTCTGTACTGTAAATTTTGAGGAGCCCAAAGAAACGTGTGATAGATACTACTTTCGTTCCAAAATGTGGTACATGTTTCCTTTCTTTAACGTCTCAAAAAATTGTCTATATTTTTTAATATATAATATTTTATATATTTAATATGGATTTTAGTTGATAGATCTCAATTAATTCTTTTCAATAAAGATTTTGAAATCATAAAAAATATTATAAATTGTGAGATATAGACAATTTTTTGTGAGATTTCAAAAAGAAAACAGACACAACAAATTGGGATGGAGAGAGTAAGAGCATGTACACCAGTTGTGAGCAAAAATACCCCGTGAACAGTGCACTTTTTTCATTTTACCTACTCATATTTCTCTCAACGCTACACCAATACTATCTATTTAACCTATTCTCTATTAAAATATTATTACTTTTATTTCCTTTTTCCTTTTTCCTTTTTTGGGGAGAGAGAGTGAGAGAGAGAGAGAGGAAACAATAAAAAATTGGGTGGCTGTTGAACAGTTGTTAACTTGTTTTGCCGAAGGACTGTAGCTGGAGGCACAATAGCAATGGGTTTACCTCCTCTGCTGCAGGGGAACTTTTGTCCATTTGATTAGTCAAAACACCTTTTTCTCTATTTTACCTCAACTGACGTGGTGCCTAGGGGTGTACACGGTCCGTATTGACCCGATTCTCTAGAAAATTAGTGACCGGACCATTTCTAACGGTTTTAGGAAATTGGGAATCAAAACCTAACCAATATATGCGTAGAACCTATCCAGAACCAAAAGGCAATACCGGTCCGATTTTGATTCGGTTCCGATTCTATCCAATTAGTATCCAAACACTTATTCACAAAATATAAACTCATAAAATTAAAATTTTAAAGTATCAAATAACTCATAAAAATAATAATAGATATTTTATTAAGAATCAAAACCCAATATTGTTCACGAAATACTTGACATTCGACCGAAAAATATTGACAAAAATCACCAATAAAGTAGCCAAAATCACTTATGGAATAATTAAATTCAGCGACAAAGAAACATTTATGACCCATTATATTTATGACTAAAATTAAACCTATATCATAAACTATAAAATATAGTAGCACATTTTGAAGTAAAGAACAACAGCTCCAATGCCCAAAACATCACTTAAATCAGCACACTAACTTTTTCCATATTCAAAAAGTAGACCAATCTCTACACATATATTTATTTTTATATAATTATATATATTAGTTCTAAACGGTGCGGTCCGATTCTAACCACGGCTTTTAATTGAGAACCAGTAACCGAACCAAAATTAATGATACTTATTTTTTTGGAACCATAACTTGAACACAGAACCGCAGAACCGGGCCAAATAGGGATGATCCGATCCGGATCAAACCAATTTTACGATTCGGACAATTTTCTAGAACACCCCTAGTGGTGCCCCATGGGACACTACATAATTACTCGAATAGTATGGCACTTTGGCTGTCCATCTTAGAAAATAAGACGATTTTAGCAAAACAAATTAAATTGTCTTTCTTCATAATGGATAATTAATAAACTAATTAGTGGTAGAAATAGATTCTATCTTATGATGTGTTGCTTATTTACTTTTTCCATTAATTAAATAAGGAATTAGGTTATCAAATGGGCCCTAAGAGTATCCACAATGCTATAATAAAAAATGGATAACCAAAATTTGCCACATCAGCTTTTGATTATCCATTTAAGGGATTGCTAAGATTAGCAATTGTAACGCCCCGACTTTTCGGGTGCAAAATAAAATAATTTCTAAAGAAAATATTGCTAAATACATATGATTTTCCAAAATAAAGATTTTGCTATTACAATCTCAAGATAGATTTACGGAATCAAAATACACCAACTTCAGAGCTGACTCTAATCTTGATACGAATCCTAAGCATCCTCGATCTTCGATTTTGTATCTCTTCCTGATTTTGTGCCATCGAGGGATCCTCTCCATTGTATCCTGCGTACTCTAGCAAATTGATCGGCGAAGCAATCGATTTGCCAGGATACAGACGTATCCGTGAGTGATAAATTACCCAATAGAATAATCCAACCCAACCACCCCTCTTACATTACGACTAGCAAGCAAACAAGATAATCATGATGCGAATAAGTAAACAGAGATTTTTCACGCCAACAGTTCATTACTATCCATTAGCCTAACGTGATCCAAAATCTCCCTACGAGATCTTTCCTCCCCAACCGCTAGCCATGCTCTGGTCCCATGAGATCACTTCTCCGAAGATAACCTAAGTTACAATACTACAACAAGCGGCTAGCTTATCATGCCTCGAATCACAACCAGGGTTCGCCTATCTTATATACCACATCACAATCATCACCGGACACACGCCAGACATCAATTTATTCCACTCGACTCTCGCCAGACATCATCACAAAACATCACTGTACCATCCGCCAGGTTTTAACATCACAAAATATCGGACCACCGCCAGGTTTTTATCAACAGAAACATCTCTCGACTATCGCCAGGTTTTATCAACATAAAACGCCACTGACCACCGCCAAGTTTTATCAATAGAAAACATCTTTGGGCTCACTTTACCAAGTTTTATATCATCACCGGGCTTACTCTGCCAGTCTTAAATCTCGGCTTACTCTGCCGGTTTTAAATCATCACAGACATCACCGACTACCCGCCAGCTTTCAAATCATATCACCGACTACCCGCCGCTTCAAATCACAATCCTAGGTCCATCAGCCGCCTCAAGCGTCCTGGCCGATTACCCCCAATACTGAGGTCCCGCTGCCGCCTTCTAAGGTCCCGCTTTGGCCATTCTCACAATTCTAGGTCCATCAGCCTGCCTCAAGGTCCCGCTCAGGCTACCCCGATCACACGAGGTCCTGTCATGCCACCCCCAGGTCCCGCTTGGCCACCCTAGCGACACTGGTTCTTTCAGTGCCCTCAATGTCCTACTCAGGCTACCCCGATCACACGAGGTCCTGTTAGGCCACCGAGATCCTGCTTAGCCCACGACTTTCATTTGTTTCCTTTTCCTTAACAATAACAACGTCTAGTATACTTTCTCACCACAAATCTCATCATATCTCGGAATCACGCCTGCAAACAATCCTCTAAAAAGAAAGAAACTTCACAACTTATCCATTACTTAGTATCGTCTAAGTGATTTCTATCTCGTATACCACCCCATGTCTCTAGGGTCCAATCTAGCAATCAAATCCAGGATCGACACAATTTTATTCTCAATAATAATCAAAAACGAATAAGCGGATCAAAACAAATATTAGGCAATGCAATCACATAACTTTTTATGACTGGGCCGTTGCCCTTAATCTTGTATGGCCACAAAATCATTAATAAGGTATGAACTATTTAATAAAGATTTAAAATAATTTTTCTAGGCTTTAATTAATTATTCTTAAGTAATTAGATTAATTAAATACTAATTAAATACATTAATTAGGTAAAAATATTAGAATAATTATCATAACCTTAATAAGAGTCCTAACGGTCCTCTATAATAAGTTTGAGTGCTAAAAGTTGGGTTTGGAGGTTCGTGGTATTATTTTAAATAAAAAGATTAATTTAATAGACAAAACAAGAATAAATAGACAATAAATAATTAAATAATTGAAAATATATTTTTATTTACAGAATATCATTATAGGACTGTAAAAAGTCTAAATAGAATTATTCATAATTATTACTGTCTTTTGTAATATTTTAAAGTGTTTTTATTAAGAAACAATGCATAAATAATAATAAATAGCAAATCAAATAAATAAAATTTTATTTTAATAACATCTCACCTTTGAACTGTCAGGAGTTTAGGAAAAATATTTTTGATGTTAAAAATATTTTTTATAAGGTCGTTATTAATTTTTGTTTATAACTTTAGTTAAATATTAAATATAGCTAATAACGTTAATTAACCACGAACTCAGCAAGTTATGACCTTTAACAAGTTGGGAATCTAGGAAAAATAGTTTGGGGATTTATAGATTAGTTTACAAGGTCGCATTGATTTTTAGTTCACAAACAATTACACAATTACAACTAAAAATTAAATAAATATAAGATTAAATAAAAAAAATATGAAACTAACAAGGTATGAACTTTAGAGTGTGGGTAACTTAGGAAAAATAATCCGGGGTCAAAAACGATATTTAAAAAGGTCGCAAAATCAATTCGACACGAAACAAAAAAAAAAAAACCGGACGGCTGGGCTACTGGAGTTCGCGGCCGCGCAAACAGGTATGGTGGTTAAACCGGCTGGAATTCCCGAAGGTTGCGGCCGCAACCTTGCTGTCTGCTTTTATTTTTTTGCGTTTTCTCGATTGTTTTCGATGCATGGGGCTACGGGGTCTATTGAGTTATGTCTATAAACATCAAATATACTTAGAGGAGGCTTGGGATCGAATTATAGTACCTTGGTTTGGATTAAATTCGTTTTTGATCGAAAACTTGAATTTGGGGAAGACGACTTCAATTCCTTCGATCGGGGATCTTCGGGGCCGAATTGGTTGATCTACGGTGATCCTTGGGACTGAGGAAAATACTTCAAACGATCAATTTGGATCTCGGACGAACGTAACCTCGAAACCCACTTTTCTCTCTCTCTTTTTCTCTCTCTAAAATTCTATGGATTAAAACTCGGTTCTCTCGGGTTTTTTTTCTCTCTCCGGCTCCGTGGAACGTGGTGGGATGATGTGCGTACCCTAGGGTCGGAGTAGTGTATATATATAGGAGAATTGGATGAGTTTCGAATTAAAACGAGTCCTAACGGTATCGGGTTTTTACATGGACGAATTACGCATGAATTTTGGGTCATGGAGGAGGTAGAGATTGAGTAGGAGAGTGAGAGAGAATATAGGCGTGCATGCATGCATTTATATGTATGTATATAATGACAAAATAATTTTTAAGAGGTAATTAGATAGAATACTTATTTTTTTGTAATTATCTACTAATTAATAAATAAGGAAAATATTATTTTCAGAATTAATTGCTACCTTTTAATATTTTTATAAAAAAAAAAAAAATTGGGTCGAAAATCCGGGTCGTTACAGGCTGTCTCTCTCTCTCCCTCACACGTTAATTCCAAAATGAATTTTCAATTTGGGTAGTCGGCGCGCATAGTATCGGTTTGTTCTTAAGCTAATTCCCGATGTCGCCAAAGAACTCGGACGAGTTGAATGGTTTTCCTCAGAAGCACTTCTCTTTATAGTCCTAGATTTTCCATTGGTAGTTCTTTGAAAGTGTTCGACGTTTCCTCAGTCTGAAAGGTCAGCGGTCAGGTTCTTTTGTTGGCATAGCTCTTTTGTTGATTCTGCGAAGCCAGAAGTTGTTAACGAATGATCTTGACCATGTTCTGTTAGTCCCATTGGTTCTAATAGGCTTGCTCCTCCTGATTTAGTCCTCGATTCTTGTGACTCGGCGCATTAGCGACCTCGTTTGCCTTCCCTCAAACTGCTCTCCGTATAGATAATGTCGCCAAGATTTTAGGACGGACACTACTGCTGCCTGTTCCAAATCATGAGTTGGACAGTTCCTTTCATGCGGCCTTAATTGTTAGGATCCGTAGGCGACGACCTTTCCACAAGTACAGCTCCAAATCCATCTTTCTCTTTGACGAATAGGGTAAGGGCTCTCTAGGTGAGGTATTGGGTTGGATAAAACCCTTTTCCAAAAGTTCCTGTAGTTACGTTTTCAACTCTTATAGTTCTGTCGGAGTCATTCGATACGAGGTCATGGAAATTGGTACCGTACCGGGCTGTAGCTTGATATTGCAATCTATTTCTCTTGGTGACGGTAATCTTGGCAATTCCTTAGGGAACACGTCTTTGTATTCACAGATAATCTGAGGAGGTCCTAACTCCATATGATCCATTTCTTTCGACTTGAAGCTCGCCAATCATTTAGAGGGCTTATCACGCCATCTTGCTTTGTGCGTGTTGGGTGTCCTGTCTACCCCCCTTAAATGAGTAAGGCCTCTCTTATGGAAAATGACCTTTCACTTCTTATCACTTTTGGTAATAGCATGGTTGGCTAATAGTCGAACCTTGTCGAAGTCAATTCCTAAAAATCACAAGCCAAACATAGGCCTAAGACTCCTTCTACTATAATCTATCCATCTTTCAAGGACGAGGGCGTTCGGAGCTTAAGGCGAGAGTTTAGGCGTAGTCCTGGCGGTAATCGTTCGTATGAGTCGCGCATCCTTGTTGATACTCGTATTGTGTTGGGGCTCGAATTGGCATAAATCCCGGAATTCACGTAAGCATTGTTGTCGACGTCGGCAACGTTGTTGTTGGCATTAGGGCTACACGTATTCTTGCTGGCGGGGGTTGACCCAGATGACCGTGGAAAGTGACGTTGTTGACCCTTAGTTTCAATCTCATAATGACTGCTCCACAAGGTTAGGTTTAGGGTTTTAAGGGTTTCTAAATATCAGGTCCTCAAAAGAAAGTGCGTGCGATAACGTTCTTACACCGGTCCTACTTTATTTGATCATTATCTACCTAGAGAAAGAAAATTCTTCTTCGACGGTGCTCTATTTACTGAGTAGCCTCATTCGATAGTGTCTTATCCTCCATTGTCGAGATTTGTCTATTTGTCTTCTTCGTACTAGGATTCTTCGTCTTGTTTGATCAACCAACAAATGATAAAAGGGAACGGCTCCTCTATCGCTTCCTTCCGATCGGAGTCAACGTTTGATTTCCTAGCTTCTCGGAGTCTGGATCGCATCAGGTAAATAAATATTTATATGATATACTTAGGTAAGATATATCGTAGTTTTAGGGGAGCAATAGATACTGTAAACGTTTAGCTATTCGGATTTACGCCCTCAGAACGTGATCTACCCAATCTACCCAAGGCCGAGTGTTGAACCTATGCTCTGATACCACTTGTAACGCCCCGACTTTTCGGGTGCAAAATAAAATAATTTCTAAAGAAAATATTGCTAAATACATATGATTTTCCAAAATAAAGATTTTGCTATTACAATCTCCAGATAGATTTACGGAATCAAAATACACCAACTTCAGAGCTGACTCTAATCTTGATACGAATCCTAAGCATCCTCGATTCTCGTTACTGTTCGGGTCGAACCGCATCATCGTTGAATCTCCTCCATTGAATCATGCGCCTCTAGCAAATTGATCGCGAAGCAATCGATTTGCCAGGATACAGACGTATCCGTGAGTGATAAATCACCCAATAGAATAATCCAACCCAACCACCCCTCTTACATTACAACTAGCAAGCAAAGAAGATAATCATGATGCGAATAAGTAAAACAGAGATTTTTCACGTCAACCAGTTCATTACTATCCATTAGCCTAACGTGTGATCCAAAATCTTCCTACGAGATCTTTCCTCCCCAACCGCTAGCCATGCTCGGCCCCATGAGATCACTTCCTTTGTTGTCGTAGATACCCTAAGTTACAATACTACAACAAGGGGCTAGCTTATCATGCCCGAATCACAACTAGGGTTACGCCTATCTTATATACCACATCACAATCATCACCGGACACACGCCAGACATCAATTTATTCCACCGGACTCTCGCCAGACATCATCACAAAACATCACTGTACCATCCGCCAGGTTTTAACATCACAAAATATCATTTGGACCACCACTAGGTTTTTATCAACAGAAAATCTCTCGACTATCGCCAGGTTTTATCAACATAAACGTCACTGGACCACCGCAGTTTTATCAATAGAAAACATCTTTGGGCTCACTTTACCAAGTTTTATATCATCACCGGGCTTACTCTGGAGTCTTAAATCATCTCCGGGCTTACTCACGGTTTTAAATCATCACGACATCGCCGGTTTTAAATCACCACAGATATCACCGGACTACCCGCCAGTTTCAAATCACAATCCTAGGTTCATCAGTCGCCTCAAGGTCCTCGCTTCAGGCTACCCCATCTAGGTCCATCAGGCTGCCCCTAAGGTCCTGCCTGGCCATTCTCACAATTCTAGGTCCATCAGCCTCCTCAATGCTCAGGCTACCCCCGATCAAACGAGGTCCTGTCAGGCCACCCCCGAGGTCCTGCTTGGCCACCCTAGCGACACGAAAACCCATTCAGGCTGCCCTCAAGGTCCTACTCAGGCTACCCCCGATCACACGAGGTCCTGTTAGGCCAACCCCGAGGTCCTGCTTATCCCACGACTTTAATTTGTTTCCTTTTTCCTTATCAATAACATCGTCTGTATACTTTCTCTCCTCAAATCTCATAATATCTCAGAATCACACCTGCAAACAATCCTCTAAAAAGAAAGAATCTTCACAACTTATCCTTTACTTAGCATCGTCTAAGTGATTTCTATCTCGGTATACCACCCCATGTCTCTAGGGTCCAATCTAGCAATCAAATCCAGCATCGACACAATTTTATTCTCAATAATAATAAAAAACGAATAACAGACGGATCAAAACAAATATTAGGCAATGCAATCACATAACTTTTTATGACTGGGCCGTTGCTCTTAATCTTGTATGGCCACAAAATCATTAATAAGGTATGAACTATATAATAAAGATTTAAAATAATTTTTCTAGGCTTTAATTAATTATTCTTAAGTAATTAGATTAATTAAATACTAATTAAATACATTAATTAGGTAAAAATATTAGAATAATTATCATAACCTTAATAAGAGTCCTAACGGTCCTCTATAACAAGTTTGAGTGCTAAAAGTTGGGTTTGGAGGTTCGTGGTATTATTTTAAATAAAAAGATTAATTTAATAGACAAAACAAGAATAAATAGACAATAAATAATTAAATAATTAAAAATATATTTTTATTTACAGAATATCATTATAGGACTGTAAAAAGTCTAAATAGAATTATTCATAATTATTACTGTCTTTTGTAATATTTTAAAGTGTTTTTATTAAGAAACAATGCATAAATAATAATAAATAGCAAATCAAATAAATAAAATTTTATTTTAATAACATCTCACCTTTGAACTGTCAGGAGTTTAGGAAAAATATTTTTGATGTTAAAAATATTTTTTATAAGGTCGTTATTAATTTTTGTTTATAACTTTAGTTAAATATTAAATAAGTAGCTAATAATGTTAATTAACCACGAACTCAGCAAGTTATGACCTTTAACAAGTTGGGAATCTAGGAAAAATAGTTTGGGGATTTATAGATTAGTTTACAAGGTCGCATTGATTTTTAGTTCACAAACGATTACACAATTACAACTAAAAATTAAATAAATATAAGATTAAATAAAAAAAATATGAAACTAACAAGGTATGAACTTTAGAGTGTGGGTAACCTAGGAAAAATAATCCGGGGTCAAAAACGATATTTAAAAAGGTCGCAAAATCAATTCGACACGAAACAAACAAAGAACGCACGGCTGGGAGTAACTGAGTTCGCGGCCGGTTCACGCGTATGGAATTCCCGAAGGTTGCGGCCGCAACCTTGCTGTCTGCTTTTATTTTTTTGCGTTTTCTCGATTGTTTTCGATGCATGGGGCTACGGGGTCTATTGGGTTATGTCTATAAACATCAAATATACTTAGAGGAGGCTTCGGATCGAATTATAGTACCTTGGTTTGGATTAAATTCGTTTTCGATCGAAAACTTGAATTTGGGGAAGACGACTTCAATTCCTTCGATCGGGGATCTTCGGGGCCGAATTGGTTGATCTACGGTGATCCTTGGGACTGAGGAAAATATTTCAAACGATCAATTTGGATCTCGGACGAACGTAACCTCGAAACCCACTTTTCTCTCTCTTTTTCTCTCTCTAAAATTCTATGGATTAAAACTCGGTTCTCTCGGATTTTTCTTCTCTCTCCGGCTCCGTGGAGCGTGGTGGGGTGATGTGCGTGCCCTAGGGTCGGAGTAGTGTATATATATAGGAGAATTGGATGAGTTTCGAATTAAAACGAGTCCTAACGGTATCGGGTTTTTACATGGACGAATTACGCACGAATTTTGGGTCATGGAGGAGGTAGAGATTGAGTAGGAGAGTGAGGGAGAATATAGGCGTGCATGCATGCATTTATATGTATGTATATAATGACAAAATAATTCTTAAGAGGTAATTAGATAGAATACTTATTTTTTTTGTAATTATCTACTAATTAATAAATAAGGAAAGTATTATTTTCAGAATTAATTGATACCTTTTAATATTTTTATAAAAAAAAAAATTGGGTCCAAAATCCGGGTCCTTACAGCAATGTAGAGGTCTACAATGGCATAATCAAAATTGAATAACCAAAAGTTGACACATCACCATTTTAAATTACAAAAAGACTAATAACTGCAAACATAGAAATAGTTTTCCTAAAAAGAATTTTGAGAGTAATAAAAACTATTTATTAGAAATAGACAATAATTTTTCAACTTTTTTCGAGTTTTTTAAAAGAGAAAAACAGCTTTAGTGTAATTACAGTTTTTGAAAGAATAGTTTTTATATAAGAAAAGGTTTTGAAAAAAAAAACATTTTCTTATATATAACAATTTTTCAAAAAAAAATTGTATAGAAATGTTTTTAAAAAACAGTTAAAAAACAATTTTGGGGGGAAAAAGTTTTTCAAAAAAAAAAATTTAAGTAAAAATTTTTTTTTTTTGAAAACATTGAAAATGAAAAAGAGAAAAAGCGGAAAAGGGAAGAGATAGAACTTTTTTTTTTTTGTAATGATGAGTGTATTTAATTGAGAATGTGAGGTTCATTGAATTTGGTTATTGGCAAAAGATTGTTAGTTTTGGTTATTCAAAGGTCAAAATTTGATTATTTCTAAAGATATTGTTAAGTTTGATTATAGCATTGTGAGCCATATTTTGCTCCAACATTGTTAACTTTAAAAACCAAGCACTTTTGGTTATGCCATTGTGGATACTCTAAGCATTTATTTTGCTTAACCTATAGGAGTTGGAACAATAGCCACTTAAAGTAAGATTTTCGTAAAGGTGTTCGTTTCGGTTTTAGGTTTTTTTTTTTTTCCTTTCTCATCTCGAGAGTTATGTCAATTTGTTTGACACACTTTTCTCTTTTCTAACTTTTAAATTAGAATAACTTCAAAGTTTTTGACGAAAATAATTTATCGAAAACTCAATTTGAACAATTTTGGCTCCTAATTTCAACACCAAAAATTATTATAATTAAGCTCAGGTGGACATACGTACGAAATTAAATATTTTTAAAAATCAAATTTCTTACAAAATTTGAGGTAATTTTTGTTTGGAAAGTAAGTTGGTGAGTGAAAACACCCAATGGCAAGGAGGGTGGGCAACGAGTTTGAAGAAAGAGTCCAACTGGAAAGAAGTCATTGGTGGTTATTGGAATTTTCAGAACAAAATGGAGGGCTAGTGGTGGGGTTATGAAAGAGAAAGAAACAAATTGTCAAACGAGTTTCAATATTTGCCATTGACTTGCCCTTGAAAGTATATGGTTGTAAACGAACCGAGTGACTCGCGAACAGCTCGAGACTCGGCTCGCTAACAGTTCGGATCGGCTTGGTTCATCACCTTAGCAAGCAAGCTCGAGCTCGTAATTTAAACTCGTTATGTTAACGAACCAAGCTCGAATTTCCCACTACTCGGCTCGAGTTGGCTCGTGAGCTTGCATTCACATACATACATTCACATACATACACCATCAGACACTTGGAAAGCAGGTAGCTTTATAGGCAAAGGGATGGGAGTTGAAGTTGTATTTTTCCGATGTGGGACAAAGTTCATTCTCAAAGGAACCCCCTCCTCCCTTTTCTTCCAATCCCGCATCGGTGATCCAAAGAAACAGAGCAAAGCAGAGTGCCTTTATAACGTGAGGGCTCCAACTAGTTTTGCTTGAACGGCGCTCCTAGAGCTCGGCTTGAAATCATCGAGCTGGGCTCGAGCCATGCATACATTTTGCGAGCCGAGCTTGAGCTGTATTTCTCAAGCTCGTCTGAGCTCGAGCTTTTCAATTTTCGAATGAGCTGAGTTCAAAAAGCGTGAAGTTCGACTCGTTTACATTCCTACTTGAAAGAGATCACTGTCATAATTTCATGAGTGGTCCTCTTAATTAGGAGAAATTACTGGATGTCCCCAAATATATGACAAGTAATTGCAATAAAAAAGTGCCATTGCTAGTGGTGCTTTATTAATCGTGTATATATAAAAGACATAACAAAATCATTGATGCTTCCCAGAACTAATCTTTGCATGATTACGAAATTGACCCTGCATTCCAATTTTGTACCTTCTAGAATTATTGCCCTCAAATATAATAAATGTATTGTATCCAATGTAGTGTTGTCATGGATTATACTTTCCATTCTTTTATGAGACACTAGGTTAAGGCTTTTGATAAAATGTTTCTAAGTGTCATTTCTATTAACTACACCCGCATTGTCATCTCATAAGTAGTAGAATGGAAGGCCTATGTTTGTAAAATGTGCATATCAGTTTTTGGAAGAACAACCCTTCCATCACAAATTTGGTCAAAAAAACCTTCGCTCAGGCTACAAAGTATGACATCTTTTGTCAATCCTAACACAAAAACAACAAACATATTTTCTTGGTTCGAACGCCAAACGCTGAACAACCTGAAGTCGTTTGATCGAGAAGTAATGTAAGAGTTTGTTTGATTTTTCAACGAGGAACAAATGTCAATTGTTCGGCGATGAAAATCAACTGATGTTGTATGGAAATATAAGTCCGACAAATTGAACATTTCTTGAATTATAAGTCCCAACGAATGGAGCATGTTTTGAAATATTGATCTAAAGAAATCACATTTGTTTGGTTCTCGTGATCCGAAGGACAATATTGACAATTTAGTCTTAAAAAGATTGTTGATGAGGTGAGTCAAATCCTATAAACTTGTGCTTAACTCCGCAACCAAACCTCCTAGAAAGATTTGCACCCAAGCATAGGGTTAGGTTATTGCTAGCATATATACCGGAAAGACCGGATCGTTCCCACAGAGAAAATCTTCTTTAGCGAATTTGGAATAGAAGTTGAGTATCGAGCTTCGGCCTTCAAGCGGCCGACTTTTGTGTTTGATTCAAATAATGAAATTAAACTGGGAATTAAACTAGATTAAGATGGTCAAGTCAAAGGGATTGATTTACCCACGACTTAGCCATAAAACGGTTTCTTCATCTAACTCATGAGTGAACTGAAACCGTCCAGATTCCACTTAAAGAATTAAAAGTTAAAAGCTGAAGACTACTTGTAACTTAATTCAAAGCTCTAATTCAAACTGAACTCATTTAATGCAAGTGAGAGACGAAAAAGGATCGTTTGCACGCGTAAGTGTGGTGCTGTGCTTCTCCGGTCGCACCCCTGGTGCTAAGGTGGCTAGGACGGCTGGATCTTGGTAGGAACCTGCACAAGTAGCGAACACGTTAGTGCCTAAGCCCGGATCGTGGTGGTCCGGGATAGGCACTCCGACGATCTAGTCAGTGGCAGGAAAAGGAGAGAATGAGAGTATTAGGGTTTGGGGACTGAGTATCACGTACCTCGCTCCTTAGCGTTATCACTCCTTTTATAGGAGGAGAAAGGCGGTGTTCATACCACGCGTTTACACCACGCGCACGGTGACTGGTTCGCCCACTATGGCATCCAAATCCAATCCCGTGAAGCTAGGCTCGTCATGATCCCTAATAGTCTGCCCTTGCCATAATGGGATTAATGACACGTTTCTTATTCAGGGGGAGGTATGGTTCGGCGGTAGGCCGCACCGCCGAACCAATCAGTCCGGCAACTCTTGACCTCGCTGTAGCCGCTTCCTGGTTCGGTGGTGAATCGCCGAACCGGATTCCATGACATGTATACGGAGCAGCATCTCTCCGTGAGTGGAATATTTCTCTTCGGTGGGTCAGGTTCGGTGAACCGAACCTTACTCCACCGACCCAACAGTGCAACATATCTACGGGTCGATGTCGAAGCGGTTAAGTGGCCTCCGTCAGGGCCCCCTCACCGAACCATGTTCACCTTGCTACCGGACCATCTCACCGATCTGATGCAAACAGGGCCTTCCACCGAGCCGTGCCTACCACAATAGCCCCTCAACTCCTTCCTGGTTGGGCAAATAATGGGAGGAGTTGACATGTGGTTCTCTCTGGATGTATCTCGAGGGGTCCATGCCGAACCATATCTGCCGGGCCACGGGGATGAGTTGGAGAGGCGTTGAGTCGAGTAACGTATGCATGCCGAGGGTATTACACCGGTCCAACGAGGGGTAACGAGGAGACGTCTCGTGGAAGGAGTAATGATAATCTTGTTGCAGAGGAAGCTGATGGGACCGTTGGGTCTCAGAGATCTAACGGCTGGGGTTAACCCTAGCCCAACGTAGGGGGACACGCGGCAAGAAGAGGAGCTCCGCGGGTACGGATCGACGCAGGCTTTCCACGTGGCACGATGACAGTGGATGGATTAGCAATGCTTCGGTTCTGGTGTGAGGCCCCTGGGCTTCCCCCTTTCTCACTTGATTCCCTATATAAGAAAGAGGAGGTCGAGGCGGAATCACTTTCCGCTCTCGCTTTCATTCTACTCTCGTTCTGCATTTGTTTCCGCCGCCTTCGCCACCTTACTCTGTCGCTGCTCCGCCGTCAACCACCGCCTATCTCCAGCGTTTTCAGGTAACTTCGAGGCTACCTCCTCCGTGCTCTCTTTTTGTTTTCTACGCCTCACCCTCTTCTAGTAAGTTTTCGATTTCGATGTCGCCTTTCCACGGCCGTTCTTGGCCGTGAACCACCGTCTGGGTCTCCGGCGACTCCCTTTACAAATGTTTTGACGGGGCCTGCCTCTGCGGGGTGGCCCTCGGCCGAAGGCCTGAGGTGATTAGCCATGCTTAAGTAGGAGTTTATGACTTCTCTTTTATTCTGTCTAGGTCCTCAGCATGGTGGACTCCTCCAGCCTTTCATCGCCGAGGGTAGACCTCGACGCTTATCCGGACCTCCAGGACCTCATCCAGAGTCTTGGAAGAAACTACCGAGCGGGAGGAACGAGCTTAGACGAAAGCTCAAGCAACCTTGCCCGGCGGCCAGGCCATCCACTCATCCCTGGCATCCACATTCCCCTACAGGTGGATGATCGATCCTCCAGGGACATCTTCTACGGCCGAGGTGACTCCCCGGACGGAATCGCCGAGCCTAACAACCACGGCCACGAACCGGAGGGAGACCAAACCGAGCGTACGATGACTGGGTCCCATGCCAGCACGTCTACCTCGGCGGGAGATCTGCCGAACCAGCCCCAGGAAGATGGAGGGGCGGCACCGAGACCGCCGAGGGACGTCGATCTGATACCTCCGCCGCCGACAGGGCTCGGGCCCATGCCATACGCCCACTTCTACGGCGACGGGCCCGGGGGACTCACTGCCGAGTTTAGGGCCAAGTACGAAATACCGGAGGATGTCCAGGTGGAGAGGGTGATCGGTCAGAGGATCCCCTTCGGTGAAGACTTCATCGTCCTCCCCCTATACGCGATAACCGAGGGAGGGGTACGATTTCCATTAAAACCCTTCGTTCGACACTTCATGCATTCGTACAAACTAGCGCCCATCCAGCTCTCTCTCAACACCTGGCGCATTCTATGCTCGGCAGTGAAATTGGCCGAGTCCAACCGTTTGCCTTTTACCTTGGGTGACTTAATGCTAATGTACGTGGTATCTAGGAACCCAACATACGACAGATACTATATGACCACTCGGCAGCACTTCGACCATCTGGTGGATCGGCTGTCCGATTCCGAGAAATGGGGAAACGCTCTTGTGAGGGTATCCGGGAATTTTGAATGGGGACCCGTGAACCCTCTCTTGGATTACCCTCATCCAACCCGGGCGGGTACGGCAGTTGACAGGGCCTTTCCAATCCCACGAGCACGAGGGTACCCCGGCCTCGGCTACGTGGACAAACCCGGTATCTCGTCCTTCTGTTTATTATGCCGTAGCGTTTCCTTTGTATGCCTCGTACTAATGTATCTTCATGTGCAGATTGCTCCGCGCCAACTAAGGCACTATTCCTGTCCGGAAAGTGGGAGAACTTGATCGCCCTTCTCCGCTGTGCCAGCCGAGACGCACCTGCTCTGCTCGGCTACCAACCAACATACGGCGGCTTCGCAAACCGCAGGGATAAGACCAACATGGTGAGAAAAGCGTTTGACCTGTCAACCGTCGCCGGGCAAGCGCTCCAGAAGCAGTACTTGGCCCAAGACCTCTCATCATCCCATCTCCCGGCTCGGCAGGAGCAGCCGGAGCAAATTCAAACCGTGCAGGAGGGTCAGCCTCCTGTCACCTCGACCCAACCGCCACGCCCCAGCCGTCGAAAGAGAAATCAACCGGCCAGCGAAGGGGACCAGGCCGTGGAGAAGAGGTCCAAGGTAGCCGAAGACGATGTGGCATTCGTTGGGACTGGCCTTGCCGCGGAAATAGACTCCGCCGGGCTGGCTGAGCCCCAGGAGGCCTTTCTGCCAGTCTTCAAGTGCCCCGACAGGCACATCATCACGGCTGGGGACAGCCTCTCAGAGAACCCCCTCCTGGCCATGACCCTACTCAAGGGGGTGGCATTGCCGAAGGACATGGAGGGCCTTCATACTGGAAAGGCCAGCAACATGGCCGAGCTTTGCCTATTCCTCGCCAAGGTAGTACTCGAACTTTTAAGTTCGAACGATTTCCCTTCAGCACATTGTTGTTTCTAACGCTTTCTTCTTGCAGGCCGGGCAGTGTGCTAGCCGAGCCTTCGAGGATATGGACGTTCTCCTGGAGACGAAGAGGTCTCAGAGGACGGACATACAGGCGTTGAGGAAGGAATTAGAGAAGGCCCTCGACGATGTTGAGGCGATGGAGACGAAGGTCGCTGACGCGGCCGCCGTAGCAGAGGAGAGGGACCGGCTGCAGCTCGAGGTCAAAGCTCTTACCGCCGAGCGTGACCGGCTGAAGGAGGAGAAAGAGCGCGCGGAGAGGGAGTTGCCGAATCTCCTTGAGGAGGCCGGTGATGCCGGCTATAATGAGGCTGGGGAGGACTACAAGAAACAGGTCGAAGACCTGGTTATGAGTTTCACGGCCGCTGAGAAGAAAAAGATTGAGGATGCCCACAGCCGCGCCTTCCTTCATGGTTATCAGGTGGGCCTCGATTACGCCGAGGTCCCCAAGAATGACCACCGAAGGGAGCCCCCAGTGGTTCCTTCAGTTAATCAGTTGGAGAGCCAGCCTCCGACCGAGCAGCCGACTCCTACCCCAAGCCTGCCGCCGAAGCAACCCGATGATACCTCTGTTGCCGACCAGTAGGATTTACGCTCTTCTTCCTGCTTTATTTCGTGTGTTTTTTTTTTTTTTTGTCTGATCTTGGGACGGCGTGGAACTGTTCACCATCGCCGAGCCCTACTTTCTGTAATGCTAGCTTCCTAGTAATCAATGAAGATTTTTAGCTTAACACTTGTTTTATTTTTCTGCACCTCATGCATATTGGCCCATGTATTGCACTTCATGCACATGGTTTGTGTTGTTCAGCCCCAGCGTGCCGTACCTAGCCCCTGATTCGGTGAAGTCATGCAGCCGAGCATGACTCTCGCCGGAGCAAAGGAAGGGCATACGCTGGGCATGCTCCCTTCAGGTTTATGCATGTCCCGTATTGCCGAACGGGAACCGAAAAAATTTGCCCCGGTGCCCTTCAGGTCTTATTGAGGTCTTAAGATAAGCCGAGCCCACCGAGGGCAGTAATCAATTGTAACAATAAAAAAGGTTGAACAAACAAAACTTTATTTCATTCGAGATTATTGGCCTAGGGCTTTACATGAATAGCCGAGGCAAAAACAAAAATTGGGAAAAGAATACTCAAGCATAAAACTTCCGAAGTAGCTGGGCATTCCAATAATTCGGAATTGCCGTACCATCCATCTCGGCAAGCTCATAGGATCCGTAGCCCACCTTCTTGGCCACACGGAACGGGCCCTCCCACTTGGGCATAAACTTCTTCAAGTCCTTCTTTTGGACCACCTGCCGAAGGACGAGATCATCAACATTGAATGGCCGAACACGCACATTCTTGTTATAACTCCGGGCCAGCTGTTGCTGATATGCCGCGTACTTAATGTGGGCGTTATCTCGGAGGTCGTCAATACGATCTGCTTCGGCGGCTAACATGGCATCGTTCGTTGGAACGTCAAAAGTAGCAGTTCGTGCCGTCGGGCGGGTGACAGCTACCGGGAGCACGGCTTCCACGCCGAACGCCATGGAGTAAGGGGTCCGGCCGGTTCCACGCCGTGGGGTGGTGCGATAGCCCCACAACACATCGGGTAGCTCCTTTGCCCACTTGCCACGCTTATTCTTGAGTCGACGCTTCAGTCCGGCAGAGATGGCCTTGTTGGCGGCCTCAGCCTGCCCGTTTCCTTGGGGATAGGAAACGAAGGCCGTTTTCATCTGAATGCCGCGCCTCTTGTACAGGGCCTTAATGGCATCGGCCACAAATTGGGTCACATTATCTGAAACGATGGCGTACGGCACTCCGAACCTGGTAAAAATGTGTTTCCAAAGGAAATTCTCCACGTCGGCAGCCGTGACTGTGATGAGTGCCTTGGCTTCCACCCACTTGGTATAATAGTCAGTGGCCGTAATGATATGCGTGAAACCACCGGTTGCCTTAGGTAGCTTCCCAATGATATCGACCCCCCACTGGGCAAAGGGCCAGGGGCTGGAAACCGGCTGCAGCGGTAGGGTCGGCTGGTTGATGAGCGGTGCATGCTTCTGGCACGACTCGCACTGCTTGGCAAACTCTGTGGCCGTATGCACCATCCTCTTCCACAAGTAGCCTTGGGAAAGGGCACGATCAGCTAAGGATCGGCCACCGGTATGGCAACCAGCACTGCCATCATGTAACTCCTTGAGAATGCTTGGCACCTCCTGCTCATGGATCACACGGAGGTCGGGCCCAGTATAGGATCGGCGGTACAACACGCCGGACGGATCCAGGAAGTAAGAAGCTGATTGGCAACGGATCCTGTGGGCCTCTTTCCGATCGGCGGGTAAGGTGGAATCCTTTAAGTAGGCGATGAGAGGGTCCATCCAACTTCCGGCCCGGTGGATATCCATAATCTCCAGGGGCGCCGCCTCAAAGCTCGGCGTCGGGATCTCGCCGAGGACGATGGTTCGGCTGCCGTTATGCTCGACACAAACGGCTCCAAGACCAGCTAAAGCATCGGCATGAGAGTTGAGGTCGCGCCCGATATGATCGAAGAACACATTCTGGAATGAGCCAGCCAAAGCAACAACCTGGCTCATGTATTTGTTCATGCGTGCGTCCTTGGCTTCGTAGTCATCATTGAGTTGGTTGACTACGAGCTGGGAATCGCTATAAACCTGGACTTCCTCGGCTCCCATATGCCGAGCCAAACGTAGACCAGGTATTAGGGCCTCATACTCTGCCTCGTTGTTAGTAGCAGGAAAGCCAAGGCTGAGAGCATGCTCATGCATTGTTCCGTCCGGTGACACTAAGACGATGCCGGCGCCGGCCCCTCGATTATTTGATGCTCCATCAACGTGGAGACGCCAGGCGTGGCCTGTGAAGATTTTAGCTCGGTGGGCGGGGATGGGCCGCTTAGTGATGAAGTCGTCATGCGCCGGGTTGCTCAACCGAAATGCCGAAGAAGGCTCGGTTGCTTCAACGGCGGTGATCAGCGCATCCCCCTCCCTCTGATCCACCCCGGGGGAGAACTCAGCAACAAAGTCCGCTAGCACCTGTCCCTTTATTGCCGTGCGAGGCTGATAACGAATATCGTAGTTAGCCAGCTCCAAGGACCATTTGCACAGCCGGTTAGACAGGTCCGCCTTCCGGAGGACGGTCTTCAGCAGATACTCCGTGACAACTATGATAGTAAAACTTTGGAAGTATGGCAAGAGCTTCCTCTTCGCCGTGACCAACGCAAGCGCCAGCCTCTCTATGGGCAAATAGCGGGTCTCGGCGGGTAGGAGTGTCTTGCTGATGTAATAGATTGGCTGCTGGTCTGTTCCTTCTTCAGCGCCCGGCGGCCGGACCAACACGGCACTTACTGAATGCTCGGAGACGGCGAGATAAAGGTAGAGGTCTTCTCCATCTTTTGGTACGACGAGCAGGGGGGCCCTAGATAAACAGGTCTTCAAGTCAGCAAGGGCCTGGTCGCACTCCGCCGTCCACTGAAAGCTCCTTCGGCTGTTGCCTTTTATGGACTGGAAAAAAGGGCGGCATACATCCGAGGACTTGCTGATGAAACGGTTAAGGGCTGCTGCCATGCCGGCGAGGCGCTGAACCTCCTTCACCGTGGCTGGAGCCCTTATCTCCTGGATGGCTTTGATCTGACTTGGATCTGCCTCAATGCCTCGGCGAGTGACCAAGTGCCCGAGGAATTTGCCAGATCCAACACCGAACGCACACTTCTCGGCGTTAAGCTTTAAACCGAACCTTTTCAATACGCCAAATATCTCACTGAGGTGAAGGATGTGATCAACAGCATCTTTGCTCTTTGCCACGATGTCGTCAATGTAGGCTTCATCACCGGCCAAAGAAGCCTTTGAACAACAGGCTATCATACGCCAAATGTAGCCCTGGCGTTTCTTCAGCCGGGCGGCATCACCCGCAGAGCGTAACGCTCCATTCGGGCGTGATGAAAGCGCTCTTCTCCTGGTCCTTCTCATCCATAGCAATCTGGTGTCCGGTACGCATCCATAAAGCTCAATCGTGCATACCCAGCTGTGGCATCCACTAAGATTGATCCACAGGCAACGGAAGCAATCCTTTGGGCATGCATCATTCAGGTCGGTGAAGTCGATGCACACACGCCACTTGCCATTTTTCTTCTTTACTACCACCGGATTGGCCAACCAGGTGGGGTACTGCACCTCCCGGATTGCTCCGGCATCAATGAGCCTATCAACCTCTTTGTTAACGGCGTCCGCGTGTGCCGCCGAGGATCGGCGCGGCTTCTGCACTACCGGCTTTCTGTTTGGATCAACATTCAACGAATGCTTGATCACATCGGGGCTCAGGCCCGGCATTTCGTAGGGAGTCCAAGCAAATACCTCCACATTCTCCTTGAGGAAATGGACCAATTCATCACGTTCGGCAGCATCCAGCTTCGAGCCAACCAAAAAGAACCGGGTCCCATCCTCGTCAATTGGTACCCGAACCAGTTCCTCCACGGCCCTATCACTGGCCGGTCTGCCGATCTCATCCGGTCCCTGTAACTCTTCCTTCATAGCGTCACCGGGCGTGATCCCCTCCGGCAACTCAGGGACTTCAATCCATTGGACCCTCTTTGCCTTGCCGCTTCCCCGGACGGAGTTAACATAGCACTTCTTGGAGGCTGCCTGGTCCCCCTTGATCGTTTCCTGCCGTCCCGATACACCTATGAACCGTACGCATTGGTGAAGTGTGGACGCAACTGCCTTCATGCCGTGCAGCCAGTTGCGGCCCAAAATGGCGTTGTATGGGCTCGGCGAATTAACCACAATGAACTCCACGTCTAGCTGTGCCGAGCCGGCATAGACGGGGAGCACTATCTTGCCGAGCGGGTAGACTGGAATTCCTGTAAAGCCAACAAGAGGAGCGTCCACCGGGGACAACCGTTCCTCCGAGAGCCCAAGTGCCTTGAACGCTGAGTAATAGAGAACCTCCGCCGAGCTTCCCTGATCCACCAGCACTCGGCGGACCAGCTTCCGCTGCAACGGTAATGAGATCACCAAGGCGTCATTGTGGGGAAGGGACAGCCCCTCCAAATCCTGTTCGGTGAATGTGATCTCCCAAGTACTACGGGCCTCCATCTTACGTTTCAAAGATAGCTGCACCACCATCACCTCGTGTGAAGAGTGACACAATTCTTCATGGAGCCTGCTGGCCCGGCTCGGATCCATCGGTCCGTGGATACACTGCACCACGCCGTCTAGAGCCTGAGCCCTCGGCTGAATACCTGCGTTGGGTGACTTTGTCCGATCAATCCACCGATCCATTCTCCCTTGTTGGACCAGCTCCTCCAGATAAAGTTTGAATGGCTGGCAAGCCGTCAGCAGTGCCCAACTTCTCTGCTGCCCCAGTTGGCCACTGGAAACCAGGAAGCCGTCCGCACTCCCGGAGCACACGGAAGATAGGCTCTTTGAAGTAGGTGGTGATGGCAAGGTGGTCCCGTGCGTCGCCCGGCGGTCGGTCCCTTGCCTTGCCGCCTCCTCTGTTTCCACCGGCCCCGGCGCCTTCCTTGGCTACCACGTTGACTTGCTTTTTTACCGCCTGCTTGGGTTGTTCGGCGACTTTTGCGACATCTGAGCCCTTAATATACTCCTCCAATTCAATGTAACGGGAGACGGTTTGCATCAAGTCCGACATATCGTTCGGCGGCCGAAGCATCAATTCCTTGGAGAGATCGGAATTTCTGTCCAGGCCACGCTTGAACGACGTAGCCGCCGTCTTCTGGTCACAATTTTCAACTAAATTGTAGACGTTGTAAAAATGCTCGGAGTAATCCTTCAAAGACTCCCCGACCTTCCGCCGAAGATCCGTCAGGGCCTCCACCGTCTTCGGCCGTCTGTTGCTGGCCACAAACCTGGCTGTAAACGAACGCTCCAGTTCGGCGAAGCTGTTAATAGACCCAGGTTTGAGCTGGGTGTACCACAGCATAGCGGTGTCGGGCAAGCTCAGGGAGAAAGTTCGGCACATCATTGCCTCGCTCAATCCACAGAGTGCCGCCATGGACCTGAATTGTTGCACATGGGTCGGAGCGTCCGACTTTGCGTTGTACACGCTGAACTTTGGAACCTTGAAGTTGGGAGGGGGGACCTCTTCTGCTATGGCCTTGGAGAAAGGCGACCCCCCTTTCTCTACCGCCGTTTCTCTTAGGTTCGGCGCATTGACCACCGACGGAATGAGCCGTGTCTCTGGTCCGACATCTCTCGAGCGTTTATCTGAGAGCGACACGCGGAGCCCCCGGCCATCGACGCTCGGCTCAGGGGAATTCCGCTTCTTGGGCCCGGACACTACTTTGGGCGGTTGCACCGCCTGGTAGGTGGTTCTCTCGCCGGTCCTGATATTCACTAGAGTGACGGTCTGCCCATCGTCATTGACTTCGCACCTTTCCTCGGGGAGCAGCCCCTGGCTGTCCTCCCGTGCGTAAGACGGTCCTTCTGAATACCTCGGTGATCGCCCTCGGGGATTACGATCAGAATGCTCCGGCGGGTGTCGTCGGGTTCGGCGTGGTGAGTGCCCCGGCGAGCGCTGTTGAGAGCGGGCAGGGCCCCTTCCATTGTCTTCGTTCCTCCGGCCGGCGGACCTTGACTCGGCACGGTGTTCTCGGCGATCCCCACTTCCTGCGGAGCGGTGAGGGGAGATTCCTGTATTGTGCCTTCGGTTGCCGTGCCGAGGTCTTATCACAGATGGTGTTCGCCCCTGCGATCTTGTCCTACCACTCGACGCCGTCCCACTGACCTCCGGGTCATGCCTCCAGCGGATAATGCCGCCGGGCGCCTCATGCTGGCTGTTCCCTTGGTGATCTGACTCCAGGTGGGTCCGTCCGCCGAGTCTCGTGAAGGCAGAGGCCCTGGCCGTATCGGTTGTCTGTGTCTGACGAGCCACATTCCTCCTTCGGCGTCGCTCTCTTGACCCGGTCGCCGGAGGTATTCCTTGCTGTGCTTGTAGCTGTTGCACCTACGTCCTTAGTCATAGCAGTTCCTCCGCCATGCTCACCGGAGTCGCGAGGGGCGGGGAGGACAAGGCTTGCCGCCGGCGTGGACTCGCCGATGTAGCACGACGCCGCCCTCACTGTGTCGGGTACTTGTTCCACCCACGGCCGCCCCCATCATGACCGTGCTATCGGGTCCTTCGAGAGGTGAACCCGCAAGCCCCAAGTCCATCCGCACCTGCTGAGTCGTTGGGGAGGGGTTAGCCGCAAAGTTTGGATCGAAGTGGGTCAAACCAAGAAGTCGTCCGTCCGTGAAAGCCATCTTCAGGACTGTGGTTTTGAGGGAGAAGAGGTTAGTGAGGAAGCAACACCACTAGATGAGTTCAAAGAGCTCCCCAGCAGAGTCGCCAATTGTGGTGCTGTGCTTCTCCGGTCGCACCCCTGGTGCTAAGGTGGCTAGGACGGCTGGATCTTGGTAGGAACCTGCACAAGTAGCGAACACGTTAGTGCCTAAGCCCGGATCGTGGTGGTCCGGGATAGGCACTCCGACGATCTAGTCAGTGGCAGGGAAAAAGGAGAGAATGAGAGTATTAGGGTTTTAGGGCTGAGTCTCACGTACCCCGCTCCTTAGCGTTATCACTCCTTTTATAGGAGGAGAAAGGCGGTGTTCATACCACGCGTTTACACCACGCGCACGGTGACTGGTTCGCCCACTATGGCATCCAAATCCAATCCCGTGAAGCTAGGCTCGTCATGATCCCTAATAGTCTGCCCTTGCCATAATGGGATTAATGACACGTTTCTTATTCAGGGGGAGGTATGGTTCGGCGGTAGGCCGCACCGCTGAACCAATCAGTTCGGCAACTCTTGACCTCGCTGTAGCCGCTTCCTGGTTCGGTGGTGAATCGCTGAACTGGATTTCATGACATGTATACGGAGCAGCATCTCTCCGTGAGTGGAATATTTCTCTTCGGTGGGTCAGGTTCGGTGAACCGAACCTTACTCCACCGACCCAACAGTGCAACATATCTACGGGTCGATGTCGAAGCGGTTAAGTGGCCTCCGTCAGGGCCCCCTCACCGAACCATGTTCACCTTGCTACCGGACCATCTCACCGATCTGATGCAAACAGGGCCTTCCACCGAGCCGTGCCTACCACAGTAAGATTATCAAGCACGTAGCACAAAGCGATAGACTCCATGATCAAGGAAGCCACCAACCTCATGATCTATGCTAGACATCATGGGTTTAATTCATTCAAAACCTTGAGATAAAATTAAAGTTAAGAGAAACCATTAAAACGACTAATCTATAGGGTAAATCTCACCCCATGACCAAACCTATAAACTACTCACCCATAGGTAAAAGATTAGAAATTATGCTTGAAAATGAAAACATGATTAACCGGTGAAAGCTTAAATAAACTTGATATATATAGAGATCCAACTTGTAGCTACAACTTTAACACTTGACAAAATAACAAACTAACTAAACTTGCTTAAGTTCTTGAAAGATTACACTTAGAAAGCTTAAGAAAACAACAATGGAGCTCCTAGGAATTAAAAGACTTAAATCTTAAAACTAGCTATTGGCCTCTATCTTCCATAAATGGCATACAAGCCTATTTATATGGAGTACAAATCAGCCCTACAAAAGACCAAAAGACCCCTAAAATATCCCAAAAACAATCCAAAAGTAGAAAGTTTCTATAAGTGGAAAGTCTAAAAAAGTAACAAAAATATCTGCAGGAGACAACTGTTATCGATACCATATGTTATGGTATCGATAACATCAGGCAAATATTCCCCCGTAACTGCATGGTATCGATAACTAAGAATAATGTTATCGATACCCTCAAGGCTGGAAAGCTTCTGGAGCAAAATCGTCAAAATGGTATCGATAACCATGACAATGTAATCAATAACATTGTGAAAATCTGCAGATTTCAAAGGCAGGCTTCAGCTTCAGCAAACAACTCCCAGCACCTTCCAGTTTCTCAGCACCTTATTTTCATTCTCTAAACTTAAGTAAAGACTACATTTTAAACATTTCTTTTACCTTTTCTCACTACAAGAAAATACACCAAGCGCGACCAAATTGCCGACACAATGTATTTTTTGTCGGCAAAAGGAAGCTTTTACCGATGAAAAAGTAGTATGTGTCGATGAATGTAAGCTTTTTGGCGACAAAAATAAATGCATCGGCAAATGTTGTCGGCAAAAGTAAGACTGGCAGGAAATATTTTCCCGGTAAATATTTGCCAACGAAACTTTCTTTTAGCGATGAATTGTACATTGGCAAAAGTTGAATATTTCGGCGACGACATTTTTGCATCGGCAATAGTCTTACAGGGAACCTTCGGCGACACAATGTGCATCGGCAAAAGTCAAATCTTTCGGCGATGAAATCTTTGTGTCGGCAATAGTTTGTATTCACATATAACATATATGTATGTATACGGTATAGATCTTATGTATAATTATATGTACATTTTATATATGTGTATATAAGGTTGTTTAAAGGGACACATGAAAATACACCATCTTAGTCACTCATTTCAATGGCTGAGATAGTGTGTTTTTATGTGTATTTTTTTGTGTCGCTTGAAACCACATTCCTATATAGTATAACATATGATATGTTTATTACATAGAGTACATATGTATATGTAGTGTACATACATATAATATATATGTTATACTCTCTAATGTCCCACAATTTGTTCGTAGGCAACGGGTAATTCGCTATATATAGTGTAATTTGCAAAAAAGAAAGTTTGAATTTTAAAAAAAATTGCATTCTTTTAAGTTCTAGGTTTTGTAGACCGGTAAAATTTTGTGGAACGGGAAAGAATATTATGTATATTATATATATATATATATATATATATATATATATATATATATATATATATTACACACACATACAGTTAGCTTCTTATAAGGGCGCCCATATCTTAGTTAAGTTAAGGATGTCCCGTTTTCCGACCAAATTTTAATAATCCGAGCCGCTCAATGTGTTCAGAATATGATTTAAAGGGTATCCGCAAGAAATTGGCAAAAAAAATGACCCAGAAGGGCTTTTGATCAGATCAGTTTTTGATAAAAAAAAACTATAAGATCGAGCCCTTCCCAGTAAATTTTTTTTTGCCGATTTCTTGGAGGTACCTTTAAAATCACGTTCTAAACACATTAAGCGGTTTAGAACATTGAAATTCGATCGGAAAAGTGAACAAACTTAATTTAACAAGTTAAAGAGCGCCCTTATAAGAAGTTTTGTGTACATATATTTGCTAATATAGTAGATACTTACTACAGAAGAAACAATATAATAGTATATATATTGCTTATATAGGTTATATATTAAATCTCGTAATATTATACACGAAAGAGTACGTTGGTCTAGTGGGTGTGCGCAAAGTGTGGATACACGGGGTCCCAAGTTCGATACACGGGGTGCGCGGAGCAACTACAGCAGATTTGAGTTTTTTTAAAATTGACTTTTGCCGATGCAAAAGTCTCATCGCCAAAGGTGTTAAAATTCTCCAATTTTAGAACCCCATTTGCCGACGCATTACCATTTGCCGACAGGTTTTGCCGATGCAAACTTGTGTCGCTGAAACTATATTTTTGCCGACGAATGACAATTCACATCGGTGAAACTCTTTCCCGATATATCAACGCCGACATCTTGCCGACGCAAAATTTTTCATCGGCGAAAACCTTTGCCAACCCATATATACTTTTGCCAATGTGCTTCGTTGTATCGCCAAATCCGCATTTTCTTGTAGTGTCTTTACGTTTATTTATTTAATGAAAATAAGAAAGTACCCCCTATTTGGAAATAATGGCATTACCAGAATTTCAAGATTCCAATTAAATCAAAATGTCAACCCCCCCACTTTTAGTGTAAAATGGAAACTGCACATTTTTCTCTAGGGGAAATGGCTCAAAACATGACATTGCTCTTCAAATAAAACTTTGTAATTTTGTAGTTACTCTTAGAAAAATTCAAGGATCAATTACCGCCATTTTTAATCTCGAAAATCGAAACTTTTCCAGAAAGTCATTTTTCCATACTTAGACAGATTTTAGGGGACCGACAGGGTCTTCGGGTACTTGGAAGCACTTGGGCCATGTATGGCGTTGAAATGAGCGTTATTTGCACGTTTTACCTGAAAACACTCAAAAACCTACCTTACGTGCAATATCGCTATAAAAGCCAAATAAACGCGAGATAAAACAACATAAAACGGGACTAGTCGTACCAAATATTTACAATATTGGGTGCTCATCAACTTGTACGGGATATCTATATTATAAAACATATCGGTTTTTATTAGGGGTGAGCAAAAAATTCGTCAAACCATAAATCCAGTCCAAACCAATCCAAATCAAAAGATTTGGTTCAGTTTTTTAGTAGTGTGGTTTGGTCATGGTTTAAAAAAATTAGAAACCGCATTATATGGTTTGTTTGTGAATTCATGTTCACGGTTACAGTTCCAAACCAATCCGATCTGAACCGTATATATATATATATATATATATATATATATAGGAAATAAGTGGGTTGCTAACATACTGCTGCTACTACCATTTTGCTGCCTCATTTCAATTCTATAGTTTTAGGAATTATTTTTGTCCTTTTATTTGGTTAAACTATATTAAGATGTTTAGTAGATGGTATTCTTAGTTGGTTCATTTTAGTGATTTACCAGTATTTCATTTTACTAGTTTGAGGCAAATGTTGGTACTCTTCTCTTAAATTAGTTGGTTCATGTTAGTTTGTTTTGGTAATTTGAATGAAATCAATTTTTTGGGTAATTTGAATGAAATTGATTTTAATATAAGTTTTTTTTAATTTATCTTTGTAATTTTAATTACTTCAAATATTTTTTTGAAGATAATAACTTAGTTCAAAACAAACCATGGTTAAAACCGAAACCAAACCGTAGTTTATTGGATTGGATTGGTTCTATGTCTATAGTGAGTTGGTTTGGTTCTGTAAATTTATAATTCGTAAGTATTAGTTTGTTTCTTGGTTTACTATAAAACCGAACTAATCCAGACCATACTCACTCATAAGCACCCGATAATGTAATGTAGAGTGCACTAAATCTCTAGTTTTAGTTTAATTTCTTTGTTAATTTAGTTATTTTTAATTGCTTTTGCTCGTAAGGTATGTTAATTTCGTTCTGTAGAGAAACCATTTAGTACAGGAGTTCTAAAGCCCAAAGCTTGTCAAAGAGATCTAAGGTTCAAATATGATCAAGAACGTAGTCACAAACAACCGAGAACGAAGAATCAAAGGCGCTCGAAGGTGACCCGTCGGCTTGAGAAGGCAAGCCAAGTATCAAAGGGGCATGGGCTGGACTTAATCCTTCGGCATCGGTACCATGAAAGTAGCAAAGTTCCATCCAAATTGTGGACGTATGGGTGTGAAGTGATACCGGTTGATAGATGAGGGGGTGTGATTGAACGATTTTAAAGATGAAGGGTTTTAAGTGATAGCAAATGCAAGAGGGAGTGTTATTTTTAGTCTTCTTTGTACCAAACCCATATACACCAGATAGTTAGTGAACTCAAGCTTTGAAAATAGCTAGCCTTAGGATATCACCTAGGGCCTAATTAAAATTGGATAATCAAAACTTGTCAGTTCATCTTTTAATTATTCATTTAAAGGCTGTTAAGTTTGATACTGTGGAGTCTCACAATGGTCCATAATCAAAAACTCATTTTTAATAGAGAGAGTAGCGAATAAATGTAAGTGTGTGGATCCAGTGATGGTGATGGGAGGAGAGAGAAACGAAATAAAGAGTGTGTGATTCCCATTAAATTTAGTTATTCGAAGAGAAAAATGTTAACTAATTTTGGTTATCTAAAGACTAAAATTTGGTTATTGGTTAGATGGTTGCTAAGTTTAATTATACTATTGTGAGCCATATTTTTTGACCAACGTTGCTAGTTTTAAAAATATTATAGCTTTGATTAATTATGCCATTGTGGACACCGTTAGAGGAGAGATGAATGAAAAACATGAATTATATATCACTACTATGGAATTTATAATATGACATTGAAAGCAAATATATATTGTAGAAAAAGTAAAAGGGAACACGTTTTTGTAGTGCATACCCGGCGCAAAAAGGACAATACCATTATTTTGTTTTCACACAGCGAAAGATGCTTTAATTATTTTGAAAGGTATAATGCGAAATTGACGTTTGTGAGGGTTGAAAATTAAATAAAGTTCCACTTTGATTTTTCCTTCTCAATTATGAAGTCCCACTTGAGTTTTTTTTTTTGGTCCATTTCGGATCTACCACTCACATTTAAATTAGTTCTTTTGGGAATCGAAGCCGACGTATGGTACGTAGTTTTTCTACAGTTCCACTCTTTTGGAGTATTTCTTTTTCGTTACCGTTCCTCCGGCTCTTACTCAAAACCCCTCTTCCAATATTCTTTTTGTTTTGGTTTTGTTTACTTATTCAAAAAATCAAAACATCATGTTATTATAAAATTGGCAAGGAAAACGTCACATGACCAGAAAAGAAGTGTTTCTTAAGACTCAACCTTGGAGACGCCCTTGACGTATTCCCGTAGAGTCGTAGTTTGTTTTTTATTGTATTTCCGTGACGTAATAAAAATAAAACCCACGGAGACGCCCATTCACATTCACAGAGGATATGGCTAAGTTCGGTTGTAATTTCTGGGCAATGATCCAGAAAAAAAATTTTGAGTTAGTGATTGATTTGGTTTTTAGAAATGGTTGTTGGAGTAATGATTTGATAGAAAAATAGGGATAATGATTGGAAATAGGGTAATGATTGGAGAGAGATAGAGAGAGAAATAGGGGTAATTATTGGAAGAGAATAGGGGTAATGATTGGATGAAAGAGTAATGATTGGAATGAGAGAAAAGTGAATAGGGGTAATGATTACACTTTTTCCGGAAATGTTTTCAGGAAATTGCCGGAAATTGCAACCGAACACAGCCATATGTTTAACAATAAACGGCCTTGTCGATGGTGGAATTTCAACTGTGAAGTCTTGTACTAGCTTGTTCTGCGCCAAGTCTAGCTAGCTATCAGCATTGGTTGTACAGGAAAATTTATGCAGGCCAAGAAATCTAGACGTGAAGCTTAACCTTTACTTGATGGTCCGACCAATCTGAATATTTTCTTTACTTAATCTTTTTCAAGGTGGACCCCACCCCATCTACATTATTTCATTTTGATAATAATAATAATAATAATCTCCAGTATTAGTCTACATTATTTGGTTTCAGCAGATTTTTGACTTGGCTAAACCAAAGCAAGTCATGCATTTTGACATATTCACAGAATCCCACATCCCGATTCGCCCAAGGATTGATCCTTTGTATCAAAAATTTTTTTATACCTCTGTTTTTGTGCAATTTTAACTGTATAATTGTACTAAAATTTTAAGTACAATCGATAAGAAACTTTAGTCCGATCCTACGGTTGAAAATAGCACGAGAACAAAAGCATTTTGGATTTGAGCGACTTGTTCAGAGGCCTCTTGAATTTTTGATTCTCGATCAGCTACCTATCCAAATGAGCCGTGCTACGGTATCCAGACACGAGCAAGTCCGGAACTGTGTGTTACACATGAGACACAACACAGTGTTCAAACACTTGTTCTTCTGTATCAGCTTCGAGTAGTTTACTAGCTACATCATGCTGTTGGGAGCTAGATATATGGGGTAAATTAGAGAGCGGGAGTTTTCGATACAGGTAATCTTGCTTCTAAGTTACTATATTATAGTTGACTTAGAAAGCCCAAAGCAGACAACAAAGACCAAAATTAGGAGAAATAGTCCTAAGGGATCAAGAAGTTTGACTTTGTGCACAATGATTGAGTCATCATGTCACCATGTGGGAGTTCATAATTTGGTTAATTATGGTAGAGTACGTTGAACAAACTTTTGGTTCATAGATATTGAAAATGCTTCAATTCAGGCTAGGTCACAATCATTTCAATTAAATTTTGTTATGTTCTTCCTCATTACCGATATTATTTCCTTTTAAATGCAAGATCGCCTATTACGTAAAAAAAAAATTAAAAAAAAATGCCACAATCGGGTTTTGACATGGTTTCTTTCACCTGACGCAAATTGGCTTTATCTATACTCCCATCTAGATTAGCTCTCTCTCGCTCTCTCTCTCTGCGCGCGCGCGAGCTATTCAGTTTTGAGTACTAAAGCATGATTGGTAAGGATATATTTGCTTGTTGGTTCAGGGATGAGGCTTCACTATATGTGGAATTAGTCTTGCATTGTTCTGTATATTTGGGCACGTTTGGTAGCAAGAATAATTGGTTAGTTATTTTCGAATTGAGGACCAATATTGAATAGTCTTGAGATTATTGACCAAATAATAAGCCACTCCATGTTTATTTCTCTAACCATGGCTCACATTTACTGCCATTGCCTATTTTCATTTGTTTGACAGTAATAAGACAACTCACATGAGCAATTGACATTGGGATTCTTCGCCTATGTTGCCTGAAGGTGAAAAATTATTTTTGTCTTTATTTAAAATATTACGAGTTTCGATCATAATTTTTTTACTTTTTCGATTCCTCTCATCGAGACGAATCAATAATCCACAAAATTTGACGCAAAACTAACAAATGCAAAACAATTTAAATAAAGACAAATAAAAAAGCCATGTTCACTTTTTGTAGCCAAAACCACCCTAAATTAGTTGGGTGCGATTTAGTACCTAATCAGGATTGCAATCAAATGAAGGAGTAGTCCATAATGGGCTTCGTAATTATTCTGCAACTACAAATACTTATACAAACTCACTTACATTCACATTGGGGCCCACACACACTACACCTCCAGTATGTGCGGGCCCCACCAAAACATGTGAGTGTGTTGTGTAAATGTGTGCGATTGAATAATTATTTGATGATGGGCTTAGTCTAGCACAAAGTTAAATAGTATTGCCACTAAATTAACGTGCATAACATCTTCAATCCATAGTCCATGTTCAATGAAACCGACGAAAGTATAAAATTATGATCAAAAGTCTCAAAAAGTTTGGCAAAAAAAGAAGAAGGTATTTTTAATTTAATATTGTCTACTACGTAATGCAAATTTGACAAAAGTTCACTAAGCAGCAATAATGCCTTGGCTTTCCAATAACATTTTCAGGCCGAAAACAGACTAAGCCCAACCTTCTTGAAATAGGTTCCACAAGGTCCATTTGATTAGGCAATTAGATCGAGTATGAATTTTGTATTCGTAAATTTGGGCTATTGAGTTACACAGTTCAGTCATTTTGTGCTTATTTTTTTGGATTATTTATTTGTCTCACAAGAGGATTTAATAAAAGTTTGAGAACAAAAAATTGGAAAAAATCTTAAAACCAAAGTAAATAATCCAGAATGTCTGTTTGTTTAGATTCTTTGTTGCATTTGGAGAACTTTTTTTTTTTTTTGGGTCAATCGGAAGATTTGGAGAACTTTTAAAGCTTTTGAACATAGTAGTTTTCTTTTTAAAACTTTTCTCAGTAAGTGAAACGAATAATAAAAACAAGTTTAAGCAAAACTACCACTTTTCATAAATTTTTGGTCTTCGTAATTTTTTCAGTAGTTTTTTCTTTGTATAATTTCTTCTTTAACTTTTTGTCTAAATTTTCAGGGATAATCATTTGTCTCCATGAGAGAAGTCAAAAAAGTATAAAAATGTGGACTAAAACTTCAAACAGTACATAAAAGGCGGCAAAAATACCAACTTTTTGATACTTTTTATTGGTTAATATAAATTCCTTTTACTTTTGGATATTATTTTTATTACTTTTCAGACTCCTCAAGTTCGAGATGAATAATTTATCCAAAAACATAACAAACAAATAAAATAAAAAAGGAATACCAAAAATTTATGAAGAATGGGGCCAACATAAGTTCATAACAGACAAACAAGTCAAAATAATTAATAACTCAAACCGAACCACCCGTAAATAATGTAACACAATACTCTAATAATCAAGCAAGAAAACATCAAAGGCATTTGTTGTAGGGTTCGAAGGCAAAAGGCCCAACGGTGAAGAGCTCAAAAGGGAATTTGGAGGGTTTCCGGGGCCACCTGAGGAGGGCACCTTGTTCCCCATGGAGAAGATCAGTTGGGTTTTTGCATGCTGGGCTGGGAGAGGAGACCAAGTAAAGCTTGCAAGTGTGAGAACCAAATGAGGACAGCTTCTTTTCTACTGTGATCAAGAAGTAGCCATTCTTGTCCGTTTTGCCATACCATTCTCGCGGCTGCTTTGTGTTGTTGCATTGCAGCTTCACAACCGCACCTATACATATGCACACACTCATTAACGTTGCGAAGATTTAGAGACTACTAGGACGATCGAGAGATGACGGAAATATCACAGCAATATTGGTTCTTCTCGACGAGAGTAAGTTTAAAAGGTGGAAAAATTATGACAAAAATCTTTTAAAAAGTTCACTAAAGTAAAACTAAATCAAATTTAATAGTAAAATTTTGTTGCGTCGTTAGTAACGTTTTTAAATTTTTGTCATAATTTTTATGTTTTCTTAGATTTCTCTCGTCGAGACCAACCACTAATTCATAAAATCTGACATAAAACTTGTAAATTATTAAAAGTATGTATTAAAATGGAGAAGTATATATAAAAAAATCCAAAAGTAAAGTTACGTGAACACGATAAAGTTCCTCTCCCATGAAATTATGCACACATGCTTACACACCAATGCATCTACACGTACACCAATACACCATTTCTTACACACCAAAATATACGAACTTTAGATCTAATCTAAAAGCTTAAAATATGCCTACATAAAAAAAAAGCTTAAACTATCAGGACACTGGACACAAGTTATATCTAGTGGTCATTCATTTCATACCCAACAAATGTGGGTCTACTTTATCAAGACACTGGACACAAGTTTTAAATAACAGGACGTTTCCGATAGATTGTATATCGGCAGATAAAATAAAGGTTTTTGCGCCTAATTATATCCCGATACTGTTATTCAAAACCTTGAGTCAGTTAGAGACACGTCATTATGGTGAGAAAAACTAAGACTATATGTACAACAGTGAAGACCATATATAGGAAATGTGGTTAATTGAGTACGTAGAAGCTAAGGCAATTGGGACAAACCTAGAAGTGGAGTAGCTTCCCAAAGCGTGTCGATCCCACGGTACTTGCATGGCTTGCAATAAACAACTCCTTGAGCAGCCACTGGACTCCTGCGGCGTGGATGAGGCGCATGACTCGGGGGGTGAGCTGGTGGTGGACTCGGAGGGTGGCGACGAGGGGGGTGAGCCGGTGGTGGACTCGGAGAGTGACCTTTGTGGTGTTGAGTCTGGGGGTGATCAGCCGGTGGTGGACTCGGAGGGTGACCCTCTTGGTGGTGGTGAGGGTGGCTCTTTGGATATTTTGGGGATTCAACTGGACGGTGAATCGGAGCGTCATGACCAAACACAGCGATGCAACTCAACAGAAACACAAGACCTTTGAGTAGTGGAATGATAGCCATATTTCGATCGAGAGAGAGAGAGAGAGAGATGGGGAATAGTGAATTTATAGGGGTTTTGAAACGATTTATTCTGCGAATTTTCTGAGAAAAATAATTGGCAGATCATTATATATGGATTATTGTATGAGAAATGGGGGGTGTGATTGATACATAGGGATTAATGTGGGCTTATATTAAGGAGCAATTATCCACGTGATGGTGCAACGATTTGGGAACCAAGCAATGAAATAATTACCCCGTAAATTAGTGGTCAACTTTCCTTTTGTTTTTTTTTTTTTTATCGGTAAAAGTAACATTTTATAGGGGAAGGGAGAAGGAATCCAACCAAAGGTTGGAAAATACAGCCAGATGGTAAAACCCTTAACACCTAAGGGCCTAAAAAGCCCGGATAAACAATAAACAACACACAAACACCTGAGAGGCCTAAAAGTCCAGATCAAACAATACAAAGCTAACAAAACTGGAACCAGGCCCACCCCAAAGAAAACCCTAAACCTAATCTACTCGACTGCAGAATTTCAAAGGACACTGATCGCCCGCCACAGTCACAAGCTACAAGATACAGGCAGTCACCAACCAAGCCACACCGCCAGTCCGCAATCTTCAAACAACCAAGGACCAGTCACCAGTCACCTGATCGCCAGTCACCAACTCTCCTTTGATTGAACGGAACGGTGAACGTACTACTCAATCAATAATCTTCATAGTTTTTCTTTTTTGGTAAGCATGCACTCAATCAAGAACGTAGATCCCCAAAAAGTTTCACCTCGTTGAGGACTTTTCGTCTCTTCTACTGCACTGATCACATCATCTCATGATCATTATGGCAATTCGCGTCGATTACGTCATCGTAACTTGAATGACATTTAAATCTGGAGTAAAATTTTGGAATGGAACTGATCATCTCACGAGCATGATCGCGATTCCTGCCGATTCCGTCTTTGTAACTTGAATAACATTCAAATCATAAAGGTCAAACTTTTGGAATGGAAATGATCATCTCCGATCTTCAATTTGAACTCCCTCAGAAAATCCAAATTTCGGTCATCGATTTTGACATTGAATAATTTGGACAGTAATTTTTGGCCATCCGCTCCTATCCAAAATGAGGACTAGCGAGGATCTAAACCCATTTTAAATATACACGACGCTAAGAATGCACATGGCTAAGAATAAATCAATTGATATTAGAAAATAGCATTTGGAATAAAAATGTTGAAGGGGAAAAAATTCATGTACGTTCCGTTTGTTTGGACGTAAAATAATTTCGGCACAAATGTTACCAAGTTTTGGGTACGTTTGGTTGCATAAACTTGGAGTAAAAATTTTACCAAGTCTGTAAATTATTCTGAATTTCTTCAACCTTAGTCTTTGGAGTCCGGCTCCTCTCCAATCCAGAGGAAATTGGAGGATCCTCTAATTTCAATTCAATGGTCAAGATTCACCTAGTATCTTCAATCCCAAAACACATATGGTATTCTACGGACACATAATTACTCTCCAAATATTCCCCAATTATCATTTATCACATTTCAAGCACTAATTTACCAGATTCCAAACATTAGTAAAATTTCATATCGTAACTTTAATAACATGTGCAGATTCACAGGGTTAATAAAAGAACTCATTTTGCATTTCTTTTAAAATATTTTTTCTGTACAAATTATCTATGTTCAATTACTTACTCTTACAATTTCTTTCTAATTTTCATAGCTGAATCTTAATTTTAACTTTCTTACATACAAGAACAACTACATCAATGAGTACACGATACAATGCGAAGCACACGTGGAAATACATTTGTATCAGTAAAAAAATCTCATGAATTACTTAATAAGATAATATCAACAAAAAAAAAAAACCATGCTGAAAGAAAAAAAATTACTGATATGATATTAGTAAAAAAAATCCTCATGAGCTATATAATTTTTTTTCAGAGGTAGGTTTAATGGGGAAAGAAGACGCCGTTAAAAAAATTAATAAATTTTTTGTAACAATTTCGAAGATTAATGAATTTTTTTCTCCATTCAAAAAACGAGGAAAGATGCTTATGTAATAGAGAAATATTGGGGGAGTAATTGGGTACCCATAGAATATCATATGAGCTTTGTGGCTTGAGTCACTAGGGTAATCTTGACCATTGAATTGGAATTGGAGGATCCTCTAATTCCCTATGGATTGGAGGGGAGCCGGACTCTAGTCTTTGCAACAATCTCGTACTAAAAAAATTTCACAATTTTTGTTAAAAAGTATAATTTTATGGCTTGGAGCCAAACAATGCAGCATAAAAATCCATGGAATTATTTTCCATGTAAATTGTTTTACATAAAAGAAATTTTTGGTGAAAAATATGGAATTTGGGGATGGTGTTGTGCTGTGGTGTGTATAGCACCATGCTGCGCACCTTCAATCCGTCGGATCGTGCATCCGACAGCTCGGATCTCATCTCGGCAATAAACGGCTCTCGATCGTTGGTTGCCGAGATGAAATCGAAGGTGCGCAGTACGGTGCTGCGCACACCACTGCACAACACAACCCGAAGTCAAAAAATGTTACATTGAAACAAATGGATCCATAGGATCCCTTTGGAAATAAAGAGGTTCATGAAGAATATATATATAGTCCTTAGTTTCCAAAAGTCTGACTTTTTTTACTTAAAAGTGGTCATTGTTTAAAATATTTGGGTAAAAATAAATTTTTTTTTTTTTACTTTTTCGATTTGTCTCGAATCAAAAAATTCAAAAAAAAAATTGGCACAAAACCAAAAAAGTGAAAAAAAAATTGTTAGTGGAATGGAGTCTTAATTAGTCCGTTTAGACAATTACTCGTATTAGAAACATTAAGCTTAAGGCTTATAACATCTCCGTTCAGATCTTAACACAGTTGGGCTTCTGAAATTGGTCGAAATAGGTTCCGGCCTATTGGGCCTCTGGTCTCATATGGAATCTAAATGGGCCCTGCATTGGACAACTCAGAATTCGTCTAGAACGTTAATTTACTGGACAACGTTCTTCTTCTCCTAAAATATTTTGGGAAAATGACGGTCAAGGACTAGTTTTAATAATTAATACCCGTCAAGAATATTTTCAGCATTAACAAATGGTTTTAGCTTATCCTTAGAGCATCCACATTGTAATAATCAAAATAAAAGATTGCTAAAATTAGCAATGTGTGCTTAAAAAAGTGGTCACATTGTAATAATCAAAGTTAATAACCCCTTAACCAATAATCAAATTTGGGCCTTTGAATAAGCAAAAGTAGAAGTGTTTTTTGCCAATAACCAAATTCAGTGGTCCCCACCCTCCACAACTTAATACAGCTCGGAAGACTCCTGTTGTGAGTCACGCGTGTTTTAATTGGCCAACTGAAACCTTCCCAACGCGCCTTCTCTCTCTCTCTCTCTCTCTCTCTCTCTCTCTCTCTCCACTTTCCTCATCGTTCTCCTCTTTCCTCTTCATTCTCACCCTCGCTTTCTCGTCTCCTCGTCGTTCTGCCGGCATCTGGTTCGGTTGCCGACCGCCGTCTCTTCTCAGAATTTCTCTCTCAACGTCTCTATTATCTCTCTTCTCTCTCCCACATCTGACAGGAACAAGTAGATCTCTCGCATGTCCAAGTAATAATTATAATACTTTTCAGTTTCGATTAACAATATCCAGTCATTATTATCCGAGTTTAGCATAAATTTTCCTTCGGATCCTCCTGCAAATTTATGTTTGAAATTTCTTGATTCAGAAAAGTTAGGACATCCAAGTTGGAAATCACTTGGAAGAACCAAATCGGTTCAAACCTGTAGCTTTACAACAGATGGTATTCCTCAAGTATTGATATTAAAGAGCAGACTTTTGATAAGAGACTCCCCAAATATTGATACTCCAACTCTCTTCTATTATTGAATATGTCACTCATACCAGAGCATGAACGCCTGCTCTTGAACCAACATATATTTGATCAATTGAAGTAATGTCAAAGTCTTGCTTGAGAAAATATCCCAAAATATGAAATTGACAATAACAAAATAACTTAATCCAAACATTACTACTTTAATCTTCACTTGTGCAGCAGAATAATATATTCAAATCCACCCTCAACTAGAAGTTGAAATCATAATTCTTTTCATAGGTCTCGACGTCCATCAAGAAACCATTTGCCTTGTAGCGCTCAACAATTAGTGATTGTTGGAGCTTCCAATAAGCTGCTTGTTCGGGGGTGAGTCCCACCATAGATTGCCTCATCACTTTCATTTCTTCACGCAATGTTTTTTGTTCAGCTCTCCTCTTCTTGGCCTCCCATTTCTCCTCCTCAGATTTCTTCTTGGCCTCCAATTTCTCCTTCTCAATAATTGCAGTTTGTGCAAGTGTTTCATTGATGCTTTTCAAGTACAAAGTTGACTCCTCATCTCTCCATTCGTTCTTTCTTTTTGTTTTGGCTTTTCGTCTTCCTTCAGCAGGTTGGACTTGGTTGTGTTCATGATCCATTGGCTTGAACTCGTCAAGGAGAATCGAACACGGTGTTGATGGAGTAGATGAAGTGCCCAGATCATCCAAATCAATGGCTTGGTTTTGTGGGTTTGAAGGTTTTTTGCATCCCTTGGATGTGTTTCGCACTAGAACACGGTCGATCGTTCCACTTCGGACTGTCCTTTAAAAGCTTCCAGCAATGCTCAAACTTGAACTTACAAAATTGCATTGGTTTTGCTTGTAATGGTTCCTCAATTTCACCATATTGTTGTTTAGCCTCATCAAGCTACCAAAAAACATCATCATTTGTGCCGATAAAAAAAAAAAAAATACACAACCATTTGATTCATTTATGGAGCAACAATCCAGAATAGCTTAAGCATGCTTTCATCACTAGCATAAACATTGTGCATTATAGAGTACATAAAAATATTGCAACAGGAGTTCATATAAGCATTTCAAAAAACAGTTCCAAGACAAAAAAGTGAACTACAAACTTTAAGGAGTCGTTAAATTTTTTTTCTTGAAAATCTACAACAAGAAAATAATTGGTTTTTACTTACTATCATTTGTTCGTTCCATCCGCTTGGATTCAATCGTTCGATCTTGTTGCACTACTACAAAATGATATAAAGATCACAGTATAAAAACTAAAAAGATCTCACTTTTTGTAAAAGCGTAATAAAATGTTATGGACTATAGTTTTAATCTCAGTTATACGAAAAAACTGAGATGGATAGATTTTTTAATCTCAATAATCTAAAAAGTGAGATTATAACTTGTAGAATATATCTCATTTTTAAAAAACTGAGATTATATATGAAAGAATTTGTCTCATTTCGAAAAAAACTGAGATGAAAAGATTTTTTAACCTCAGTAATCTAAAAGTGAGATTGTAACTTAAAGAATAGATCTCGTTTTTGAAAAGCTGAGATTGTATATGAAAGAATATATCTCATTTCAAAAAAACTGAGATAAAAATAACCTTTGATCTCAGTAATACCCACAAAACTTGGAGACATCATGTGAAATAGCTTGCCACCTATTTTGCAACCCTTGAGCATTTCTCTTTGTTACACTGCCCAGAATTTGATGGAAACTCTCTAGAACTCGCAGCCATAACTTGGTAGACTTTTGATCCCTTCCCACTATCGCATCTCCAAATATATGTAGCCATGCTTTTACTAGAGCTTCATCTTCAACTTGTGAATAATTCGTTTTCCTCTGATTCTAAATTTCCATTTGAGTTTGACCTTGTGATTCTGATTCCATAGTTTGAGATGATTGAGAATAGTGATTTTCCATTGAAGGAAGAAAAAAGAATAAATAGGTGGAAATGGCAGTAGGCATGAAAGAATTGGAAGGGACGGGAAAAAAATTGGAGGGACAAACTGGCGGGAATTTTTTTTCGGATGAAGTGAAGGGTAAAAGTTTGGAGGGAAGGAAGAGTTGGTAGTGGACCCATTGATTTTGATTATGGGTACAAAATGTATAATGTGAGACTTCACATTGCTAACTTTAGCAACTCTTTAAATGAATAATTAAAAGCTGACGTGGCAAGTTTTGATTATTCACTTTTGATTATTACATTGTGGATGCTCTTAGAAGGTATTAATTATCAAAACACGTCTTGGGCCGTCTTTTTTCCTAATATTTCTGATATAGTAGTAATTAATTATCAGCCTAAATAGTAAAATGTGATATAATTCTTTTCTACTTTTGTTACTTTCATTTGTGTTTTAACTCAGCTATCATCAAAGCTTAGTGATTGTGTTCGTCAAAAAAATAGTAGGTAAATAAACGATTTCTAATGGAATGGACGTGAGGAGTTCTCCATGACCACTAGGTTTCGGGCGGCGGTTCGTTAGGACGGCGAGGGTTCCTCAGGCCGGTCCCGCTGGTGAATGGTGGCTCCTCTAACCCGTTCCTCTTCCATCGTCTCCAAATATGTTGTTCCTAGTCCGACGACGAGCGTAATTAATAAGGTGTGCAGTTGGTGTAAGGGGGTTTTTCGTTTTACATATGCTATTTTTTGTTTTTCTTTTCTACCGGTGGGTTCCCCCATTCTATTCTGTACCAATCTGGGTGTTCCAGATCTGGTGGGGGATGGTGGTGGGCAAATACCCCGGCACCTATTGAGGAATGGTCTGTTGTTGGTGGTCTTTGTGTCTCTGGATGTCTGTTTTGGGGCTGGTGGGTTTCGGTGGTGTTGTTGGTGGTTCAGTAGTGTTTGATTGGGCCGTGCAGCAGTTTTGGCTAGAAGAAGACTGGTTTTCGGTCGTCGTGGTCCGGTGGCGTTCGATTCTCATCCTATTCAGGCCGGTGACCCTTGTGGTCTTGTCCATGAGACCTATTAGATTTAATTAGTTGATCTGTTGTTGTTTTGCCTTCAGTTTCATCGATGCTTAATTGTTTAAGATTGGAGTTGTAGATTTTTTTTAGACCATCTGTTATCTTAACCGAGATTGATTATTATATATTGGCATTATCGCGAGGTCTGCTTCGGTAGTAGGTGCCTGAGATCGACGTTTAGGTTAGGTTGTTTTGGTTCTTTCTTGTATCTGTTTATCTGATGAGCTTGTGATGAATTAATGAATGACTCTTTTCAAAAAAAAAGAAAAAGGAATGGACGTCAATACTATACTGGTTGGCGTACTGGGATGGTACATTTCCCGCGTGTAACTTGATACTCCCTCCGTCCCAAATTGAATGTCAATTTTTGATATCCGTGCCAATTTCAACTCCTTATATCTTTCAATATGGATTTCAAAACATATGCAATATGGATCTTGTTTGATAGTTCTCGATTAATTCTATTATACAAAGTTTTCAAACTCATGAAAAACATTATAAATTGAAAGATATACGCGATGAAAATTGACACGGATTTCAAAAATTGTCATTCTTTATGGGACGGAGGGAGTATATTGTTTCAGATTTCCTGCAATATATATTTTATATATTATGAATTCGTTTCTGTATTAATGCACAATTGTAAGAGAGAAATAAAACAAATTTAAACACTTTTATATACCTTAATATTAGTGCTAATAACAAATTATCATGATTAACATGTTATGGACTCCAAGTTTCGTTAAATTACCATAAAATTCAACCTTTTTTTTTTACCAAGAGAAAAAATTAATACACTAGTAGTTTTGTACCCACTGAGATTCCAGTATAGGCGGGTAAAGACAGACACACCCAATATTAACCGGTATAGGTCGGTACAGATCACCAAGGTTTGTGTACTATCACTACTACAAAAACCTTAAATTATGACAGTAAAAAAGTGTCATTAAACACAAAATATGACAGTTTTAAAATTGTCATCTTTAGAGCTATCATTAAAAGTCTAGATTTGTTATAACAATAAAAAACTGTCATTAAACATATAAGATGACAGTTGAAACCTGTCATCTTTGTGATAAAAGATGATAGTTTTAATCCGTCATCTTTATTCGCAAAAAATAACGGATTTAAATTGTCATCTTATCTGTTCTCCATTCAAGAAAAAAAAACCAATTCTATTTCGAATGTGTGGCCGCCCACGTGGCACCCACATGCCTCTCGCATGGCCGCCCAGTGGCACTTGTGTGTCGCCTACTTAACACTTGTGTTGCCAACAAATATTTGCTTGCCCCAGGACTTAAACTCAAGACTTAAGTTCCTCGTGCGCATGTTACCAACTGAGCTGGCGTGTTTATTGTTAACAAAAGACAAACAAAAATATGTATACTATATTTTCGAAAATTTTAAGATGAGCACTTTTAATGTCAATTTTTGATGAAATTGTCATCATAGACATTGAAAGTATGAGATGACGGTATTAAACTATCATCTTCTATGTTTTTATGACGCTTTTTGATTGTCATCTTTTATGATCAACTGTAATGTCAGTTTTAATTAAAACTGTCATTAAAAGGGCTTAGTTTCAATGTCTCTTTTAAGGAAAATTGTCATTAATTAAAAGGTTTCCCATATGGGCTTCTGAAAGCGCCATGTTTTAATGTCGGTTTTAAGTAAAAACTGACATTAAAGAAAAAGATAATAATGTCACTTTTATTCTAAACCGTCATCTTATATCGCAACGATGACAGTTTGTAAGATAGACTGTCATCAAAAGTCTACCATCATATTTTTTATGACAATTTTACAAAAACTGTCATTGTTTCAATTTTTTGAGTGTCATCTTTTAAGGTTTTTGTAGTAGTGTATTTTTTCCCCAGTACGATATGTGATAGGTGCTGAAAAGCACCAATTTAATCTGCCTAATCTACGCTTTGTCGGTCCTTCTATATTGTTACTTGGTAAATTTTAGTATTTTGTGGTGTTTGTAGGTGCGAAAACATGCAATTTAGATGGTCTTAGGGAGTGTTGCCGCAAAGATAGGAATTGATCGTCTACAACCCTTGTGTGCATGTCTCAATTAAGCCTAGACATAAACCCAATTAATTGGCATTCGGGTAATGGCTAATTGTGCACGGTGAAATTGGGTCTTATGTTCAAGGATTCATTAGTGGGCCCAAGTATACTAAGGAATTGGAGAGGTTTGGTTAACATAGAATCATTGTTCCTTGAGGAAACTTTGGCACGACAATTCTTATAAGAGTGTAAATTCTGTCCGTCAAAGGTGAAAATCATGGGGTTTCCACCATTGCATGTGGACCCTACAAGACTTTTTTTTGTTACAATATGAACCGTTCATCTTGTAGAATACGTAGAGTAGTATACCTATGACAAAAATCAACATGATTGGATATCGATAAGTATATCAAAACTTGAATTTTGGTTTACAGAATGGAGGGTCATAGATTTTGAAGTTAAATTGTTTTTGGCAGTCCATTTCCTAAACCAAAATTTAATTTTTAATATACCTAGTGATGTCCGATCAATCTCATTTTTTGCTTGCATATACTATTATGTGGGCTCTATAAGATGAACGGTTCAGATTATAACAAAACAAGCTTGATAGGACCCATAATAGACTGCGGTTTCCACCTGTGGTGGAAAGAATTTTAACTCTTCTTATAAAAGTGGATAGAAGGGTTTATAGAAGGCTCTCTGGGCGGTGGCAGCTTTCAGCCGTGTTCGAGAAACAGGATGATGTGGACTCCGGCTTCAATGGCCGGCTAAACTCCATTCTTTAGGGGAAGATGAAGCCTCGTGCCAAGAAACTTTGTATGTGTATAGATTTAGGTTTTAATATTCCGATCAATTGTTTAACTAGAACTCGATCCTTTCAATTTTATGGAATGATTTTAATTCTTTTAATTTGTTTCGTATTTATATCCGCGGTTTTCAAATATGGAGTTAAACAATGGTATTTTTTTATTGTGGTTGGAGTTTTGAGATAGATTATACTTGTAAGACGGATCGTGTCGTTAGGCGATCAGACCGAGCTAGTGAGACGGTCCGTGCTACGGGATACTCTATACCTTTTAACAACCCAATTATTCTCTTGATGATTATCGAAAGGGATTGCAAGCTCTAACGATAGTCTTAAATGATTCGAATGTTAAACCTAGGCTATACATATCGTTGTTACGTGGTCGGGGTGGATTCGAAACCCTAGGTCTTTTTCTCATCAGTTTTCAAATCAAATAATTAGTAGCTTTCTTAATTAATTAGTTTTCTGAAATCAAACAACTCAAATTTTTTCCTTCGAATTAATCTTGACATCAATTGAAATTATAGTAACTTAGTCATACTGTCTCTATGAATCGACACTCGATTTTGACCACTATTCTACGGAGTATTAATTAACTCTAAAATTTTATAAATATATTTTTGACACGGTACGACGCGATCAATATGCAAAGTTCAATGGATTGTGTCCCATTGAATTTCTAGAATGCTGGCGTTCTGGTGATTCGCTTTAGCCCAACTCAACAGCTAGCTTTACACTACTGTACCCTTGACTTCAAATTCTAAAGTAAGAAAAGTGAAAACTAAATTTGCTTTCTTCCTCCAAGTTGGACTGGGAGAGCTGCTGTCCCTCGAAGGGACAGCAGCGTGCTGTCCCGATCAAGGGGCTCCGCTTCGGTCTTGCTCCGATAATCGAAAACGTTCACTTCGTAGAGCTCGTCGAGTTGAACAAATATGCAAAAAATAAGTTTGATCAGATATCATTAAGTGCCTGATCGGAACACATATAACTTGTCAATAATGGGTTCTAATATATTTGATCTAGTATTTTGGATCCATTCTTTTTAAGACAAAAAGATTTTGATTAAGCACTTAATGATATCTGATCGAGCTGATTTTTGATCGTTTAATCAACTCGACGAGCTCTCCGAAATGAACGTTTCTGATCATTGGAACGAGACCTAAGCACTGCCCCCTTGGCCGAGACAGCAGGCTGCTGCCCTCCAAGTTGATCTCGAGCTCCCGGAAACAAAAGAAAAAAACGTGTACATATGGAGAAAAGACAAAAGAAAAAAAACGTGGGTGGCTTTATTCTTCTTCTTTTATTTATTTATTTATTTATTAGGATTCACACTTTAAAGTCAAATATGGGTTATCTGTTGTTTTCATACACATGTCAATTAAAATGCCCATAAAAGGAAGGTTGTGGCTTGTTCAAAAGGAGAGCTACTAGTTCTCCATCTTTTTTTTTTTCCTTCTTCTTAATTTCTTGTACCATTTGCTGATTTTCTTGTTAGAGAAATTGAGAATAAATTGTTTATTCTTATTATGCCTTCAAGTAAGTTATTTTTATTTCTTCTGTTTATTTTACCTATAAATGTATGTTTATTTTGCCTATAAATATACGTAAGTAAGTAAGTTTTATATGTTAGGCTAATTTAACTGCTATGGCTAGGATAAAATACATTTTTAAATATCTATAATTATTTATGTCATTTATTCTCTCCAAAAGAAATACTAGCATGTTTTTCAATTGATAAGTTCTTCATCTTCATTTGCGTATTTTATATTAATCATAAAAATTGATTTTCATCATTTTTGTTTGGATTTAGTTTATGATTTTGAGAAAAAAGAATATAAACTATATTTTGATGGATTCAGTGAATGTTTTGATTCTATACTTTTATTGGCAAAAGAATAACTATTTTTGTGCAGCTACTAAGAAAAAGAGTTGTCAAGTTTATTTTTCACGATAAAAGAACTTTGCCACCAACTTATTGTGTAAAGAAATTGTAGATTTTAAAAACATAAATATTATATATAGATATGATGCATGTAATGTATTTCTGTACCCTTTTATTTTAGTTATTTGTTTAATCCATCCTTAACATTTTCAGGTTTATTGTTGAACTAGATTAGAAATTTTATTTAAGATTATTTAATTGAGTTCTTTAACACACAATACAAGTTCATGTGGATTCGACCTCGCTCAACTCATGGCTCGGCTCATTTAGTAATTAAGTCGAGCTCAAGTTTTGGACTCGTTTCCTAAATGAGCGAAGATCTCGGCTAGGCTTATTTGTATAGGCTCTGCTTGTTTAAAGAGGCTCATTTAGTAAATTAGCCAAGCTCTTGCAAGCTGAGCTCAAGCTTGTTTAAAAATGATCAGCCGAGCTACTAGTTTAAAAATGATCAGTCGCTTGGGAGAGAGGGGAGGTGTTGCCTCTCCCCTCCTCCCCCTGGGCGATCCTCCTCTCCTCTCACACTTCTGTCTTCTTTTTTCGTCTATTTTTCCTATTGAAAAACTGATCAGTTTAGGTATAGGGAGCTGAACATGGTGGCGATGGAGATCGATGCTGGCGTACGGCCGTTTACCCTCTGGTTGTTTATGGGAGCTGAATCGGCAGTTTCTCGGTGACTAGTTTGGGGGTTTCAGCTAGCAACGGGAGCGGTGAATGGTAAGATTTCTAGATCTATTATCTTTTTCCTCCTTTTGTCTATTTTTTTTGCCCCTATCCTAGTGGTTTGCTCCTCTTCTCACATGGTCGCTCCTCCATCTTTGACGTCCTTCTCTCAGTTGTGCTCGTACTCGTTTAGTTCCCTGTCGATTTTTTCTCATGGGTAAAGTGGTTTTCGGCCTAACGGCTAGGTGGTTATACCGATTATGGGCACGATTAGCATCGGTCCCCCATAGTATACACTACTTGGTGGCTACTTTCTAACGACTCAGTGAGCTTCCGCAGTAGGTGAGTTGGTGTGTGGACGGTTCGATTTTTCGATGGGTTGGCCATCGGTGGCGTGGTTGGTCTGTTGGCGTCTGTTCGGTTTGATGGTGGTCCTGTTCTACAAGTGGCCGTTGGCGGTGCTGTGGTGGTGATGTTTGAAGATTTGCAGAAAACTAGGGTTGGGTTTTGAGTATTCTTGGGCTTGGCCTAGCCAACTTTTGTGGGCTAGGTTTTCAGGGTGTTATAGAGCTTTAATTTTCAATTCTGGCTTTTTAGGCCTTTGGTTTGTTTGAGCTGTACTGTATAATCTAGGCTATTGTGGCCTTTAGGTGTTTGGGCGTCATACCCCCAGGCTGTAAAGCTTTACCCTTTTTATCTAACTTTGGTAGGATTTGTCTATAGTGCATAGCTAGGATGAATGACCCGATACATACATACCCTGTCACGCTCCGCCCCACAAACGGCACCCAAAGTGGGTCTGAGTTGGTGCAAGGACGTGACATTCCACACAAAAAGACCAAACCACACCACACAACCAGTTAGAAATAAACACCCAGCGGAAGACTTATCACCTTACATAAAAATATAAAAGCGTCAATGTATTGACCAACTAATTACAATCTCAATTACAACTAAGCAACCACATCTGTATTGCAATACTTTCAAAATTCTAAATTTCAACACATCCACTGACGACTTACTTATAACTTATATAAACCAACTTCTTTGTTCACTACCTACAACTAGCTCGCTCATCCATATCAACCAACGCTAGCCCAAACACTCCTCAACACGATGACTGATAGTGGACCCACTCTAACCACCTGCTATCTAGCAGTTCAAAAAAGAAAGCCAGAGTGTATGAGATATAGAAACATTCAATATAATACCACAATACCCAAAAGAATATCAACAAGAATACACATCACCAACATAACTGAAATACTCGAATGTATGCAACAGTTATAACCAACCTGTCCACCCAACAGAGCAGTAAAATTCAATGCACAACAACATAAATATAATCACATCACATGCAGTGGCACGTCTACCACATCCCATACCCAAGGTATTGTGTCCCGCACACCATATTCTCATTCACTGTTAATTAGACGGCACGGCTCACAGCATGTTGTGACTCACTCCACAATCCTTAAGCGGGTACAATCAACACACAACAACATGCATATCAATAACTAAACCACGGTTAACATAATATACAATCTCCAAGCATACATATCATCATGCATGCATATCAATAGCTAAATCATCAATTAGCATGATATACACCCACCACTATAGCAATATCTCATTAAAGATAACCATATCGAAAGCTAACTACGATTAGCAAGATATACACTCACTACCACAACAATAACTTATCAAAGATAACAATATCAAAAGCTAACTACGATTAGCAAGATATACACTCACCACCACAATAGTATTATATGGAGAAGAACCATATCAAACACACTCACCTTTGTATCGACCAAGGTATGCCAAACTTATGATTTCGACACCTCTCAATTGACCGGCTTGACATCTAGCCACAAACTAACCATATCAGTTTATTGAACACTTAAACGTCAAAACCAACTCCTAACAACAATCTATAACACCAACAATAGATTACAGATGCTTAAGGCATACTAGCATGTCCATCTCAAAGGTTTAGAAGTGTCCCTAAACAAGCGTAGCGCTCAAACACCGCATAACCCCTACATTTGCTTTGAAATCTACGACCAGCCTGTCATATTCTGCCTTTAACTTCCTATAGGGTTAAAACCAGATCATGAAACCATCACCACTAGAAAGTACACCTCCGGTACATGAATTTTGATATAAAATTTGCCCAACATAAAGTCCGGACGATAAATTTATGCTCGTCCAAAATTACACACACAACTATCCAAAATTGCAAATTCTGCACGTCTATCAACTTCAAATCAAAAACTGATTTGACCTAGTACAAACTAAGCCACAACCCCTTCATATTCCGAAAGGTATACGAGTCTAGTTTCAAAATCAAAAACCCATGCGCAAACCCGATACTCGAGCTAAGAAATATGACTATTTTCCCAAAATGTGTCAGTGCAGCAAATACAAAACTCTGCAGGGTCACAACAATTTGTAAAATGAGCCAAACTTAGATATGCATCTAATAAACCCCAAATTTGGTAGAGATCATAACAACATATCAAAGTTTATCCCTGATTTTTCCCAGAGTTTTTCAATAAAGGAACATAGTCAAAATCACCTACAAACTCAGAAATTCTGTGCAGCGAAGCACAATTTCCAGCAAACCAGTCCGTGTTCGAAAATTTATTAAAAATCGAATACTTAATATTTTTCAGTAATTCCAACGCCAAATATCACCAACTTATCAATCTTTAAGACTCATACGGACCCATAATCAGGAGGATCGCATAACTATAAAAAATTTGATGAAAGACGCAGCTCTGTAAGCTGTATGCTCAAAAATAGGAATCCAACCATAGCTTGGTTTATAATTTTTATCTTTTTCTACACTTCTCAATAAATTATGAAAATTTACCATTGTATACTAGACACATAAATGAACATCCAGTAAAAATTACAGAAATTCGAAAGCTTTTTAATTACCTTGAATAATTTTTTGAAGAACGGACCAAAGTCTCTGGCCTCCTCTTCTTTCTCTTCTCTTCTCTTCTCTTCACTTCTCTTCTCTCCCTCTCTCTCTCTCTCAAGTGTCGGCAGAAATGAAAGGAAAGGGGAAAATATCAGTACAAATACTCCCTCAAGATAAATTATAAGGTGTAGCCACACCGCCTCCCCACTTACGCAACCGACCAATAATACTTAGTTAAATACCCACCAAATGTGAGTTAACCCCATAAACACATAATTTAATTAAAATATGAGTTTAAGATACTAAATATCCGGATCGGGTATTACAACTCTCCCCTCCTACGAAAATTTCGTCCTCAAAATTAAAACCAACCGCCCCACACCAGCGACAACCAAAACTATTTGGTTGCTTAAAAAAGTCAAAGTGCCACGACCACATGTAAGAACAAAGATGTTACCTGTAATACCCCGTCATATCCTATACTTTCTTCATGATAGGAAAGAAATCGAAATAGCTTATGATTGAAACAAGACGCTTTTGCCCCTTGCGATAATGGGTGCTCCCCCTGTTTCTAGCCCCAGCTTCCATTCATAACGAGATTGAACTTACCAAGCAGACTTTCTATGTCTTGTGTCTGTCACGACCTTTATCATATATATACCCTTATCAACATATCGATAAATTGGCCGGAGAGTGAGACATTGTATTGTGTCTATGTAGCAATTGGGCAGAAATGCTCAATTGTGGCACAATTAGTTCAAATTCTTTCCGAAGTGAATGCTTTGGAATATTCCATTCTTGTAGCAGCCACCGCTTCGGATTCTGCTCCTCTACAATTTCTGACCCCATATTCTGGCTGTGCCATGGGGGAATATTTCAGGGATAATGGAATGCACGCATTAATAATCTATTATGATCTTACCCCTCCCGTATCTCCTTTCTTGATGTACCCTTATCAACATATCAAATAATGTTACTTTTGTCGATCAAAAAAAAAAATCAGCCGAGCTCGAACACTATGTACGTAACTCAGCTCGGCTCAACTTGTTTGCACCCCCACTCTTGGCAACTATACTTCGTTACGATTCATGCACGTGCAATTAACATTAAAATTTCCATTTTCCCAGCAATTTTATGTTATTTTTTCTCTATTTATAAAAAATTATACTCCTGTTTCCAAAGACCTTTTTTTTTTTTTTTTGTTGGGGGGGGGTGGGGGGGGGAAACATGGTGTTTCTAATTTTTAAAAACAGTCGAAAAAATTTACCAAACAAAACCTTTCTTGATCGACAATTGAGGAAGTTGTAGTATTTTTTGTTTGCTTATTCACACAAAAATCATAGTTTGGTACAGGGTTTTATTAATCAGAAAAAATAATTTCATTCATCACGATAAATTCGGGATACAAAATGAAATCAGTACAATATTGGAGGATAAAAAATGTATTGAGCAACTTCTTCTCGCGAAATCTTAACCTATGTCTCCACCTCTCATTTCTAAACTTATGATAAAAAATCATAGTTTGGTACGGTTTAACACTTATGTGCAGTGCAACATAAGAAAAGCCTGCATATTGATTCAAATTTCTTCAAATTTCTAGCGAATAGACAATTGAATAACACCTACTATTTTACGCTCCGTTTGGAACTTAAAGAAAGTGAGGATAAAAGGAAAAAAAATGATAGGAAAATGAGAGAGAAACGGGGGGAAACTTGCACTACTCATATAATAAGGAATACAAGAATTTGTCGCCTTTTTTTTTTTTTTTCAAAATTGTCGGAATTTCATTGATAGAAAGGAAGAACAAATACACTAAAAGAAGCTCTCATACTCATGGAGAGAAATGGACAGCCAGGTAGGCCTCCCAACTCAAGGGACACATCTACACCTCCAAAACCACAACTAGCAACCCATTAACACTCGAAGTCGAAACCTCTACCAATGTGAAGGAGACAACTCCACAAAGGGAGAAGAACAGAAAAAAGAATACCTGAAACCTCCACCAACGGGGAGGAGACAACTCCATAGAGAGGAAAAACAGAAAATAATTAAAACTAGTAAATAAAACAACCTTCTCTTGGTTATTGATCGTCGCTCCTTCGACCCATAGGAGAGGGTTGAAGGGGGATGGGAGAAACCATGAGGCGAACCTGACCGGAGTAGAAAGCAGCGTCGAAAGGATTGAAGAGCGCAAGACTGGAGCCACCGGTGTGAAGCCAAGCCACTAGATCAGAAAGTATCGCCGCTTGTGCATCGTCCTGGAAAGCCGTTGGAGATGGGGAAAAGACGGAGGGATGTTGAGGTCAGACGGGAATGGGGGCAGAGATCCTTCTAGGGAGAGTCGAACGGAGGGGGAGTGAGTCTAGAGGAATTTGTTGCTTTCTCTTTTTTATAACAATGGTACGGAAATTTTTTTAATGTTCCGTTCTTTTCTTTTGCACAATTTCTAAGCAAAGCCTTGAAGCTTGACGCTTAAAAGAAGTACAAATTAATAGTGAAGCTACAGAAGTTGGTGGGATAGTTTTCCAGGAATTAGTTGAAGTGTGTATGTTAGTTCAGACACCGTGATGTTTATCAAAAGAAGATGCCTACCTTCTCATATTAAATTTGTGGGAGATATGGTAGGATACTTCATGTTCCCATTCGGCCAGTTTCTCGTACCGAAACGATGAATTGAAGGTAATATTGTTAACGATGAATTGAAGGTAATATTGTTAAATTTCTTGGAGGGTTCCAACCTAAAATTAATTGAAAATAGGTAGAGTAACCTTTAGAATATATTAACCAAATTTGGTTGGCTTAAATGAACGATGTAGAACAAGTCTAACACTCCCCTTCATGTGCAGCCCGGATGCATGTGGGGGTGACAGACCAGGAGCTGAGCGATTGACTTGGTCGATAGAGATGACAGAGACTTTCCCTCGAAAGGTGAGGTCACCCAAGATCTAGCTTGGATACCACGTTAAAGTATCCAATTCCAAACCAATTAGCAAAGAGTAGAGAAGCCTCCCAGGCTCATATACTAGTTTTGGAATAGATAATTAACCGATGTGGGACAAACTCCAACACTCCCCCGCACGTTCGACCCCGACTAGCACGTAGAGACGTAAACAACGGATCCGGAACACACGGATCACAATGAAAGAAAGTGCAATTATGGCACTGACAAAAGGGGAAAAGCCCTCTGAATCCCTAGCTCTAATACCATGTTAATTTTTCTGGAGGGTTCCAACCTAAAATCAATTGACAATAGGTGGAGTAACCTCTAGAATACATTAACCAAGCTAGGGTGGATTAAATGAGCGATGTGGGACAAATCTAACGAATGTAAGTCCATGTCGACTAATTCCTAATTAACGAAGTGGCACACGCTGCATAAGATGAAGTTCAAACGAATAATATGTATATTTGTCTAATTTGTGCCCCAAAAATCAGCTTCCACCATTCATAATACTGATTAATTACTGGAAATTTATTATTCATTCAAAATGGACCAGCGTCATAAAAATACTTCTTGAGCTTCTCTGATATCCTCGAGGCTCCACATGCAAATCCAGACGACTCTCCAACCTACACAAAATAATACTCCAAATTTTAAAATTCTCAGCATTCATTTGGACACCATATAAATCAGAAAAAGAAGAATTAAAAAACCAAAGTCATTGCACAATATAAACAATCAACGGTCATTCTAAATTTTTAGGATCGAGAAAGTAAAGCCATTGGAAATCAAATTGAATAGGTACAGAAGACGTGAGATCAATGAGAGGCATGGCAAGTCAATATTGTATGTGCCTGATCAGACTGAAGGTTGAACATCAATCACGGAAACAACTCATTAATCTTGTAGAGTGCCAAGTCGATCATTATACGCTCACTCAAATATTGCACGGTGCCGCACAGCATCTCTCCAGGTTAGGGAAATAATGTTGAGAGAAATATCTAGATTCAACACTTAAGGAAACTAAGCGGGCGTCTGCTGAAGCTTTTATTATTATAATTTTTTAGCTTGGAAAAAAAATATGAATAAATCTCCATAACGGGTACATCGAAAGCAAAAGTGTAACACTTGTTTGGTTTAGGTGTTTTGGCTAGGGTTTGTTTTGTTTGGGCTAGCCTATATTGTCTACGGGCTGGTTCTCAAGGTTTTTAGCATGACCTATGTTGTTTATAGGCCTTGCTTTTTTTAATTTGGATTGGGTCTCATGTTGGGCTTGATAGATGTATTTGGGTTACAGGTTATGTGGGCTTTCATGTTACATTTTTCACCTGTATAGACCCTTTAAGTGTTTTAGGCTAGATCCATTGGGTATTTCTTTGTTGGCTTCTTGCCAACAAGAGCTTTGTTTTATAAACCTTTTTCAGATCAATAAAATTTTTGTTTTGCCTTTCAAAAAAAAAAAAAACAACAGAATCGAAAAAAACGAACGAAATGTTGGAAGGCACAGAAACAGACCAAAGAGCAAGAACCATATAGAGGAGCCTAATTAGGCCAGCTTTTTGTTTTAGTTTCTCCTTCATTTCATAATTCGTGTAAGCTTGTTTGCCATATATTTTTCTTCAGTATTTAGGAAATAAAAACTTAGATAACTTTGTTGATTCTCTATTTTGGTGCATGCTTTTGAGTTCTGCTATTTGCAAAATGAACTTCTATCAAAATCTAAGTTGCCACACACACCCAACCTCCGGATAAGTTGTCTCTTAATCCAGGAATATTGAAGCTTAATTTCCAACATAGCAAGGTTCTAAATAACGGTAATGGGACACGTAAACGGTACGTCGATGTGTACGGTATCGAAAATATCAAATGATATATACGTAGAATCCATTGTTGCGGTTATCATTTTTGAGAAAAATGATTTTTGGTGCCGAAATCATTCGTAACAGCCGATTGGCTGCAACGGACCAATATGTAACGGCCTGTGACTCGGTCTGTAAACTGGTTTAGGATATCGTCATACTGTTTTTTTCCGGCCTGTTGTTTTCGGCCCTTTGCCTCCTCTCTTCCAATGCTCTATTGGAAGTTTTTTTTCCCTATTCCATGTATCAATATCATGGATTAGGTTTCCTTCTCTTTGATGTACCCATATCAAGTTTTTAATAATAAAATCTTATTGCCGATCAAAAAAAAAAATGAACTAATAAGTAATAGAAACTGTTTCAATTCTACGGCCGAAAAACCGGTACGTATTGACTGTAACGTTTAAATCCTTGCAATATAGAATGGCGAATCTCACATGTCTTGATATTATATTATCATGACGAACTCCAAAAAAAATAAATAATTAGAAACTGCTAGTAAATAAGTAGAATTGTCATTTTTCTACGTACCTTGCAGTGAATTGTGTGGAAAACTGTATCACCAACTGTAGAAAAGCTGGCATTCACAACCTCAGCTTCCTCCTCATGAATCAACCGGATAATCTCATTGAAAATGGGCTGACAATCCAACCCAGTAATCAAAACCACTTCTAGGGCTGATCCCATTTCATGGATCTCAATTTGTGGTGATCTGATCATCATACCCACACTGCTTGACGTGCTGGTCATTCTTGGATTAGGGTTCTTGCCAGGTGGTCTCATCATTTTGCTGTCTCTCTTCTTCCTCATTTCCTCCAATTCTTTCTCTAACTTCTTGATATAGGTTGACGCTTCGTCTAGTTGATCCGGCAGCGACATTGCTTCCTGCAACCCCATCAAAATTAAGGTCATCAAATTTACAGGTATTTTTTTTTTCATTGGCAAAAATATAAATATGTAGATATCAAAACTCGACAAGAATACATCGAGAATAAGAACAAATTTACAGATGAGAGCCTGAATCAGTTTACTAAAGCACGATTCCAAAATAAATTTGGATTAACAGGACAATTACACGGCATACTAACTCTAATTTTAAAACTAACTTCTTGCTTTTGACTCTTCCACGTCACCAGCAGATTCAAGTTATACCATTCATAGTAATCTTTGTAATTTATTTTTAAAGATTAATAAAATTCTCTTTTGCTGTTAAAAAAAAAAAAAGTTATATCGTTTATATTGATGTATTATAACCTTCATCACATATATTCATAATATCACCAAAAAATCCAATAACAAAAGATGGATATTGCGCCCAATTTTTGCAACAAATTTATTGAATCCGATACAAGTGTTGAGAATTTAAGAGGAGTGCATAAATACACCCAAAAATGGTTTCTTGAAATTTCCTCAAAAATGGTTTCTGTCCCAAAAAAGTTCTGAAAAAACAAGTTTGCAAATTATATATCTACCAAAAAATTCCTAGGAAACAAGTTTCAAAAATCATCTATGAAGTGTGTGTGTATATATGAGAACTGTTCAGTAAAACTGCAAAAATGAAAAATAAATGAAACCATGTGTCTTGAACCCTAAGAATAATTAAAAAACGTACGCAAATCATACATAAACATTAAAAAAATAAAAAACTGATTCAAAAAATTGCTAAAAACCATTAGACTGATATATATATATATATATATATAGAGAGAGAGAGAGAGAGAGAGAGAGAGAGAGAGAGAGAGAGACCATAGAAGGGCGATGGGGAACTAAGGAATGGAGCTTGGAATAGAGGGCCTTCATATGATTTCTTCTATTTTTCTCTATAGTCTTTCTATCAGCTCTAGGGTTTTGCTCCATGTCAACTTAATTTGATCGCTTGAAGAATGAGAAGAAGGAAAAAAGCAGATGTAAGTGGTTGTGTGTGTTGGAGGCTTTTATCAAGAGGAGAGAAAAGCTGATCAGTGTATAACAAAAGCACAACATCTATCGCAATCATATACTAGTAGTATATATGGTGAAGGAAAAAAGCTAGCAAAACTTTTCAGAGTGTACGCAAGCTAGCTGGGTCTTTCTTCAGGATGGTCCACAGAATAATTCTTTTTTTTTTTTTTTTTTTGAAAATTGTGATTTTTTAGAACAAAGAAAAATGGAAATGAAAGCGTAGGTACTGTGCGAATCTCGGCTCCAACAACCTCGTCACCTTGATGTTGATCATTGATTGGGATTTGTCACAAAATACACCTCAAGTACAATACGCAGTCTTTGAATGACTTTGAATTTTTCCTTTTTCTTGGCAAAAGAAATTTTTTATAAAAACTCAAAAAGGGTACATCGAAAGGAGAGCAAAATAGCAAGAAGAGCTAAGCTGCTACCCCAAAAAAAAAAAAAACTTTGAATTCACTATGTTTTGGATAAAAGTTCATAACATTAATCTTCAAGAGAAAAATTATTTTACAGCGGTGCCGTGAATATACTTTGTGGCACTCGATTGCACACGTCCAAAAGTGTTTTGGACGGTCCGAATTTTCAAAAAACTATTCCCTTGAAGAGCTTAATTCTTCGTTGAAAGAATTTTTTTTTAAATTCGGACAATTGTTTGCCGAAAAGGACGGTTAAAATTGTACGGAGTCGTGAATAAGTTTCTCTCAATCTTCAATATTTGTAGGTTATGAGCTTTTATTTTGATATTCTGAATTTAAGAATATGTTATGAATTGTTAGACGAACGATATTATGATTTATCATGTTAAATGTTATAAATTAAGGAAATTGAATTTTACACTCCCCTTTTTGACATCTACATTCTTTTTGTTGGATTTTAGTGTTGAAAGTGTATGTAATTTTTTTTGCTAGAAGACAAAAAAATGAGTGTAGATGTCAAAAAAGGGAGTGTAGAATTAAATTTCCTAAATTAATGGCTATTGAATGAGATTACAAACCATAGTTACAAAAAGGGTTGCCCAGAAGATAGTTGTAGGCGGTTCGGTCGCTCACCGCATTTGTCATTTTTTCCATCCGTACCCGTCTACGTGTAAAAGAAGGGCATTAAGGTCATTTAGTTGATTAGATGATTAGTTTGATTAGTTGAGGAGATTAGCAATTAAGTAGGTTTTCAGAGGATATAAAGGGGTTTCCCTCATTGTAGCCATTCAGAAAAACAGATTACGATTGAAAGAGAAATTGAAAGTCACTCCTCTCTTTTCCACTCTCTCTCTCTCTCTTTCCTTCTTGATATGTGATTCTGTTCTTGATTGTTAGAAAGATTTCAGTTTTTCTATATGGTATCAGAGCACGTAATGACGAAAGTCTGTCGATCCTAGGCTTGTACATCAAGAACAGACCTCTTCTGCAACTTAGGGTTTTAAATTTCAGTTAGGGTTTCAATTCCAATTGAACCTCTTCTTCCGACTCACGTCTCAAGATCCTGACGATTTTGTTCTGTTCAATCATGTCTACAGCAACTGCCACAGCTTCTACTTCGGTTGTAACCCTACCACCGTCTTTAGCTTTCCTGGTTTCCAATTTTCACTCTTTGGTGAATATCAAATTGGATGGTTCAAATTATCTTCTCTGGAGCGCTCAAGTCGAAAGTGTCATGGAAGCAAACGGATTTTACGGATATCTCGATGGTTCGATTGAAGCACCGCCTTTACAAATCCGTAATGAACAAGGTGAAATCAGTTTGAATTCTGCTTATTCTCTCTGGAAATTGATTGATTCACAGCTGCGATCTTGTATCACTGCTTCTATTTCTCAAAACACACTTCCATATGTTCTAGGGTTACGATCTGTGCATCAAGTATGGCTTTCTTTGTCGAATAGATACAATTCCTTGACTGAATCGCATGTTCAAGAACTTCGCGATCAACTGTATAATTTGTCTAAGACATCCACCATAGATGCATATTTGATAATATCAAGGAGATAGCGCAAAAATTGGCTGCATCTGGTAGTCCGATTGAGGATGATGAACTTGTTTTTAGGACTTTACATGGCTTACCTACAGCCTTTAATGGACTTCGAACTGCTGTTCGTGCTGTACGCATTAAAGGTCATAGTGTGAGTTTTGATGAACTTGTCACAATGTTGAAAAGCGAGGATGTTCAGTTACTTAAAGAATCCACATCAAAGACTGATGTTCAAAACTCTTCAGTTTTAGTTGCTACACATGGATCACAAATAGCACATAGTAGTGATTCAAGGCCATCTCAGTTTCCTAATGTACCATCTGGTCCTTATGGGGTTCTAAATCAGGGGTTTAATTCTCTTGGGGCCTCAACTCAGTTTGGTCAATCCCCTCACTTTGGTATTTCAAATCAGGCTTCACACCTGTTTGGTCTTCCAAATCAGTTTGACACTCAGTTTTTACCACAACCGTTTGGGTCTTCACAGCTTGGTTCTCAACAGTTTGGGTTACCTCAGTATAGTGTACAACAGTTTGGGTCTCAACAGTTTGGACCACAGCAGTTTGGGCCTCCTCAGTTTGGTTCCCAACAGTTTGGATCTCAGCAATTTGGTTTTTCTAGAGGTTTTACAAGAGGAAGGGGCAGAGGTCCAAGAATGCCTTGTGACATTTGTGGAAGGAGTAATCACTCTACCAACTATTGTTATTATAAATCACCACAGCTGAATTTTTCTCCTCAATTTTCTTGGAGAGGTCCAGTCCCTTCTAACTCTTGGGGCAACACCGCTGGTATTCCAATGTTTCAACCTCATCAGAATTTTCAACCAAGTTCATCTTCACAAGTTCCCATGACTGTTTCTCGACCTACTGGACCTTCACAGGCTAATTTTGCTGCCTTTTCTGATGCCTTTTCTGCTCTGAACATGACACCTTCTTCCAGTAACAATCCACCAACAGCCTTGAATTTGACTCATATGTCACAGGCTATGCCCCAGATGCCTTCTTCCTCTTCCGATCAGGCTTCTCATACTCAACCATGGTATTTTGACAGTGGAGCCACAAACCACATAACCAATAATCTCCAACATATAACCAATCCTCAGCCTGCGGGATTCAGTGATGGTGTTGTGGTTGGAAATGGCACAAATCTACAGGTTTCTCATACTGGCAAAGGTCTGCTCCCAACTCCCTCAGGTCATTTTCTTTTGTCTCATGTTCTTCACACTCCACAAATTACTCATAATTTGATTTCTGTATATCAGTTTGCCAAAGATAACAATTGTCTTCTCATTTTTGATTCATTTGGTCTTGAAATTCAGGACAAGATTACTCACCAGATCTTGTACAAGGGTCCATGTCACAAGGGGCTGTACCCCATTCTGAACTCTTCTGATTCTTCTTCTGCTGTCCCTTCTTCAGCTGCTCTAGTAAGCTCATCCTCTTCTTCTGCTATGCTTTGGCATCAAAAGCTTGGACATCCAAGTCTTCCTTTGTTTCTTTCCTTAATAAAACAGCATGACTTACCTGTTACCAAGCCACATTTGATCAATTGTAAATGCTGTAATATGGCCAAGAGTCATAAACTTCAGTTTTCTACTTCAGAAAATAATACTACTGCTCCTTTTCAACTAGTTCATATGGATGTGTGGGGCCCTTCTCCCATTCCCTCTCATAAAGGATTTAGATATTATCTTCTTGTTGTGGATGATTTTACTCGATTCACTTGGTTATTTCCTCTTCATTACAAATCTGATGTGCAACAAGTTGTTGCTCAGTTTAAAGCCTATGTTACCACTCATTTTCACACTTCTATACAGACTGTTAGAAGTGATAATGGGGGAGAGTTTGTTAATCATTTTCTTTTGCATCTGTTCTTATCTAATGGGGTTATTCATCAAACCTCCTGTCCAAATACACCTGAACAAAATGGTCGTGCCGAAAGAAAGCATAGGCATCTTATTGAAACTACCATAGCTCTTTTGTTACAAGCTAATATGCCAAATTCCTTTTGGCTTGAAGCTCTAACTACTGCTGTATATCTCACTAATAGAATGCCTCATACTAGTCTTAAGTTCCAAATTCCCTATGTTCTCTTGTTCCAAACCTCTCCTAATTACATGTTTCTCAAACCTTTTGGTTGTTGTTGTTATCCTTGGTTAAAGCCCTATGCTTCACATAAGTTGATTCCCAAGTCTAAACCATGTGTTTTCTTAGGATATTGTCCTAATACAAAGGGTTATAGATGCTATGATCCTAGTACAACCAAAGTTTATGTCTCAAGACATGTAGAATTCATTGAAACAGAATTTCCTTATTCTGATTTGATCAAGTCTTCTGTACCTCCTTCTGATTCTGCATCTCATTTTCGTATTCCTTTAACTACTTTTGGTGACATCCTTATTCCTGTTTCTATGCCTTTGTCATCTAATGTTTCTTCTTCTAGTGCTCCTAATAGTACTATGCCTATTCCTCTTGTGTATTCTTCTATGTTAACTCCTACTGACGTTACAGTTTCTGTTCCAGTTACTTCTTTTCCAGTTGAAGGTAATACTTCACCTCCTATTATGGATCATTCCAATTCTAATGTGTCACACAATTCTTCTCCCACAGTATCCAATTCTACTTCTGACAATCATGTTGAAATGTTTAACCCTGTGTTGTCACATTCGTCTCATTCTTCTCCTGCTCTTTCTCTTTCTCCAGTTCCTCCTCATCATTCTATGACCACTAGATCACAGAATGGTATTGTTAAACCCAAGAAACTTTTTGGCATGATTGTAGTTGGTTCTAAGGAATCTTTGCCAGACAGAGAACCTGGACATTTTTCTGAAGCCAATCATCATCCTGTCTGGCAACAAGCAATGCAAACTGAATATACAGCTTTGGTTCAACAAGGAACATGGAATCTTGTTCCTCCTCCACCTAGTGCTAATGTGATAGGTTGCCAATGGATATACAAGATCAAACGTAATTCTGATGGCAGTGTAGCTAGGTACAAAGCTCGTTTAGTGGCTAATGGGAATCAACAGGCTGAGGGTATTGATTTTACTGAAACTTTTAGTCCAGTCATCAAACAACCTACAGTTAGAGTTGTTTTGAGTTTAGTTACTCATTATGCTTGGCCTATTAAACAGTTGGATGTTACTAATGCATTTCTTCATGGAGTCATTGATGAAGAAGTTTATATGAAGCAACCCCTTGGGTATAAGGACCCTGATCATCCAACTTTTGTATGCAAACTTAATAAAGCCTTGTATGGACTGAGACAAGCTCCTAGAGCTTGGTTTTCCATGTTTTCTGGTTTCCTTATTCAACAAGGTTTCACACAAAGCCTAGCTGATGCCTCTCTGTTTGCCAAGAAATCTGATGGTGGTATTACTTTAGTTCTTGTATATGTGGATGATATTTTGGTTACAGGGAGTGACACTGAGTATATCACAGAGTTGGTTAAGATTCTCAGTACCAAGTTTATTATGAAAGATCTTGGATCACTAAGCTATTTTCTGGGTATTGAAGTGCTTCAACATGGCTCTGGTATTATTTTGTCTCAAACAAAATATGCTACCGATCTTCTTGCCAAAGCAGGGATGCAGGATTGTAAGTCTAGTCCCTCTCCTTCTTCTTCTAAACCTGCAGTTTTTGACCCAGATCCTGACTTTGCTGATGTACATTGGTATCGGACTGTTGTGGGCTCTCTTCAGTATTTGACCCTCACTAAACCTGAAATCTCTTTTGCTGTTAATGTTGCTTGCCAACACATGCACAGCCCTAAATATAGTCATTTTGTGTCCGTCAAACGCATTTTAAGATATATCAAAGGCTGTATCCATGAAGGTTTACACTTTGTTCCTGGTTCTTTGCAATTAACTGCCTTCACAGATGCTGATTGGGCAGGGGATTACTTAGATAGAAGATCTACATCTGGTTATTGCTTGTATCTTGGTCCGAATCTTATATCGTGGTGTGCCAAAAAGCAGCATACGGTTGCTCGATCATCTACTGAAGCTGAATACAGATCACTTGCTCAAACAGCTGCAGAAGTTTCTTGGATACAACAACTTCTAGTTGATTTGCATGTCCCTTTTTCTATGCCTCATGTAATCTGGTGTGACAATATTTCTGCCATAGCACTGGCCTCCAACCCTATTTTCCATGCTAGGACTAAGCATGTTGAGGTAGACTATCATTTTATTCGAGAAAAAGTTCTCAACAAGCAGATTCAGGTCAACCATGTTGGGACTCTTGATCAAATTGCAGATATATTCACCAAATCTTTGACTGTGGATAGGTTTCTTTTTCTCAAAGCCAAACTCAGGGTGTTTCCCACACCCATGAGTTTGCAGGGGGCTGTAAAAGAAGGGCATTAAGGTCATTTAGTTGATTAGATGATTAGTTTGATTAGTTGAGGAGATTAGCAATTAAGTAGGTTTTCAGAGGATATAAAGGGGTTTCCCTCATTGTAGCCATTCAGAAAAACAGATTACGATTGAAAGAGAAATTGAAAGTCACTCCTCTCTTTTCCACTCTCTCTCTCTCTCTCTTTCCTTCTTGATATGTGATTCTGTTCTTGATTGTTAGAAAGATTTTGTAACGCCCCGACTTTTCGGGAGTAAAATAAAATGATTTCTTAAGAAAATTTTGCTAAATAAACATAATTTTCCAAAATAAAGATTTAGTTATTACAATCTCAAGGGAATCTACTGATTCAAAATATATTAACTTCAGAGCTGACTCTAGACTTGATACGAATCCTAAGCATCCTCGATCTTCGTTACTGATATTCTTTTCGTGTCGAACTGCATCATCGTTGAACCTCCTCCATTAAATCCTGCGCCCTCTAGCAAATTGATCGCCGAAGCAATCGATTTGCCAGAATACGAACGTATTCGTGAGTGATAAATCACCCAAAGAGAATAATCCAACCCAACCACCCTCTTACAATTACAAACTAGCAAGTAAAACAGGATAATCATGATGCGAATAAGTAAAATAGAGATTTTTCACGCCAACCAGTTCATTACTATCCATTAGCCTAACGTGTGATCCAAAATCTCCCTACGAGATCTTTTCTCCCCAACCGCTAGCCATGCTCGGGTCCCATGAGATCACTTCCTTGTGCTCATAGATAACCTAAGTTACAATACTACAACAAGGGGATAGCTTATCATGCCTGAATCACAACTAGGGTTCGCCTATCTTATATACCACATCACAATCATCACTGGACACACGCCAGTTTATCAACTCACCACTGGATACACGCCAGTCTACCACCACAAAACATCACTGGACACACGCCAGGTTTTATCGTCACAAAATATCTCTGGAACACTCGCCAGGTTTTATCAACATAAAACGTCACTGGACCACCGCCAGGTTTTATCGTCACAAAATATCGCTGGACCTCTCGCCAGGTTTTAACATCACAAGATATCGCTGGACCACCGCCAGGTTTTATCAACAGAAAACGTCACTGGACCAACGCCAAGTTTTATCAACCGAAAACATCTCTGGACTACCGCCAGGTTTTAACATCACATAATATCGCTGAACCACCGCCAAGTTTTATCAACAGAAAATATCGCGGGATCAGCTCCAGGTTTTATCAAAATATCACTGGGCTTACTTTGCCAGGTTTTATCAAAATATCATCACAGACATCACTGGGCTTACTCTGCCGGTTTAAATCATCGGCTTACTCTGCCGGTTTTAAATCATCACAACCATCACTGGGCTTACTCTGCAGTCTTAAATCATTTTCGGGCTTACTCTGCCGGTTTTAAATCATCACAGACATCACGGGCTTACTCGCCAGTCTTAAATCATTACAAACATCACGGGGCTTACTCTGCCAGTCTTAAATACGCAGTAACCTCTAAATGTAAATAAATTTCACAATTTATCCATTACTTAACATCGCTTCTACGTGATTTCTATTTCAGTATACCACCCCATGTCCCTAGGGTCCAATCTATCATTCAAATGAAGTATCGATACAATATCAATCATAAAAATAATTAAAAATGAATAACAGACGGATCAAAATAATTATTAAGCAATGCAATCATATAACTTTTTATGACTGGGCCGCTGCCCTTAATCTCGTATGGTCACAAAGTCATTAAGAATGTAAGAATTATTTAATTAAGATTAAAAAAAATAATTTTCTAGACTTCTATTAATTAATTATAAGTAATTATATTAATTAAATACTACTTAAATACATTAATTAGGTAAAAATATTAGAATAAATATCGTAACCTTAATAAAGGTCCTAACAGTCCCCTATAATAAGTTCAAGTGCTAAAAGTTGGGTTTGGATGCTCACGGAATTATTTTAAATAAAAGGATTAAATTAATAGACGAAACAAGAATAAATAGACGATAAATAATTAAAGAGTTGGAAATATATTTATATTTACAGGATATCATTCTAGGACTGTAAATAGTCTAAATAAAATTATTCGGATTTTTAAACCTTCTGTATAATATTTTACGATATTATTATTAAGAAACAATGCTTAAATAATAATAAATAGTAAATCAAATAAATAAAATTTTATTTTAATAAAATATCACCTTTGAACTGTCAGGAGTCTAGGAAAATATTTTCGATGTTAAAAATATTTTTATAAGGTCGTTATTAATTTTCGTTTATATCTTTAATTAAAAATAAAATAAATAGCAAATAACATTAAAAAGTTATGAAATCAACAACTTATGATCTTTAATAAGTTAGGAATCTAAGAAAAATAGTTTGGGGATTTATAGAGTAATTTAGAAGGTCGTAACGAATTTTAGTTTACAAACGATCTCACGATTACGAATAAAAATTTAATAATAGTAGATTAAAATAAAAAAATATGAAACTAACAAGTTATGAACTTTAGAATGTTAGGAACCTAGGATAAAAAATTTGGAGTCAAAATCTATTTTTAAAGGGTCGCAAAATCAATTCGATACGACTCAACCAAAAACCGCACGGCTGGCCGAGCGGAGTTCGCGGCCGCGAGGTCCAACCGCCTGGTTCTTGCGGTTCAGCAACCCGAAGGTTGCGGCCGCAAACTTTCTTGCTGTTTTCGTTTTTTTGTTATTTTGACGAGGTTTTTGATGCATGGGGGCACGAGGCTTATTGGGTTATGTCTATAAATCGTATATATACTTAGAGGAGGCTTCGGATCGAATTATAATACCTTAGTTCGGATTAATTTCGTTTTCTATCGAAAACGTGATTTTTGGGAAGACGACTTTAATTCCTTCGATCGGAGGACCTTGGGACCGAATTGCTTGATCTACGGTGATCCTTGGGATTGTAGTAAACAACTTGAACGATCAATTTGGGTTTCGACGAACGGAACCTCGAAACCCACTTTTCTCTCTCTAAAATTCTATCGATTGTAATTGATTTCTCTCTGGTTTTTCTCTCTTTTCTGACTCCGTGGGAGGTGGTAGAATAGTGTACGTGCCCTAGGGTCGGTGTGGTGTGTATATATAGGAGAATTGGATGAGTTTCGAATTAAACCGAGTCCTAACGGTATCGGGTTTTTGCATGGACGAATTACGCACGAATTTTGGGTCATGGAGGAGGTAGAGATTGAGTAGGAGAGTGAGGGAGAATATAGGCGTGCATGCATGCATGTATTGTAGGAAAAATAAAAGTATGCATGCATAATTGTATCTTAAAAATAATAATAATAATAATAACAATTGTATTAGGAAAATAATTTTTAATAACATAAAAAAAAATTGGGTCAAAAATCCGGGTCGTTACAACCTACCCCCCTTAAAATAATTTCGTCCTCGAAATTTGGGTGTACTAGATTTGGGTAATCGGTGCGCATAGTATTGGTTCGCTCTCAAATTGATTTCTCGATGTCGCCAAAGAATTCGGATGAGTTGAATGGTTTTTGCGTTGGATTCAATCCTCACTATGATCTTGGTCGGAATCAATGTTGATTTCGTAAAATCTCGGAGCTTGAGTCGCATCACGTAAATAAATATTTATATGATATACTTAGGTAAGATATCTAGTGGTTTAGGGAACTAATAGATACCGTAAACGTTTAGCTATTTGAATTTATGCTCTTAGAATGTGATCTACCCAAGGCCGAGAGTTGAACCTACGCTCTGATACCATTTGTAACGCCCCGACTTTTCGGGAGTAAAATAAAATGATTTCTTAAGAAAATTTTGCTAAATAAACATAATTTTCCAAAATAAAGATTTAGTTATTACAATCTCAAGGGAATCTACTGATTCAAAATATATTAACTTCAGAGCTGACTCTAGACTTGATACGAATCCTAAGCATCCTCAATCTTCGTTACTGATATTCTTTTCGTGTCGAACTGCATCATCGTTGAATCTCCTCCATTAAATCCTGCGCCTTCAGCAAATTGATCGAAGCAATCGATTTGCCGTATCATTTAACGTATTCGTGGAGTGATAAATCACCCAAAGAGAATAATCCAACCCAACCACCCCTCTTACAATTACAACTAGCAAGTAAAACAAGATAATCATGATGCGAATAAGTAAAACAGAGATTTTTCACGCCAACCAGTTCATTACTATCCATTAGCCTAACGTGTGATCCAAAATCTCCCTACGAGATCTTTTCTCCCAAACCCTTAGCCATGCTCGGTCCCATGAGATCACTTCCCTTTGCCGTCGGTAGATAACCTAAGTTACAATACTACAACAAGGGGATAGCTTATCATGCTCGATCATTTCACAATCATTACTGGACATACACCAGTCTATCAATTCATCTCTGGACACACGCCAGTCTATCAATTCACCACTGGACACACGCCAGTTCATCACCACAAAACATCACTGGACACACGCCAGGTTTTATTATCACAAAATATCTCTGTAACACTCGCCAGGTTTTATCAACATAAAACGTCACTGGACCACTGCCAGGTTTTATCGTCACAAAATATCGCTGGACCTCTCGCCAGGTTTTAACATCACAAGATATCGCTGGACCACCGCCAGGTTTTATCAACAGAAAACGTCACTGGACCAACGCCAAGTTTTATCAACCGAAAACATCTCTGGACTACCGCCAGGTTTTAACATCACATAATATCGCTGAACCACCGCCAAGTTTTATCAACAGAAAATATCGCAGGATCAGCTCCAGGTTTTATCAAAATATCACTGGGCTTACTTTGCCAGGTTTTATCAAAATATCATCACAGACATCACTGGGCTTACTCTGCCAGTCTTAAATCATCTCCGGGCTTACTCTGCCGGTTTTAAATCATCACAACCATCACTGGGCTTACTCTGCCAGTCTTAAATCATTTCCGGGCTTACTCTGCCGGTTTTAAATCATCACAGACATCACTGGGCTTACTCGCCAGTCTTAAATCATTACAAACATCACTGGGCTTACTCTACCAGTCTTAAATCACGCCTGCAGGCAACCTCTAAACAGAAATAAATTTCACAATTTATCCATTACTTAACATCGTCTACGTGATTTCTATTTCGTATACCACCCCATGTCCCTAGGGTCCAATCTATCATTCAAATGAAGTATCGATACAATATCAATCATAAAAATAATTAAAAATGAATAACAGACGAATCAAAATAATTATTAAGCAATGCAATCATATAACTTTTTATGACTGGGCCGCTGCCCTTAATCTCGTATGGTCACAAAGTCATTAAGAATGTAAGAATTATTTAATTAAGATTAAAAAAAAATAATTTTCTAGACTTCTATTAATTAATTATAAGTAATTATATTAATTAAATACTACTTAAATACATTAATTAGGTAAAAATATTAGAATAAATATCGTAACCTTAATAAAGGTCCTAACAGTCCCCTATAATAAGTTCAAGTGCTAAAAGTTGGGTTTGGATGCTCACGGAATTATTTTAAATAAAAAGATTAAATTAATAGACGAAACAAGAATAAATAGACGATAAATAATTAAAGAGTTGGAAATATATTTATATTTACAGGATATCATTCTAGGACTGTAAATAGTCTAAATAAAATTATTTGGATTTTTAAACCTTCTGTATAATATTTTACGATATTATTATTAAGAAACAATGCTTAAATAATAAATAGTAAATCAAATAAATAAAATTTTATTTTAATAAAATATCACCTTTGAACTGTCAGGAGTCTAGAAAAAATATTTTCGATGTTAAAAATAATTTTTATAAGGTCGTTATTAATTTTCGTTTATATCTTTAATTAAAAATAAAATAAATAGCAAATAACATTAAAAAGTTATGAAATCAACAACTTATGATCTTTAATAAGTTAGGAATCTAAGAAAAATAGTTTGGGGATTTATAGAGTAATTTAGAAGGTCGTAACGAATTTTAGTTTACAAACGATCTCACGATTACGAATAAAAATTTAATAATAGTAGATTAAAATAAAAAAATATGAAACTAACAAGTTATGAACTTTAGAATGTTAGGAACCTAGGATAAAAAATTTGGAGTCAAAATCTATTTTTAAAGGGTCGCAAAATCAATTCGATACGACTCAACCAAAAACCGCACGGCTGGCCGAGCGGAGTTCGCGGCCGCGAGGTCCAGCCGTCTGGTTCTTGCGGTTCAGCAACCCGAAGGTTGCGGCCGCAAACTTTCTTGCTGTTTTCGTTTTTTTGTTATTTTGACGAGGTTTTTGATGCATGGGGGCACGGGGCTTATTGGGTTATGTCTATAAATCGTATATATACTTAGAGGAGGGCTCGGATTGAATTGTAGTACCTTGGTTCGGATTAATTTCGTTTTCGATCGAAAACGTGATTTTGGGGAAGACGACTTTAATTCCTTCGATCGGAGGACCTTGGGACCGAATTGCTTGATCTACGGTGATCCTTGGGACTGTAGTAAACAACTTGAACGATCAATTTGGGTTTCGGACGAACGGAACCTCGAAACCCACTTTTCTCTCTCTAAAATTCTATCGATTGTAATTGATTTCTCTCTGGTTTTTCTCTCTTTTCTGACTCCGTGGGAGGTGGTAGAATAGTGTACGTGCCCTAGGGTCGGTGTGGTGTGTATATATAGGAGAATTGGATGAGTTTCGAATTAAACCGAGTCCTAACGGTATCGGGTTTTTGCATGGACGAATTACGCACGAATTTTGGGTCATGGAGGAGGTAGAGATTGAGTAGGAGAGTGAGGGAGAATATAGGCGTGCATGCATGCATGTATTGTAGGAAAAATAAAAGTATGCATGCATAATTGTATCTTAAAAATAATAATAATAATAATAACAATTGTATTAGGAAAATAATTTTTAATAACATAAAAAAAAAATTGGGTCAAAAATCCGGGTCGTTACAGATTTCAGTTTTTCTATACTACGGTTGTTGTGCGGTTGGGTTACTGATTTGAGCGGTTTGGATGATTTGGATAGATCATATATTAGGATCCGTCATGAATTTTCTTTGGCATTTTTTATCTTATTGTACCCTATTCGGTTGACATCTTGTTAACTGTCTTCTCCGTTTTCCTTTTTCGGGCTTTATTTGGCAAATGATTGTCATGGATTTGGGTGCCAACATAGTTAGGATGCTTTTCTTATGATTGTTATGCCTTTTTGCATGATCCTTTTAATTTTTGAAACAATTTCAAAGATTAATAAAATTATCTTTTGCCTTTCAAAAAAATATATATTAGGAACCCTCTCCATCCGTACCATATCTCGAGTGGGTTTGCGGGTGGTTCGGATTAGACAATTTAGGCGGAAAAGAAAAGAAAAGAAAAGGGGAAATGATGTGGATCTGGCTCCTCTACAAAAAATTGACATGAATATAAGATGACACCGTTTTGATTAAATTTGAATATGAATTCAGTAGAAGACTGTAAAACCAAATTGAAAATAAAAAAACCTACCATTACGTACGTAAAACAAATCGACATCAATAAACTTGAGCTACAAAAAGTGTTGTCTAATTAATACAGATCACTAACATACACTGTGATACAATTAAGCTAGTGATCGAGTACATATATAATTTATTGGTACTAGTCTTTCCAACAAAGGAAAACAATAACTTGTTTAATTCAAAAATGAAAGGCGATTAGGGTTCGTCGTCGAGTCGTCGTCGTCTTCTTCTTCTTCTTCTTGTGGCCAAATTTGTTTCATAAAAAGCGGCTTCTTTTTGAATTAATTCTTGTACGTAGGATTCTTGTTGGAAATATTTGTTTAGAGGATCCCAGTCAAAAATATACAGTACAACACAAATATATCCCTTTGGGATGCATATATATATATATGACTACATGCATGCACCTATTTTTGGTACGTACATATATATGGTATTCGTAGTGCCGGCTCATAAGTTTTGGAGGCCGGAAGCGAACACCTCGAATGAAGCCTCCCTATATTTTTCATATAAAAGTAGATCTACAAAGAGTTTCATAAAAATAAAAAAATCATTACAAAAGATGTATCAATACAAAATATAAGCATATAGTTATCCCAAAAAATGCAACCATTACAATATCTTAAAATCCATCATTTAAAAATTAGTCTTCTTGCACTTTTTGGTGGAAACATACTAATTAGTTAAGTATCTATAGTCAAACTTCTTCATCAACTCCTTCTTGATGGACAATATAGTCAATCCATTAATTTAATCTTTTTTGAGACATGGTTGATCGAAAATAATTTTTGATCAATTTTAACTTCGAAAAACCTATTTTTCTCGATGCAACTGTAACCGGTATAGCTAACAATATTTTGTATACAATCCATGCATTCGGGAAACAACCATCCAATTGGACCTATTTTGTGTAAAGTCTAAATTTATTTAGGCGGTCAGGGCCGGCTAAAGGGAGAGGCCAAGGAAGCACATGCTTCGGGCCTCCAAAAAATATTTAAAACGAGGGCCCACAAAATTCTACGATCTCTATATATATGTATGTATATATGGCTCAAAAAAATTTTGCACTGTGCCTCCGTTACATAAAATAGGCCAACTTGAAATTTATGAGCCACAAAATAGGCTCAAACAGTGGAATTACTCATTATAAATACTGGGACGATCAAAAAAAGAAGAAAGAAACGCTTGAGGAGTAATGGTTTTTTTTATTATTATAATAATGGTGGAATTACTCTTTTGTAATGATTTTTTTATGAGACTTTTTGTAAAACACTTTTGCATGAAAAATATAGGAGATATCATTCAAAAGGTTCGCTTCCGGCGTTCAAAACTCATGAGCCGACCCTATTTAGGGCACGCGCACACACACACACATATATATATATATATATATATATGTAAGTCTTAGAATTTTGAGGCTCTCGTTTTTTGCTTCTTTTTTGGGACCCTTGTGCATGCTTCTTTGGCATCCCATATCAGCCGGCCCTGGGTATGCGCTCCTTGTAAAATCATACCATTTGTTTAGTTTTATTTTATTTTTTATTTTTGCATTTGTCAAATAAATCATAACAACACGATAAAAGTTATGAAATTCAATACTAATACTAGGGAAAATTTTAGAAATGGTCCCCCTAGTTTGTACGAATTCTCATTTTCGTCCCTCTAGTATCAATTGTGTTACTTTTAGCCCTATAGTTTGCATTTTATCCCAATTTGGTCCCTCTCGCTTACGGCGTTAATGAAACTAACGGAATTGGAGGACAAAATTGTCATTTCACCTCACAAAGGGATTAAATTGAGATTTCATGCAAACTAGGGGGACTATTTCTACAATTTTATATTTTACTTTTGTTTTTGTACACAAAATTATTTTACATGGAAAAACTACTTGATCAAAAAGAATAGATCCAAAGGGATTAAATTATTTTACATGGAAAAATTATCAAGTAGTTTTTTCATGTAAAATAATTTTGTGTACAAAAACAAAAGTAAAAAATAAAATTGTAGAAATAGTCCCCCTAGTTTGCATGAAATCTCAATTTAGTCTTTTTGTCTCTTTGTTCAAAAAAATTATGAGTTTCGATTATACTTTTTTTACTTTTCCGATTCCTCTCACTTGGACGAATCAATAAGTCACAAAAATTTGACACAAAACAAACAAATGCAAAAAAAAAATTGAATAGAGACAAAAAAAAAAAATTCACTTAGACTTTTTAATTCAAACCCACCCTTCAACCTTTTTCGTTTGAGGGATTTAAATTTTTTGGATATGGTCTCCAATAAACTTTCTCTATCTATCTATTTCCATTCATTACTCTTATTAAAAACCACACTCAAAATTTCCAAACGAACAAGGCCTTCTTTTTTTTTTTTTTAGTAGTATCTTTTATTGCGTGAAATTATAAATTATCCTAACCTCTTAAGTAACTCATTTTACATAAAAGGCAATTTGATACTTTCACGTGAATAAAAATAAAAGGGAGTGTCAATGGACAAAAGAAAAGTGTTAAAATCATTTCTCTTTAATTATTGTCCTATCATGGAATTCATCATAAAAAATATTTGGAAGTAAAAAACTACTTTCAACCAAATCAAATGTGTTGCTAATGCCAATATTATTTTTGTTTGTGCCAAAATTATAGTACACTTCTCAATCAAAAAAAGTACTATAATATATTTGTCACCAACCACAAAATTTGAATCCCTCAAACAAAAAAGGTTGAAGGGTGGGTTTGGATTAAAAAGTCTAAGTGAATTTTTTTTTGTCTCTATTCAAATTTTTTTTGCATTTGTTTGTTTTGTGTCAAATTTTTGTGACTTATTGATTCATTTCAACGAGAGGAAGTAAAAAAAAGTATGATTGAAACTCACAGTAATTTTTTTGAATAAAGAGAAAAAAAAGTAAAATGACGACTTTTTAAAAAAATTTATGAGTTTTGATAAATCTTTTTTACTTTTCCGATTTCGCTCGCCGAGACGAATCAATAAATCACAAAAATTTGGACGCAAAACTAGCAAATGAAAAAAAAAAAGTAATTGAAATCTTTTGGATCAAGTAGTTTTTTCATGTAAAATAATTTTGTGTACAAAAACAAAAGTAAAAAATAAAATTGTAGAAATAGTCCCCCTAGTTTGCATGAAATCTCAATTTAGTCCCTCTGTGAGGTAAAATGACAATTTTGTCCTCCAATTCCGTTAGTTTCATTAACGCCATAAGCGAGAGGGACCAAATTGGGACAGAATGCAAACTATAGGGCTAAAAGTAACACAATTGATACTAGAGAGACGAAAATGAGAATTCGTGCAAACTAGGGGGACCATTTCTAAAATTTTCCCCTAATACTATGAATTTATCAAGAGTATAGTACTACCCAAAAGTAGGCCAGGGTGTTGAAGAAAATTTAAAATTAATATCGATAAATTAAATCAGTCTGAACCCACTTGTTGTTGTAGACTTCAGATCGAGAAGAGAAAGCAACTAGCTAGGACTAAAGACTAGCTTAGCTGCTGGTCCACCCTTCAAAAATATATATAATCTTGACTCCGGGGTGGGGCTTCTACGGGCAAGCGCGCGGTTGCTTCTTTGTTCGAAAGATGGGCTCCTACGTAGTATTATGTTCCGACTCATGCATCTGGTCATGTGGTTTAGTTGTTTGACTCTGTTTAGAGGTCTAGTCCTCCTTATGTGGTACTCCTTTTTTAATCCTTAATGAATTCCTGCTTGACCCAAAAAAAAAAAAGTGGTCTGAACCGAACATAACTAGTTTAATCTCTTCCGCTCCATATAAATTTATTTTGTTGGTCTAAATTGTTCTAAACTAAAATCTAACTGTGGAGATCTATTGAGGCCAAAAGTTGAATTGTCTTATTCATACCAATGGTCCAATTTATAAAGTAAGATCCAACGGTGCTGAGTTTATTTCGGATAAAGCTGGAGTTTGTTTTTTATCCTCACCTTAAAATTGTATTGCAGAAGTCCGTAAGTCTTTTTGATCAATGATTCTCAAAGCTAGCCCAATGACACTTACAGAGGAATTCTATCCGAAATAAAATTATACGAATCTAATACACACCTGGTACACGAAAGATAGACAGGTTTCATCAAAATATAAAATCAAGTTCATCCAGGCACGAAGCCAAAACTCTCTAGCTAGCACATACTGCAAAAGCAGACCGAAACAAATTTGGCAATACAGCGAGTCAAAAGATAAAAGACAATAGTTCCTATATATGGGATTACCATAAATTTTAGGGAAATTTATATAAATGATCCTCCTAGCTTCATTCGAGTCTCAATTTCGTCTCCCCAAGTATCAATTACAACTCTTTTGATCTTCAAGTTTGGTTTTTGTACCAAATTAGTCCAATTGATAACTTTTGTTAGCCAAATTGGATACAAAAAATCAGATTGATGACAGTTTGGACGTTGCAGTTCGTACTAAGTTGGTCCAATTGATAACGTCTGCCCTTAATCTGATTTTTTCCGTCTTGTTTGGCTGACAAACTTTATCAATTGGACCAACTTGGTACGAAAATAAAATTTGAAGGTCAAAAGAGTTGCAATTGATACTAGGAGGATGAAAATGAGATGAGGATGAAACTAGGAGGACTATTTATATAAATTTTCCTAAATTTTATCCCATCAATTAAGGATATCTCCCGAGGCCCCACTTCCCAATTTTGCGAATTGTTTTGGTAGCAGTAGATACGAAATATTTGAAAGAAGAATTCAGGTTTGAATGTCAATGAATGAAATTGCTAAAACTATGTTTTGGATGTTTTGAGCACTATTTATGTGGAAGGAAAATTCTAAAATCAACCTAATGAATTAACAATAGTAAGTGTATGAATGTGTATTAAATGGTGTAAAAAGTGAATAGAAACTTTTGTTTTATTTGTCTTCTAGTGTGTTTATCGTCAGTCCAATGAACTGACAATAGCAAGACTGTTATGTGAAATACTACTTTACAATTGCACATTTGTGGATAGTACTAAGCGTAGGACCAAAATTGGAATAAAATGGAACTGATGTCGCGGCTTGGTTCTTAGCAAGTTCTATGTACTAGCTAGCAGTATTCAAAAAGATAACGTTGTATGGGTTTATTTGGATGAGATATTAGGTGTTGAGGTATTATGTAAGAAGGGGGGATTGGATGGTAGGGAGTATTATGTAAGAAGGGTGGGTCCACATTGATTTGACGGGGGGATTAAATAATACTTGGTTTGGATGAGATATAAAATAGAGGGATAAGGTTGTTTTGTAATTGAATGGAAGATAGAGGGGGTATTATAAGGGGAGATTACACATAGCCGACTCCCACCCTAGCCATGTGCCCCTTAGGAGGTATTAGGGGGGATTAAGCATGGGCCGTGTAAAGATATAGATATACACCCTAGTTTTGGGCTTCCCAAACCACTCCATAAGCATGGGCCCACGTATTAGGAGGGGATATCATAATCCCCCTTAGCCCCTGTTTGGATGGAGGAGATGAAGGGGGATATGTCAGCCCCCCCCGATATGTACTCCGGCTCTCCCCAAATCCGGTGTTTGGTTCAGATTTTTGGAAGGGGGAGATGAATACTGTAGCGGATCCATCTCCGGCTGAAGGGGGATTTGTGACTCCCAGGTCAGACCCCCTCCCAAATCCGAGTGAGGTGTCCTCTCTGTAACAACAAAGAAGAAGAAGAAGAAGGAGAGAGAGAGAGAGAGAGAGAGAGAAGTACTGCTCGTTTCTGGAGAAGTGGATGGAGAGAGGTAGAAGTTGTCGCCCTCGTTGCTGGAGAAGTGGACGGAATCAGTAAAGATCTGTTCACGGCATCAAGAGATGAGAAAGAGAGAGAGACCGACGGAAGAGAAGAGAGAGAGAGAGGAGGAGGAGAAGTGGTACCTCACAGAGCACGTCGGGGTCGAAGAAGAAGGTGTACCCCCGTCGTCGGTCATGTCGGCGTCCAAGGAGGAGTGGTACCTCTGTGATGGGGTTTTTTTGTTTCTTCGGAGGAAACGATAGAAACGAGGATAGTGGCCATGGGGCTGTGTATATCTCAAATATACAGATGGGGTATATGTGAATTGTTTTTTTAGTCATAACTGTGTATTTTTACTTTTTTTAGCCATAATTGAGTAAGTGAATTGTTTTTTTTTTTATATATATAAAAATTTCACCTTCCAATTAATTTTTTTTAAATATTCCGGAAAATACTATTTTTTTCTAATAAATAATATGGTTTAAACATTTGTAAAATAAAATGAATTTATTTTATCTTACAATTAATGACAAATATGAATTTACTTTAATTTTAATTAAGTCAACGGATATTGATCATTTAAAAATCTAAGTGGGGGCAATTCAGTCATTTGACATCTAATCCCATCATATCCACTTTCTATATCATCCTCTTCAAAAAATCATCCAAACACCTCATTACAAATCCACCCTTCTTAACATATCACCCCTCATTACATATCCATCTTCAAATCCACCCTTATTACATATCCACCTAAAACAAATCCTCCATCCAAACGAGAGCTTCGGTGAACAGTCCATAGTTATAGGGGTTATAGTACAATTAGTCCATTTCATTTGTTTCTAATGCCGGAGATCCTCATAGCCACGACCTTCCAAAAATACCCTCAAACTCAACTGAGACATTCTCGACTTCATCTTCAGAAAGTTGGAAACGCTGCCCCGTCTTCCAAGACTGTTGGTTCATGATCCTCGTTGCGCCAACTCCGGCTGTGGAAGGGAAGTTACTTGTTCAATTTCGACGACGACGCGGGGACATAAACATGAAGCTCAGTGGCGGAGCTAGCTAGTGGTTCCGGTACCGATTTATGTCCGTCGCCCGCTGTAAACATGGATCTAGGCGGCGGAGTTGGTGGTTCCAGTGTCGGCAAAGTCGTCAATAGATATCGGGAAGGAGGCGACAGCGTTCAAGTGGCATGGAGCATTCGACGGCAAAGCTGTTCTTCGCCGGAGAAGAAAAGTAACTCAACCGGAAAAGTTGTTCTTCGCTGGAGAAAAAGAGTAGCTCAATTGACTTCGGTGCTTCACCGTCCTCCATCAGATGACAAATGTGGAAAACATCTATATATGCTCCTGTGAGCTTGAGAAATGTAAAAGTAGTTTGTCAGTATTACTTAAGAAACTATTTTTTAATTAAAAGAAGCTTGGGAAATGTAAAGGTGGAGGGTCGGTGGCAGATACTAGTATTATTTGTGGTGCTAGGCTTTAATTTTTTTACAAAAAATACAACGTAATCCATAGACATATATAGAACACACAATTTGCAAATATATATAACATTATCTATTATTTTTTTTGACTACAGATTTGGACAGATAAGCATATCTTATATATTATTTGTATGACACATAACCTTATATTATTTGTGTTCTTTATTTGTAGCACCAAACAACAACACATCTCCATTTATACCTTAATTTTTTAAATCTTGTTGTTTTTACACTTCGTATAATGGCAATAAAATCAAAAAATATGATTATCTTTTCAAAATTATACTATCACAAAAATACTAACAGATAAGGTTATCTATGTGAAATCTGCACTTTGTATAATTGTAATAAAATCAACAGATGTGATTATTTGTCTAAAATTATATATTTTTTTATTATAAAAAAAGTGCCAACAGATAAGGTTATTTTTGCAAAATTTATACTCTGTATAACCGCAATAAATCAACAATTATGATTATTTGTCCAAATTCATACTCTTTGTTATTCAAAAAATACCAACACATAAGGTTGTTTCTGAGAAATCTGCACTTTGTATAATCACAATAAAATTAACATATATGATTATCTGTCCAAATTTGCTACTTGTATAATCGCAATAATACCAACAAATATAGTTACTTATACGCACACTTATATTCTTTATTATCCCAGATGAGGTTATTTGTTCAAATTTATACTCTTTATTACTTGCAAAATATGTACTTTATAAAATGAATAAAACCTACAAATATAGATATGATTATCTATCCAAACCAACATACGTGTTTAATTTTTTTTGAGTTTAGGCTGAATGAAAAGAAAAACACTACACATGTCTTGCATGCACATTCGAAGCTCCCATATGGATAACTTTGAACACTACACATTTGAACGACCAAAACATTAAGAAAGGGAAAATAGAAAATGAAAAATGGATAACTTTAATTTGTTACCCGAAAATAGAGTACACCACTTCTTTTCTCTCCATCCAACCATTCTTCTTCCCCAGCTAGCGAACACTCCCCTACCGGCGACTTATCACTCCTTCGGCAAGCCACAAGATCGGCGAGCTCCCTCTCTCTTCCCACCGCTAACCCCTCTCTCTCTCCCTCTTGATCTCTCTCTTTCTCTTCTAACAACAAAAAATAAGAAAGGGAAACTGGAAAATGGAAACCACGTATGGCTGCCATGGCTACCGCTGCCATGGCCGCCACCACCTCACCTCTCCTCCTTCCCTACTCCTCTCCCCTTCTCCTTCTTCCCCGCTGAACCCGCCGACATCGCGACATAACTGCGCGCAGCGACAGCTGTGTCTAGCTGTCGCTACTGTTGTGTCTGGGTATGGTTCCGACAGTCATGCGGCAGCTACTGTTTTTGCCGGGGACAGAGAATGGGATCGGGAGAGAGAGAAAGGGACTTCGGGAGAGGGAGAAAGAGGTTCGAGAGAGAGAATGAGAGGGGTTGGTGGTGGTCGGAACGGGAGTGGTCGTCGGCATCCATGGCTGCCGGTTTGTCCTAGTGCGTTCGTGTGTTTTAGGGGCAACTTTGTCCACAAATTTGCTTCGGTGAAAATTAGAGGACCTTAGGCCTGAGAAATTATAAAAGCATGGATCTATCGCTGTAAGAAAGTTTAGTGCGTACTTAGTGTACCAAACCCCCTTAATTTTGGACTCTACGCTAATTTTCTGTTTCTCTACATAGAGATCTATTTATTACAAACCACTAGAGAAATACTAAAATAATAGTCTTTGGGATAATAAAATAACAGAGCCAACTTCTAAGTTTGATACGGATCCCACGCGTACTCGGGTTCGGTTCCCACATCCTGATTCTCCTCTGCATAGAACTGTTCGCCTTTGGAATTTTGTGTCTCTTCCTGATTTTGTGCCATCGAGGGATCCTCTCCATTGTACCCTGCGTACTCTAGCAAATTGATCGCCGAAGCAATCGATTTGCCAGGATACAGACGTATCCGTGAGTGATAAATCACCCAGTAGAATAATCCAACCCAACTACCCCTCTTACAATACAGCTAGCAAGTAAACAAGATAATAATGATACTAATAAGTAAAACAGAGATTTTTCACATAAACCAATTCATTACTATCCATTAACCTGACGTGTGATCTAAGATCTCCCCGCGAGATCTTTCCTCCCCAACCGTTAGCCATGCTCGGTCCCATGAGATCACTTCTCTTTGCTGTCTTAGATAACCTAAATTACGATACGACAACAAGGGGATAGCTTATCATGCCTGAATCACAACTAGGGTTCGCTTATCTTATACACCACATTACAATCATCACTGGACACACGCCAGGACATCAATTTGTTCCACTGGACACACGCCAGGACATCAATTTATTCCACTGGACTCTCGCCAGGACATCATCACAAAACATCACTGGACCATCCGCCAGGTTTTATCATCGAAATATCACTGGACCACCGCCAGGTTTTATCAACAGAAAACATCTCTGGACTATCGCCAGGTTTTAACATCACATAATATCGCTGAACCACCGCCAGTTTTATCAACAGAAAATATCGCGGGATCAGCTCCAGGTTTTATCAAAATATCACCGGGCTTACTTTGCCAGGTTTTATCAAAATATCATCCCAGACATCACTGGGTTACTCTGCCAGTCTTAAATCATCTCCGGCTTACTCTGGGTTTTAAATCATCACAACCATCACTGGGCTTACCAGTCTTAAATCATTTCCGGCTTACTCACGGGTTCTAAATCATCACATATCATCCGGGCTTACTCGCCGCCTTAAATCATTACAAACATCACTGGGCTTACTCGGTCTTAAATCATTTCCGGCTTACTCTGGTCTTAAATCATCACCACAAATCTCATCAGATCTTAAATCACGCAAAAAAAAATGAGAGTGTAAATAAACTTCACAATTTATCCATTACTTAACATCGCCTACGTGATTTCTATTTCGCATACCACCCCATGTCCCTAGGGTCCAATCTATCATTCAAATGAAGCATCGATACAATATCAATCATAAAAATAATTAAAAACGAATAACAGACGGATCAAAATAATTATTAAGCAATGCAATCACATAACTTTTTATGACTGGGCCGCTGCCCTTAATCTCGTATGGTCACAAAGTCATTAAGAATGTAAGAATTATTTAATTAAGATTTAAAAATAATTTTCTAGACTTCTATTAATTAATTATAAGTAATTATGTTAATTAAATACTACTTAAATACATTAATTAGGTAAAAATATTAGAATAATTATCGTAACCTTAAATAAGGTCCTAACAGTCCCCTATAATAAGTTCGAGTGCTAAAAGTTGGGTTTAGATGCTCACGGGATTATTTTAAATAAACAGATTAAATTAATAGGCAAAACAAGATTAAATAGACAATAAATAAATAATTAATTAAAAATATATTTTTATTTACAGAATATCATCTTAGGACTGTAATAAGTCTAAATAAAATTATTCGTAATTTTAAACCTCTTTTATAATATTTTACAGTATTATTATTAAGAAACAACTCTTAAATAATAATAAATAGTTAATAAAATAAATAAAATTTTATTTTAATAACATATCACCTTTGAACTGTCAGGAGTCTAAGAAAAATATTTTCGACGTTAAAAATATTTTTTTATAAGGTTGTTATTAATTTTCGTTTGTAACCTTAATTAAAAATAAAATAAATAACAAATAACATCAAAAAGTTATGAAATCAGCTACTTATGATATTTAATAAGTTAGGAATCTAAGAAAAATAGTTTGGGGATTTATAGAGTTATTTAAAATGTCGTAATAAATTTTAGTTCACAAACGAGTACACAATTACAACTAAAAATTAAATAAATAGCAGATTAAATAAAAAAAATATGAAACTAACAAGGTATGAAATTTAGAGTATGGGAAACCTAGGATAAAAAATTCGGGACTAAATACAATGTTTAAAAGGTCGCACGATCAGTTCGAAACGGAGACAAAATCACGCGCGGCTGGTCCAAATTGGAGTTTGCGGCCGCGAACTCCAGGTTTCTGGTTCATGCGGTGAAGGACCCCGCACCTTGCGGCCGCGACCTTGAGCGCTGTTTTTATTTTTTTGTTCGTTTGACGTGTTTTTCGATGCATGGGGGCACGGGGGTCCTTGGGTTATGTCTAAATAACATAAATATACGTGGAGGAAGGCTCGGATTGAATTATAGTACCTCGAATCGGATTGAATTTGTTTTCGATCGAAACTTGAACGTTGGGGAAGACGACTTCGGTTTCGTCGATCGGGGAACCTTGGGGTCGAATTGGTTGATGAATAGTGATTCTTTAGGTTGTAGAAGACAATTGGATCGATCAATTCGAATCTCGGAGGGCCGAAACTATAAAACCCACTTTTCTCTTTCTCTCTTTCTCTCTCTAAAAAATCTATGGATTGTAATTGGTTTCTCTCTGATTTTTCTCTCCTTTTTGACTCCGTGGGAGATGGTGAGTGTTGTGTGTGCCCTAGGGTCGGAATAGTTATGTACTTATAAGAGAATTTTGATGTAAAATGATTAAATCGAGTCCTAACGGGATTGGGTTTCGAGATGGACGAATTTAGCTCGGTTTAAAGGCTACGGAGGTGATAGAGGTCGAGTAGGAGTAGGAGAGGGAGAGATATACGAGTTGCCTGCATACATGCAATAATAAAAATAATTAAAGGAGATAATGAGAAAGAATAACTATTTTTTTTGTAATTATCTAATACTTATTTAATAAGGAAAGTATTATTTTTAGATTTAATTGATACCTTTTAATATTTTTATTAAAAAAAAATTGGATCGAAAATCCGGGTCGTTACAACCTACCCCCCTTAAAATAATTTCGTCCTCGAAATTTGGGTGTACTAGATTTGGGTAATCGGTGCGCATAGTATTGGTTCATTCTTAAGCTGATTCCTCGATATCGCCAAAGAACTCGGACGAGTTGAATGGTTTTCCTCAGAAGCACTTCTCTTTATAGTCCTAAATTTTCCATTGGTTGTTCTTTGAAAGTGTCCGACGTTTCCTCAGTCTGATAGGTCAGCGGTCAGGTTCTTTTGTTAGCATAGCTCTTTTCTCGTTTCTACGAAACCAGAAGTCGTTGGCGAATGATCTTGACCATTTTCTGTTAGTCCCATTGGTCCTAATAGACTTGCTCCTCCCAATTTAGTCCTTGATTCTTGTGACTCGGCGCATTAGCGACCTCGTTTGCCTTCCCTCGAACCGTTCTTCGTATAGATAATGTCGCCAAGATTTTAGAACGAACACTACTGCTACCTGCTCTAAATCATGAGTTGGATAGTTCCTTTCAAGCGGCCTCAATTGTTAGGATCCGTCTTTCTCCTTGATAAATAGGGTAGGGGCTCTCTAGGTGAGGTACTGGGTTGGATAAAACCCTTTTCCAAAAGTTCCTGTAGTTACGTTTTCAACTCTTGTAGTTCTGTCGGAGCCGTTCGTCACATACCATTTGGCGCATAAGCTGTCACCATCTTTCGATAGCAGTCTATGACAGCTCGGTGTGCAGTCAACCAGTCCATCCCGAGTATGACGTCGAAGTTCGTCATTTCGATTACTCGTAAGTCGTAGGTTAATCGCAAGTTCGATATTTCTAGTTCGCACCCTTTACAGATTAGTACTACCGAAATCTTACCCCCCTAATGGTGAGGTCACATTCATAGTTGTCTTTAGGGGTTCAGTTCCTAATCCAAATGTAGATGCACATGCAGCAGATATAAATGAGTGCGTAGCTCCAGAATTAACTAGTACTTGAACGCATGTAGTAAAAGAGTGAGAGTACCTTGGATTGCTGCAGGGTCCATCTCCTCTTTCGTTCCTTGCAGTGCAAACATCCTCCCAGCGTTGGGCTGGATTGGTCCGTTAGATCCTTTATTCTGAGAAGGGCGTGCTGGCGGTTGGTTCCACCCACTATGAGGCTGGTTCTGACCCCCGGTTTGATTACCATTCTCAACCGGCCTAGATAGATTCTGATTTCCAAATTCGGCAGCCCTGATCTGATTTTGCGGTGGCTGTCCTCCCTGGTTTCCAGCTCCGGTCAACTTAGGGCAGTAGGCCTGGATGTGTCCGTTCTCTTGACAGTAATAACAGCGGCGACCTGGATATTGATTCTGAGGGAAGAGGTTGCGGTTTGGGCCTTGGTTCAGTACTTGGATTTGGTTCGGATTAGGGTTCGGGTTTCGATTGAGGCTTGGATTGGGGTTCCTCCATGCTGGGTTGAATTGTGCTGGCTGAGGGCGAGGGTAGTTTTGGTGGTAGGGTTGGGAGGTTGGGGTACTCCTGTTGTTAGGGTGGTTGCGGATAGGTCCTCCAATTATAGGTATTGCCTTCTTCTGTTCACGCCTGGTTTTGAAATCCAAGTTTTCTCTCTCCATCTTAAGTGCGCACTGCACCACTTGTGAGTAGGTGGGTAGTGTCTGTGCCACTACTGCTCGACGTGTCTCATTAAGTCCCCACTCAAACTTTCTTGCCTTGTCATCATCAGTAGGTATGATTGTTGTGCCATAGCGAGACAGTTCTTCAAACCGTGCCGCGTACTGAGTAACAGTCATCATACCTTGCTCAAGGTTCATGAATTCAAGGGCCATTGCCTGCTTGACAGGTTTTGGAAAGTACTTATCAAGGAAAATTTCCTCGAACCTTTCCCAATTCATTGTTGCCACGTCATGGGTGTTCTTCATCAGGTTCCACCAATGCTGAGCTTCACCTTGCATCTGGTAGGTAGCTAGAGCAATTCGATTGCCGGCTTCTTGAATGTCTAAGGTTTCGAGAATCTTCTTGATTTCCTCCAGCCAGGCTTCTGCAGCGGTGGGGTTAGGTTCTCCCTGAAAGTACGGCGGGCGACGCTTGCAGAACTCATTTAGTGCATGACTCCTGGTCATTGGTCCTCGATGTGTGTACGGGGGTCCACGTTGGTTTTGGTTATTCGCAGTCGCAGCGGCAATGAATGCTTGCATGAGTTGGACTAGTTCGGGAGTCCCATTTTGACCGTTGGCTCCGTTTTGTCCATTGTCTTGCTCGTTATTCACGTAGAATTTAGTATATCCTTACGCTAATAAGATAACATTATCTGTAGTATACCAAAACCTATCGTTAATTAGCTAAACGTTTACCGTATCTCTTACTCTTCTAAACTACGATATAACTTGTCTAAGTATATCATATAAGTATTTATTTACCTGTTGCGACTCAGACTCCGAGGAGTTACGAAACCAACGTTGATCCTGATCAGAAGGAAGCGATAGAAGAATCATGCCTCTTGTAATTGATTGTCCGATCGAACGAAGCGAAGAACACCAGTCCGAAGAAGACGAAGAGACAAATCTCGACAATAGAGGAAGAGTACCTGTCGAAGAAGAATTCCCCCTTTCCTAGGAAGATAATGATCTACAATGGGTCGAATAAGATAGAACTAGTAGGAGATCGTTGTTGCACGCATTTCATTTCGAGAACCAGATATTTAGAAACCCTCAAGACCCTGAACCTCGTGGAGTAGTCATTACAAGATTTGGTACCCAGGGTCAGCGACGCCACATCCTACGGTCATTTTGTCAACCCCACCAAACAAGGACAATACTCGTAGCATTGATGCCAACAACAACATTACCTACGTCAAAAGCTTCCGACAACGGCACCCTCATCGGTCAACCAAATCGAGAAGCTACTTGAAGTCATGAACGTCTAAGAAGGTGGTGATAATTTTCTCGCAAGAAGGTTCTATTCTTTTAAGAGGGATAGAAGAAACTACTGACTATCGAACATATAGTTTCCATTCTCAACTGATCAATCATATTCTAACCGATCACTATATTAGGCTTCCATTCTCAAAATTTTCTTCCTTCGCAATCACCTTCGTAGTGACCCTTCATTTCTAGAGCTACGAATCCAACTAGAACGCTAATTATTAAGATTCTTATATAATTTCCAAATATTAAATTCTTTATGACACGTCTCTTTAGGTATCCCTCACAATTTTCATGTTTCAAATTTTCTGTTGTAGATAAGATTACATGGTGACGATCTTATTGGCCCACTTGGGTATGTTAACAACATTCCTGATCATTCGTATGTTTGCGTAATTCATAATCCTTCGATGATTTATAATACTAGCACCGATTTTGGTGATCCTTGTTTGCTCGATCAAGTGTCTGTATAAGACCACTCATTTTTTTTCCTCCATTCCTCTTAACTCTCTTGCAAGCCATCACCTTTAAATATCTCTCTGCCATTCAAAACCATAACTTTATAAGCCCAAACCAATTTCATTCGTTGGAGTTTTTCAATTATCTGAATATTTATATATTTTGGTGATGCCCCTCCCCTTTTGAGTTGAGTAATCACTCTTGATTGACGGGGTTCAATCCTTGAAATAACTATGGCTTGTACTACTTTCGAAGTGACAATCATTCATCCTGATCCTCCTTTTCATTCGATTGATTGTATTCTAACCTTCCGCTCTTTGCATCTCTTATGACTCTGCTTAAAATCACATTCATTATGACTCTCCATTGTTAGAGCTGCAATTTCAATTAAATCTCAAATCATTGAACTCTTATCTATTCCAAGCACCTAACTCTCGTGACATTTTCTTTGAGTTGGATATTTCTAACAAATCATTTTGTTCCAACCCTCGTAATTTGATTTGATTTGAGTCAACAGTGTGCTCAATTATGAGTCTAACTCCTCTGATCCATTGAATACTTCATGTTTGGAGCAATCCTCGTTTATTTTAATTAGCGCACTATTAGCTATCTACAACCTTGAATTCTTTTGATATCATATCAAAATATTCCTTCAACCTTTCAAAACTCTAAATTCACAAATCTAGTTCGAGTTTCAATGTTTAAGTTATTTATTCCTTGAAAACTGATATCATTGTGCTTCACTTCCTTAAACTTTGTATTCTGTTTCGAGCTAATCAGATCCAATCATTGTTCTATTAATGATTTTTTTTCTCTATTTATGGATTCGTAAGTCATTGTTTACTCTTCACTTGTACCTATCATTTTTTTTAATTAACTAGAGTTAGATGTTTTGTTTTGAAACACGTCTGGCCAACGTGGTGCAAAATAAATATCTAAATTCGGTTTCATCGGTTGGACCTTGTCATTCTTCAAAACCTATCGATAGATCGATATTTCCTTATAAGAACTATTGTTAAATTATTCCAGTGAAATGTTTGGTAGATCAAATACTTGCTTGTATCACTCGCATATAAATTTTCTGATCAGCACTATTCCAATGATGAAATACTTCAAATCCAAATCATTGAGTTTGACTTCAGTTAACTTGATTCTCGTTGTTCTGGTGTTCCAACTCAATTCTAAGCAACTCATACCTCAGGACTCGTAAAGGAGGATCTGTGTGTACTTTCTATTAGGTTCTATGACCTTCGAGTATTTGAGTCATGTTTGAAATCTCTTGGAAATTCTCGCATTCTCGTTTCTTTTAGGAGAAAAGTACCATCCACCGATTAAGAGACAAGAACCAAGTTTTCAAGAACTGACTGAGGATGGAGATACGCTAAAGACATATGATCGCTCAAAACTTGTACGAGAATTACGCCAACAAGAGGATGAAGAAGCAAATTAGTCAAGGTCTTGTGGAGACACCGAAGATTGGAGAATCAACTAGGGAACGAGAAGACCCGATTCGTGCCAACTACTGACAATCCCATTCACCATAGAGTACGCTTTAATTTCGAGAACGAAATTGTTTTAAGGGGGATAGGTTGTAACAACCCGGAATTTCAACCCAATTTTTTTTCGAATAAAGAAATTATTATTTTAACTAAATAGTCTATAAGTAATGGATTATTTATAAAATATAATTCAACTAAAACCTAGATTTATTTTTGGTGATTAAAATTTATTTAAATGTTACATTAATTAACTTATGACCGTATAATTGTTGTAATAACCCGAAAATTTAAACTAATAAAAATGATAAAAAGAGTTATTTATTTATGATAGTATTAATTTCCTTATTGATAGATAATTACAAAAAAAATAAGTTCTTATATCTAATCATCTCTTAAAAATTATTTTGTCATTATATACATACATATAATTGCATGCATGAACGTCTCTCTTCTCTCTCACTCTCCTACTCGATCTCTACCTCCTCCGTGACCCAAAAATCGTGTCTATTTCGTTCATTCCGAAACCCAATACCGTTAGGACTCGTTTTAATCCGAAACTCATCAAATTCTCTTATATATATACACCACTCCGACCCTAGGGCGCGTACACTATTCTACCACCTTCCACGGAGTCCAAAAGGAGAGAAAAACCCGAGAGAACCTAGCTACAATCCATAGATTTTTAGAGAGAGAAAGAAGGAGAGAGAAAGAAGGAGAGAGAAAAGTGGGTTTCGTGGTTTCGTTCGTCCGAGACTCAAATTGATCGATTGAATTACTTCCTACAATCCCAAGGATCCCCGAACATCAACCAATTCGGCCTCGAAGTCCCCCGATCGACGGAACCGAAGTTGTCTTCTCCAAATTCAAGTTTACGATCGAAAACGAATTCCACCCAAATCGAGGTATTATAATTCGATCCGAAGCCTCCTCTAAGTATATTTAGTGTTTATAGACATAACCCCATAACCCCCGTAGCCCCATGCATTGAAAATAGTGAAAAAAAATGGAAAAAAAACCGAACCAGCCCGCGACCTTGCGGCCGCGAACTGCGGGATCAGCCCACCGCATGAACCAGATCTCAAACCTTGCGGCAGCAAGGTCAAAGCTGGTCAAACCTTGCGGTTTGACTGGTTTTCGTTCGAACATCGTTTTTGACACCTCGAACATGGTTTTTGACGCCGAACTATTTTTCCTAGGTTTCTAATATTCCAAAGATCATAACTTGTTAATTTCATATTTTTTTTTATTTTTTTATCTATTTATTAAATTCTTATTCGTAACCGTGTAATAGTTTGTAAACTAAAATTCATTGCGACCTTGTAAACTATTCCATAAATCCCCAAACTATTTTTCCTAGTTTTCTAACATGTCAAAGATCATAACTTACTTATTTCATAAACTTTTGATATTATTAGCTATTTATTTTATTTTTAATTAAAGATACAAACGAAAAATAGTTGCGACCTTACAATTAATGATTTTAACATCTAAACTATTTTTTCTAGACTTCTGACATCTCAAAGATGATATGTTATTAAAATAATAATTTAATTATTTCATTAACTAATTATTATTAATTATGCATTGTTTCTAAATAGAAATACTTTAAAATATTATAAAAGATGTTAAAAATTCCGAATAATTTTATTTAAACTTCTTACTGTCCTAAGATGATACTTTGTTAAAATAAATATATTTTTAACTATTTAATTATTTATTAACTATTTACCCTTCTTTTGCCTATTAACTTAATCTTTTTATTTAAAATAATTCCGTGGACCTCCAAACCTAACTTTTAATATTCAAACTCATTATAGAGGACTGTTAGGACCTTTATTAAGGTTACGATATTTATTTTAATATTTTTACCTAATTAATGTATTTAATTAGTATTTAATTAGCTTAATTACTTATAATTAATTAATAAAAGTCTAGAAAAATTTTATTTAAGCTTAATTAAATAAATCTTACATTCTTAATGACTTTGTGATCATACGAGATTAAGGGCAACGGCCCAGTCATAAAAGGTTATGTGATTTCATTGCTTAATAACTGTTTTGACCCGTTTGTTATTCGTTTTCAATTATTATTGAGATTGATATTGTGTTGATACTTAATTTGAATGTTAGATTGGACCCTAGGGACATGGGGTGGTATGCGAAATAGAAATCACGTAGACGATGTTAAGTAATGGATAAATTGTGAAGTTTATTTTCTGTTTAGAGGTTGCCTGCAGGCGTGATGTTGTGATATGATGAAATTGTGATGAGAATTGATACTGGCGGGTGTCCAGTGATGATTTGATAGACTGGCGGGTGTCCAGTGATGATTTGATAGACTGGCGGGTGTCCAGTGATGATTTGATAGACTGGCAAAGTAAGCCCAGTGATGATTGTGAAAAGAATTGTGATGTGGTTTATAAAATAGGCGAACCCTAGCGATATAACGGCATGATAAGCTTACCCTTTGTTGTAGTTATTGGGATGCATACTCGGTACATAACTTAGGTGTATCTGCGACAGCAAAAGGAAGTGATCTCATGGGACGGGATATGGCTAGCGGTTGGGGAGGAAAGATCTCGTGGAGAGATCTTAGATTTCATGTTAAGTTAATGGATAGCAATGAATCAAGTTATGTGAATTATCTCTGTTTTCCTTTTTCGCACCATTTATATCCTGTTGATTGCTAACTGTAATGTAAGAGGGGTGGTTGGGTTGGATTATTTTACTGGGTGATTTATCACTTTCTCTTTTTGTCTCTTTCCACTTATTATTCCTGTTATTTTTTTTAATTTTTTTTTTAAAAGTATTCCAAACAAAGCATTAACAAAACAAAACTATTTTGATCGGATGTATGTATATCCATATGAGAGAGAGTGAGAGAGTGTTACTACCGAAAGTAGCGTGTGGTGTAGCATTGTCAGAGAGAGAGAGAGAGAGAGAGACAGAGACAGAGAGATTCTCGTACAAAAGCATGATGAGAGAGATATATATTCTCGTACAAAAGCATGATGAAGTGAAGGTCAAATATTACTACTAGGGTCAAGAAAAGGTTTTATCAATTCTCAGGTTATCATTTCTCTTGGATTCTGAAGCCGTTCCATTTCAACAGTAAAAGGAAGGTTAAAAAACGGAAATTTTTAATGCTTTGTTTGGTTTGGTGTTTGAAATTTTTTTTGAAAAATAGTAGGGGTAATAAGTAGAGAGAGATAGAGAGAGAAATATTGGAAGTAGGGGGAATCTAGGAGGAATCTAGGGGGAATTTTTACAGACACTATGAACTATCATAAAAAGAAAATAACTAGTACTCCCTCCGTCCCTTTTTTAGAGTCCGGTATTTCATTTTGGACTGTCCCTTAATAAGTGTCCATTTTGTAAAGTTAGTGGGTAAAAGTTGGTGAATTTTCCATTTTGCCCCTAAAAGTAGATTCCATTTTGAAAAGTTAGTGAGTAAAAGTGTAATGATGATGGGTAAGTAGAGAAAGTGAAGGAAAAAGTTGATGTGAAAGGTATAATGATGACGTTTTTTTAATAAGTTGGAATTACGAAGCAGGACACTTAAAAAGGGACGGAGGGAGTATGTGTTTACGTAAATAATTTTTTTATCAATATAGATCTTATTTAATAGATCTCATCAAGATCTTTTAAACGGTGCAAAAAAATTAAAAAATTATTTTTATTTTCATTATATTTAAGCTTGAAAAAACTTCTTTTTCTAAAAGTTCTTTTTACTGCGCATCCGGATCACTTCCTCCCTCTTGTGCGCCATGTTGCAACTTGTTTTGAGAAATTATTTGTATCCTCTCTTTTCTCAATATATATACCCTTATCTAGTTTTATCGCGTCCTGAATTTTCCGTTGCGACGTTTCCCGCGAGAAACGACAGGAGAAAATACTTGACTTTTTGCGACGATTGTAAAAATGAGTTTTGACAGCTGTGACTTATTAAAAGTTTAGAGTCGCCACTTAACAAAGAGTTCAGGTGCGTTAAGTCACCCCTAAATACATTCTCCTAAAAAAATGGCTTTAGAAAAAGGTTTGCTTGAGAAATTTATCTTTATTTTTTTTTCATGACTCATTTTGAATTTTGGTCTTCGAAATCAGAGATGGGTTCGGGGATTTACTGTTACAAGTGGGGAAGGTGTTAGACACCCCACATTACCCTTTCGGTACTTATTTTCCAAAATTAACCCTTTTAAAAATTTATACCTGGCCAAGGAAATAAAAGACTAAATGAGGTGATGGATTCGAAGGTATAAAAGGGCAAAATGGCTAAGCCCACTTTGCCTTGTATACCTTTAGATCGATGAGAAATACTAAAATTGATTTACCTTGAAATGTTTGGAAAACATGAAATATAGAGTAGCTTGACTCCCTTACATTTCATATTTTATAGTTTCGATGACTAAGCACTAAATTCTTCAACATCGAAATCTCGAGTTCAAGGTGATCAATTCCATATTTCAAGATATAGTAATTTTGGTGTAGCCTAAATACCAATAAAAGTTGGTACTCGTGCTACGCTTTGGCTTAATGAATACAAACAAAATTAACATATATAAGAATTATAGGAAGTTTAAGGAGAGGGTGTTTAACACTATTAACAATGTCAGTACTTAGAAGATGCTCAATATGAGAGGCATATGTCTGGGCAAGGGCCAGAGGACTGCGCTCGATCATATTTTCATATCGAAATGCTAACACTCTTGTGCAACTAAAATTTTTAATATGCCAAATACAAGAGCCATATGCCGGAAGCCGTGTGAGTGCACTTGATCGTATCTTGCATATTACAATTCTTAGATGCACGGATATATGAATTTGATTTCAAATGTGAATTCGAATTCGTATTTTGGATTCTAGAATGTGTCAAGGTCCTGGTGTTTGGTGGGTCAGCCCACCAATGGCTAACGACAATGGACTAGGTTCCAAAATATTAATTCACTACTACAAAATGGTATAAAGATCACGGTCCAAAAATTAAAAAGATCTCGTTTTTTGTAAAAATATAATAAAATGTTATGAACTATAGTTTTAATCTCAGTTATACGAAAAAACTGAGATGAAAAGATTTTTTAATCTCAGTAATCTAAAAAGTGAGATTGTAATTTGAAGAATAGATCTCATTCTCAAAAAACTGAGATTATATGTGAAAGAATATATCTCGTTCCGAAAAAAACTGAGATGAAAAGATTTTTTAATCTCAGTAATCTAAAAGTGAGATTGTAACTTCAAGAATAGATCTCGTTTTCCAAAAACTGAGATTATATATGAAAGAATATATCTCATTTTGGAAAAACTGAGATAAAAAGAACATTTAAACTCAGTCAACTAGAAACTGAGGTCGTAAGTTAGAGAACATTTTTTTTAGACTTGAGAGATGAAAGCTCTTATATAAGAAAAGTTGAAAGTCGCTTACCCCTTAATCAACTCCCTGCGCAATACCCCTAAATAAATGTCACTCTCAATCATTCTACAAAAAATATTTTGTCACAAAATGGGACACTTTCGGCGATGAAAATATATTTCGTTGCCAAATGGGTACCTTTGGTGACAAAATTTATGAAGGTTGCGTTTCGTCGCCAAATGTATTTCGAGTATAACTCTATGTTCAGAACTCCATTAATTGAGATAATTCAAATTGGGTTTGAACAATAACACAAAGGGCTACAACTTTCATGTTTATCAAAGTTGCTAATTTTAATATGTAAAGGTTCAAAATGATGTTCGAAATATATTTTAATATTAAACGCATATGTTATATATTAAATACTTCAATTATATATTGAAAAGTGTGTGAGATGCAGTTGGTTGAAGCTTCTATGCAAAACTCAAGAAACTTGGGTTCAAAACCCAGGAGGAGGAATAATGTGGGATTTTTTCCCTTAGGAAAACGCCACTTTTAATCTCGATTTTTTCAAAAACTGAGATGATTTCTCTTTAAACAACCACGGTTTTATAATAAAATTGAGATGTTAAACTATTAAAGGTCACAGTTTTGTCATTTTTTAATCACAGTTTTTATGTTTTTAATCACGGTTTTAATGAGATTTAATCACGATTTTTATCCTGTGGTTAAAAGAAAGTGACTATTAGTTACACCTTGATAGAACACGGTTTTAAATGCGAGATTAAAAGTGAAAGATCACACCAAATGACTGAGGTCTTTATCAATTTTTGTAGTAGTGATTCGAGTTCAGATGAGAATTTGTATTATGAAATCCTGAATGTGTCATATCCTAGCTTTTGGTGGCTCGACCCGCCGATTGCCAATGACAATGGACTAGGTTTTATAATACAAATTCTTCATCCCCATGAAAACTTAAAAGATAGGCAGGTATGACCATACCACTATCTTTCGAAATGCATTTATTGAATTTGATGCTTACACACTTTTTTTTTTTAATAACAGGACAATACCATAACATAAATGAATTGCATAAAAGTAAAATGAAGGAATTAGGTACTTTTATTAATTACCTTGTTCCAAATGGGTGATTACGAGATGAAAGAAGATGTTTTGCGAAGTAAAACCATAAATCGAGATAATGATTATTTTCAATATCGCGAGCTATGCTCAAACTATCGCGCGCAAAATCTTTCAAAGTTGGACATTGATCAACACTCGTATTTTTCCTTTGGAAACTCTATTCTCTCTCTCCTATTACAAGACTGAAACAAAAATTTATGGAAGGACTCATAAACTGGTTGTGTATCAATACTAGACAAGGAGCCTCTGGACTATTTGAATTTCTGCCGTATGCCGTGTGTGTGTATCATTCGCCTCCTTTCCCATTTACTGCCCGAAGCCTTCATTTTATAGGCTGATGGCCTCCTCTTCATTCTTCTTTTTGTTTTTTCTTTTGCCTGCCACATGCATTATCAAGCCTTTAATGCTTCATATCCTCATCTTGGCACATAGCTCAACAGTTTTGGTTCTCCAAATTGGGTGATTCCATGCGCTGGTTCTTCCCATATTGTGATTGCTTCACGTGCATTTTTAGACTTTAGAATCGGCTTTGATAATGAGCGACCCTCAGAACATTGCATTCAAAGTGTAAAAATCGCCTTTCACTCGCATTTTTTTATTGTACTTGGAAGCGTGACCCATTTCATTATCCGGAGCGGCAGGGTAAAAATGGAGTATCAACAAGTTTTTAAAACGATTTGGGTAGACTAAGAAAAGTCTGACGTGAGTGGGTTTATACGGAGTGATTCTACTTTGGAGCTAGATTAATTGAACCGCTATCTTTTCCTATTTTAAGTGTTGTTTGATAAAACTAAAAATTAAAATTGAAAGCTGAACCTTAAGTACTAAAAGTTGATTGCTGAATTATTTAAATCTTGAAAGTTATTTGCTAAACATATTAAGCTCTAAATTAAAACAAATGATGAATTAATTTTAATTGCATTAGTTAAATAATTCTCTTTTAATTCTACTAGTGATGGAGTGATAGTGGTGGTGGTGTAGTGATTGTCACGCTCTCGATTTTCAATATAATTTAATAAGCATTTTCAATAAAAGACCCTCGCATATCATAAGTACTGCCCAAAAAGGAACTCCCACCTGTTTAATTTACAAATGAAGTCTCCAAGTTTAGAAAATTACATCCTTGGCACCACAGCCCAAATTAACTTAAATACAAGTTCGAATATGTTTAGAATATTACAAAACATAGAGTCAAAGGATCAAGAAAATAAGTTACAAATACATCAAAAGAGAGTCATTACAAAAATGTGTAAGTAACTAATGTTAGCTTCCAAAAGTCTTCACATCCAAGCACACGTATGCGAGCAAACTATTGTCTAGTATTTGAACCTGAAAAGAATGATAGGTTGAGTTACACTAGTCCGGTAGAAAATTCTCTACAATATCTATGTGTATGAGAGGATAAGCATGGACACAATGAATCAAGCTAAATGGCAAATCTCTTTGTAAGAAGTAAATTAAATTAACGACAATTCGAAGTCATTGGAACACAAGGAATTAGCACACAATGGCAAATCCAACTACAATATGTACCAACACTGTTTACTAGTAGAGAAGCAATCTCACACTCACATACAAACACACACGTACACCTCCCATAGAATTTCCACCCCTAGTGATTCTGTGTTTCACCTTTTACGATTTTGTATTTTCACCCCTTGCGTTACAGTAAACTCCACCCCTTGCGATTCTATATTTCTATCTCTTGCGTTGTAAACTCTACACTAAAACTTCACAACGACAACCACAATGTCATCACAATCAACATCAAAACTACCGGTTCATTCCGCACACCAACATTAACTAACACGTCACAATAATTCATGGTTCACGACAATCAATACAAAAATACAACTTTCATAAGATCATGTAACCCTCAACCATAAGGTGTTCCACCCGAACCATGTTTAGCAATCAAATACTAATATCACACGAAAATCACCACATAACATGTAGAGAAAGAGAGAAATTCCTACCAAAGTGGGTTTTGAGCAAAACCCTACGTATACCAAGTGCTACAAGCTTGAATCTACCAAGAAAAAGCTCCTCCCAAGCTTTGCTACAAAATCTGGGCTGGATATAACCCAAAAATAAGATAAACAAGCATGGATCAACAAGTGATTGAGAGAAGAGAGGGAAAAACGTGATAGAGAGTCAATGAGTGAGAACAAAAACACAAAACTTACCCTTTCTTCACCAAATATGAGAATCAACTGAGTTTGAGGTAGAAAACACTTGGATCTTGAAAATTTGAGGTAGAAATCAAGAGATTTGGGTGAAATTGGAGTGGGGTAGGTGAGACGGGGTATTTCCAAATTTATTTCGTGGGTTTCGGGTGTGAAAAATGGTAAAGAGTGGTATTTATAGAGGTCTGAAATGTGTGCTGAAATTTCAAAAAAATCACAATGGGTATCGGTACTGGGCGATTTGCAATACCGGTACTGAAACCCAAAAATGTCAAATTGGCCACACTCTAGACACTAGGTAGCAGTACTAGACAAAATGTAGTACCGAGACTACCTGGAGAAAAATTAAAATTTTGTCAACGGTCACCAAATCGAACCTCAATCACTACCAACACTTTCAAACATCATTCTAACTTCAAAACTCAAGTTCACTATTCTCCGAATGTCCGATACACAACGATAGACGTATATCCGTATACCCACATAAATAAACATATAATTTAGTCAAAATACGATCTTCCACACATTAAACGATTTTAGAATATAATAATTTACGGGTCTCTACAGTGATGGTAGTAGTGGTGGTTATGGTGGAGCGATGGTGATAGTAGTGATGGTGGTGGTGGTGGTGGTGGTGGTGGTGGTGGTGGTTGTAGTAGTGGCAGTGGCAGCGCAGCGACAAAGTGTTAGTGGTAGTGCTAGAGTGGTAATGATAATGGCGACGACGATGGGAGTGATGGTGGTGGTGGTTGTGGTAGAATGGTGGTGGCAGTATCTATAGTAGCAGTGGTTGTAGATCGAAGCGACTAGAGTGGTGGTGGTGGTGGTAGAGTTGTGGTGATGGTGATGGCAATAATGATGTTGGTGGTGTAGAGGGTAGTGATGGAGGAGGAAATGGTTGAATTCGAGCACTCATAAATTCAGTCATAATTAAGTAGCTCAAAACCATTTACGGAGTAGTTTTAATTAACTTTTAAGCCTACATTTTAGTAGGAACTTAATCTTTTAAGTAATGCAAAATATGATTATCAAACGCATTTAAGTCCCACGTCGCTAAGATTCTTATTTTTTAAATACTTATTTTTCGCTTTACAAAACATGTCATTCTCTCATAATGCATCACCTTTAATCAAAGAAATAAGTACTTATTTAAAATTTTCCTTAGTAGAACAGGGTCTTAATCACTTACTCCCTCTGTCTCTTTTTTAGAGTCCAGTATTTCATTTTGGGTTGTCTCTTAATAAGTATTAATTTTGTAAAGTAAATGGGTAAAAGTTGGTGAATTTTTCATTTTGTCCTTAAAAGTATATTCCATTTTGAAAAGTTAGTGAATAAAAATGTGATGATAATGTTTTATAGAGGGTAAAGAGAGAAAATGGAGGTCAAAGTTAATGTGAAAGGTGTAATGATGATATCTGTTTAATAAGTTGGAATTACGAAACAGGACACTTAAAAGGGGACGGATGGAGTATGACATTATTTATTTCGTTCAACTCCTCCTTAAAGGATCTCTGCCCTTACCTCTCCCCCCTCCATCATCCAAACCATCTTCGGTGGTGCTTTGGGGCAAGGCAATGTACAGGCGGCGTTTTCTGATTTGCCTCTGGTTCCTTCCTTCCCCTTTCAACCCTCCCGATAGGTGCAGATCAGGTGAGTTTGGGATTGATGGAGAGTCGGCCAAATAAAAGAGAAGGGAAGTTAGTGGTTTTAGCTTTTACTAGTTTCGTTTTTGTATTTTGTTTAGTTTTAGTTTCTTCTCTTATGGGGAATCTCTCTCCCATTTTTGGGAGTTTCTTCCGGTTGGTTTCTCCAGTCTGGGGGTTTGTCCCGGTCTGATTTCCCTAGATCCGGTGTGATAGGCGCGTAAATGTTCACATTAGTGCCTCCTAATTCATCTTTGTTAAGTCTCATTTATATTAATATTCAGAGCTTAATGCTTAATTTTTGTATTGTAGGTATTTGAAGAATTTGATAAAAAGAACATGCAAAGTGACAATATTAAAGATGTTTGATATTCGGCCGTTCGGAATCAATCAAGTGGAATTGCAGTACGGAGCAACGATTCACAACTCAATTAGCCGGGATTTGATGTTCACTGAAATCAAACAAATAAGAATTGGCCTTGGAGTTTGATACACAAGTGGGCCCAACAGTAAGTAATTATTTTTACCAAGTGGGCCATGGAGGAAAATTGGTGTACACGGCCAGGATTGAGAGAAATTACTGGACCAATAGGGCTTTTGGTTTTTATGTCGGCACTTCTCCCTTATAAAAGGACGAGAACGGGGGCTGAACGAGGGTTGATTCGGACGAGAGGAACGGGGCTGCCGAGATCAGAAAAGAACGGGGCTGCGATACTTTAGGTGGCGACACTTTTTTTTCTGAATTTTATTTCTTTCAAGTTATTAAAAGCTTTGTTCAATTACTCGCATTCTGGTAATTCGTTTCAACTTTTCTTAATTAAATTTGTTCGTTGGTTTTCAGTTAATTGTTATTTCTTGTTTATTTTTCTTTCTTCAGTATTAGAAGCATGATTTAAATTAGGGTTTCTTCTGTTTCTTGTGCAATGATTAGTGAGTAGTTTTTTCTGAGATTTGGTCGCTGGGTAAAGGCGCGTCGCGACCCAATTAGGATTCGTCTCGCAATTTTTCTATTCATTGATTTAATGAACTAATCTTAGTTGGAGAAAACTACGTTCGTTGGACGAATCCGAGGCATTGCTGGGACCCATGTGAGCGGGAACGGGGGACCAAAACATGTTCGCCGTTGTGTACGGGACCGGCAACCTTAGGATTTGCATCTTTCGGAGTTTCCAATTCTCCCTAATTTTAACCGTTTTAAGAACTTTGAAAAGCGAGCGAATTCTGATTGGGTAGTGAGCGTCGGATTCCCTACGACCATGCCTCTCTTTTTAATCGTTTGAGCAAGTTATTTGTTAGTTTAGTCAACTAATCAACCAAAAGATAAGGGGTGGCTACCTAAGAGCCAATTTAAATAGTAGCAACCCGAGTTTTTAGTCAGCACACATCACCGTTTCTGTGAATTCGACTCCGGTCTTACCGGGTATTGTGCTACATCCAGCCCTACGCTTGGGGCAACCCATTATTTTAGGTCTAGGGAATCGGTCAAGCATGGGTGCTGGTATTGGGTATGTTCTAAGTTTCGTAATGGTATCCAGTGCTCGTTGTTGCCGGCGTTTGTTGTATCATGAGCTGGCTGGCGTTTGGCTTGTGGTTTGCAAGGTTCTAGAGTTAAAACTTAGAAATTTAGTCCTCCTGTTTGGTTATTGTATTCTCTTAAGAATGATAACCATCTTATTTGATGTATTGAGCTATATATTTTTACCAATGAAAATTTCTACCATTTTGAAACGAAAAAAAAAAAAAAAAACCCTTAGGCACTCATGAATTAATTGAGTACAAGAAAAGAAGTCAGGTTATTTCGAGGCAACCCCCCTTTGCGAAAGTGCTAGTGTCCCACTTTTCTTCTCCTTTATTCGTGAAAATGATAAACATTGAACTAGCAAAACAAGAAATACTTTTCTATATAAGTATAGATGACAAGATCATATATGTACATCAGTTCGGTTCCTATCCACTCCCCTTACGGTTCGCACCATCTGCACATCTCATTTTTCGATCAAATTTTAATTATTCGAATCGTTCAATGCGTTTAAAACGCGATTTTAAAGATAGCCTCAAGAAATCAGCTCAAAAAAATATCGAGGAGGACTTGATCTGTGCAGTTTTTTATAAAATAGTTTTTGTTAGCATTTATGAAAAACTACTCAGATTCAAACACTAAAAAAATAATTTGATATGAAGTTATCTTATAAATGTTAAAAATAAAAATAGAAGAGTCCTCTCATAAAGTTTCCTAGGAATTTATTGGTACTCCCCCTATGCCGATTTATTTGTTCATTTTTGAAATATCTATAACTTATTAAGGGAACACAATAAGTACTGGTAAAAAGCTTTGATTTTTCGAAAATGCCCTTCACTTTTCTAACATTAACTGAGAGCACACATTCTCTAATGCATAATTTTTTAATATAGAGAGGATATTAAGGAAATTTTAACAAGATAGTCTCAAATTGGACACACATTTTGAGACATGTAAAAGTTAAAAAGTGGACAAATAAAAAATGTGACGGATAGAGTACTACACTCGCCTTGAGTAATAGAGTACATGCCCTTCTTTTCGTTCATTAGGAGTAAAGTACAAAACCTACCCTTTGGTTTTGTTGTCCTGAAAAATACCGCAAGTACATGGATGCATTTCTGTTTTTAACATTTTCCATTTTACAACAAGCAGAAAGATCATTTAGCAATAAGTGAGGGGTAATTAGAGGGATTAGCGGGTTAGCCACCCTCAGCGACAATGTACTGTTAGGTAATCATGGGCTCATACCCTACTCGGAAATTGATCAGAGTCATTCATTTTATTAATCCATTTGAATAGATAACTCAATCGAAAGATCAAGTTTGTCAGACATTGATAAATTAATAGCTAAACATCAAGATCATACATATAGCCAGCTGACAACATGTATATAATTCAAATTCATGTTGTGCAGTATGCGGACGAAACAATGATTCTACATCAAGCTGTTTACACCCATTTTGGCCAAAATTTAAAAGATCAATTGGTCGATTAGAAGGTGGCCTTGAATGCTAATCTCAGGCCTTGAGAAACCCTGTAAATAAGCCACCAGAGGAATTGGGCCGATATGAATGCTAAAGAACCAATTGAGCTTGCAAAGGTTTGAAACATACTAAGGCCAAAGATATCTCTTCCATAAAATTAGGCCCAAGGCTGGCCAAGGTCTTGAAGTAGACCCACTAGGCCTGAGCACTTCATCCAGGCCTAGTCCAGTTCTAAGAAACGATAAGGCCTTCAAGTAGGTCCAAACCAGTTAAAGTTTGGGTTTTTCTCCAGGCTTGGGCCCACAAGGCTTACAATGGACTAAGGCTTATCTTGCACCTCAAATTTAGGCCCAAGTATTGTGTGGGTCTGCTTCTTAGAAACATTGTATATGGGCCTCAACTGGAAGGAAAAGACCTTAAGCTTCTCACAAACAGCTCCAAGGCCAAGAATGTTCTCAATAGGCAGGTCTAGGTAGGTTGCTTACAAACAGCTCGAGATCTGGATGGCCACCATCTTTTAGCATGAAGCAAGGCTTGGGACACATGGCAGCCATGCATGGAGACATCCCAAGCAGCTCAAAGGTCTAGAAGGTTCTCTCTAGCAAACTGCTTAATGGTAATTGTAAGCAGCTCAAAAGCCTAGAATGTTCCTGCTAGACAGGTCTAGGTAAGCTACTTACAAACAGCTCGAGATCTGAATAGACCCCAGCCATCAGCATGAAGCAAAGCCAAGGACATGTGGCGTACATGCAACCCTTGGAGATGCTAGTGAATGACTCTTGCAGACCCAAGCAAGCTGCTCACAAGCAGTTCACCCAGGTCTGATTGATCTTTTGTTTCTCAATCCTTCTTCCATAAGGAGTCAAGTTCAGAGGGTGTGAGGGCCCACAAGAGGTGCAAGGTCCAATAAAATGGGAAGAAGGCCTGGGAAAAACTGTAGTGGGTCCGGAAGGACTCCATTCAAGCAGTGGCTTGAGTGTTGATGCAGCTGAACTGGCCTGTATGCTGCAAAGACTGAGATTCTTTTTGCCTTTTTACAAAGTTTTATACAAAGAAGAAAGACTTCTCAGGCCTTTGTCGTTTTCTTGGAGTAAAAGGCACGTTTTGTTCAGGGAACAGCCCCTCATTGGAGCATTTCGAAGCTGCTCAAGCCCAAGCCTCTGCTAGAAAGTCACATGGCAGCCATGCATTGGAGCATTTTGAAGCAGCTCAAAGCCTGTAGCTTCTATAAATCACAGTTTTGAAGGTCTTGGCAAAGATCCACGACCATTAAGCCCACGGCTTACCCAATTTATCTTTTAATTTTCTTTACATTTCTAGCAAATATTTTTATCTTTCATCACACTAGCCATGCCTAGGTGATATTTTATTTCCTTGTACCAACTTCGTTAAGGCGTTAATGAAGTTTTTTTAATTTCATCGCACCTTGTTTTTTTTTCTTTCCATTTTCTAACAACGGTTTGGAAAATTCTAAGTCCTTATCCCGCAAAGGCAAACCACAAACCACTATACGGCCTCACCCCTTAGGTCGTTTGCAATCGCTCTAGAAGAAGTCAGATCTGAGACATCCAAGCCTTAGCACGAAATTGGACTGCAATCTAGTCCTGGCACGCCCACACAAGGCCTAGAACTACACTACTCGTTGTTCCTAGGCCTGTTTTTAATTTGGAAACAAACACAAGCATAATTGATCTCAAGAACAATAAAGATGAAACGAATACAACGAAAGCAAGAAATCAAGCACACAATCAAAAAAAGTTCGAAGTACGAACAGCGTACCTACTCCACGGGGAAAGGGACAAATTAATCCACCGTAATTAATAAGGATTGCAAACTCCAATCTCCTCTCAATGTAGGAGTATCTCTCAGTCTCTCTTGGTTTATCTTACCAAAATAAGTAGTAAAAACTCGAAGACCATAGGAAACACATTTAAATTGTGTTGTCTTGTGTGCCCGGTTGCCCGTCCGGACAGGAGTGGTCTCAAATTTTGTCCAGCATGGGTCCTCCGGATGGCCCTAGCTAGGCCCCGTCCGGACAAGCATTGCTGCGAACGCCACACTCAAAAAAACAATTAGTATTCTGTGATGAATATTTTTAGTGTGGCATGCATTATCATATTAACTATCATGAATTAGTGCCCCTCTCGTCTATTGAATTCCTAGATCCGCGACTGTGTTTATGCTCTACAAATATTCGACTAAATCGATTTATATATGATTGGCGAGTCCGAATAGTTCCAACCAAATCACGACAACCGAAGTGGGACCCCCGTAATTCACAGCACTTAATAATTTTTCTTCCTTATGGCCTTAGCCTCAATTAAACCACTTACCAATCCGGTTTCGATAAATAGAGAGAGAGAGAGAGAGAGAGAGAGAGAAAAGAAAAAGAAAAAAAAAATAGAAAAAGAAGCTAATCGTGTTTAGACCTTCCAGTGCTGACCTGGTAGTTCTGATTAATTAGAAATTTATTTATTAATTACAAAATGTGCAACACGTGGTTGACGGCCGGGGAATTGAATCTGACAGTGCCCTAATCATCTTCAAAGACTCTGCATCATTTTACACGTTAATGATAAATTAGTCTAGTTAATTAGGCACAAAATCACAGTAATTAACCAGCAGATGAGTAGGCATTGGGAGTCTTAAATTCTGCCTTCACGTACCAAAAATGGGGGTTTTTTTTTTATTTTGTTTCCCCTTTCCGTTGATTGCAGGAATTGAATCCCAAAAGTCGTCCAGAAAACAGTACGAAGGTTTGAAAAGAGATCATGTGTCCTTTTTATAGGTTTGTTTCCCATGTTGAGATAGAGAGAGTACATATGCCGTGTGATTTTGCTTTTGAAAAAATTGGCTAGTTTCATCCCGCTTCTTCGTTCAATGGTCGGTGGCACCTTCCGCCCCATATTCTATAGAGTGCATGACTAAGCGCATGGATCCCATCATATTCTCCGCAGCTTTCAGAAAACTGAATAATCTCTTCCCAAAGGGGGCCCGTTACTTTTGGATTTTGATCCTTTCATGTCAATATAATGTGAGAAAATAGGAGTACACATTTATTTCTATTTTGTTTATCTGCGCCGTTTATTTTGTAAGTATAATATATCGTTGATGCAATAAATTAAGTAAACTAGAGATAAGTAAAAATTTGGTCGAGACATTTGTTTTGACAACCCGTAGAGATGTAGAAGTAAAATAAACCTTGAGAGATCAAATCCATGGGTGGACCAAGCGTACATAGGCGATGGTAGTGCTTGGTCGTGGTAGGTTTCAGCAACAGTTGTTAAGGGTGCTTGAGCGTGAGTTTTAGAATAAGTGTTGTACTTGGAAAAAAAAAGGCCAAAAAGACCTCTATACTCTTAAGTTTAGGTCAAAAAGACCTTAATACCATTATTTATTGCTTTATCTATTTTTCAATAACTTGTTGATTGGCTTTAAAGAGAAATGGGTTGAACAAGGATTGTTATACCTTTAACAAAGTCACATGCAACTGAGTCAACATTTTTTGGTCACTGATTTAACGTTTTTAATCAACAGAAGGGGGACATTGCAAGTTAACCTAAAGTGTGAAAGTAGGAATGTCCAAATTGAAAATAGAGAATGGAAAATGACACTAGTGTAAAAGTATTGGGGCTTACCCAAATACTTACTCGTGCGGTCTATGTTTAAGTGCGGGAGAGGACCACGACTTCAGGGATGGCTTTCAACCTCCCATACAACCTAGCATCTTTACTCCTCTCTTTTTTTTTTTTTTTTTTTTTTAAATTAGAGGCGTCACGGGTCAACTTATGCGCACCTTGGACTAATTCATACAGCCCCTCCCACAGTCTTTTCACATGCTTAGGAGTGAAAAAGCCAGCTTATGTGCACCTCGGACTAATTCATACAGCCCCTCTCATAGTCTTTTTCACACACTTAGGCGTGAAGAAACCAACGTATGTGCACCTCAGAGTAATTCATACAGCGCCTCCCACAGTCTGCGCACCTCGGACTAATTCATACAGCATCTCCCACAATCTCTACACACGCTTAGGTGTGTGCTTGGGCGTGAAGAATAGATAGTCGCTGACAAAGTGAATCAAACCTTAGACCTTAAGTAGAAGCAAATTCTTAAGTCTTGGGCCAAGACCAAGCCAACCAGCTGATACAACCTAGCATTATTTGCTGGGTTTCGCTTTTAGGCCCCGTTTGATAATCATACTAGGCCTTGGGATTGGACTACCAATCCCATGAGTTTCACAATAACTTGTTTGGTAACCAAAAAGAGGTGTGGACTAACAATCCAATGGGTTTGGGAGCTGGCCATTAGGGGGTATTGTTGTATTATGAGATGAATAAGGGTTTGTGGACTAATAATCCCATCATCTAATCACATCTCAAACAAACATGCTCATCACCAATTCCATCTCCTTATCAATCCCTTCTCATTACCAATCACAATCCTAATTTCATCTCCTTACGAAGCACAACCATCTATCACTGTTATCAAACGAGGAATTAATATACAAAATGCAAAAAAGGACAATCCTATTGATGAGGAGAGAGGGTCCTGTTCTGAGTCTTCTTCCTTGGGTTCAGATCATTAATGGGTGTCCAACCATTACTCGCCATAAAATGACCAACAAATAGCTCTTGTCAATTCTTTTGTGCTGTGCACCTTTTAGCATAAACAAAAAAAGAAAAAAAAAGAAATTAAAGTTCATTTTTAGAGACCAAAAGAGATCCAAACAGCTGTTTGGTAGGTTACAAGCTAAGGAAAAAATAAAAGTAGGAAGTGATAATAATAGTTAAATGTATCAATGTTAGTCCTGTCAGGTCATAAATTAAAATGCAGTAACACACTTTTCTGCTTTGACACATGAAGAATAGGCATTATCGTCATCTATCTGCTTTGTGTCCATTTCCAGATCCCAGTATCCATGCTTCCAATTCAGCTAACAAACAGAAACACATCTGGGCGTACCTAATTTCATGCAACAATGTAGATGGCACACTCATGCACGAGTTTGTGATTCCTATGGTCACGAAAGTAGGGTGGTGAATATTTAATCCAGGTTTGTGGAATCCGGGATTCCAACTTCATCGAGTGAGATCGAAATAACATTAGCCCATCCATCAAAGCATGGACACAGCCTAGACGAAACAGGCGGTAAGTTATTGAGCTTCTAGAAAACAAATGGATAGATGGATTGTAGTTTTCCAAGTTGGAACAATCTATAGCTTTCGATTTTGGAGAACCCCAAAATCAGCAAATCCGGATTCTTCCAGGTTCCAAAAGCATGTTCATGCTAATGGAAATCATGAACATGCGAAACAATATATGCACCAAAACTAAAGATCATCAAAATCAAATGGGTGTAAATGGAAATCGTTCAAGTATTGTCAATATCAGTTCCAAGCCAAAATAGGCGAAATAGAATTCTGTTCAAATACCAGTTCTAACAACAAAGAATGAGAAAATACCAAAGCAAATCCAAACAACAGGGAAATTAACATGCCTCTAATAGGTCAACCATAATCTTCATTCAAGAACAAAATCGAAATGCCTACACACGAGATTCTGAGTACGTCTGACTAAACAACAGAAGCAACAAAACATTATAGAATTGGAATAACACAATGTTCCAATCTAAAATTTACATGGACCACACAACTTGTGAAATATCAAGAATTCTGCCAAGACATATTTTAACAAGTGCCTCTATCTGCAGAATGCAGCATTTGCTCAAGCAGGTCCAGATTCTAAAATTCAGCTATCTTAACACCAAGAAGTTGGTATCCAATCTAGCAGACAAATTGTTGTGTCCGTAACAACACTGAAATGAACGATGCCATTCAACAATCTAAAAATGTTGGGACTCTGTAGAAAGGTTTTTTTAGAAAGACGCCAAAATCCAATATCGACAAAGTACGACTTGTTGGATCGGCTAAAGAAATACATAACACATACATTTCTCGTATAAGATGGAAGATACGGGAGGATGATATATTCCTGAAAAATTATCATTTTTATAAAAATAACGTGTCTAGTTTATAACTAGTGTGGCATGAAGTTAGGTGTCAGTTTAATAGTTTTTCACTAGGACCGTGACTTACCCAAGTTTAGACATCACGAGAGAACAAACTTCATAATGTACTTCACCATCAATTACTTGTAAGTGTTCAATACATCAGTAAAAACAAGAACATATTTTAAGTAACCAACCAAACAGGTTTCAATTGAACTTAGGAGCAGGAAAGAGAAGACTCATCAAAGAATGCAATTTGAATATTACAAACTCTCTTGTGACTTTCGAAGATCACGACAAAGCAAGAATTTACAAAACTGGAGGACCGTTATGGGATACAGGGAATTTGAGATAACAAAACAAGAATATCTTTTTAGGTACATTGCTAACCCCAATACCAATACAGATGCACATCCCCAAGTCAGCAAGAACTTCTAGCCTCAAACCAACTGGCAAATTCTCCAAAATCTGACCATATCACGCGATATATATGTATACGCAGATGAAAATCCATTTCACACCAATGCATGCCCAAACATATTCATTGATGTTTGCATGTAAGTGAAATAGGGGAAACAAAAAAAAAAAAAAAGGGATTAAAAAGCCCTCTTTAATTGCATTCTGCCCGGGCAAAGGTATATTTAAAAAAAAAAAGGAAGCCACCAAACGTTAAGGAAGATTCAAATGATCTTAGGCTTGGCCGTAGATGAGCTGTGAGAATGCATGGGACCAAGCTTTTGAATCCAATGAAGAAGCCCCTTCTTATGATCTTGACAAGGGTTTTGGACCAGGTTGAGGGTTCCATCTTGCTTAAGTGAAGACTCGAACTGCTCTAACACCTTTACTACTTGCCAAAAATCTGGCCTTTTCTCTGGTTGCAAAGACCAACATTGCTCAATCAAAGCTCTCATGGCAGGTGGGCAGTCTCCAGGGATAGCTGGTCTCAAATTCTGAAACACCGCATGAATTAGTAACTTTAATTTTGGTATACGATAGTGTCACAAGAGTTCCACAATAAAAAGGCCAAAAGGTTCACCAAAAAAGAAAAGGAAGGAACAGATAAACCAAAAAAGCCAAATCATGTAAGAACACGCAACATGCGCCTTCAGTACACTACACAGGAAGTTCAATGTCACAGGGTCTCACTCTCTAGTAAGGGAACAATATAAGTGTCTGACATGGGAGGTCGAAAACTGATTTCCCCAGATTGCATTTGATTTCAAGTCCTAAAAAGTACTCTACAACATGTTAGGCCATAACATCATAGGACAGTATTTAACTCAGTGATTTGGATGTATCAATAGATACAGTAGGGAAACCAAAACAGCCTAATCTGCAAATTTGCAACTTTCAAACAACATCAGAGCAATACAAAATGAAGTTTGCCAAGTACCTTGTTCACGACAGCAAAAGCTGCTTGGATAGGAGTCATCTCCTCGTAAGGAATAGTTCCAGACACCATTTCCCATAGCATAAGTCCAAAGCTGTACACATCAACCTTCCGTCCATACAACTTACGTTTGATCATTTCAGGAGCCATCCAACGGTAGGTCCCGGGGTCTTCTGCCAAAAGATCACAGTACGCCTCCTCACAAGCTATTCCAAAATCGGCAATTTTCATATTGAAATCTTGACAAATAAGAACATTCTCAGGTTTGAGGTCCCTATGAATTACTCCTTGAGAGTGAATGTATTCCATTCCTCGAGCAATATCCAGCGAAACTGCAATTAGTTTTTGTAAGGGAAGAGACTGGTGCTCAAGTTTGTGGAGGTATGCTCTCAAGGAACCCCCTGAGAGATATTCTGTGACAATAAAAAACACTGGTGGCCTTCTGCATGCTGCTACAAACTGTTTCATCAGATCAGAGTAGTCAACTCAAGTCAGTAGTGCTTAAAAAGGTAACAAATCCCAAATTTCAAAGAAGTACACGTAAGTCGTGACTTCTTGGTAACGTGCACTAAGGAAGTAGAATGTGCCAATTAAAAATTTGTACTTCCATAAATAAGAACAATTGAATGCTTCATTTGCCATGACATGTCGTACTATCAAAATTGCACACAAAAAGGGAGCCACAAAAATCGTGACAGAAAAGCAAAAGCAAAACTCACTTTTCTTTTATCTTTTACTCCTATAATAATTCAACTACACTTCCTTCCTGAAGGGAAAAGGCATTTCTGAGAAAATAACACACCAAAATTCTACCCCCTTGGGGATTCTACCACAGTTCCATTAGATGATTCAGATCACAGTACAGACAACTCAAGACAGTAAGATTTTGAACGGAAACAACTCTCAATTTGAAAGCAGCGTGCATGTGTTTTGACTTCTTATTATATGCATTAAGAACATGGAATAGACCAAATCAAAAGTTCCAACTTGAATACATAAGAACAGATTTATTCCTACATTAATCATACTGTGCTATTTTCAAATTTGTACAAGAAAATGACGACCACAACAATTTGGTGACCATAAAAGTAAAGATAAACATCAACTCACTTCCTTAGGTTATGGGAAGAATGGCTTCCAATAAAATTGCACACAAATATTCTACTAGGAGGGTGTCCAAGAGTCAGCAGATTAATTTTTTTGCTGAATCTGGAAGAAATTGATAACAGAAATAAATTACCCTTAAGACATTTCGATGGTAGAGCCGAGATAAGAGAGTGACTTCTCTAGTGAATTGATTCTCTAACTGAGCTCCCAGAGCTCCATTTTCGTCATCATCTGGTATCTGTATAATTTTCACTGCAACAGGTTTATCCTTGTATATCCCTTGGTAAAGCTGACTATGTGCCCCATGAGCAAATTTAGGCCCAAAATATAGCTCAGAGAGATCAACAACCCACTCATCTGCCGTTTCCAAAGAGGTAACCCTTCCACCTCCAACCTCAAAATACTTTGTCCACGACGATTCCTTCCTTGTTTTCATCTCGTCAAAAGTTTTCAAGGAAGAAAAATGCCTAAGTGGGCTTTTCCTTGAGATTGACTTTGAATTAGGTGCCCGTGATGGATGGAACAAATTTCCAACAATACTTTTCTCATGCTCTTTCCTTCGAGGATTAGGCGTGGAGAATCTCTTCAGATCTGATCGAGCTTCCTTAAACGAATCAGAAAGTTTAATTTTAGGGAGAGGTGATATGGACCTCTGCTGGTTTGTAGCCGGATTTCGCTGAATCTGGGGAACAATAGGATCTGATTTTGGATCAACAGAAGCCTTTCCAGGTCTAGATTTCACACCAGATTTTTTCTCTCTTTGAATAGAAGCCAACCTAGCAGAATCCAATCCATGATAGACAGTGCGAGAAAATTTTGCTCGCCTTATCCAAGAAGTTTCCTCTCCCTCCATGCTCACCCCTAAAAGGCCTTGTAACCACAAGCAACAGTACCCTTATTTTCCTTCTTCCCCAGATGAGAAGAAGATCTGAAATCAAGATTTTCCGCAAGAAACCCGATATATTTTGCAAAGATCCATACACACAATTGTTTCAAACCCATCAACAGAGAAGCAGTTAACGATCAAACCGCAGCAGCATTGAAACTATAAAACAAAATCCCTTAGTAGCCAATTAACCTTGAAAGATCAAACCCACAAATAATATCAGCAGAGTCAAAAAGTTTAATCTACTTGATAAAAATCAAAACTTCAAATCATCCCATCAGATTCAGAATTGCCTGAAAACCTACCAAATTCCATCCCCTACCCACCAAACTCAACATACCACTAGCTTCGAAGTCAAATACCAACTTCCTTGAAAACTTGGAAATAATAATAAAAAAGTCAGCTAATCCTACAACAATCAAAACCAATATTTAATTGATACCAAAACAGAAGTATACTCAACCGAATGTTAAAAAAGCAGCCATGTACCCACTGAGCAATAAAGAAGTACAGAAGACCCATGAAAGTAAACGAGCAATTAAACCACAAAACACCAATTGCCACCACAATCAAAATCAGAGAACCCTTGAAAGTTCCACCCCACAAACAGGTACCAAGAACTCAAGAAGAGTTTCAAACCTTAAATCTACTTGTTAATAATCATACTTTTCACATCATCCTATGAGATAGAAAACCGCTTGAAAACCCCATCAAAAATCAATACCATAAAGACCTAGCAAACCCATCTCACACCCACAAAACCCTATAACAATCCTCACCTCAAACAAAAAACCCTTTTTAGCTTCAAAGCCAAATACCCCACTTCCTTGAAAGCCTGGAAATCTCACAATAAAGGCCCTAAATAAGAAACATTTGACCTATAACAAACAAACAGAATGCTAAATTATAATCCATTTTCTTAAAAACATCATCCTATAATAAGGAAAACCACCTGAAAAATCCATCAAAATTCAATACCATAGAGGCCTAGCTAAACCCATCTCATACCCACAAAAATCCAATACAACCCTGACCAAAACCAACCCACGCCTCAACCAACAAACCTTTTTTTTTTTAGCTTAAAAGCCAAATACCCAACTTGCTTGAAAGCCTGGAAATATCACAATAAAACCCCCCAAACAAAAAACTTTCCCCTATAACAAACGAACAAAAAGAATACAAAAATGGCACAAAATTATACTCTATTCCATTAAAAACAAAGAACCCATCAACAATCGCATACCAGTTAGTTTTTCCAAAAGGTAAAGATGACCCATCATCTCAAACAAGCAACAACAAAAATTTAACCTAGGCATATGTAAAACCAAACACCAAACTCTACGATCTGAGCATATGGATTGAAAGTAAAGAGCCCATCTACGATTACATACCCATAAAATGATCAAAAACCAAAACAAACCCCCAAGCATATGAGAGACGCAACTTAAAAAAACCCAAGTACAAGACGTTAAGATCCGAGCATGTGGCACTCACCAGATGGGTCTATCATCAATCGTGTTTCCACTCCTTTATTCTCCAATCTTTCTCTCTCTTCTACCACCATCAAGCACAAAATCTTAGTATTAGAGAGGATAATTCATGAGGGAAAACATCAACAGAAATGGTACAGTTTGCGTATACGGAGGAGATATACGTAGATTCGATGGACCCGGAATTGTTGCTGAATGCTGAGGTCTTGTGATGGGGGCGGCGAAGGTGGAGTGTGGGACACACCCTCCAGAAAAAGTCAGAATAGGCGGAGAGAGAGAGAGAATGGAGTAATAAACAGGGGTATATTTACACTTTCCCCCCACTGTTTTGTGAATTACACTGAGGCCCCGTTCCACAAATGAAAAAAAGCCTTATTATTTAAGAAAGCAATTTCAAGCTCAAAAATCATGAATTTATTGAAATATAAAATTATGCAATATGGATTTTATTTGAAAGATCTCATCAAGATCTTTTATACGTTGTAAAAAAATTGAAAAAATATTTTTTATTTACATTATTTTTAAGTTTGAAAATATGAAATAAGCTGCTTATTTTTTAAGAAGATTTCTGAAACGCGGCCTGACTTGACACCCCTTTGTTCTGCAAATGCGATTGCTTTCCCATAAAATTCTAAAGTCTCATTTTTACCTTCTAAACACTGGCTTTGTTTGGTTTGGGTTTTGAGGGGGTGTTGTTGGAGTATTAATTGAAAAGAAAATTTATTGAAAACCGTACACTAAGAGAATGGTTGAATTTAAAGACTCAAAACGAACATAGTGTATTGTCTGCTCAATTTTATTGGTTTCAAAGCTAGGAAGGAGAATTCTATTTCGGTGGCTCCTTTTATTCTTGATGATTACATTTTGTGAATTTATCTTGTTTCCATTTAACCCGTTCTTTTTTATTCCAAATGTTTTTTTTTTCCTATAATGATAAGGATTGGGCGATTCTACTTAATCTAAAGAATCTATATCTTCTAAATTTATCTTCTCATTGTTAACAAAGATATGGGAGATCGCTGGTAAGGTAGAAATGCAATGAGGGTTGGATGAGTGGCTAAGAGCGATAATTGGTGATGGATGTAGAAAACATATACATTTAATTTATGAGTACTGCTATGAGTAGTGACCAAAACTATAGGAAAATCGTACCGACGGCAACACTGGGCAGTCTCCGGCCACCGAACGATCGATCCAAGCCGTCCAAAAATTCTAAAAAAAAATAGAGGGGCCCCCGCGGGAATTAACAGCATTCGATATGTGCAGGATGCTTGATCTAAACACCCTATTTTATTGTGTATATATGTTTCCCTACGCCCCCGGCGATACCTATATCATTTCTGTTAATTTATTGATATCAAGAAATGTTTGAGCTATCCATAGTTTTTTCCTGTAGCTAAGCGAATGGGGCTCTTTTGAGCACAAACAAAAATGGTGGAAAAGTCTAATATATTAGATAACGTAATTCAAGGGAGCGAAAAGAAAATTCAGCTAGTGGCAAGAGCAAATAGTCACCAAAACATAAGAGAAGTTGAGCCTAACCAAGGCCTGAAGTATGATAACTGTCTATATTTTATTGGGTTGAATCCAAAAATACCCTTTGTAATTATTTTTCTCTCACCCCTCAACTCTTCAATTACAAGTGCAGACAATATTTGTGAAATTGCTCAAGATGGATATATGGATCTTGTCTCTCTTACTATCTTCCATTTCTTATTTTTGTATCTTTCACAATTTCGGAAATTGAATGTTTTTGCCAAAAACATTACTCAATGGGGTCAAACTATGATTCCAGAAAGTATGAAGACAGACTGTGTTTATAAATGGATATAGAGGGTGTCAGTATAATTTAACTAATAAAACCGGAAGAATATAAGCATCACTATCGGATAAACGATGTCTAACCAAAAATTAAAACGATGTACGGACCGGGGCGGCCGTTGGTTCTGCTCCCTCCATTAAATTGGTCCCAAGTTGAGCGATTGCAGTTACAATTGACAGCTACAACTCGGATATTTGCAACTTAAAATCCATGGATGTAATAAATAATTCGAAAAGAATAGGGGGCGACTATTCACAGCGCCGTATTTTTTCCCTTAACATATTACATTTCGGTAAATAGTTGTTGAAAATCATATATAACATTTCAATAAATAGTTGTTGAAAACAAGATTATATTTCGGTAATTATATGTCGAAAATATGTTCAACATTCGGTAAACAACTACAGAACATACATTTTCGGTAAATAGCTGTTGAAAAAAAAATTATATTTCGGTAATTGGATGTTGAAAATGTATCTCAATTTTGGTAACTAACTGTCCAGTATAGATGAAAATTTTTAATGGGCTAAGGAGAAAATATGGGGCTGCGAATAATTGCCCCCAAAGAATAACATGAATACATACATCATGTTCGTATCCCACGTACATACATCTTTAGGATTTGTTTTGTGCCTCACAAAGATGGCCTAAGCCAGCTAAACTCTGAAACAAAATTAAGTGTTTCGTAGACGCTATTACAAATATCTAAACGAGCTGATATTGAGACCCTAAACCTCATATTTCGAATAAAATGAACGATGCAAACCATCTTTGTGGGAACCAAAACAGATCTTGAAGTGCATGGAGGTGGGGATATGTACATGGTGTGGCACGACTTTTATTAGAGGGGTGTTTATTTTGATAATGATTTTTGCATTTCATATTTTTAAAAATGCATTCCAACAATTGTCTTTTAGTATTTCCAAAATTACAGACATTACAAAAAAAAACTAGCACACAAGAACAATACTAGCAGACAAATTTAGATACGTAGAACTTTTAAAAATGTGGCTTGCAAAAATCATTATTTTTTTATCGACAATTAAAGGGTTAAGTCAGCTTCTAAATATCAGTCCAAATACTCGGAACAAATACGAGGTTTTAATTAAACAATGAACCAAAACCATACTGCCAACTAGGGGCGTAGACGGTTCAAATTTGGTACGGTTTGAGCCTTTTTTCAAACCAAACATAATATATTGGACATTCTATAAACCAAATCAAACCATATTCCGGTTTGATTCGATTTGACCGATTTCTTCCGGTTTGATACTTACTAGCATATACTCTAAAGAATCTCTATTATAAAAGGCAAAAATTTAAAAAATCCCCCAACCTTTAGGCCCAAGTTCAATTAGACTCCCAACCTTCTAAAAACTTCAATTTTACTCCTAACGTTATCTTCCGTTAATCAAAATGCCCCCTTCCGTCCGAATGACTAACGGATTTCGTTAAAAGCTCCGTTAAATATCATCCCGATCGAATCTCGATGATCCGAGCCGCTCAATGTGTTCAAAACGTGATTTTAAGGGTACCTTCAAGAAATCAACAAAGAAATAGACCGGGAAGGGCTTCATCTAAACAGTTTTTTATTGAATTATTCAATAAAAAACTATTTAGATCAAGCCCTTTCCGATCAATTTTTTTGGCTGATTTCTTATAAATACCCTTAAAATCACGTTCTAATCACATTGAGCAGCTCGGATCATTGAGATTCGATCGAAAAAGAGGAGGTGCAGACCGAAGCAAAATCCGGACGTCCGGACTTGAACAAAATCCTGATCGATCTGCACCTCCCCTTTCCCGATGATCCGAGCAGCTCAATGTGTTCAAAACGTGATTTTAAGAGTACCCCTTAAAAATCAACAAAAAAAAATGATCAGGAAGGACTTGATCTGAACAGTTTTTTATTGAATTATTCAGTAAAAAACTGTTTAGATGAAGCCCTTCCCGGTCATTTTTTTTGTCGATTTTTTAGGGGTACCCTTAAATTCACGTTTTGAACACATTGAGCGGCTCGGATCATCGAGATTCGATCGGGGTGATATTTAACGGAGCTTTTAACGAAATCCGTTAGTCATTTGGACGGAAGTGGGCATTTTGATTAACGGAATGTAACATTAGGAGTAAAATTGAAGTTTTTAGAAGGTTGAGAGTCTAATTGAACTTGGGCCTAAAGGTTGGGGGGCTTTTTGAATTTTTTCCATTATAAAACAGAAAGGTGTGGGGACAAGTTGTTGGAATGGTTTAGATTCATTTGATCCAAATGCTGTAGTGCATCCTTCCATTTCCCGGTTGAGTGCCCTTAGTTTTCACTTAAATCACACAACTGTCATCCCCCTTCCAACCGGGATGCGTAGTGCCGTAAGCACGGGTTAACATTAGTCCAGTATATAATAGTCTCTCTTGATCCAATACAAACCGGTTGAAACACAATGCTAATCCACCAAGCTTCATTTATATATAATAATAGTCTCATGTGTCGTGCTATGCACGAAAGCGCGTGCTCAGTATAATTGATCGCATTTGGGTTTTAATAATTTGTCTGGAATGCATTTTATAAACGTTAAACATGTATAGATGGTAAAGAAAATGCTGCAGTGGGCAGAGAGAGGAGATGTAGAGACCCGTGTTAAATTTCAATAAATAGTAATGTTTTTATAAGTTCCTGGATATTGAGAAAAATGAGGAATGATATGTTGTTGTGTGATTTGCGGTTAATATGATGGAACTATTAACAATAAGGGTGCAAGTACAATTTGTGTGCTAATCTATTTATCTATCTACTTAATAAAACACAAAGATGTGGGAACCACACAATCACAAGTTAAAAGAATAGTTGAAATTCATTTGATCCAAGAGCTAAGCTCTCCAACTCTCTTAAAAAAACACTCACACTCTTACAAATTTATTACAAAAATGTTATCGGTTCTTTTTACACATTGCCCGGCTTTTGGCGTTGGCATAAAAGAACAAAAATATATTACAAAAATGTCCGTGCCTACGACACTACCGAAGTGTAGTGCCATAGGCGCACGGACAAACACTTGTCTATCTATATCCTATAAGAATGTATTTAGACCTACCAATCCTCCAAACTTTCATCCCTAATTTTCTAGAGTTTTGATTTTCTTTTAATTTGTTTAAATTGATATATATATATATATATATATATATATTTAGAGAGAGAGAGAGAGAGAGAGAACACATGGGAAGGGAGAGAGATTTTAGGAGAATGGTTCTCACTACAAAGTGTCAAGCCTACACAAATTTTTGGTTGTCCCGTGCATCGAACAAGAACAACGTTAGATGATAAAAAAGATAGTTTAATATTTTTTCTAGTCCCATGTTCGATACAAGCTAGCATTGATCTCACTTTATGCACTGAAAGACCTGTGGTGGAAAATAAATTTGGAGTATCACGTAATGGTAGTCCCATGCATCGAACGGGCACAAACGCTAGTATGTATAGAGGTGTGTGATTGGAGAGGATAGAAGAACCCACCTCATCTCTCTCTACCTTCACGTCTCTCTCTCTCTCTCTCTCTCTTCATTGAACTCAAAACTCACCCGTTAACCTCAAAACTCATACTTTTCGACCTTCACTCTGTCTTCTACACGTGATTCGAGCCTTGGATCACATGGGTTTGGGCTTGAAATCGTTCTTGGAGGATTTTGAAGTTTGAAGAGCTAGGGCTTGATCAATCTTTTGGGTTTCACTCTCCAAATTTGAGATAGGGATTTCTAGCTGATTCCATGCATTTATGAGTTGATTTGTGCCTTAATCGGGCCTTAGTTCGTTGTTTGTTGTTGGGGTTTGATACTTGAAAATTTTGAAATTCATGCATTGAAACAACCCATCTGATGGGTATTGATACCCCCCCTTCCCCCCTCCCCCGTTCCGTGCTCACTGGACAATTTTGTGTAGTGTTGATGCTAGCTTGGTTGTTTGAACTCCGATCACTTCTAACACCTTCTTGACACCTCTGAACCACTTCCTAACATGTTTACTCATGTTCCCTTGACTAATCAAATCATCCTTGTTTCCCTTGGGCTCATATCATTGAAAAATTAAAAGGGTAAGTTGATTAGAAACTTTATCGAAATGGCTTTTATGTGATTGACTAAGTATGTGTAGATGGTTACGAACCTTATATGTAATTGATAGAGTTGTGCATTAGTGAAATTGATGATTGGAAGTATTGTTTCGAGAAGAGATTAACTTGTGAACAACGGAATGGAAAAAGGATATGAAACGGGCCCACCATTTGGTGAGATGCCAGAAAGAAATGCACGAGGTCCAAAATACCCGGAGATGAACGAGTCCGCCAATCGACGTGATGTTGGAAGGGGATGTATGGAGTCCCAAACACCCGAAAACATATTTGAAAAGGTGATAGTATGAAATTGGGATGCATAATACAAATGGAGGATTGAGAACCCGAATTATGATTATTGTGCCATCCTATGAAAAACGTTTATTCTTTTACATCCTTTGTTGTGTATTGATTACGTTGTGGTTGTATTCCATTCCTTTTGGTGCATCGATCATATCATTCACATATAGCTTGAGCACAAATATCTCTACTAGGCTAATATAGCTCACCCTATCATCTTTTTCAGGTTCACCATAGGGGCAATGACATGGCGTGCATGTTGACATCACACTTTTGAGAGCTAGATAGAAGGAATTACTTTCACTACAACAAAAATTACATTTTACAGCGTTCGAAAAACGCTATTGAATGTCATAGATAGCATTTTAGAGAACGCTGTATTAACCAATGCTATTAAAAGTCAAGACTTTCGATGGACTTTTCCTTTAAAAATTATTATTATTGTTAAGTTGAAAATCGTAGATGTGATAGGAGATGTTATACTATGAAAATGTACTAAGGAGATGAAGTTATATTTGCCAATTCTGTGTTGGCAGTGGAATGACTGTCAAAGCTAAGCTGACAATTAAAGAGCTGCTAACTAAAGCCAAGTACTTAGTTTTTTGTAATCTAAATTTACATTCGTACCTGGATACATACGAGCTACATACCAGCTCGTAGTCCATAGACCAAATTCAAAATATATAAACGCAACTGATCACTCCACAGATTTGTCTAATGATATCAATACCAAAATTAGATACGTTCGCAATCATTGGGACCAAACACCAAGGTGTTCAACCCTACATTGATGTTAGGGTTCTGCACTAATGTGTGGTAGGTTTTTTTTTTTTTCCACCAAACTTAGAAATTTTGATTACTCAAAATCCGCCCAAAGGGCTGCAAACCCCAAACCGAGGGAGGTGGATGCGCCAAACCACTCCAAAACTTCGAGATCTCAACAGATAAGGCCCTTTTGAGGTTTGGAATGGAGCCGAGGGAGGCGGATGTGGTTCTCCATCACTGTGACTGATAGAGGTTGGACGATGGAGGCAACGGAGAGCTTTGAATGGTCGAAATTGCTAGGAGAGGTTAGGGTTTCTAGAGAGAGAGTGTGACTCTCGAGAGCGATAACTTATTTTCACGAACAAATGATGTCCACCCATTGCCAATGAATAATCCAACATCATATTGTTTTCAATTTTTTGTTTATGTTTTTACTTTCTTGAAACTTAATTTCATAACAAGTCTCTACTTTTTTATTTTTCATAAACTTTTTTAGAGTTTATGTTAATTTTGGAAACTACAAAAAGGTATTTTCCCTAGTTTTTTTTTTAGAAACACAAATATTAGCAAATATGTTACTTGTTTTTGTTTTTATGAAAACATAGACCAATTTCTACTTCTAGTTTCTTAAAAATTAAAAACTGAAAATTAAGGTTACCAAACACACCCTAAGCAATTGATTTCAGAAATAACTGCATCTCCTCTTCTTTTAGTAGGTGGACTGAAATTTGGATGTTTAGTGTCTATCAAATTCAGATTTACCGAATTCATGGTTCTCAATTTTTTGTCAATTCCTTCTCAATTAAAACGACCCATTAGACAATTTCAGATGGTTTTCAGACTTTAAGTTGAGAATGCTGGAGATGTTTGATCAAACTGTTGGTCCAAATTGCAACCCAAAAAGGGGGTGAATTGGAAATTTCAAATATAATGCGGAATTTAAAAACTAATTGTAATAATAAATAAAGAACTAATATCGCGACAGATTGATCAAGCTCCAAATAGACGAACACAGTAAGATAAATAGATTGAGCTAGCTCAATCGTAGAAACACAATAGATACAAAGAATCGATTAACAGATTTCTAAGGTTTTAATATATGGAACGAATCGATTAATTATGCAAGCTATTCAGATTTCAATGATATACCATTTTACTCATCCAATATTGATATGCAAAACTGAAAATTAAGAGAGTAGGGATGAGAGAATCGAACGCAAGGATTTATAATGGTTCGGTCTGCAACTTCATCACCTAATCTACTCTCCAAGTGTCCAACTCGGAATTTGCTGCACTATCTCCAATAGTTACAATTCTTCTAGCTTCGCAGGTGCTAAACAACCTTTAGAACGAGCAATCTGTCCTCGATCGCTTCGACTAATTTTTACTTCGGTACTAGTCACACCTAACCCAACTAGTTTTGACTCCGGTGCTAGTAACACCTAACCCCAAGTAATTTTCTCTCCAAAACCACTCACAAAAAGATGATCTCTCTCAAGAGTACGAACAAGGGTATACAATCCCTTTTACAATAAAGATCAAAATAAGCTCTCACACAAGTGTGAAGTTATCAAGTTGAAGAAAAGACTATGAAGAGATTAATGTATTGCTTTAGGGCTCGTTTGAAAGCAAGATAAGGATTTGGAGTATTATTCATAAAGGGGAGATAAAATAGTATAGGGTATTGGTTAATAAGAGATGACCCACATTAATGTGATGTTTATGGAATGAGGATTAAATAGTAGTTGTGTAGACACCGCAATCTGAATCTCCCGATCGTTTTACGGTTTCTTGTTTCCCCAATGATGAACTGATCAAAAAGCATTCTTAAGGTCGGAAAGGATTGAGCTCGGTGTGTGTGGAACCCTTTGGACCCTTTGAACCATTCAAAAAGAAAGAAAAACAGAAAACAGTCAAACCTGGGTTTGGGTTTGACCCTCGCGCGTGGAAGTCACTCCCTCGCGCGAGTGTCCTCTTTACCAGGTGTGGTCAAAGTCAAACATTTGACTGTTGACCCACGCACGACACTCTCAGTGTCTCGCGCGATGGTCCTGAGCAGTCCCTTTCATCTTTTTCAGCCAGTTGGCTGCTTACCTGGGGGTCTACAGGGCTATTTGAACCCTATTTTTCTCCACAGGCCCGTGGCAATGCAGGCATTGGGTTCTCCACCCTCACAACCTCTCCTCATTATCTTTTCCACCAAGCTTAGCCACCAAGTTTGGTCCTAAGGGGGTGTTTGCCACCACCTTTGGCCCTTGGCTCCTCCTATAAATACCCCCCCCCTGTCTTCCTTTAAAAGGGCCACAAAATCACTAACTTTAAAAAGTTTAGGAGATTGAGAACTCTTGCAAGCACAAAGGCTCTCAACCCTAGCTCACTTTCCATACATTTCCTCACTCCATTTTCCATCACAAGCTTCTCAACCTTGCTCAATCCTTTCCAAAACCTTTCAAGCCAAGGTATAAACACCTTTTCTGCTTAATGTTTTGATCCCTGAGGGGGACTGTCAGGGCCAGGATTGGTAATCAATACCAGTTCTGGACTTAAAGTCAGCAGAGTTACAAGAAATCGTTCACTGGCTCTCCCGCGAGCGCTGGACTCACTCTCACGCACGCCTTTCAAAAGCTGCCTTGTCCTCGTGGGGTTTGGGGATGCTGGCTTTTCTTGTTTTATAATGTTATTGCTTGTTTTAAGGCATGTTAGGTATTTTAGTTCACTGCTCAGCATGTTAAAACACATAGACTAGCTTTTCTTGCTTATTTACTTTGTTGGAATGCTTCTGGGTTGCTTCTGGACATGTACCAGAGCCTAGAGCATGCAAAGCAACTCCTGGAAGTCCAGTCAGGACCCTCGCGCGATGGAGTCACTGTCTCGCGCGATGGTCCTCTATTTTCCAGTGACTGCCCTTGCATGAGCAGCTTGGCCCTTGGCCTTTGTTTTGATACCCCCACTGTTTAGGGGCTGTATTTCCTTCATTTGGCTTCTGATTATATTATTTGTAATAATTAGTTAATCTTTCAGTACATATAAACTGCTTGGTTTGCCTCCTGGGTGTGCACTGGTCCTTCCAGAGCCCAGAGGGGGATAAAACTTAACCTGTGGTGGAGCATGACCCTCGCGCGATGATGTGAGTGTCTCGCGCGATAGTCCACTTTGCATGCACATAGATCCATGCATGCAAATGTGGCTTTCATGTGTGTTACACTCATCTCATGTGCAGTTTGGTTCACTTCTGATCGGGGGGTTGAGTTTTGTCCCATTTTCATAGTATTCCATCATTCCATGCCATATTCAAACATATCCTGCAAACCTGTTACAGTCTTAATCCCTGATTAACTGTTCCCCCACCCTAACTGGCGTAAAATTGATTAAAGAAGAAATTGAATCACAATCATTTGCAAAATGCCTAAGTAGAGACCAATCTCCAGATTGGGCGAGAGGGGTGCATTAAAACCCTTCCCCTCTCGTAACCTGGCTCCCGAACCCAGATATGGTTATGACGGACTGGTTCCTTCACTTTTTTAAGTCAAATAGCGTGGCAGGTGCTTCGAAATACGGTTCCTTGGGTGTCGGACCTTCAAACCCAGGTGGCGACTCTGTATTTTGCGAGCGCCTGCTTTTCCGCTCGCGCTCCATCGATTACGGACCCGTGCATTTTGGAATCCAGAAATTCCAGGGCATGCTGCCCACAAGTTGGTTTTGATTAGGTATTAAAAATGGGGGGATAAAATAGTACTTGGTTTGGATGAGAGATAAAATGAGGGGATAATGTTATTTTGTAATTGAAATGGAGGAGGAGGGGGTATTATTTCGGCCATATCCGAGGGTATTAACTACTAACACCCCAAAACTCACCCATAAATAATATCCTTGCAGGGGGTATTTGCAGGTCTTACACAAGGAGGGATGAACTAAAACCCTCCCTATTTTAGCGTCCCAAACCAGGTATAAGGCCTGGCCCACAACCTTAGAGGAGATGTTAACTTATTTCACAAGGAGTCATCCAAACAGGCCCTTAGAGTATATTGGTGAAACTCGCTTCTTTGACTCCTTTTTTCCTCTGCCTTGCCCTTGTATAGATTCTTCAACATATGCACGTTGGAAGCACCCCTCACATTTGGAAATAGGGAGATGCTTCGGTATCCCACTCTATTTTGGAGACACCGTAAAAAATGGCATAAGATGATCATTTGAAGCATAACTAAAACCATTAAATGTATAATTTAGGCATAACAAAAAAAACTTGTTACCGAAAGAACCGGTCATTGGTGGAGAAAAAAAAAAAAAAAAACTTTACCCCCACCCACTTTAACCATAGTTAACAATTTTATTCTCTACATCTCATCTTTACAACTCCTTTAACATTTTTATCCTTTACATTTCATCTGTTTCGGCCGGCCACCACCACCTCCAGTCATCTCTCTCCATTCCTCTCCCTCCAAACTCCTCTACAAATACCACATTTTCCATTACCTCTGAAAGCACAGCAAACACACACCTCTCTCACCCTCAGCACATTCAAATCTAGTAGAGGAATTGATGAAACTGAGCTTCAGCCATGGAGGATTAGTAAGAGAAACCATAGAGAGATAAAAGTGGGTTTCCCACCTACACCACCCCAAACTCCGAATTACCACTTCCAAACTTCCTTACCCACCAAAATCCACCCAAAACCACCACCAAATGCCATGAATCGAGCCCAAACTCCAGTTCCCGTCATCTCCCCGAGAAATCGAAAACTTTGAAAAACCTGTTTTAAGCTTGTTTCGACCAAACCCGAGATAGAGAACTATTTTCCCACTCTCCCTACGCATATTAGAGTATTTTTGACTAGTTAACAGGGCTTGAAATGAAAAATAGCTTACATGCATTTTCTGCATTTTTGGCCATTCTGATATTTGTAGACACCCCAATCCGGACCTCGGAGAGTCTTTGTCCACCCCGATGATGAAATAGAGGAAACGATACCTTTGCGAGCTTGAAAAAGGATCTCCTTTAAAACCAACAAATCCAACAAACCCAGCCAAGCCCAATAAAAAAGGGGCCCAAAAGGCCCTGGGCCACAGGAGGGGGTACCGTGCGGAGTCAAATTGGAGCGCACGGCACCTTGAGAAATTCAAGGGACCGTGCGCAGCCAAACCCCTCCGCACGGCACCTTGAGCAAAAAGCTGGCTCGAAAGTCAGCTGTTGGCCACGCCACAGTGAGCTACCAAGACTGGCTCATTAAAATGCACTTCCGCCCGCCTAAAACACCTCCACCATTTGAATTCTAAATCCTTGGCCATTTGCCTATAAATTAACCCCTCCACTCAAGGGAAAGAGATCCCTCTTAGCCTTTCTTTTGAGTCCTTCTCTTGCCTTTCTCTTGGCTTTCTCACTCTACTTTCTCGCTCTAAATTTCTACACCCACTTTCTTATTCCCATTGCCATTTCCAAGCTTTAAAGAATGTCATTCCCAAAAGACCTTCTTTAAGTGCTTTCACTCACTCTCTCATCATCATTGAAGTTGATCCTTCATTAACTTCAAAGACTCATCACCCCCAAAACACCTAATCTTCACTCACACCCATACTTCCTTTGTCTCATCTAACCTCCCCCATCCATATCCGTGACGATCCATCCACATCCTTGCATCCATGATCCTTGATCAAGCTCGAAACCAAAGGTATAAACTAGTTTCCTCGGACTAGATTCCGTTCTGCTCGAGGGGACTTTTCTGTCGCCAGATCTAATCCCTTTGGTTAGATCCTCGACTCAAAACATATTTTCATAAAATAAAACCAACACTGCGCTGAGAGGTTGGGGAACCCCGCGGTCTGTTGATCAGCGCACGGACTCTCAACGCACGGCATGGTGCACACTAGTGCTATTGTGAACAGCCTGACTGATCTGAGTTTTCCTTTGTCGTGGTTATCTGTTCTTGCACTGTTTCTGTAGCTCTTAAAATAAGACCATATCTACAAGCCACGTTCCGGCTCTTCTAAAATCTTTTCAAGATCATCCCAAGTGATCAAAAACATTGAAAACTACATTAAAACTATGTTTTGAGAAGAATAACGACGTTCTTGGGATGGTCTGACCGCCGTGAGGCTATTCGTGAGTTTTCAAAAGATCTACAGAGAAACCAGTGAGTTAAATGATGTTTTGAAAGATCGCAATACCGACAAATAGAGCAAAGTGCCACGCACGGCATGTTGAGATGCCTCGCACGGCATCTCAGAGTGCCGTGAGCGGTATTCTGAGGCCCAACCGTTTGACAGCAGAGCAGGTGCCGCGCACGGCATGTTGAGATGCCTCGCACGGCGTCTCAGGGTGCCGTGAGCGGTATTCTGAGGTCCAAACAGTCTGTTGAATGTTATTTATTTCCATTTATTCATATCATTTTATCACGACTGTACAGATAGCACCACCTGCACGTCAATGTGATATATTTCCCATGTCCCTCTCCCGTTACGTGCTTTATTAAAGAGTTTGATATTCCAAATAATATTGAAGATTCCCCCTTTTTTTAAAACATCAAGTAGAGACCGGTCTTACCGGGCGAATGGGGTGCTTTTTAAAGAAAAACCTTCCTCGTTCGTAATGTGGCTCCCGAACCCAACGTCTCGATGTTTTCGCTAGACCAAAAGCCTTTTTCAAATCAAGCTCTCGGTTTCTCGGATCATCCATCTCAAAAATCCGGGTGGCGACTCTTCGAGCTTGCGCCTTTTTCCGGGCGCGGGAGCCCACAGTGGCGACTCTGCTGGGGACATATTTATTCAATACTTTAAAAAAAAAAAAAGAAATGTATAAAAGTATTGGATGATCAAGAGAGCCAAACTTGAAAGGTGTTCTCTAAAGGGGGATTTTCAAATATTTTTCGAAATATTAAATTCTTTTATCCTGTACACTTTTGCACCGCACAAGTCTCGCTATGCGTGTTTCGGCTATCTTGCCCGGTTTACCCGTGACAAGCTCTCCCGGAATGCCTAGCAACCCTCGACTATGATGAGCCATCGTGCTGTACGACCGTTGTCTTGCAATACACTCGACACGGGGTAGCACATCTTGGCTCTAGTCCAAGGAACCCTTTTGAGACCAAAACCAGCCTTTGCACTTGTACATAGCCATAGAACCTTCCCAACTAGGACAAGAGCCCATGGCTAGGACTTATGTGCTATACCCTGTTTACGTGCTTTTTATTCCTGTACACACGCATCATTCACACACCATTGCATCTTGTGGGCTAGAGGAATAGGCTCCCTTAGAATTCTTTAGGGCCCCTGGGTCAGTCTAGGAGACTTTAAATCCATGGAGTTTGTGATACCTCCGGTGTTTGCCGTGCCCGAACGGCTCCCTTGGTTTGGGTCTAGCCTTAAGCATGTCTGTATCTGGATTCCGGTAGCCACATTGCTCTGTCTCGGATGGTCACGATAAGGAGATTGGCTCTGGTTCCGACCCGTTCAGAATTTAACCTGCCTGACGGCACCTACCCGGGCTATCGAAAATCTTCTGTACGACGTCTTAAGTGAGATTTGAACCACGGTAGGTCCACTAGGACAGTCTAGAAGACTTTAAATCCATGGAGTTTGTGATACCTTCGGTGTTTGCCGTGCCCGAACGGCTCCCTTGGTTTGGGTCTAGCCTTAAGCATGTCTGTATCTGACTTCCGGTAGCCACATTGCTCTGTCTCGGATGGTCACGATAAGGAGATTGGCTCTAGTTCCGACCCGTTAGGAATTTAACCTGTCTGACGGCACCTACCCGGGCTATCGAAAATCTTCTGTACGAACGTCTTAAGTGAGATGCGAGCCACGGTAGGTCTTAGGCCTCGTTCCTAGGAGACGGGTAGAAGTAGGGCGAGTATTCGGATTGGTTATGAGTTGCTCCCTTTTGACTTGTTACCAGTGTTGCCAACATTGATCGCCTGCGGAGAAAAGAAGCTATACCCAATTGGTTCCGTCTGTCCCAAAGACTAGTTCGCGTAGACACCCTGGAAGGACCCCCGCTGTTTGAGGTCCAAATTGAAGAAGAGGAAGAACCTGTGGTAGAAGAATCTGTAGTCTCATTCCCGACCGAAAATCCCTTACCTATGGCTGATCAGGGAGACGGAATGGAGGAACTCAGGCAGAACGTGGCCAACATGGATGTTCAGTTTAAGCAATCCCTCGCCGGTGTTGACGCACAGCTTAAGGCCGCCTTAGTCTCTATGAAAAATGACATGAATATGATAATGGAAAGCATGCAGGAAATCACTGACAAGCTCCTAATCAAGATCTTCCTGCAATCTGAGCAACCACCTAAAGTTGAGGTACCAGTAATCGACCCCAACTTGGCCGCTATCATGGATAAGATTGGCAAATTGGAGGAATCTGTCCAGGAAACCAAACGGCTTGGAAAAGGAGAAATCGACATGAAGAAACTATGCCTCTTTCCGAATGCCAAGCTGCCAGAAAAGTTCAAAGGAGTGGACTTTACAAAGTTCGATGGAACCGGCGACCCAAGAGCCCATCTTCAAGGATATGTCGGGTCCCTCACTATGCGCGGCATCGAAGGAGAAGCCATGGCCCAACTCTTCCATGAGTCCTTGTCTGGTCCAGCTCTGCAATGGTTCCTCTCTCTCGAACCATCCAAGAAAAGGACTTGGGAAGACATTGGGACGGCCTTTGTAGCTCAGTATGATTTCAACGTCGACTTGAAGATGACCACGAGAGAGTTGGAAAGTACTAAGATGGGTGAGAAGGAAAGCTTTGCTGACTTTGTGAAGCGTTGGAGGGCAAAGGCAGCCCAGATGCAGAATAAACCTGACCTAAAAGAACAAATACGGATAATAACCAAGAACTTGCCAAGCTCTTTCTCACCATACATGGTTCTTTCTCAGGCTGCCCCAAATTTTGAAACTTTTATTTTTCAAGTTGGTCAGAGGAGGCTCTGCAGGACGGAACTTTGGAGAAGAAAGAATCAGTGGTCCGGTCCAAATCCAAACAGCGTATTCAGAAACAAAGAATGTTCTCTTCGGAATGTCAATCAGCAGAACCTCATCCACAAAACCTATAGAAGTTAACCAGATTGAAAAGCCAAAATCCCATAACCGAACCTTCACCCAATTCAACAGCACTCCAAGATCCACTCTCCTTAAGAAACTCACGAAAATTGTGTTCAAACCTCTTCCGCCACCACAAACCATTCCGCCAAACCTAAACCAAAACGTCTACTGTGACTTCCACCAAATGCCCGGCCATGCCACCGACAACTGCATCCGCCTCCATCATGAAATCCAAAACCTCATTGACAACAAGGTTGTCGATGCTCCACCCACAGATAAACCAAACACCATCTCAAACCCCCTGCCACAGCATAATCCCCCCTTCCGTATCAACCAAATCACCCTAGCCGAAGATCCAAGGCTCCCAGAAACTGATTCTACCATATTCCCTGATGCTGAACCAATGCCTGTTGGTGGAATTCCCGGAGATATTGCCTTCCATTCTACCTGGGAATGGGAAGACACGTGGGGAGAACTGATTGCCGACTGGGAAGAATTTGAAGCTGTCAATTTCCAAAGAAACGACGAACCTTTGTTCGAGGCCGAATGGGAGGTTGATTGGCAAAACATCCAGGCAGATCCTCTTGATGGATTCTCTTTGGGTGCACTATTCGAAAATCAAGGGGAAGAATACCCGGTCTTCCAAGATGTACCTGAATGGGAATGGGACCCGACCCCGGATGAGTATCAGCTTTTGGCATGGAATGACCCATTGGATACCTTCTCCCTGCCGACACTATTCGGTGAAGAATACCACCTGAGATGGTGATGTACAACTGGCCGGAACTCGCCCCGCTCCGCCCAGATTTCTCTCATTTTAATGATTTTGTCGTCAACAATCTGTATGACAATGTGAACCTCACCCCGTACCCAAACCTTCCTGGGTTCGAGGAGGAAGTTGCTAGCAATGGGTTTGACCCAATGGACTACCTCGTGGACGGAGCTAAATCTGAGCCATCAGTCACTTTCCCGAAAGACGCCGAAATTGCCATGATAAACTTATGGGAGGATGAACCAGCAAACTTGTGGGCCAACACTGAAGTGGTTAACGTAAAAGTGGGAAACGAAGAATGGACTGTTAACAAAGCCATGATGGAGGCTGAAAAGTGGACACCCAAAAATCTGTGGGATGATCTAGTTATCGCCGATCTGGCCGCTAATCTACAAGATACCACTATTGGAAACAAGCGTAAAGCCCTGGCCGACCTATGGAGTGAGGAATCGAAGTACCGCCAGATTGATCATCTAACCAGAAGCGGCCGTGTTTATCAACCTCCGAACCTCCAAGTTGGGGAACCTTCCAACCCTACAACCGCAGAGCCCTTCACCACCCCGGTTAAGAGCACCTTCCGACCCTTTGACCCACCAGCTAAGGAGCCCTCTCGACCTGAAAAGAACCCCGAAGGGATGATTAAGCACCAACTGGAGCAAACCCATGCCAAGATGTCCGTCTAGGATGTGCTGGTCCATTCCACACGCCATCGTGAAGGCCTCATCCAAGCACTCTCTCAGCTAAAGGTTCCTTCCGCTATAACTCCCGATGAGCTTGTGGCACTGATCAAAACCATACCTATCAAACATGCCATCACCTTTACTGATCGAGACTTACCTGCCGAACGAACTGATCACAATCGTCCGTTGCACATCACCTTGAAGTGCCATGGCAAGTCGGTTCCAGCAATCTTGGTCGACAATGGGTCAGCGATTAATATCTGTCCACTCCGTGTTGCTTACTGTTTGGGATACAAGAATAAGGACTTTTCCCCGTCAGAAGTCAAGGTCCGAGCATATGACAACACTCGGAGAGATGTGGTTGGGACTCTCATGATTCCTATGACCTTCGGACCATATCAGACGGACGTAGAATTCCACGTGGTGAATATCCCTGCCTCTTTCAATCTGCTCTTGGGAAGGCCCTGGCTGCATCGGCCAGACATCATGGCTGTGCCCTCCACACTCCACCAGAAAATTCGGCTGGGACTGAAATGTCCTACATGCCAGGATTGGGACTGGGAAAGAATCTCCAGGGCCCTACAAAGTTTGAAACTCAGGGCACTCTGATGCGCACAACTGGCCTTGGTTACTCACCCTCAAGTAAAAGCAAGGTGAAAAGGGGGGACAGGCTAGAAGATTACTTTGTCAAGGAAGAGGCAAAACAGATCTATCAGGGACAGCCAGAACCTTTTTGGGATGCGAAAACCAATGCCTTCTTACCGGGGTTTGAGATATTTGCTAACGATGTCTGGCCAGATAGTGATGAAGAAGCTGAGACTGTGGAAAAGCAGAAAGAGCTCCCTGACTGGATTGAGGTCTTTGTCATGGGTAGTCTCGCAACTCTGTTTAGGGAAGACGAATCAACGGGTACAGCTGCGGAAGCAGAGGTGCTGATGATGGGACAAGATACCCTGAGGATCCGACTTTGCTCATCATGGATGCTGCTGGAGAATGCGAGAACTGGACCTTCATACCGAGTGCAACTCACCATGAGTCTGAGTCTGAATCTGAGCTTGAATTTGTGTCTGTTAAGTCTTCTGAGTCTTCTAGTCTGCTGAGTCCGAGTTGGTGCCTCTTGGCCCAAACTCTCAGAGTCTGTACTTCGAGTTCGAGTCCACCCGTGTGTATGGTGCCCCCGAGACCTCTGTTAATAATGAAATAAATGAATATGATTCTGCTTACTTCCCTGACTTTGAAATAAATTGCGTCGACCCTGGTGATGAAGAGATTGATTTCGATGGGGACATCCCCAAAGAAATTCGATCCCTAATCGACAGGGAAGATGAAAGGCATGCTCAGCCTGTAAAAGAAGAAATCGTTTTAATAAACTTGAGAGATGAAGGGAGTCCCCGAGTAATCCAGATCGATTCCGCGCTATCCACTGAAGAGCGCGAAGCCCTTGTAAACCTACTTAAAGAATTCGAAGATGTGTTTGCATGGTCACACGAAGATATGCCCGGAATCGATCTCGAAATCGTGGAACACCGATTTCCCTTTATCCCGATGCAAAACCAATAAAACAGAAACTAAGGCGCATGAGACCTGACTGGGTGCTTAAGATAAAGGAAGAAGTCACGAAACAGATTAACGCTGGGTTTTTAATGGTAACTGAATACCCTCAGTGGGTTGCAAACATCGTCCCAGTACCAAAGAAGGATGGTAAAATAAGGGTCTGCGTCGATTTCAGGGATCTCAACAAAGCCAGCCCAAAAGATGACTTCCCGCTACCGCACATTGATGTGTTAGTTGATAATACTGCCGGTCATGCCCTACTCTCTTTCATGGATGGTTTTTCGGGGTACAATCAAATCCTTATGGCTCCAGAGGATCGGGAAAAAACTACGTTCATCACTGAGTGGGGGACATATTGTTATCGAGTCATGCCCTTCGGACTAAAGAACTCCGGATCTATTTACCAGCGAGCCGCCACGGCATTGCTACACGACATGATTCATAAAGAGGTAGAGGTCTACGTTGACGATATGATTGTTAAAGCCAAAGAGCGAGAAGGACATCTGCCCGCGCTCAGGAAGTTTTTCGAAAGAATCAGGAAGTACAAGATACGGCTCAACCCTGCCAAATGCATGTTCGGGGTCACTGCAGGGAAGATGCTTGGGTTCATGATCACCACCCGAGGCATCGAAGTCGATCCATCGAAAATTAAAGCCATCCTAGAAATGGAACCGCCGAGATCTGAGAAGGATGTAAGGAGTTTCCTCGGCAAGGTGCAATTCATCAGTCGATTCATTGCAAAGCTGACCTCGACTTGCAAACCCCTATTCCGTTTGCTCAAGAAAGGAGTGCCGTTCGCTTGGGATGATAGGTGCCAGAAAGCTTTGGAAAACCTTTGATCATATACCTGTCAGTCACTCCATCCTCAATGGGATGCATGTTGGCGCAGGAAGGAGATGATGGGGTGGAAAGGGCTGTTTACTACCTTAGTAAAAAGATGGTTGGACCCGAAGAGCGGTACACTCCCCTGGAAAAGACATGCTGGGCACTTGTATGGGCTTCCAGGAAGTTGAGACATTACATGCTCGCCTATCCGGTGAAGCTGATATCTCGGATGGATCCCCTAAAATATCTATTCGAAAAACCAGCCCTCACAGGAAAAATGGCGCGATGGTTGCTGATGCTCGCTGAATTCGAATTAAAGTATGTCACCCGAAAGTCAGTGAAAGGAAGAGCTGTCCCAGAATTCTTGGCCGATTGCCCAGTTAAGGGAGGGGAGGATGCCGAATTCAATTTCCCCGACGAAGACATAATGACGGTAGCCGAGGACGTTTGGCAGTTGTACTTTGATGGAGCAACCAACCAGAAAGGATTTGGAATCGGTGTATTGCTCATCTCGCCCGATGGATCGCACATCCCGTTGGCATTCAAGCTTAACTTCGAAGTCACCAATAATCAGGCAGAGTACGAGGCTTGCATCGTGGGTATGGAGGTAGCCGTTGAGATCGGCATAAAAAAATTGGAAGTCGTGGGAGATTCGAACTTGGTCGTGTCCCAGGCAAATGGTGATTGGAAAGTCAAGGAAGAAAAACTAAAGCCATATCACCACGATCTCGAAGATCTCATCCCCCACTTCACCAGGGTAACATTCACTCATGTCCCGAGGTTCAAAAATCAATTCGCAGACGCTTTGGCAACGTTGGCATCAATGGTCGAGATCCCTATTGGCATAAAGTTAAGACCGATCGTGATAGAACAGAGGGATACTCCAGTCTACCAGCATGTCATGACAATCGAAGAACCCGATGATGGTCAGCCATGGTACTTCGATATTTGGAGATATGTAGAAAGAGGAGAGTACCCCATGGGAGCAAGCAAGAAGGACCGAATCGCTCTCCAGAAAATGGCGGCTCAATACATTATCTGTGGAGGGAACCTATACCGAAGATCGCACTGCGGTACGCACAAGTTATGCGTCCATGGGGAAGATGCGAAGAGGGTAATGGAGGAAGTCCACGAAGGTGTATGTGGCCCTCACATGAATGGTATAATGCTCGCTAAGAAAATCCTCAGGCAAGAATACTTCTGGACCACCATGGAAACGGAATGTGTGGAATATGTGCGAAGGTGTAGAAGTGCCAAATTCATGCTAATCTCACGCATGTCCCGCCACATGAGCTGCAACAAATGACCTCACCATGGCCTTTCTCGACATGGGGAATTGACGTCATCGGAAGGATAGTGCCGGCAGCATCCAACGGTCACAAGTTCATTTTAGTAGCCGTCGATTATTTCACAAAATGGGTAGAAGCTGCTTCCTATGCCACTTTGACGGCGGTTCAAGTTGCACATTTCATCAAGCAAAATGTCGTTTACCGATACAGGGTCCCCCAAGCTTTCGTATCCGATAATGGGGTTCATTTCAAAGGACGAGCCCGGGAAGTTTTGGACGAGTTCCAAATTCAAGTGCACAAATCGACGACTTATCGGCCGCAGACTAATGGAGCCGTGGAGGCCGCCAATAAGACAATCAAAGCCATTCTGGAGAAGACCATTCAATCCGCGAGGGACTGGCATGAACAACTACCCCTGGCTCTGTGGGGGTATCGCGACGCCTGGTATAACACCAACGGAGCAACCCCTACCGCTTTGGTTTACGGAATGGAAGCGGTTCCCATCGAATTGGAAGTCCCATCTCTTCGAACTATGATTGAATGTGAAATCCAAGAGGCAGAATGGTTGAGCAATCGGTTTAAAGAACTTATGCTATTCGATGAACGCCGGTTAAGGGCTCTTTACCACATTCAAGGATACCAACGAAGGATTGCACGGGCATTCAACAAGAAAGTGAAACCCAGGAACTTGATAGAGGGTGACATGGTTTTAAAGGAAATCCGGGCTCCTGTTTACGACCCACGAGGAAAGTTTCGACCAAAATGGTCCGGACCGTACATTATCAAGACCATCCTTTCTGGAGGAGCTGCGCAACTCATCGACTTGGACGGAAACGAATTCTCAACCTTGGTCAACCTGGATCAACTCAAGCGCTATTACCCCTGAGAGAAGCTCGCTAGGCTGAAAACCGCAAGGGCGGGCAGTCCTAGGCAAAAATAAGAGCAAAGCCTATTATGATGAAAACCCGTCAGGGCATCCTAGGCAAAAGTTAAGGCATACAATAAATGAGCTCGCTAGAACGAAAACACGAAAGGGCGGTTCTAGGCAAAAGTTAGAGCACAAAAGGAGAGTGTTAAAACCAGAGCGAACCCTACCCTGAACTACGTCATGACCTGATTCCTTCACCAGGAGGATACGTAGGCAGTCTCACATTGAGACCCGGTCACGATCCATCAAAATAAAGATCCAGGTTGAGAAGGTTTGAAAAACAAAAATCGAGAAGGGGGAAACCCTCCAAGACTCGCTTTTATTAACACGATTACTTCTGTTACATAAGGTTGGGCAAAGCTTTCAAAATCAAAAGAAATACAGCATAATGAGAAGAGGGTCCACAATTTATTCGAACGGTCAGGGAAGTAGGATCGAGTCAGTTTCCTTGGGCTCCAGCCCTCGCTGCAATGTCCCTCCTAAGCCACTTTCGATAGCTCCCGCGCATCGCCACAGAAGGATAAGGATGTGCGTCGGTCACCTCGCGTGTCATCCAAAAGCGCTGGTAGTGGCAAAGAACCGAATGGCTGAAGAGAGGCAGAACCACATCCACGAGAACCTCGGCAGGGGCCTCCTGCCTCAAACCTAGCTGTCGCTGGATGCGATAAGGGATGTAGAAGGTAAAAGCTCCCAAACCAGCAAGGACGACCCACTGAGGGCCCATGTAGTGCACTGTCATGGGAGGAAGATCCAGCCATCGGCACCTCCAAGCAATAGTCTCCGCTCGCCGGCGCCTGAGGAAGTCGACCCACTCGACCCTCTCCTGTCCTCAAACTCGAAGTATCACCGAGACAGTAACTTCGCCTCATATGACCAATTGCCAGAAGGAATGGTCAGCACATTCACCTTGTCACAAAGCCAAATCTGTGGGAAGAGAGAAAACAAGTAAGAAACCGTAGAAAGCCAAGCTGAGTGTTGAGGTAAAATGAGAACGTGAGAAAAACTCGAAAAAGGAGAGCTGAGTGAGAAGCCAACCTGTAGGAGAAGGGGGCTACCACCGAAAGTCTCGGTCCCTCCAGAACGAACCTTGTCCAAACCAATCAATGTCTCGGCCAAAACCATCGGAATCACGTCCTTTCGAGCCTCTACCTGAACAGCAACGCTGACCAGCGCCGAACTAGCGTGACCGGCAGAAGGAACTAAGAGATAGGCCGCAAGCAGGCACATGCAGAGAGCAGTCATGCGTCGAGTCTGATAAGTCATGTCTCCAAGATCGCCAGGAGGAGAAAATAGCTCGATAAGGCGCATGACATTAAGATGGCCATTCCTAACCAAGTAGCGAGCAGCACCATCACCCAATCCAAGGGTCGCAGCCAAGACCCTGTAAACGCTCTCGCGCACAGGAGGAATGATGACCTCCCCTGAACCAAAGCCCTCGAGGTACACACAGAACTCCTCGACAGTGGGACAGAGCTCCTGATCGCCAAACCGGAACACGTGAACCTCCGGATCCCAGAAACTCACGGCTGCCCTCAAAAGTTCGGGGCGAAGACGGATGTTGCGAAGGTACCGTATGGAATAGAGACCATGAGCTCGGAAGTTGAGCCAATCGACACCTTCCATCGAAGCCAACCATGGACGAAGTGAACCGGTAAGAGAAAGAGCCATTTCAAGAAGTAAGGAAAGAGGATGGGGGTTGAATGAGGTGAGGGGAATGTGGTATGAGAGAGCTTGAATTTATAGGAGAGGTAGAAGGGACAACTTCAACTTTCAAAGAGCCTCGGGTTTCAAAAGCTCAAGTTTTCCATGAGTCCAACATCGGGAAAAGCTTGGTCAAGTCCTAAAAGGTGCAAAACAGACATGCACTGGTTCAGAAATGCCATTGCATGGGTCAAACCTCAACCCCCGAGCAATCTACCTTGGAAAGCAGCAAAACTGGAATCTGTCAGGAAAATTGTCTCGCGCGGCACCTTGATGGGTTGCACGGCATGTTGAAACCAGAGAAATTCCACGGCAGAGTGATCAAGGTACCGTGAGGCAGATTTCCACCCGCGCGGCTCCTTGGTATATCCGCACGGCATGTTGACTCTGCATTTCTGCAGTTTTTGACAGCAACACCCCAAGATGGAATCGAGGCCCTACGAAGCACCAACCAGCACCTAAACACACTCTAACGGGTAGTTGGGACTTCATGGATGTTTCGTTTCAAGATAACTCCCGGGATTCGCCGTCGTGGCACGAAAACTCGATTCCTTAAGCCATGTCAAGGTATCAAAGTCCGTTTCGGGTCATTCCAAGTCGTTCTTTCAAGTCCTACAGGTCATAATGGTCAAAAGTGACTTAGTCCAAGTTCCGGTTCATGTCCAGAGTCAAAACTCGAAAATGTCACATGTTAGAGTTAACGTTTTCCTACTTTTCGAGTATATTCCAGAGGCAAAATAGAATTTTCGAGCATCATAGCAAGATTCAAAGGTCATTATTGTCCCATATTCATGTCTGGAGTCAGTTACAAAGATGTCTATATAAAGTCTTGTATGCAGAGTCTACTTTACAACGGTTTGCTTGCCTCCTTTGATTTCTATTCCACTGTCAAAATACTTCGATCGTTAATATGTCCCTCCTCACAAACCTCACATTCAACTCAGCAACTAGCTGCACAGTTCGGTTAATATTTTGGTTATTCACTTTTCTTCATGCAAACAAAAGGAAATTGAATGACATAAACAATGAAAGAACAAAATCTCTGTATAAATCCAAAAGCATCCGTGAGTCGAAGTACAAAAAAGGGGCACAATGACCCAATGATCGAAGTCCTATCTACCAAGGGCAAACAGGCGCCCTAACAAAAGAAGCACGCAGGCTCCGTCAAAAACGCAAAACAAAAGAGGAGCTCAACTCTCATCCTCGTCCTCGCCCTCGCTCTCCTCCTCGTCCTCTACGGAAATCTCCTCGTCCGCAGGAGAGCTGCTCGCCGCCTGAGTGCCGGTCGCCCTAGGCACAGTGTCTCCTGAGGTGACCTCCAGGTCAACGTCTGTAGGCTCGGGTGTATCGTCCTCAGAGACGTCAATAGGCTCGTCCACGGTCCCTACAGAGCGTTGTGTCCTCTTCGACGTCGGCTCCTCCCGTGAGCCGACAGAGGAGACCTGTCGTACTATCGGGCGGACGGACTTCCGCCGCAACCCTCGTGTAGCCCCTCCTCTGGCCTGCAATGGTATAAGCATTCATATGACATTTGCATCATAATCATAATATAAGCGGTAAAAGTAAAGCGAATGACTAAAGTTCGAGAGTGTACCATCGACCCACCGACGCGAGGCAACACCTCTGGAGGGTGGCCCATGGCGTACTGCCTCACCAACTGCTCCAGGCCCATCATGGCCTCCGCCATCTCCTTCACGTACCCTGGAGGAGCCTGCAATGAAGGAAATTGATCAGAATGTGTAAACAAAGCGAATGTACAGCATATTGAAAGCATGATATACCTGAGCAAGGAACCCCGGAGCCTCGACAGGAGGACGTGGCACCGCGACCAAGCCAGGGACTCCCTGAGGGGTCGTCACGTCCACTGTCTAAGAGAGGACGGAAGGCTAGCACCACTCGGGCTCGCACCCTTCATTAACACCACCACAACCCCGCCTCCTCCACCATCACCGTCGCCTCTGCCTCTCTTCCGCCCCTTCTTCCTCCGCGCCTCTCATGCCGCCAGCCGCCCTCCCAAAGACGTATCCTCGAGACCCGCCATCCCATCGAGAACGATCACAGAGTCGCTAGCCGAGGCCAAGACTGCCTAAAACGGCTCCAACTCGAGGTCCGGCCGTGTAACCGCCGACCTCCTCCGCGTATCGTCTGTCCTTCCGCACTAGAGCAGAAGCTCGGGGACTCGAAGGCGTCTAGCCTCAGCCGATCCGGGCGTGACACTCGGTCACCAGTACCATCGCCAATGTAGTGGGACTCGAGAAGCACTCTCCTCCTGGCAACCTCCCTCGTAATGTACGGGATCTCGAAGTGGTCCCACACCCGCCAGTGGACCTGTCATCAAGAATAAGCAATATCAAGGTGCTGATTGAATGAAAATAAGCTGGAAATAGATATGAAAGCGCTTTAGTACCTGATCAGGACGCAGCTCGTCCAAGTAAAGACGGAAGGCATCCAGCTTGCCTCTCCCCTCTTCACGCCCTTGTACTCTGTCGACCAGCGTAGGGCTCGGGGGAGTATCGTGTCGTCGGGACACGTGGTCTCGGGAGGGTACATCCCTATCACCTCGTACGTTCAAATCTCCAATTCAAGACATTGAAAGTTAGCACAAGATATACATTGAATTGATATAAATGGAAAGCTAACTACTCATGAGAAAGGAAAGGAAATGTACCTCCCAAACCCTCCAATAGCCTCCGAGACTCACTCCTGCCCCACGGGAAAGAGAGCCCATAAAGGCATAGCACTTCCCCAGCGCCGCACCTCCCCAGTCGAAGCGGGCGATCTCCCCGACGTCCCTCAGGGCTGGGAGAAGCGAAAGGTGCACTCGGTTGCGCCTGTTGGGAAACAGGCACGCACCAAGTAAGTATAGCAGGAAACACCTCGCCATCTGCTCCTCCTCCGCCTTGTCTCAGCCGGGAGCCTCTTCGTCCAAAACCTCGGGAGTTGGGCGTGCCGCATCGTCCCCTCTCGCCTCACTCGTGACCCGGCAGATCGCGCCGCCCGCGCCTCCTGTGGCGTCAGGATAGGGTCACCTCCGACCTCGAGACCGGTGATCGCCGCAAAGTCCAAAGGCGTCACGGCCAACTCACCGAAAGAAAAGTGGAGGGTATTCGCCGTGTCCCACCACCTCTCAGCCAGCCCTCACCACCGGGCGGTCGTTGCACACGCCGCTCGCCAGCACCCCCGAAGCCCGCCTGCCTCACTATCTCCCGCGAAACCTCAGGTAACCTCTCCCAAAATGTCGGCACAGCCGCCGAACCTCCGCAACACGAGAGCGAGATCGCCTGTTGCAACAAATCAGCAAATATTCTGTAAACAGGCATGGCATGCAATACGATGGTATGCTTAGATCTAACGAAACAGAAATGCGATGCATTGGAATTTGAAATACAGACATTTAAAGTATACCTCGTCTCGGCGCAAAGAAAGGTGCCGCTGAGGGTCCCTCAGGACCAGAGCCTCGTCGTAAGTCGGCCTCCGTGGCGTGTAAGGGTCAAAAAGTGAAGGCACCACCACGTGTTGAAAAGGCACGTAGGCCGCCTCGTCGTAGGGCCTTCGCCCCTGCAACGCCAGTGTCGCCTCAGCCACCACAGTGACGCGAGGAGCCGTCACCCTGGCCTCCTCAGCTCGCCTCTCCTCAACCCCCGGCTCCCTGGCACCTTCAGTCCTAGCCCCGGCCTCCAACTCCACCTCGCGGGCTGCTAGTAAGGCGTCCGCCAACCCAAGAAACCCCCGCACCACCTCCAGTACGTCCTCCATGGACGCCGTCGCTAAGTAATCGCCCATGCCTATAGGGCGTGACGACCCTGCACCTGTACCACTGCCCACAAACATAGGCGGTGTGTCCTCCACCACCGGCTCCACTACTAGCTCCACCACTCGACGACGGGGGCCTTCCCCAAGTCGGTCCGAGGCTCTCTCACGGGAGAGGCCTCCGTCTCCTTTACCCCCTGGTCTAAGCCACCGCCACCGTGACCCTCCGTGGTCCTCTCCTCCATGCTGGCCGCCGCCTCCGACCGGCCCGAAACCCCAATGTCGCTCCTCGACTCCACTGCACCCGGAGTCTCCACCTCCTAACCATATCTGGCCACCACTACACTACCACCGTCGCCTCCTCCACCGCCGTCCACCACGGTGGCCTCGGCCACGGCCCCCTCGGCCGATGACGGCTGAACCGAGACCCCCGTGACCTCTGGTATGCCCCCAACTAACATATCATTCCCCGGGGGAATGGAAGATGGTGTAGCCTCAACCCGGAGTGACGTATCGTATTGGTCAGATCACCCATGAGAGAGAGAGAGCGATCAGAGAGAGAGAGAGCACAAATGAGAGAGAGAGGAGCAAATGAGAGAGAGAGATGATCGAGAGAGGGAGCAATGAGAGAGAGAGATGATCGAGAGGGAGAGAGTGATCGAGAGAGAGAGAGAGGGAAATTGATCCCAATCCTGTTCGACCCGTATATATATATATATATATATATATATATCTCCGTCTTCAGTCACTCGGAAACCACCTTTGGACCGGGTTCAAGCTAGCCTGGCCGCATGGCACTTAGACGGTCGCGACGGCACCTTGGACTAACATACAAGGCCTTCCGCTTACGTTACATCGCGTACTCAAACTGGTCGCACGGCACCTGGGTTATTTCGACTGTTCTGCTTTCTGAAGACAGTTTGTAACAATCTACGCGCAATCCAAGTTTGCTCGAGGGAAGAAGTTTGAATGCAAGAGAATGGAAGAAGGAAAATGGCTTTTTTTTTTCATTAAAATAAAACCCGGGGTTTCCCCCGGAACTTGCCACTACATTTCAAAAAAAAAAAAAAGACAACGAAACAACAAAACAAAACAGGGCCTACTGCCCTTCATTTTCCCTTCTTCTTCTTCTTCTTCTTCTCCACCCCCGGCCTTAGTCGTTCCCGCCGTTCGAAGCGTCATTTGCCCCATCCGAACGGTCGTCCGACCCATTGGGGTTGCCCTCGGAATCCTCCGCTGTCTCGTCTGACTCACGCCCGGGGACGGACTCGGGGTCGTGCTTGTCGTCCAGTTGATCAAAGGCGAAGTCCTGCAGGTTGGGGACGGCACGGCGAAGGGTCCGAATGGTAGAGATGAGCCTCGCGATCTGCTCGTTCAACTGTTCGATCCCCCCCACGATAAAAGGCCATCCCGGCCTCGAGAGCACCCACTCGCGCTGCCAGATCATTGTTTGCCATGATCGAAGGTTGGCTGGTCTCAAAGGATGCGAAGAAAGAAAGAGACTTTTGAGATTTTGTTGGTGGTGCATAGAATGAGGCACCACCATGCTTATAAAGTCGTCTCAGCCATCGAACAGACACACCCGAATTAATGGGTGTCCTCAAATCTGCCAACTGTTCTCAGAAATCGAAGGGGTGCTTAGAAGATCGAGGTGCCGCGCGCCCCTAATTCAGACCGCACGGCACCCTGGCTCAGATGCGTAAATGCCTTGTCTCAAAAATTGATCCAATCAGCCACCAAAATCCTCTTGGGAACTCAATCCTCAGCCGTTTTGCAGTAAAGGTCCCTTAGAATGTCGTGCATCGGTTACGGCACCATTTAATCCCCCGGGAATTCGCCGTATTCGCCTTTTTCTCGGTATTCGTCCTCCGGGACTCACCTTGACTGGTTCAAGGATCCGACATATTTTCCCCAGCAGATCTCAAAAATTCAAAATTCAATTTTCGCCTCCCGAGGGCTCGTCTCAAAAAAAAAAAAATTCAAAACTTGATTTTCGCCTCCCGAGGGCTCGTCTCAAAAATTCAAGATTCAATTTTCGCCTCCCGAGAGCTCGTCTCAAAAGTTCAAAATTCAATTTTCGCCTCCCGAGAGCTCGTCTCAAAAGTTCAAAATTCAATTTTCGCCTCCCGCGAGGGCTCGTCTCAAAAATTCAAAACTCAACTTTCGCCTCCCGAGGGCTCGTCTCGAAAATTCAAAATTCAATTTTCGCCTTCCGAGGGCAGATCTCAAAAATTCAAAATTTAATTTTCGCCTCCCGAGGGCTCGTCTAAAAAAAAAAAAATTCAAAACTTGATTTTCGCCTCCCGAGAGCTCGTCTCAAAAATTCAAGATTCAATTTTCGCCTCCCGAGGGCTCGTCTCAAAAGTTCAAAACTCAATTTTTGCCTCCCGAGGGCTCGTCTCAAAAATTCAAAATTCAATTTTCGCCTCCCGAGGACTCGTCTCAAAAAAAAAAAAAATTCAAAACTTGATTTTCGCCTTCTGAGGGCTTGTCTCAAAAAATTCTGAATTAAATTTTCGCCTCCCGAGGGCTTGTCTCAAAATTCTAAATTGAATTTTCGCCTTCCGAGGGTTTGTCTCAAAAATTCTGAATTGAATTTTCGCCTCCCGAGGGCTTGTCTCAAAAATTCTAAATTGAATTTTCGCCTCCCGAGGGCTCGTCTCGAAAATTCTAAATTGAATTTTCGCCTCCCGAAGGCTTGTCTCAAAAATTCTAAATTGAATTTTCGCCTCCCGAGGGCTTGTCTCAAAATTTCTAAATTCTATTTTCGCCTCCCGAAGGCTTGTCTCAAAAATTCTAAACTGAATTTTCGCCTTCCGAGGGCTCGTCTCGCTTTTCGTCCCTTGAGCCACGGTCTAACGGACCTAAAATCTCTCCTCGCCTTGATTTTCGCTTCCCGAGGGCTCGTCTTGATTTTCGCCTCCCGTAGGTTCGTTTCAAGTCTTCCACAATACTTTGAATAACACACCGCACCGCAGGCACTTTTTTTTGCATACGTTTGTCCTCCGGGACTCGTTTCTCGCATTGCATTGTCCCGATTGAACTACGCTGGTCTGATCCCTACAACGGGGTACGTAGGCAGCTCTCCGAGCGCGACCACCATCATATGTACTTACATTTTTCGCTTTGTCTCTGTTCAAAGGCACTAGAGCAACGGATTGGGATGCTTATTCTTTAAGCGTCACTCGTACCAACTAATGGTATCCGAGTTACGTTAAAGAGGGACTACTGTAGACACCCAATCCGGACCTCGGAGAGTCTTTGTCCACCCCGATAATGAAATAGAGGAAACGATACCTTTGCGAGCTTGAAAAATGTTCTCCTTTAAAACCAACAAATCCAACAAACCCAGCCAAGTCCAATAAAAAAGGGGCCCAAAAGGCCCTGGGCCACAGGAGGGGGTACCGTGCGGAGTCAAATTGGAGCGCACGGCACCTTGAGAAATTCAAGGGACCGTGCGCAGCCAAACCCCTCTGCACGGCACCTTGAGCAAAAGTCGGCCGCTCAGAAAGTCGCCGGCCACGCCAAGATGAGCCACGGTGATGACTGCTCACCAAAATGCACTTCCGCCCGCCTAAAACACCTCCACCATTTGAATTCAAAATCCTTGGCCATTTGCCTATAAATTAACCCCTCCACTCAAGGGAAAGGGGTCCTTCTTAGCCTTTCTTTTGAGTCTCTCTCTTGCCTTTCTCTTGGCTTTCTCACTCTACTTTCTCTCTCTAAATTTCTACACCCACTTTCTTATTCCCATTGCCATTTCCAAGCTTTAAAGAATGTCATTCCCAAAAGACCTTCTTTAAGTGCTTTCACTCACTCCCTCATCATCATTGAAGTTGATCCTTCATTAACTTCAAAGACTCATCACCCCCAAAACACCTAATCTTCACTCACACCCATACTTCCTTTGTCTCATCTAACCTCCCCCATCCATATCCGTGACGATCCATCCACATCCTTGCATCCACGATCCTTGATCAAGCTCGAAACCAAAGGTATAAACTAGTTTCCTCGGACTAGATTCCGTTCTGGTCCTGAGGGGGCCTTTCTGTCAGCAGATCTAATCCCTTTTGGTTAGATCCTGACTCAAAACCTATTTTCATAAAATAAAACCAACACTGTGCTGAGGTTGGGGAACCGCGCGGTCTGTTGATCAGGCGCACGGCACCCTGACTCTCAGCGCACGGCATGGTGCACACTAGTGCTATTGTGAACAGGCTGACTGGATCTGAGTTTTCCTTTGCTGTGGTTACCTGTTTTTGCTGTTTACTGTTTCTGTAGCTCTTAAAATAAGACCATATCTACAAGCCACGTTCCGGCTCTTCTAAAATCTTTTCAAGATCATCCCAAGTGATCAAAAACATTGAAAACTACATTAAAACTATGTTTTGAGAAGAATAACGACGTTCTTGGGATGGTCTGACCGCCGTGAGGCTATTCGTGAGTTTTCAAAAGATCTACAGAGAAACCAGTGAGTTAAATGATGTTTTGAAAGACTGCAAATCATGGGTAGCAGAGCAAGTGCCACGCACGGCATGTTGAGATGCCTCGCACGGCATCTCGGGGGTGCCGTGAGCGGTATTCGAGGCCCAACAGTCTGACAGCAGAGAAAAGCGCCACGCACGGCATGTTGAGATGCCTCGCACGGCGTCTCAGGGTGCCGCGAGCGGTATTCTGAGGTCCAAACAGTCTGTTGAATGTTATTTATTTCCATTTATTCATATCATTTTATCACGACTGTACAGATAGCACCACCTGCACGTCAATGTGATATATTTCCCATGTCCTTCTCCCGTTACGTGCTTTATTAAAGAGTTTGATATTCCAAATAATATTGAAGATTCCCCCATTTTTTTAAAAACATCAAGTAGAGACCGGTCTTACCGGGCGAATGGGGTTCTTTTTAAAGAAAAACCTTCCTCGTTCGTAATGTGGCTCCCGAACCCAACGTCTCGATGTTTTTGCTAGACCAAAAGCCTTTTTCAAATCAAGCTCTCGGTTTCTCGGATCATCCATCTCAAAAATCCGGGTGGCGACTCTTCGAGCTTGCGCCTTTTTCCGGGCGCGGGAGCCCACAATATTATTTTTGATCCTTACACTCTATTTGATATTATTTACGAAGATGATGGCCCATCGTATATTAACTATATAAATCTTATGATATTATTATTCTGACACACGACTGACATGATATTATTTTTCTGATTGTGTAATATCAATTTGATATAAAACGTAACAATTATATCACTTTAATTTTTCCTGTTATATTAAGCGAAGAAATCATGAGTTTTGTAAAAATAAATTATATTGTACTCAAATTTGTTCCTACTATATTCTAATGATCTTTAACATTGGTGAGTGTGTGTGTATGTATGTATGTATATGTTTGTGTGTATGTTATTTAATTAACAATATGGTTCGTTCAGTAAATCTTGAAAAGAAAAACTAGTAAATAAAAATAAATCAATGTACGAGTATGATTAGCACCTAAGATTGTGAGATCGTGGTGCCCAAAAGTACCCTAGCATGTGGTGTTTTTAATGCTTATTGTTGTTTTTTATGTGATTTTACTCGTAAGTTAGTTTGTTTAGTGCTTCAGGCAAAACGCCCCTAAAAGGCGTATTTTGATTGAAAAGCCATCCCCCGAGTGAGTTCAAGTGTCTTTGCCCGGTGGGATTTGTGTTGAAATGGCCAAAAAGCGAAGGCGTGAGCCATCGGGCATAGCGGAAGCCGTCGGGTGTCAAGAATTGGAGGCTAGCTTTCATTTCTGAAGATAAGCTTTGCGTATCGATACGCAGGAAATCTGTATCGATACGAATTAGTCTCCCAGGGCTCCAGTGAATGTTGTATTGATGCAGCCTAAAACCGTATCGATACGGGGAAGCTACGTGGGAAATGCCATTTCGAGATAAGTTCATTGTATCGATACACTCCATAATCCGTATCGATACAGGGAGCCTTCGACCAGATATTTGTTACTTTTTGGACTTTCCATTTATGGAATAGTTGCTACTTATAGTATGTTTGTAAGATATTTGTTGGGAGAAAAGTTGAGTTGTATAAATACTCTCTTTCTCTCTCACTTGAAAAGTAAGTAGTTAGTTTATGTTAGTCTTTCTCCATTAATGTCTTTCAAGCTTTCCTAGCTAATTTATTCAAGAACTCAAGTAAGTTTAAGTGTTTCGATATTTTCTCAAGTATTAATGTTGTAGCTACTAGTTGGATCTTCATATAAATCAAGTTTATATTTGGTTCTATCGATTAAACATGTTTTCCAATCTTACCATGCTTTCTAGTCTGTTCAATATGAACGAGTAGTCGTTAAGGCTTGGCCGTGGGGCGATTATCGCCTCGTGACTTATGTTAATCTTGCTTTTCTCAACCATGGCTTGAAGTTTAGTAAGAAAAATGAGGAAGGCTCGCCCTTTATGTAACAAAACTTGCCGATGTTAATCTCCGGTGATCATGTGCTCGCTCACATGGTTCTGAGAGCTATGTCTCGGTTCGTGTTTGCCAAAAGAACAAAGAGCTCACTTGTTCTCCATACTAAATCTCTAGACTTTCAATGGTTTCATAGCTAAATCCTCCGGTTGATAGCCTAAACCGTGCGATTCAACTGTGCTTTCGTTAAGATTGGTTCGATGGCCTAAGTCACGGGTGTTAATGGTTCCGTTGCCTTGCCGCTTGTTTAACTTAGTCAAAACCAATTTTCTAGTCTTTTTCCTTAGTATTTGCACCGTTTAAAGCGAAACCAAGTTAGCCATCTTAAACGCCTAAACCTACCATATAAAACCTACAATCCGATTAAGTTATATTCGAACTCCCTGTGGATCGACTCGGACTTCCTCACTATACTATGCAATTAGTTAGTCATGGTCCGCTTTATAAATAATTGAATTTGACGGCCGTTTGGTAAACTTCAACGACTACCGAATGGGCGCATCTGAGTATCATAAAAGAATAAAGTAGTATATTTTTATGAATGATATAAAAGTGAATGGATTTGTAAACTCATTTACAAAATATTTCTACTAAATTATAAGTTATAGAAGAAAAAAATATAGTAAGTTAATAAAAAATTACAAGTTATTTTAGAAAATTAAAAAATTTAGAAACTAAGAATTAAGTGTGAGAATACAATAAGAAAAAAGAAAAGAAAAAAATGAACATATTTTCTATTTTTGTTAAGTAAAGGAAACAATAATATTTAAAGTATATATAAAAAACAGAAAATAAAATAAACTTCTAAAAAGACATATATCTATACGTGTAATAATTTTTTTAAAATAGAATATTAATTTTTTTGAGATTTAAATTCGGGTATTTTAGTTTCTTGAAATTTTGTTTCTTTTAATAATTATTGATATTTGAAATTCCAAACTCATTATTGTTCATCATAAGGATATAATAGTGTTGAGGTGAATTGGAGATATTGAGAATTCATGTTTGGAAAATAAAGATTATTATTGGAAAGAAAAAAATTATTTAATTTATAATATACTTCATTTAATAAATATTGAAAAGCACAAGATAAGGAAAGATTATAATAGTAAATTAATATTATGAGTATTATAAAAAGGCTAATTAAGATTATAGTTTTGGTGGCATATATTCATTTCCAACTAATAATAAGAATTTTCAAGTAAAATCATGATCGGATGTAAAATGTCATTCTAATAATGAATCTACGTCCCGATAAAAAGGGCATTCTAAATCAGGTAGATCAAAAAATTTACGAGAACAATTAAACATCAAGCAAAACAAATGGACGGCATCGATCGTTGAGATTGAGTTGCGATCGTATGAGTATTGTACATTACACAAAAGCACAAGACCTTAGTTTAGAAACAATACGGTTCAATGTATAAATTTTAAAGGAAGTTATTCAAAAATATTTTCTGATGACCGATCTAAATCGTGAAAATTGCACATCTTATCCATTCTATATTTGTCACCAATTTCAGTGATAATCGGATGTCGGCAACTATATGTTCGAAACACATTTGATGCTTACGTATGTATTAAAGTCCTATAGTTCATAACTCGATGACCGCGTTATCTATTTTTTCAAAATCAGAATCATCTATCGTTGGTGTAAGAGAGATTAGATCATTCCTGCAAAAAAATGAAGTAAATTGTTTATTGTTACAAACTTTTTCGAACATAAGTTATCATTCTTATGTTCAATTTTTGTACAAATGAAAATGCTTCATAACCCGAATGGAGCCTAAAATTTCAAAAAATACCTAAAGCAACAATAACAACCAAATCAACTGCCTTGATTATTAAAATAAATGATTTACTGAGGTCTGTTACATTTTACTGTTGAACATAATCGCAAAACACATTTAATTTTTAAAATTTTCCCCAATTTTTCTCACTTAACCACGGTTAAACATTTTCAAATAAATGTGAAAAAAATTTGAGGCGAAGCTGACAAATGCGAAAAAAAATTCAACCAAGGACAAAATTCTGAAATTTAATTTAAGTTTAAGTTAAGGTCACAAGAACACAATAGCTTAGGTGAAGCCTTCTTTCGTGTGGTAGATCAAAAGAGGGAGGAAAAAAAAAAAAAAAAAAAAGGGAGCACAGAAGGGCAAGGAATCAAACCTGGTCCACCTAGTACTTGAGCAATTTATATGACCATTGCACCAAGTCCATCATCTGTTTTGGTATGAGAAGCTTTTAACTCCGTTTGTTTCAATGTAAAATATTTTTTCAGAAAATAAATTTCAAACTTTTAAGTTTCGGTATTTGATTGGCACTTAAAAATATTTTCGAAAATCAACAAAATAGTGTAGAGAGAGATGGGGAGTTTAAACGGTGGAGAGATATGAAATTATTTGAATTGAACGTGGGTCAAGACTGACGATTGAGGAAACTGAGTAATGAGAATTGCAGTAGAAGGCAACGAGTTCATTTCGGAAAATAACTTACGGAAGATTTAAGGGTAAGTCATTTTCATCCAATTGATGTAAAATATTTTTCTCATTTTTTACACAACCAAACATTAGAAAATAGGTAAAATATTTTACCGGAAAATATTTTACGTCCAAACAAACAGAGCCTTAATATATAACTTTTGTTGATAATATATAAGTTTCGGTGGGTGCATTCTCCGTGCACCCAAAATAGCATCGTTTTTTGCCCTAATCTTCGCATTGATTAAAATGCTCGATCTAAACCGATGAGATTTAACATATTGTTGATTTAATCATTGTCACCAAATTTGGTGATAATCAGATGTCGGCAACCACATAATCGAAACACATTGGTGCTTCCAGAAGCGTTAAAGTCCCATACTGCACCAATCTTCGGCTGCCTAGGGTAGTTTTTTTTGAATTGGGACCGTCTATATTTTACGTAATTGAGATTTGAATACTTCTGCCAAAAATGAATTAAATCTCTTATCAATACATACTTGATCAGATATAAATTGTCATTCTAATAATGAATCTATGTCCCAATAAAAGGGCATTCTAAACCCGGTAGACCCAAAAATTTACGAGAATAATTAAAACGCCAAGCAAAACAAAATGGACAGTATCGATCATCGTGATTGTGTTGCGATCGTATGAGTGTTGTACATTAGACAAAAGCACAAGACCTTAGTTTAGAAACAATAAGGTTCAACGTATAGATTTTAAAGGAAGTTGTTCAATAATTTTTTTCTATGACCGATCTAAACCATTAAGATTGCACATCTTATTGATTCTATATTTGTTGCCAACTTTAGTGATAATCGGATGTCAGAAACTACATGTTCGGAACACAAACGATGCTTACATAGGTATTAACGTCCTTTACTTCACAACTCGATCAATGCTTTATCTATTTTTTCAAAATCAGAGCCGTCTATGTTTTGCGTAAGAGAGATTATATCATTCCTGTAAAAGATGAAGTAAATTGGTTATCGTTACAAACTTTTTCGGCCATAAGTTATCATTCTTATGTTCAATTTTTTGTACCAATGAAACTGCTTCATACATCAGAATAGAGTCAATAGACCGGATGGAGCCTAAAATTTACAAATACAACTAAATCAACAATAACAACCAATCAGGTCATTACTCTTGTTAACAAGGACAGGAGATACAATGTTAGAGTATCTGAGGAACAATATGTGATAAACACAATTTTAAGATCTGAATGCAGGTGTAAGGATTGCTCGTTTGCAGAGGATAAACCTGAGGTTCAAATTTTGAATGTGAATTATAAAGTGAATGTTGAGATGGAAAATGAATTGGCAATTGGGGAGAAAGTGGTAGAAACAAACGAGGAAGCCGAAAGGTTGTGGAGACAGAAGTGAGATCATTACAGCTTGTTAATGTGGGCATGCATGGGTGTAATAATGAGATGGTTGCAAGAGACACACTATCTTCTTCTTCGGGGATTGAGACATCAGTAAGGGGGAGTGGAAAAGTCAGGGCAGCATGGGAGAGGGAGCAAAAGTAAATGCACTTCATAATATCAATTTGGCCCCTCTAACTATTATTGGGCTAAATCGAATTCTACTACTTCCAAGGACAAGCCTCAGTAATTTGGTGGAAAATTATGACAGTGGGGCTGCTAACTCTATTAGTTGGCTAGCTAACTCTGTCAATGAGAATCCAACACCTTCTAGTATCTTAAGTGAGAGAAAAGATGAAGGTAAAAATGGGGATGGACACCTTGATCAAAATGTTGTTAACCTCACTGATGATGAACCCATTCTTGCCCCATTAAAAGCTGCAATCAATGGAGTAAAAGGAAAGAAGAAGAGGAAATCTATCTATGATATTCTTGGCTTCACCAAGGTTAACTCGTTGAACAATAAGGGAAGGAAGAACAAACAAAAGTGTAAGGTTTTCAGATCAGCGGTTGCAGCAGTAGCTCTATCTGCTTCTATCTCCTCAGGAGGAATTGTGAACAGAAATAGAATTATACTGAATGAAGCGCAAACTATTTGGGAATGCAACAAGATCATGGGTATGGGTTATGATGGAGATGAGGATGAAGTAGTCAGCAGGTTTGCAGATATGGAAGCTGAGGACTTAGATAGAGCTGACAGAGCTGCTGGGCAACTCTAATCACATATTCTCAATAGATATCCAGGTCCTCTTTTCTGTCCAAAATGAAGTGCATGACTTGGAATGTTAGAGGTCTATCCAAAAAGGAGAAAAGAAGTAGAATAAAGAAGATGCTTAAAGAGAGAAAGGTGGATATGGTTTTTTTCAAGAAACCAAACAATGGTCTGTATCAAAGGATTTCGATCATTAACTTAATTTGGTGGAATTGTGCTGCTCTGGTGGGGTTGTCTTGGTGAGTGAGTAGCTCTTTGTTACAAACCACTCAAAAGGCGAATTCTTTTTGGCGTCTGGTTTGTCTTGATGCTGCTGAATTGCTTTGGAACTTGATGATCGTGGATGATTCTAGCAATGTGCTTTGGCTGCTAGGCTGTGGTCCGCAATGGCAAGGGTTCTTGGGTTTAGGGTGTTGCAACGGTGGGGGCAGAAGTTACATGTGGTTGCAGTGGAGGAGTTGTTGGTGATGATGCAGAGGCAGCAAAGCGATAGCAACAAGAGCTTGGGATGAGAGGTGTTTTGCAGCTAGCGACTCTCGGAGCGTTTTTGGGACCGGCGACTTACGGAGGTCCTTGTAGCAGCGGCGGCTTTTCAGATCCAGGTTGATGATGTTTCGGACAGGGACGGCTGTCCTAATTAGGGTTTTGCTAAGGTTTGATTTGGGCTTAATTATATTGGGATGTTCCAATTTTCTGGGTATTCGGCCTTTTAGGTGTTTGTATATGATTTGGGCTTAACCCATTTTATTTGGGTTTTTTGGCCTTTTAGGTGTTTGGGCTAGTCTCATTGGGTTGTTCCTTGGTTGGCATCTTGCCAATCAAAGGATTGGGTCTTAGGCTCGGCATACATGTCGTTCTCCTTGTCCTGTTAATCTTTGTACCTTGTTCAGAGATTAATAAAAAATTTCGCCGTTCAAAAAAAGAAATCAACAATAACAACCAAATCAACGGACTTGATTATTAAAATAAATTATTTACTGGGGTCCATTACATGTTACTGTTCAACATAATCCCAAAACATCCCAAAACACGTTCACATTTTAAAATTTTTCCCACTTAACCACGGTTAAATATCTTATAATTAAAAAAAAAATTGAAAAAAGACAGGTGGGGTATTGTTATGGTTTTATAAGTTATTGTTATGCCTTTTATTGGTTATTATTATGTTTCTTCTACTTTTTGTTTTACTTAGGCTCCATTCTAGAATGTAAAAAAAATTCTTATTTTTTAAGAAGACAATTTCAATCTCAAAAATAATGGGCTTATTAAAATTTAAAAATATGCAATATGAATTTTGTTTAAAAGATCTCGATGAGATCTTTGATACGGTGCAAAAAAAAAATCAAAAAAATAGTTTTCATTTACACTATTTTTGAATTTGAAAATGTGAAATAATTACTTATTTTTTAAGAAGGAGCTCTGAAACAGAGCCTTATGCCTTTAATGATTTTTTTGTTATGCTTTTCAATGGCTTCTGTTATGCCAATGTTGTTATGACTCACCAGTTATACCATTTAATGGTTCAGTTATAACTAACTTGCGTTTGGGTTATACCAGTTTGAGAAAAGTTATACACATGTTATGCCATTAAATTCACGTGTTATGCCTTTTTGGGTTTCTTATTATGCCATTTACTGATTCTGTTATACCCACTAAATTGACCCGTTGGGGTTACTGGTTTGACCAGTCACTTTTGGTCAAACTTCTGGCATGGCTTAATCTCGGCCGTCGGTTTGGTTATGCTTGTTAGTGGTTTGGTAATGCTTTGTTATGATTTTGTTATGCTTGTAATGGGTTGTGTTTATGCTGTTAATGGTTTTTTTATACCAAATGTTACGGTATCTCCAAAAGGAGGGTAGACACCGAAGTGTTTCCCCTGGAAATACTCCAATACATAATGCCTTGATATGAAACATATCCAAGTCCACACAAATCCATTCCTTTTTTGCACTAGCGGTTGAACCCATTTAGGCAGTCAATCAATTTTGTAGTTTCCATTTCTTTGCCACTATACTTTTTAGGTCTTGTAACTTGGGAATTTCCATTGGCCATAGGAAATTAAGATTCACAAAACATGCAGTCAAATACTTCCTTCCATTTGAATCATTCTCTAGCCAATTAAGGTAGGAGAAGATTTGTCCTTAATATTCCTCCTTTCAATTTATCTTGACTATTAAAGATAGTGATTTGGTGTAGCAATCTTTCCGTGTGTCCTTCAACCAAATCCTACAAAATAAACATTAATTCAAATGAGTACCCAATATTAATATATTTCAATTCTAATAAAATATTTTTGTTATCATCATAATCAATAAGGTATTCTATAGGAATCTTTGGGCTAACACAAACAAAAAAGGAGACGATTTTGTTCAAAAAGAGAACCAAAATTCCAAAAACTTCAAATGTGAAAACCCTAATTAGAAAAAATTCCAAAGTTCTAATGGAATCACCAAAAATCATTATACAACCATGTTCGGTGGCCGTGTGGGACAGTTGACAGTGATGCTGACCAATCGTCTTCCAATCACAAAAATAGGTGTGGAGAGAAAGAGAGAGGGAGAGAGAGAGAGAGAGAGAGAGAGAGAGAGAGATGGAAAAATATTTCTGGGTTAGAAGAATTTCATCCAAGCCTTGATTTCTAGCTGATGAGAATTAGAGTCATCATTTTCTGTTGACGGAGTTAGAGGTGCACTTTACTCCAAAACTATAGGGAGGCAAATTGGTCATTAAAAAAACTCAGGGATGTCTTCTGCCAAATGACCAAATCATAGGAAGGTAATCTGTACTTCATAATTAGACTAGTCTAGGTTTCTTCAAAACTAGAGAGTAGCATCAAATAGGGGTCTTACCCTATATAGATACTTAAGTCATCATCCCAATATATTTGAAAACTTATCTTTTCATCTTGAAATTCCAATAAACCCCAGATTACCCTTTCTCTCTTCTAATCTTTTAAATCTTTCTCTCTCCAGATCTTTCCTAATTTATCTCATTCTCTCACTCCTATATTTTCATTTTTTTTTTCCTAATATTCTTTCTCCAAGTTTATCTTTCCTAAAATCTAAATACAAAATTTAAACTAAAACTATTCTTCTATCTCCAATTTTCTCTTCCCTAAAACTTAAATATTACATGAACTAATTTTCATGACATATTTATGCAAGTCATGATTTTTTTTCCCCTAAACCTTCCACTACCATAATTTATTGAAATACACAAACTATTTCATGACCTATTGCAACAATTACTCATGAGCTATTTCAACAATTATTTCATAAAAAATCAAGTTTCAACAAATATATTATCTACTCATGACATATTTCTGACATATTATATACTTTATAACATATTTCAACAATTATTCCTAGAAAAAACAAGATTAAGTTATGAACATTGTTTTATCAAATTATAGGGTTCCCGGAATAGAGATAAACTCATACTAAACACTTTTATCAAACCCTAGTGACAAAATTCTAAGCATGTTGTGTGTCAAGTTTCCTTGTGGACACGACATCAAAGAAGTTAACAACTCTATTTAAGACCGAAAAAATCACAAGTTTAGTCTATTCCGGAACCCATTCTTTACCCAAGATTAAGAGAACGATAAACAACATAAATCATTGGGAAGAAGACATCTCAAGACTGAGCCAATAGACTACTCACGTATACTTGAATGATAAAGCATAAAGCTAGAAATGGTAAGCATGATTAACCGATAAAAACAGAAATAAACTTGATATTAAGAAGGATCTCGTCCGTACAAACAACTTTAATAAACGAGAAATTAAACTAACACAAATACCTTAAGATGTTCTTGAAGTGATTATAGTAGAAAAACAACAATGGAGTTATTCCACAGAGAGAGAGAGAGAGAGAGAGAGAGAGAGAGAGAGAAACTAGAGCAAAAAGTAGATAAGATGACAAAGTGAGAGAGAGTGCTTTATATACATCTCAACTTCTCTCTCAACAAATATCCTAATACATACTATAAGTAGCAAGTCTTCCATAAAGTGAAAAGTCCAAAAAGCAACAAAAAACTGGACTAAGGCTCTGGGTATCCATACCTCCACAACCTGGGTATCGATACCTTATGTTGAAATCTTACAAAGGCCATGGGTATTGATACCTCAACAACCTGGGCATCGATCCGATTGGTATCGATACATTAGTTGTGATGGTATCGATACCAACTACTAGAGACAGGTTTTGAGCATGGCCTTCCCCTCTTGGCCTTCGAACATCCTGAGCACCCTCAAGTGCTTCATTTCTCAGTTCTTGAGACTCGGTGGCACAACGCCACATGGCCTCCGGTACTTGGACACCCTCAAGGGTTATCCATGGCATCAAAACACGCCTTATTTTGCACGATTCACTTGAAACACTCAAAACGTACCTTACGTGCAATACCGAATAAAATACAAGATTTATAAGCATAAATACGACAAAGCTAAGGACTTAAACATCAAGAATCTACATCATTTACCACCCACCCACCCACCCCCTCCCTCCCCAACTTGAACTTTGCTAGTCTCTAGCAAACAAAACAAACACAAACTTTAGAAATTTAACAATCCTTCTGGCCACACAACTAAGAAACTTGCTCACACCGTATCCAAACTAGCAAGAGTTCAAAAACCCTAACTTTTTATTCTAATACAACTCGCAACTGAAAACTAGATGAACAACTAAGCCAAAAGCACGCTCAAAGTAAGTACCAACTATGCATATTCACACTCAAACAAGGATACGATTTTCAACAACATGTACACTAACTAAAGCAACCATATCCCAAAATTAGTGCTTGGAAAAATAGGCAATAGTGAACAAAAATGCTATGCCTTATATGTGGAGAGCACTATGAAACAGAGTTCATATCTAACAGCTTGTGGGCTCCCGCGCCCGAAGAAGCGCTTGCGCTCGAAGAGTCGCCACCCGGGTTTTTTGAGATAGGTCACCCGAGAAACCGAGAGTTTGATTTGAAAAAGAAAGGCCTTTGGTCTAGCGAAAACGTTGAGATGATGGGTTCGGGAGCCACATTACGAATGAGGAAGGTTTTTCTTTAAAAATCACCCCATTCGCCCGGTAAGACCGGTCTCTACTTGATGTTTTCAAAAAGGGGGGGGGGGGGAAATCTTCAATATTATTTGGAATATCAAACTCTTTATAAGCACGTAACGGGGAAGGGACATGGGAAATATATCACATTGACGTGCAGGTGGTGCTATCCGTATAGTCGTGATAAAATGATATGAATAAATGGAAGTAAATAACATTTGACAGACTGTTTGGACCTCAGAATACCGCTCACGGCACCCTGAGATGCCGCGCGAGGCATCTCAACATGCCGTGCGTGGCACCTGCTCTGCTGTCAGACTGTTGCAGTCTTTCAAAACATCATTTAGCTCACTGGTTTCTCTGTAGATCTTTTGAAAACTCATGAGTAGCCTCACGGCGGTCAGATCATCCCAAGAACGTCATTATCCTTCTCAAAACATAGTTTTAAAGTAGCTTTCAACGTTTTTGATCATTTGGGATGATCTTGAAAAGATTTTAGAAGAGCCGGAACATGGCTTGTAGATATGGTCTTATTTTAAGAGCTACGAAGCGATGCTTGACAAAAACAGGTAACCACAATGAGGAAAACTCGATCCAGGCAAATTGCTCACAATAGCATTAGCAGTGTATTACTATGCCGCGGCGCTTTGGAGGTCGGGATGCCGTGACGTCGAGGGATGCACTGCGCGGTTTCTCAACCTCAGCACACAATGTCTGTTTTATTTTATGAAAATGGGTTTTGAGTCGATCTAACCAAAAGGGATCAGATTTGCTGACAGAAAGGTCTCGGGACCAGAACGGAGTCTAGTCCGAGAAAACTAGTTTATACCTTTGGTTTTGAGCTTGATCAAGGATCGTGGATGCAAGGATGTGGATGGATCGTCACGGATGTGGATGGAGGAGGTTAAATGAGACAAAGGGAGTATGGGTGTGAGTGAAGGTTAGGTATTTTGGGTGATGGGGTCTTGAAGTTAATGAGTGATCAACTTCAATGATGAGAACGGAGTGAGTGAAAGCTCTTAAAGAATGTCTTTTGGGAATGACATCCTTTAAGACTTGGAAATGGAAGTGGTAATGGAAAGTGGGTTTGAGAACTTAGAGAGAGAAAGTAGAGTGAGAGAGCCAAGAGAAAGGCAAGAGAGTGACTCAAAAGAAAGGCCAAGAGGGACCCCTTTCCCTTGAGTGGAGGGGTTAATTTATAGGCAAAGGGCCAAGGATTTTGAATTCAAATGGTGGAGGTATTTTATGGGCGGGCCAGAAGTGCATTTTAATGAGCCAGTCATCAGCTATGGCTCAAACTAGCGTGGCCGGCAGCTTTCTGAGCCAGTCAGACTTTTGCTCAAGGTGCCGTGTGGTTCAAGTGTGCCGCACGGCTACCCTTGAATTTCAGGATGCCGTGCGCTCCAATCCAGCTCCGCACTCTTCCTTCGGTCCAGGCTCTTTTGGGCCTTTGTTGGGCTTTCATCTGGGCTTTTCAGGGTTTTGGTTCTCTTTGGGTTTAGGAGATCCTTTTCAAGCTCACGAAGGTATCGTTTCCTCTATTTCATCATCGGGGTGGACAAAGGCTTTCCGAGGTCCGGATTGGGGTGTCTACACAATGCTAATTGTTTAATGTAACTCGGATACCATTGGTTGGTACGAGTGACGCTTAAAGAATAGGCATCCCAATCCGTTGCTCTAGCACCTTTGAACAGAGACAAAACAAAAAATGCAAGTAAATAATGACGGTGGTTGCGCTCGGGGAGCTGCCTACGTACCCCATTGTAGGGATCAGATCAGCGTAGTTCAATCGGGACAATGCAATGCGAGAGAACAAGTCCCGGAGGACAAACTCATGCAAAAGCGTGCTTGCAGTGCCGTGTATCATGCAGAGTATTGAAAAACCTGAGACAGGCCATCGGGAGGCGAAAATTGAGATGAGCCTTCGGGAGGCAGAAATCGAGGCGAAAAGAGACGTTAGGCCCTATGGGCCGTGGCTCGGGAGACGAAGAGCGTTAAACCCGCTGGGCCGTGGGCTCGAGACGAAGAGGCGTTAGGCCCGCTTGGGCCGTGGGCTCGAGACGAAGAGGCGCAGTTAGGCTGGGCCGTGGCTCGAGACGAAGAGCGTTAGGCCCGTTGGGCCGTGGCTCGAGAGACGAAGAGGTTGGCCCGCTGGGCCGTGGCTCGAGAGACGAAGAGCGTTGGGCCCGCTGGGCCGTGGCTCGAGAAAGAGGCGTTGGGCGTGGGCCGTGGCTCGAGACGAAGAAGCGTTGGCGCGGCCGTGGCTCGAGAAGAGCGTTGGGCCCGTGTGGCTCGGGAGAAGAAGAGCGTTGGGCCGTGGCTGAGAGGAAGAGCGTTAGGCCCGTTGGGCGTGGGCTCGAGACTAAGAGGCGCTGGCTGGGCCGTGGCTCGAGACGAAGAGCCCTTAGGCCCGCTGGGCCGTGGCTCGAGAGACGAAGAGGCGGGAGCCCTTGGAAGGCGGAAATCGGATTTTGAATTTTTGAGACGAGCCCTCGGAGGCGAAAAATTGAATTTTGAGACGAGCCCTCGAAGGCGAAAATTGAACTTTGAATTTTGAGACGAGCCCTCGAAAGGCGCAAAAATTGAATCTTGAATTTTGAATTTCTGAGGAAAATATGTTGATTCCGCGAACCAGTCACGATGAGTCCCGGAGGACGGATACCGAGAAAAAGGCGAATTCAGCAAATCTCCAAGGGATCAAATAGTGTTGTAACCAATGCACGACATTCTAAGGGATCTTTTCTGCAAAACGGCTGAGAATTGAGTTTCCAAGAGGATTTTGGTGGCTGATTGGATCAATTTTCGAGAAGAGGCATTTAAGCTTCTAAGCCAGGGTGCTGTGCGGGTTAAGTCAGGGGCGCGCGGCACCTCGATCTTCTAAGCACCTTTTCGATTTCCGAGGACAGTTGAAAGGTTTAAGGGTGCCATTAATTCGGGTGTGCCCTTTCGTTGGCTGGAACATCTTTATAAGCATGGGGGGTGCCACAATTCATGCACTACAATCAAAATCCCAAGAGCCTCTCTACTCTCTTCCAGTCTTTCCAAAAAAGTCTGTTTTCGAAGTCTACGGATGGCGAGCAGCGACTTACTGGCCCGGGTCGAGTCCCTGGAAGCCGAGATGTCTTTCTACCGTCGGGAGATCGAAGCACTCAACCAGCAAATCGGGAGGCTCATTGGGACGATTCGCACTCTCCGCCGCGCGGTGTCGAATCTGCAAGATTTTGCGTTCGACCAACTGGATGACAAGGAGGACCCTGACTCTGTCCTCGGGCGTGAGTCAGACGAGACAGCGGAAGACTCCGAGGGTAATCCGAATGGTTCGGACGACCGCTCGGACGGGGCTAGCGACTGAGACGGGGGCTGGAGAAGGAGAAGGAAAAATGAAGGGCAGTAGGCCCTGTTTTATTTTGTTGTTTGGTCGCCTTTTCTCTTTTTCTTCTTTTTTTTTTTTTGAAATGTAATGACAAAATCCCGGGAGTTACCCCGGGTGGTTATTCAATGAAAAGCCCCTTCTTTTTCTTCTTCTGTTTTCCTGCATCTATCTCTTGGTTTTGAATTAGATCGAACACGGAAATGTCACGAACTTTTCTCAGGAATCAAACTGTCGAAACAGAACACCATGCCGTGCGCAGTTAAATTAGGGATGCACGGTGAGGCAAACTGGGAAAACTGCATATCCGCCCAGGGTACCGTGCGACTAGGCCAGGGTGTCGTGCGCCAGGATATATATATATATATATATATATATATATATATATATATATATATATATATATATATATATATATATATATATATATATATATATATATATATATATATATATATATATATATATATATATATATATATATATATATATATATATATATATATATATATATATATATATATATATATATATATATATATATATATATATCTCTCTCTCTCGATCATCTCTTTCTCTTTCTCTCACTGCTCCCTCTCTCTCTCGCTGTGCTCTCTCTCTGGACCGCTCTCTCTCTCTCTCTGGACCGCTCTCTCTCTATTTCTTGTATATGGATAGCGGCGAGATACCGGGGGACGATCATTCATCACGGGTTGCGACTACACCACCTCCGACTGCTCCGGAGGGTGTTACGACGGCCGAGGACGCCCCGGGGGTCTCAGACCAGGCGGCATTGGCCGAGGTAGTCACGGTCCAAGCTGCCACGGTGGTCGACAGCGGTGGAAGCGACAGGGGCAGTGTAGTGTTGGCCGGGTACGGTCAGCGGACGGAGACTCCGGGTGTAGTGGAGTCGAGGGCGACGCCGAGGCTTCAGGCCGATCGGAGGCAGCGGCGGGTGAGAGAGGACTACGGAGGTCACAAGTGGTGGTGGTTTTAGACTTGGTGGTGGAAGAGATGGAGGCCTCTCCCGTGAGAGAGCCTCGGACTGACTTGGGGAAGGCCCCCATTGTTGAGGACGAGCCGGTGGTGGAGCCAGGGTGGAGCCGGTAGTGAAGGACACGCCGCCCTTGTTTGTGGGCAGTGGCGTAGGTGCAGGGTCGTCGAGCCCCGTAGGTATGGGTGACTACTTGGCGACGGCGTCCATGGAGGACGTGCTGGAGTTGGTGCAGGGGTACCCTGGGTTGGCGGACGCTTTACTCGCGTCCCGAGAGGCAGAGCTACCGACTGGGTTTGGGACCGGGGGTGTTAGAGAGCCGAAAGGTCGAGGAGAGCGGCGAGAGGCGGGGTGATGGCTCGCCACTGGGTGGCCGAGGCGACACCGGCATTGCAGGCGAGGGCCTACGATGAGGCGGCCCACGTGCCCTTTCAGCGCACGTGATGGTGCCTTCACTTTTCGACCCTTACACTCGAGGAGGCCGACTTACGACGAGGCTCTGGTCTTGAACCCTCAGCGGCACCTTTCTTTGCGCCGAGACGAGGTATACTTTAAATATTTGTATTTCAAATTCCAATGCATCGTATTTCCATTGTATCCAAGTACACCGCTGTATTGTATGCCATGCCTGCTTATTGAATATTGCTGGTTTGTTGTACAGGCGATCTCGCTCACGTGCTATGGAAGCTCGGCTGCCGTGCCGACGTTTTGGGAGAAGGTTGCCCGAGGCTTCGCGGGAGATAGTGGATGCGGCGGGCTTTGGAGAGTTCGTGGGGGTCTGGCGGGCGTGTGCAACGCCCGGTGGTGAGGCTTTGGGTGAGAGGTGGTGGGATACGGCGAACACCCTCCACTTCTCTTTTGGTGAGTGGCCGTGACGCCGTTGGACTTTGCGGCGATCACCGGCCTCAGGGTCTGAGGTGACCCTATCCCTTTGACGCCGCCACAGGGAGGCAGGCGGCGCTAGGAGCATGACAATGGAGGAGGCGAGGGTGATGACGCCGCCGGGCTCTTGAGGTTTTGGACGGAGAGGCTCCACCGATAGGGTGGAGGAGGCGGATGGCGAGGTGCTTCTTGTTGTACTTACTCGGTGCGTCTCTGTTTCCCAACAGGCGCAACCGGGTACACCTTTCGCTTCTCCCGACCTTGAGGGACATCGGGGAGATCGCCCGTTTTGACTGGGGAGGTGCAGCATTCGGGACGTGCTACGCCTTCATGGGGTCTCTTTCTCACGGGGCTGGAGTGAGTGAGCCTCGGAGGCTACTGGAGGGTCTGGGAGGTATATTTCGTTTCCTTTCTTATGAACAGTTAGCTTTTCCATTTGTATCTATTCAATGTATATCTTGTGCTAACTTTCCATGTCTTGAATTGCAGCTTTGGACGTACGAGGTGATAGGGATGTACCCTCCTGAGACCACGTGTCCTGACGACACGATACTTCCTCGAGCCCTACGCTGGTCGACAGAGTATAAGGGCGTGAAGAGGGGAAGAGGCAAGCTGGATGCCTTCCGCCTGTACTTGGACGAGCTGCGTCCTGATCAAGTATCAAAGCACTTTCGTTTCTATTTCCTGCTCATCTTTATATAAACAGTACTTTGACATTGCTTATCCTTAATGACAGGTCCACTGGCGGGTGTGGGACCGCTTCGAAATCCCCTACATTGCACAGAGTAGGGTGGTTGCCAGGGGGAGAGTGCTTCTCGAGCCCCTTACGGCTGGCAGTGGTACTTGAGGCTGGACGTTTTTCGAGTCCCTGGGCTGCTTCCAACCCTAGTACAAAGGACGGACCAGTATACCCGGAGGGAGGTCGAGCAGTTTACGCGGCCAGACCTCGAGTTAGAGCCGTTCTTCGAGGCAGGTGCTGGCCTTGCGGCGAACTACGCAGAGTACTGTTCTCAGTACCTGATGGCAGGTCTGGGGATACGTGCTGCTTGGGAGGCGGCACAGGCGGCACGAGAGGGTGCTGGAGGAGGAAGGGGAAAGAAGAGGGATAGAGGCGGCGGAGTCAGTGGAGGAGACGAAGGCCGCAGTGACAGAGGTCGCGGCGAGGGCGCAGGCCCGAGCGGTGCTAGCCTCCCTGCCCTTTCTTGGACAGTGGACGTGACGACCCCTCAGGGAGTCCCTGGTGTGGTCGCGGTGCCACGCCCTCCTGTTGAGGCTCCGGGGTTCCTTGCTCAGGTATAACATGTTTTCAATCTTCTGTACATTTGCTCTGCTTGCATATTCTGATCAATTTCCTTCATTGCAGGCTCCTCCAGGGTACGTGAAGGAGATGGCGGAGGTCATGATGGGCCTGGAGCAGTTGGTGAGGCAGTACGCCATGGGACACCCTCCAAAGGTGTTGCCTCGCGTTGGCGGGTCGATGGTATACTCTCGAACTTTAGTCATTTGCTTTACTTCTACCGCTTATATTATGATTATGATGCAAATGTCATATGAATGCTTATACCATTGCAGGCCAGAGGAGGGGCTACACGAGGGTTGTGGCGGAAGTCCGTCCGCCCGATAGTACAACAGGTCTCCTCTGCCGGCTCACGGGAGGAGCCGGCGTCAAAGAGGACACGACGCTCTATAGGGACCGAGGACGAGCCTATCGACGTTTCCGAGGACGATACACCCGAGCCTACAGACGTTGACCTGGAGGTCACCTCAGGAGACACTGTGCCTAAGGCGACCGGCACTCAGGCGGCGAGAAGCTCTCCTGCGGACGAGGAGATTTCCGTAGAGGACGAGGAGGAGAGCGAGGGCGAGGACGAGGATGAGAGTTGAGCTCCTCTTTTGTTTTGTGTTTTTGACGGAGCCTGCGTGCTTCTTTTGTAGGGCGCCTGTTTGCCCCTGGTAGATAGGACTTCGATCATTGGGTCATTGTGCCCCTTTTTGTACTTCGACTCATGGATGCCTTTGGATTTATACAGAGATTTTGTCCTTCCATTGTTTATGCCATTCAATCTCCTTTTGTTCGTATGAAGAAAATTGAATAACTAAAAACATTAACCGGGGTGTGTAACCAACCGCTGAACCAAATGTGAGGTTTGTAATGAGGGATGCATTAACGATTGAAGCATATTGACAGTGAAATAGAAATCAAAGAAAGCAACTAGGTAAACCTTGGTAAAATAGACTCTAAATACAAGACTTTATATAGACATCTTTGCAACTGACTCCAGACACGAGCATAAGGCAATATCGACCTTTTGATCTCGCTATGAGGCTTGGAAACTTGACTTTGCCGTTGGAATATACTCGAAAAAGTAGGAAAATGTTGATTTTAGCATGTGACATTCTCGAGTTTTGACTCTGGACACGAACCGGGACTTGGACCAAGTCACTTTTGAACATTATGACCTGTGGGACTTGAAAGAACGACTTGGAATGACCCGAAACGGACTTTGATACCTTGACATGGCTTAAGGAACGGATTTTATAGAGTTTTCGTGTCACGACGGCGAATCCCGGGAGTTATCTTGAAACGAAACATCCATGAAGTCCCAAATACCCGTTAGAGTGTGTTTAGGTGCTGGTTGGTGCTTTGCGGGGCCTCGATTCCACCTTGATGTGTTGCTGTCAAAAACTGCAGAAATGTAGACTCAACCTGCTGTGCGGATAGACCAAGGTGCCGCGCGGATGAAGATCTGCCCCACGGTACCTCAATCACACTGTCGTGGAATTTCCTTAGTTTCAACATGCCGTGCGACCCATCAAGGTGCCGCGCGAGGTAATTTTCCTAACAGATTCCAGTTTTGCTGCTTTCCAAGGCAGATTGCTCGGGGGTTGAGGTTTGACCCACGCAATGGCATTTCTGAACCAGTGCATGTCTGTTTTTAACCTTTTAGGACTTGACCAAGATTTTCCCTATGTTGGACTCATGGAAAACTTGCGCTTTTGAAACCCGAGGCTCTTTGAAAGTTGAAGTTGTCCTTCTACCTCTCCTATAAATTCAGGCTCTCTCATTCTATATTCCCCACACCTCATCCAAGTCTTCTCTTCTTTCTTTGTTCCTTGAAATGGCTCTTTCTCTCACTGGTTTGCTTCGTCCATGGTTGGCTTCTATGGAAGGTGTCGATTGGCTCAACTTTCGAGCTCACGGTCTCTACTCCATGAGGTACCTTCGCAACATTCGCCTTCGTCCCGAGCTTTTGAGGGCAGCCGTGAGTTTCTAGGATCCGGAGGTTCACATGTTCCGATTTGGCTATCAGGAGCTCTGTCCCACTGTTGAGGAGTTCCGTGCATACCTTGGGGGTTTTGGCTCGGGGGAGGTCATCATTCCCCCTGTACGCGAGAGTGCTTATAGAGTCTTGGTCGCGGCCCTTGGACTGAGCGATAATGCCGCTCGCTACTTGGTCAGGAATGGCCACCTTAATGCCATGCGCCTTATCGAGCTGTTCTCTCCTCCTGGCGATCTTAGAGACATGACTTATCAGACTCGACGCATGACTGCTCTCTGCATGTGCTTGCTTGCAGCCTATCTCTTGGTCCCTTCTGCCAGTCATGCTAGCTCGGCATTAGCCAGTGTCGCTGTTCAGGTCGAGGCTCGAAAGGACGTGATTCCGATGGTTCTGGCCGAGACATTGATTGGTTTGGACAAGGTTTGTTCTGGAGAGACTGAGACTTTCGGGGGCAGTCCACTTCTCCTACAGGTTGGCTTCTCACTCAGCTCTCCTTTTTCGGGTTTCTCCCACGTTCTCATTTTACCTCAACGCTCGGCTTGGTTATCTAAGGCTTCTCACTTGTTTTCTCTCTTTCCACAGATTTGGCTTTGCGATAAGGTGAACGTACTGACCATTCCTCCTGGCAACTGGGCATACGAGGCGAGGTTACTCTCTCAGCGATGCTTTGAGTTTGAGGATAGGAGCAGGGCCGAGTGGGTCGATTTTCTCAGGCGCCGGCGAGCGGAGACCATTGCTTGGAGGTGTCGATGGCTAGATCTTCCTCCCATGACAGTGCACTACATGGGCCCTCAGTGGGTCGTCCTTGCTGGTTTGGGAGCTTTTACTTTCTACATCCCCTACCGCAATCAGCGTTAGCTCGGTTTGAGGCAGGAGGCCCCTGCGGAGGTTCTCGTGGATGTGGTTTTGCCCTTCTTTGGACATTCAGTTCTTTGCTATTACCAGCGTTTCTGGAGGACTCGAGAGGTGACCGACGCACATCCCTACCCTTCTGTGGCGACGCGCGGGAGCTATCAGAAATGGCTTAGGAGGGACATTGCCGCAAGAGCCGGAGTTCAAGGAAACTGACTCAATCCTACCACCCTGGCCGTTGAATAAATTGTGGACCCCTTTTTATTACGTCGTACTTCTTTTGTTATGAAAACTTTGCTCAACCTTATGTAGTAGAAGTAATCGTGTTAATAAAAACGAGTCTTTGAGGGTTTCCCCATTTTCGACTCTTGTTCTTCAAGTCTTCTCAACCTGGATTTTTATTTTGATGGATCGTGACCGGGCCTCAGTGTGAAACTGCCTACGTATCCTTCTGGCGAAGGAATCAGGTCATGACGTAGTTCAGGGTAGGGTTCGCTCTGATTAACACTCTCCTTTTGCGCTCTAACTTTTACCTAGAACCGCCCTTTCGGGTTTTCGGTCTAGCGAGCTCATTTATTGTATGCCTTAACTTTTGCCTAGGATGCCCTGACGAGTTTTCATCCTAGCAGGCTTTACTCTAATTTTTTTGCCTAGGACTGCCCGCCCTTGCGGTTTTCAGCCTAGCGAGCTTCTCTCAGGGGTAATAGCGCTTGAGTTGATCCAAGTTGACCAAGGTTGAAAATTCGTTTCCGTCCAAGTCGATGAGTTGCGTAGCTCCTCCGGAAAGGATGGTCTTGATAATGTACGGCCCGGACCACTTTGGTCGAAACTTTCCTCGTGGGTCGTAAACCGGAGCCCGGATTTCCTTCAAAACCATGTCACCTTCTACCAAGTTCCTGGGTTTCACTTTCTTGTTGAATGCCCGTGCAATCCTTCGTTGGTACCCTTGGATGTGGTAAAGAGCCCTTAACCGGCGTTCATCAAATAGCATAAGCTCTTTAAATCGGTTACTCAACCACTCTGCCTCCTGGACTTCACATTCAATCATGGTCCGAAGAGATGGGACTTCTAACTCGATGGGAAGTACTGCTTCCATTCCATAAACCAAAGAGTAGGGGGTTGCTCCTGTTGGTGTCCGCACCGATGTGCGATACCCCCATAAAACCAGGGGTAGTTGTTCATGCCAGTCCCTTGCTGATTGAATAGTTTTCTCCAGAATGGCCTTGATCGTCTTGTTTGCCGCTTCCACAGCGCCATTGGTCTGCGGCTGATAAATCGTCGATTTGTGCACCCAGATTTGAAATTCATCCAGAACTTCCCGGGCCCATCCTTTGAAATGAACCCCATTATCAGATACGAAAGCCTAGGGGACCCCATACTGGTAAATGACGTTTTGCTTGATGAAATGTGCAACTTGAACCGCAGTCAAAGTGGTGTAGGAAGCAGCTTCTACCCATTTCGTGAAATAATCGACGGCTACCAAAATGAACTTGTGACCATTGGATGCTGCCGGCACTATCCTTCCGATGACATCAATTCCCCACGTCGAGAAGGGCCATGGCGAGGTCATTTGTTGCAGCTCGTGCGGCGGGACATGCGTGAGATTGGCGTAAATTTGGCACTTTTTACACCTTCGCACACACTCTACACATTCTGTTTTCATGGTGGACCAGAAGTATCCCTGCCTGAGAATCTTCTTTGCAAGCATTATGCCGCTCATGTGAGGACCGCATACACCCTCGTGAACTTCTTCCATTATCCTTTTCGCATCTTCTCCATGGTTGCAGAGCTTATGTGTGCCACAGGGCGATCTTCGGTATAAGTCTCCCCCGCATAGAATGTACTGAGTTGCCATCCTCTGGAGAGCGATTCGGTCTCCCTTGTTCGCTCCCACGGGGTATTCTCCTCTTTCTATGTACCTCCAAATGTCATAATACCATGGATGGCCATCATCGGGCTCGTCGACCACCATGACGTGCTGGTGTACTGGAATATCCCTTTGTTCTATCACAATTGGTCTTAACTTTATGCCAACAGGGATCTCGATCATTGATGCCAATGTTGCCAAAGCGTCTGCAAACTGATTTTTGAACCTCGGAACATGAGTGAATGTCACCTTGCTGAAGTGAGGGATAAGGTCTTCGAGATCCTGATGGTATGGTTTCAACTTCTCTTCCTTAACCTTCCAGTCACCATTCGCTTGAGACACAACTAAGTTCGAATCCCCTACAACTTCCAATTTTTCTATGCCGATTTCGATGGCTGCCTCCATGCCTACAATGCAAGCCTCGTACTCGGCCTGGTTATTGGTGACTTCAAAGTTAAACTTGAACGCCAACGGGAGGTGCGATCCATCGGGCAAAATGAGCAATACACCGATTCCAAATCCTTTCTGGTTGGCTGCTCCATCAAAGTACAACTGCCAAATGTCCTTGGCTACCGTTATTATGTCTTCGTCGGGGAAATTGAATTCGGCATCCTTCCCTCCCTCGACTGGGCAATCGGCTAGGAACTCTGCGACGGCTCTTCCTTTTACCGACTTTCGGGTGACATACTTTAGTTCAAACTGGGCCAACATCAATAACCACCGTGCCATCCTACCCGTGAGGGCCGGTTTTTCGAATAGATACTTTAGGGGATCCATCCGAGATATTAGCCTGACCGGGTAGGCTAACATATAATGCCTCAACTTCTTGGAAGCCCATACAAGTGCCCAGCATGTCTTTTCTAGGGGAGTGTAACGCTCCTCGGGTCCAACCATCTTTTTACTGAGATAGTAAACGGCCCTTTCCACCCCATCATCTCCTTCCTGCGCCAACATGCATCCCATTGAGGATGGAGTGACTGACAGGTATAGGATCAAAGGTTTTCCTGTTACAGGCGGCGTCAACACCGGTGGCTTGTGCAGGTAGGCCTTGATGGCTTCGAAAGCTTTATGACACCTGTCATCCCAAACGAATGGCACTCCTTTCTTGAGCAAGCGGAACAATGGTTCGCAGGTTAAGGTCAGTCTCGCAATAAACCTACTGATGAATTGCACCTTGCCGAGGAAACTCCTTACATCCTTCTCAGATCTCGGCGGTTCCATTTCTAGGATGGCTTTGATTTTCGATAGGTCGACTTCGATGCCTCGGGTGGTGATCATGAATCCAAGCATCTTTCCTGCAGTGACCCCGAACGTGCATTTGGCGGGATTGAGCCGCATCTTGTACTTCCTGATTCTTTCGAAAAACTTCCTGAGCGCGGGCAGATGTCATTCTCGCTCTTTGGCTTTAACAATCATATCGTCAACGTAGACCTCTACCTCTTTATGAATCATGTCGTGTAGCAATGCCGTGGCGACCCACTGGTAAGTAGATCCGGTGTTCTTTAGTCCGAAGGGCATGACTCGATAACAATATGTCCCCCACTCGGTGATGAACGTAGTTTTTTCCCGATCCTCTGGAGCCATAAGGATTTGATTATATCCCGAAAAACCATCCATGAAAGAGAGTAGGGCATGACCGGCAGTATTATCAACTAACACATCAATGTGTGGTAGCGGGAAGTTATCTTTCGGGCTGGCTTTGTTGAGATCCCTGAAATCGACGCAGACCCTTATTTTACCATCCTATCGAATTTCTTTGGGGATGTCCCCATCGAAACCAATCTCTTCATCACCAGGGTCGACGCAATTTATTTCAAAATCTTAAGCACCCAGTCAGGTCTCATGCGCCTTAGTTTCTGTTTTACCAGTTTCGCGTCAGGGTAGAGGGGAATCCGGTGTTCCACGATTTCAGGATCGATTCCGGGCATATCTGTGTGTAACCATGCAAACACATCGTCGAACTCTTTGAGCAAATCTATGAGGGCCTTGCTTTCTTCGGCGGATAGCGCGTAACCGATCTGGGTCATCCGGGGACTCCCTTCATCTCTCAAATTTATTAAAACGATTTCTTCTTTTACAGGCTGAGCATGCCTTTCATCTTCCCTGTCGATTAGGGATCGAATTTCTTTGGGAATGTCCCCGTCGAAATCAATCTCTTCATCACCATGGGCGACGCAATTTATTTCAAAGTCAGGGAAGTAAGCAGAATCCGATTCATTTATTTCATGATCAACGGAGGGCTCGGGGCACCATACACACGGGTAGATTCGAATTCGAAATAAGACTCTGAGAGTTTGGGTCGAGAGGCACCAACTCGGACCGGACTCAGAAGACGCAGAAGACTCGATAGACTTAACAGACTCAAATTCGGACTCAAACTCCGATCCATGGTAAGTTGCACTCGGCATGAAGATCCAGAGTTCTTGTACTCTTCAATAGCATCCATGATAAACAAAGTCGGATCCTCGGGGGTATCTTGTTCCATCATCAACACTTCCCATAACTGTACCCATTGATTCGTCTTCCCTAAACAGAGTTGCGAGACTTCCCATGGCAAAAACCTCAATCGAGTCAGGGAGCTCTTTCTGCTTTTCCACAACCTCAGCTTCTTCATCACTATCTGGCCAGACATCGTTGGCGAATATCTCAAACCCTGGCAAGAAGGTATTGGTTTCCTCGTCCCAAAACGGTTCCGGCTGTCCCTGATAAATCTGCTTTGCTTCTTCTTTGACAAAGTAGTCTTCTAGCCTGTTCCCCCTTTTCACTTTACTGCTATTTGAGGGTGAGTAACCAAGGCCTGTTGTACGCATCAGAGTGCCCTGAGCTTCAAACTTCGCAGGGCCTTGGAGGTTCTTTCCCAGTCCCAATCCTGGCATGTAGGACATCTTCTTCATAATCTTGATGGCAACACTGCTAATAACAAAGTCATCATCAATCCTAACTGAATAGACAGACTTGGAGGTATCCAGAGAGAAGCCTCCCAAGGCGATATCTTCCTCTCCGTGTTGAATTTTCAATAGTGGGGCATTGTCTTCAATAGGGGCATGGATCCCCGAGTCTCCATGGATGGTGAACATCCCCGTTTCGAGTCCCAATCGAATTTTCTGGTGGAGTGTGGAAGGTACGGCCATGATGTCGGGCCGGTGCAGCCAGGGCCTACCTAGAAGCAGGTTGAAGGAGGCGGGGATATTCACCACGTGGAATTCTACGTCCGTCTGATATGGTCCGAAGGTCATAGGAATTATGAGAGTCCCAACCACATCCCTCCGAGTGTTGTCATATGCTCGGACCTTGACTTCTGATGGGGACAAGTCCTTATTCTTGTATCCCAAATAGTAAGCAACACGGAGTGGACAGACATTAATTGCTGATCCATTGTCGACCAAGATTGCTAGAACCGACTTGCCATGGCACTTCAAGGTGATGTGCAGCGGACGATTGTGATCAGTTCCTTCGGCAGGTAAGTCTCGATCAGTAAAGGTGATAGCATGCTTGACAGGTATGGTTTTGATCAGTGCCACAAGCTCATCAGGGGTTACGGCGGAAGGAACCTTTAGCTGAGAAAGTGCTTGGATGAGACCTTCACGATGGCGTGTGGAATGAACCAGCACATCCCAGACAGACATCTTGGCATGGGTTTGTTCGAGTTGACGCTTGATCATTCCCTCGGGGTTCTTTTCTGGTCGAGAGGGCTCCTTAGCTAGTGGGTCAAAGGGTCGGAAGGTGCTCTTAACCGGGGTGGTGACGGAATCAGAGGGCTTTGCGGCCGCAGGGTTGGAAGATTCTCCAACCTGAAGATTTGGAGGTTGGTAAACACGACCGCTTCGGGTCAGGTGGCTAATCTGCCGGTACTTTGATTCTTCGTTCCATAAGTCGGCCAGGGGCTTTACGCTTGTTTTCAATAGTCGTATCCTGCAGATTGGCAATAAATCGACGATGACTAGGTCATCCCACAGATCTTGGTGTCCATTTTTCGGCCTCCATTACTATCTTGTTGATGGTCCATCTTCGTTTTCCACGTTTATGCTAACCACTTCAGTGTTAGCCCACAAATTCGTTTCAACCCCAGGCTCATTCTCCCATAGGTTTATCATGGCGACATCGGCATCTTTCGAAAAAGTAACCGATGATTCGGATTCAGCCCCATCTACAAGGTAGTCCATTGGGTCGAACCCATTGCTAGCAACTTCTTCTTCAGACCCAGGAAAGTTCGGGTACGGGGTGAGGTTCACATTGCTATAGAGGTTGTTGATGACAAAATCATTGAAATGAGAGAAGTCCGGGCGGAGCGGAGCGAGCTCTGGCCAATTGTACGTCATCATCTCGGGTGGATACCCAGACTGGTATTCTTCACCGAATAGTGCTGGCAGGGTGAAGGTATCCAAAGGGTCATTCCAGGCCAAGAGCTGGTATTCGTCTGGGGTTGGGTCCCATTCAGGCATATCCTGGAAAACCTGGTATTCTTCCCCTTGATTTTCAAACAGTGCACACAAAGAGAATCCATCAAGAGGATCCGCCTGGATGTTTTACCAATCAACCTCCCATCCAGCCTCGAATAAAGGTTCGTCATTTCCTTGGAAATTGGCAGCTTCAAATTCTTCCCAATCAGCAATTAATTCTCCCCATGTATCTTCCCATTCCCATATGGAGCGGAAGGCAGTTCCTTCGGGAATTTCACCAGTAGGCATTGGTTTGGTATCGGGGATAATGAGCAGGGTAGGGTCAAACTCTGGGATGTTTTGAACCTCGGCTAGGGTGATTTGGTTGATACGGAAAGGGACACTATGCTGTGGTAGGGGGTTTGAAATGGTGTTCGGTTTATCAGGAGGTGGAGTGTCGATAACCTTGTTATCGATGAGATTTTGGATTTCATGACGGAGGCGGATGCAGTTGTCGGTGGTATGGCCGGGCATTTGGTGGAAGTCACAGTAGACGTTTTGGTTGAGGTTTGGTGGAATGGTTTGTGATGGCGGAAGAGGTTTCAGCACCCCAATGTCTGTGAGTTTCTTAAGAAGAGTGGATCTTGGAGTGCTGAATTGGGTGAAGGTTCGGTTCTGGGTTTTTGGTTTTTCAGCAATTTGGTTGACTTCTACAAGTTTAGTGGATGATGTTCCTGCTTGGTTGGTATTTCCGAAGAGAACGTTGCTGTTTCCCGAGTATGTCCTCTTGGGTTTCGACCCGATCCTGTCCCATCTCGCAGAGCCTCCTCTACAGCCAATCCAGAATCATAAAAAGTTTCAAAATTTGGGGCAGCCTGAGAAAGAACCATGTATGGTGCAAAAGAGCTTGGCAAGTTCTTGGTTATTATCCGTATTTGTTCTTTTAGGTCAGGCTTATTCTCCATCTGGGCTGCCTTTGCCCTCCAACGCTTCACAAAATCAGCAAAGCTTTCCTTCTCACTCATCTTAGTGCTTTCCAGCTTCCTCGTGGTCATTTTCAGGTCAACATTGAAGTCATACTGAGCCACGAAAGCTGTCCCGATGTCTTCCCAAGTCCTTTTCTTGGACGGTTCGAGAGAGAGGAACCATTGCAGGGCTGGACCGGACAAGGATTCATGGAAGAGTTGGGCCATAGCTTCTCCTTCGATGCCGCGCATAGTGAGGGATCTGACATATCCTTGAAGGTGGGCTCTCGGGTCGCCGGTTCCATCGAATTTTGCAAAGTCCACTCCTTTGAACTTTTCTGGCAGCTTGGCATTCGGAAAGAGGCATAGTTTCCTCATGTCGATTTCTTCTTTTCCAAGCCGTTTGGTTTCCTAGACAGATTCCTCCAATTTACCAATCTTATCCATGATAGCGGCCAGGTTGGGGTCAACTGCTGGTATCTCCACTTTAGGTGGTTGCTCGGATTGCAGGGAAGTTTTGATCAGGATCTTGTCAGTGATTTCCTGCATGCTTTCCATTATCATATTCATGTCATTTTTCATGGAGGCTACGGCGCTTTGAGTTGTCCGTCAACACCGGCGAGGATTGTTCAAACTGGATATCCATGTTAGCCATGTTATGCCTGAGTTCCTCCATTCCGTCTCCTTGGTCAGACATGGAAGAAAGATTTTTAGACGGACCGAGACTACGGGTTCTTCTTCCTCCTTCTCAAACACTGGGGTCCTTCCAGGGTGTCTACGCGAACTAGTCTTTGGGGATGACGAGACCAATTGGGTACCTCTTTTCTTCGCAGCGATCAATGTTGGCAGACGGCAACAAGTCAAAAGGAAGCAACTCATGACCAATCCAAATACTCGCCCTACTTCTACCCATCTCCTAGAAACGAGGCCTAAGACCTACCGTGGCTCGAATCTCACTCAAGACGTCCGTACAGAAGATTTCCGATAGCCCGGGTAGGTGCCGTCAGGCAGGTTAAATTCCGAACGGGTCGGAACCAGAGCCAATCTCCTTATCGTGACCATCCGAGGCAGAGCAATGCGACTATAGGAATCCAGATACGGACGTGCTTAAGGCTAGACCCAAACCAAGGGAGCCGTTCGGGCACGGCAAACACCGGAGGTATCACAAACTCCATGGATTTAAGGTCCCCTAGACCGTCCTAGTGGACCTACCGTGGTTCAAATCTTACTTAAGACGTCGTACAGAAGATTTTCGATAGCCCGGGTAGGTGCCGTCAGGCAGGTTAAATTCCGAACGGGTCGAAACCAGAGCCAATCTCCTTATCGTGACCATCCGAGACAGAGCAATGTGGCTACCGGAATCCAGATACGGACGTGCTTAAGGCTAGACCCAAACCAAGGGAGCCGTTCGGGCATGGCAAACACCGGAGGTATCACAAACTCCATGGACTTAAGGTCTCCTAGACCGACCGGAAGGCCCTAAAGAATTCTAAGGGAACCTATTCCTCTAGCCCACAAGATGCAATGATGTGTGAATGATGCGTGTGTATAGGAATAAAAGCACGTAAGCAGAATATAACACATAAGTCCTAGCCATGGGTTCCTGTCTTAGTTGGGAAGGTTCTATGGATATGTACAAGTGCAAAAGCTGATTTTGGTCTCAAAAGGGTTCCCCGGACTAGAGGCAAGATGTACTACCCCGTGTCGAGTGTATTGCAAGACAACGGTCGAACAGCACGATGGCTCATCATAGTCGAGGGTTGCTAGGCATCCCGGGAGACCTTGTCACCGGTAAACCGGGCAAGATAGCCGAAACACGCGTAGCGAGGCTTGTGCGGTGCAAAGTGTACAGGATAAAAGAGCTTAATCTTCCGGAAAATATTTGAAAGTCCCCCCTTAAAAAAAAAACACCTTTCAAGTTTGGCCCTCTTGCTTATCCAATACTTTTGTACATTTTTTTTTTAAAAAAAAAAGGTATTGAATAAAAGTCATATTCCCCAGCAGAGTCGCCACTGTGGGCTCCCGCGCCCGAAGAAGCTCTTGCGCTCGAAGAGTCGCCACCCGGGTTTTTTGAGATAGGTCACCCGAGAAACTGAGAGTTTGATTTGAAAAAGAAAGGCTTTTGGTCTAGCGAAAACGTTGAGATGATGGGTTCGGGAGCCACATTACGAATGAGGAAGGTTTTTCTTTAAAAAGCACCCCATTCGCCCGGTAAGACCGGTTTCTACTTGATGTTTTCAAAAAGGGGGAATCTTCAATATTATTTGGAATATCAAACTCTTTAATAAAGCACGAAAGGAAGGGACATGGGAAATATATCACATTGACGTGCGGTGGTGCTATCTGCAATCGTGATAAAATGATATGAATAAATGGAAGTAAATAACATTCGACACACTGTTTGGACCTCAAAATACCGCTCACGGCACCCTGAGATGCGCGAGGCATCTCAACATGCCGTGCGTGGCACTTGCTCTGCTGCAGACTGTTGGAGTCTTTCAAAACATCATTTAGCTCACTGGTTTTTCTTAGTAGATCTTTTGAAAACTCATGAGTAGCCTCACGGCGGCGATCATCCCAAGAACGTCATTATCCTTCTCAAAACATAGTTTTAAAGTAGCTTTCAACGTTTTTGATCATTTGGGATGATCTTGAAAAGATTTTAGAAGAGCCGGAACATGGCTTGTAGATATGGTCTTATTTTAAGAGCTACGTAAACAAAGAAACAAAGAAAAGCCCTATAAGGAAAACTCAGATCCAGGCAGCTTGTTCACAATAGCATTAGTGTATTATGCCGCGGCGGAGGTCGGGATGCCACGTCTGAGGATGCATCGCGCGGTTTTCAACCTCAAGACAAAGGTCTGCTTTATTTTATGAAAATGGGTTTTGAGTCAGATCTAACCAAAAGGGATCGGATCTGATGACAGAAAGGTCTCAGGACCAGAACGGAGTCTAGTCCGAGGAAACTAGTTTATACCTTTGGTTTCGAGCTTAATCAAGGATCGTGGATGCAAGGATGTGGATGGATCGTCACGGATGTGGATGGAGGAGGTTAAATGAGACAAAGGGAGTATGGGTGTGAGTGAAGGTTAGGTATTTTGGGTGATGGGGTCTTGAAGTTAATGAGTGATCAACTTCAATGATGAGAAGGGAGTGAGTGAAAGCTCTTAAAGAATGTCTTTTGGGAATGACATCCTTTAAGACTTGGAAATGGAAGTGGTAATGGAAAGTGGGTTTGAGAACTTAGAGAGAGAAAGTAGAGTGAGAGAGCCAAGAGAAAGGCAAGAGAGTGACTCAAAAGAAAGGCCAAGAGGGACCCCTTTCCCTTGAGTGGAGGGGTTAATTTATAGGCAAAGGGCCAAGGATTTTGAATTCAAATGGTGGAGGTATTTTATGGGCGGGCCAGAAGTGCATTTTCGGCTGAGCCAGTCATCAGCTGTGGCTCAAACTAGCGTGGCCGACAGCTTTCTGAGCCGGTCAGCTTTTTGCTCAAGGTGCCGTGCGGTTCAAGTGTGCCGCGCACGGCTACCCTTGAATTTCAGGATGCCGTGCGCTCCAATCCAGCCTCGCACGGCACCTCTTCCTTCGGTCCAGGGCTCTTTTGGGCCTTTGTTGGGCTTTCATCTGGGCTTTTCAGGTTTTTGGTTCTCTTTGGGTTTAGGGAGATCATTTTTCAAGCTCACGAAGGTATCGTTTCCTCTATTTCATCATCGGGGTGGACAAAGACTTTCCGAGGTCCGGATTGGGGTGTCTACACAGCTCAAAACTAATTCTAATTCCAAAGGGAAAACATGCCACAAACTAATTATACACAATATCAAATAGTTAATCAACACAGAATCAAGACACTTTAAGGATCAACTAAGAACTTAATAAGCATATATTTTCCGCTTGACCAAAAAAAAAAAAAAGAAGTTAATAAGCATATAATGACCGTGGTTCCAAAAAGAAGTTAACCAAAACGGGTAGTGGCCATATACTTAGTACCACACAAATTTTCCCAATTCCAGGCCACATGTCGGTCACGACAAAAAATTTAATACTAAAGTCATAAATTATAGAATAGAGTTTGACAAGCTAAAAATGAACTACTACTAAATACTCCACCGACACTCACCCGTCCTCCTCCTCCGCCTCACTATATGCCACCTTAACCTCAAGTGGATGCACATATTTTTCACCCGATTGTTGCTCAATATACTTGGTTTGCCAACTCAGTTCTCTCCTAAGCCTCCCAACTTCTTTCATTATCAACCTCGTTTCCACCCTCTCCTTTCGCAGGCTCTTGATTATTGACATATTCTGACAAAAACGTTTCCTCCACCATGTTGCCGACTTCGCTTTTTTTAAAGGGCATGGTGGTCAAAGAGCTGCCAGTAGAAATGGAACACGTCCATTGATTAAAAGCTCAGTCACTATTTTACCTTCACTATACCTACGTGTTTCATTTATGTTCAATCATTTGGGGGTAATAACGGAAGCTCACTGTGCTAACTTGACATGTCACTTATATCAAAAGTAAGAGATGATTGACTTCACTCTCATCCTTATCTTCTTTGGATCAGGAAGCTGGAAGCATCATACCTTCTCCGCTCCATGGGGTACTGTAGCCCCTCCACCTCTATCTCTTTCTCTCCTCCCCCAGAAATGGCCTACGCCACCGCCCGCCCCATCGTAACCATCCAAACCTTCGACTCCTACACGTCGACCTTCAAGGACGCTCTCCCGTTGCCCTCCGTCATAGAGACCCCACCGAGTCATGGGGCATCGACCCCACCGTGGCACAAATCTGAGGGTTCCTGGCGGCAGGACCCACCACACTGGCCAGGGAGCGTTCGGGAACTCATGCAGCTGAGGACGCATGTTCTCTGCTATCTGTTTTGATTTTGGTAAGGTTTGTGGATTTTCTCTTCTCGTCAAAGTATGAAGCCCTAAATTTCCAAAATCCATCACCGTTTTTGCGTTTTCCTATTTGATTTTGCTTTTTTTTTTGTTTGTCTCACAGACTTGCGGGCTTCGATAATCATGTCTTCTTCTCCTTCTGCTGACAAGGCTGAAACGATTGAAGAGAAACTATAGCGATAATATATCATTCTCCTTTTACGGACCGCTTGGATGGAGGATTTGTTTTGGGTGGATATAGAATGAAGGTGGATATATAATGATGGGTGATATGTTAAGAAGGGTGGTCCCACCTCTTACGAATGGTGGATTTGTAATGAGGTGTTTAGATATTTTTTTGAGAATGAGGATATGAAATGTGGATATGATGGGATTAGATGTTGAATGACTTAATTGCCCCCACTTGGATTTTTTAATGCTCAAACAGTCAAGATTGGTTTATTTCATATTAATTAGAATAATTTATATTTATCTTTAATATTAGGAAAAAATAATTTCATTTTAGAATAAAAAATATTTTTTTTATGAAGAAGAGGAAAGTCCACTTTCACCCCATGTGGTTATCACCATGTACGGATACCCCCCTCATGGTTTAAAAGTGAGCACATAACTTACCTGTGGTTTCAAAAAAAAATGAGCAAATAGCCCCTTTTCCGTCCATTTTGACGCAAAGTGTGAAACACGCAACTGATAAGCGTGTGAGGCACAGAATTATGACCATTTTGCCCTCAAATGTTTAACAAAACTCACACTCTCTCTTCTCCACCCACAGACCTAATTCCATCCCCCCTCTCTCTCTCTCTCCTTCCTATCTTCCTCTCCATCACGATTTTGCCGCAATGGCAAGTTCATCTCACAGCAGCAAAACTGGTGAGGACTCCATGGATGTTAGGTATGCTTATCGTTGGTGCAATTGTGGTCTCAAAGCGGATTTGAAGATTGTTGACTCAGAGAAGGCATCAAAAGGCCAACTTTACTGGGTTTGTGAGAAACGGCCCCATGGCTGCGAGTTCTAGGCTTGGTGTAAACCAAGTTCGATCAAATGTCTGGGAAGAGAGCAAATTGTTGAAGAGAGTCCTAGGGTTGTGGCTCCTAGGTTTGTTGAAGAGAGGCATATGTCTGTAGCTTCTGGGTTTGTTGAGGAAAGTCCTAGGGTTGTGCATTTTGGGTTTGATGTAGATCAGGTCATGCTTCGATTGATGAAGCTTGAATCTAACATGGATGGCATGATGCTGATGATGAAGTGAAGCTTATGGGTCATAGTGTTTGCTTTGTTTTGCACCATTTTGGTCCTTATGGTCAAGTGAATGTATTAGCACCATTTGTAGTGGTAGGAGTTTGGTTGTGTTTGGGTAGGAGTTTGGTGATATGCTTGGTCTGTCATGAGTTTGCACCCTTTTGTAGTTTGAAGAAATCAATTTCAATGCGTTTTGGTGCCTAAATGAATCTAAGCAGCAAATATGCATGTAACAGTCTATATCGGAAGCATGCCATCTATGTACTAACATTCTATATTCCAAAACAAACGCAAGCCACAAAACAGTCAATACATCCCCTTTCCATATCCCAAAACAGTCAAATACATACCCTAAAAGAGTCAAATACATATCCCAAGAGATGCACTGCAGATAATACTTCAAGTTGCCACAACAAAATACTGACTTTGGCAACACAAAAAGTAGTTGGCCAACCATTCAACTTGACTTTGGCCAACACAAAAAGTGATTGGCCAACCATTCAACCTAAAGTTGTGCTCAAGTACCAGCAGTTAAATACATAAAGTCGAAGTTTTAAGTCTTGTTAAATACATAGAGTCCTAAGTCGTCAACACGTCATTCAACTCGGCCCCTCTTCCTTGCTCTGATATTCTCAAGTACCTGACTCAGTGAAGCCGTAGCACCCCTTCCTCTTCCCCTCCCACCTCCAGCCACTCCAACACCTCTTCCTTGTCCCATCCCACTTCCAGCCACTGTAACACCTCTTCCTTGTCCCCTTCCACTTCCAGCCACTGCAACACCTCTTCCTTGTCCCCTTCCACTTCCAGCCACTCCAACACCTCTTCCACTTCCTGCCACTCCAACACCCCTTCCTTGCCCACTGCCACTTGCAGAGGCAGCAACACCCTTTCCCTTTCCTCCATATGTGGGTAACTTAGGTGGCTGCAATTACAGATGGTTGTTATGGTGCATTCATTGTACATATGCAACTAAATGACAAGGTGCATGTGAGTGAATAAATGGACCTCACCTGAGTCAATGGTCTCTGACCAGAAGATGGTACAGGTGCAACTTGTCTTGGGGTTGATTGAGAAGAAGATGCTCCAACACTAGCATGTCCTAACCTCTGCCAAACATATTCAGAAGGCACAAGTCATTGCAGGAGATAAAGGTAAAAAAGTAAAGCATAAAGCAAAAAAATAAAGCTTAAAGTAAAAAAATAAAGCATAAAGTGACCTTCATCATCTTGGATTCGGGGTGGAGCCTGTTCTTGCATGTCCTTTTGTTGTGTCCACTGGATGAATCATGTATGAATATGCTGCCAAGTACCCATCTCTAGTATAATATGGGTGCACATTGTCTTCAATCTTACTATGGTCCTTTTGGATAGCTGCAATACCATGGCAACAAGGAATACCAGTCATGTCGCACTTTCTGTAGCTACAACTTTTGTTGCCTAGATGAACTATGTAACACTTATCAAAATGATTCATCTCAAACTCTCTCTCACCACACCACCTAGCCACACAAACCCCACTCTCAACTTTGATACTTTCCAACTTATCCACAATGTTTGGACATATCTGACCAGTGTACCTTTCCATCCCAGCTTTCTTCACTTGTATCCTTTCCATCAACTTCTTCCTAATCCACTCAAACATAGATATGATAGGCAAATCTCTAGCTTGGAGGATGTAGGAGTTGAATGATTCAGTAAAATTGTTCACCAACACATCACATTTAGAATTTGTAGAGAAATGAGATCTAGCCCACAACCTAACATCTGTTTTCCTTAACCAATCTGCAGTTGTCTTCAGGTTGGGTGTGAGTTTAGGGTCTACCTCTTCTATCTTCTTTATCCAGTAATGGAAGGCATTCACATTGTATGTAGAAGTAGCCCTCCAAAATAATTCCTTCATCAGAGTCCCAGGAAATTGCAACTTGAAGTTGCTGTACATATGTCTGAGGCAATATCTGTGATCAGCTGTAGGCAAGAGTTCCTGAAATGTCTCAACCAATCCCTTCTGCCTATCTGATATGAATGTCCAAGGACCATCTCCAATATCCTCATGAACCACATCCAGGAGTCCTTGCTCTCAATATCAACTAAGGCCATAGCAATTGGGAACAAGTTCTCATTCCCATCCCTCCCAATAGCAGTTAGCAATTGCCCTCCATAAATCCCTTTCAAATGACAGCCATCTAGACCTATGATGGGCCTACAACCAGCTAAAAATCCATCTTTCATTGAAGAAATCCTATAATACATCCTTTGAAATGTGGGCTCAGTACAATCTGGATATGTTTTGATGATGATGTGACTACCTGGATTTTGCTATCTAACAGTCTCTCCATAGTCCCATATCCTCAAGTATTGTTCCTGCATATCCCCTGCAATCAGATTTCAAGCATTCCTCTTGGCTCTGTATACTTGAAATCTGCTAGCATCAATCATTATATTCCTCCTAATCTTCTTTTGCAGAGAAGGAATATCAATTCCTGGGTTGTCCTTCACCTCATCCACAATTTTCTTTCCCAAATACCTAGAGTCTGCTTGTTTGTTAGTGTACTGCCTTCTACACTCATGTGTACCCTTAATAGTTTTGATTGCAAAGGTAGCTTTTTTCCCAACCTTAGAGGCATGAATCCTCCATGTACAACCCAGTCTACACTTGGCAGTTATCCTACTTTATTCATTCTTGTCAAACTCAATGTCATAACCGTGTACCACATTCCATTCCTTCAAATATTTCCTAAATGTTTGTGCATTAGGAAATTTAATGCCACAAATTAGTTTCGGGTTCTCCATATGTACTTTCTCATTGAACTCCACTTGTTCATTTGATTCCTCATCATCAGCCTCATCATCAGACCCTTTTAGACTTTTCAATTCATCATCATTTTCAGGTTCAGAGTACCAGTTTGCCTCCTCATCTACTTGTTGTACATTGGACCTAGGTTGTTCATTAACTCTGTTATGTGAGTTAATGTCAAATATATCATCATCTGGGCCCTCCAAGCCTTCATATAACGAACTTGCATCATCACTTTCAGAATCAGAATCACTGTCTGATGCAGGTTCACACTCCATTACATAGTCAGAATCTTCAGAATCATCCCCATTTTCCAGCCCCTCATCCCCATCCCCATTTTGCACTACCTCCCCATTTTCACCCTTACCATTTTCAAAGATTATCTCTATATCAGACAAGTTTATGTCAAGTTCAGTTATCTCAAGTGCAAACAATGGTTCTGTTATCTTTTGTCCATAAATAACCATTACAGTCAGACCCTCATAGGTCTCTAACATTTTTATTACATCCTTATCATCATTAATTTAAGTCAGGCCTTCAGCCAAAGTGAACCCAAGCAACCTATAATACAAGTCAACATTTGACTTGTCTTGCACACCTACCAACTCATTATAAATGTCCCTTAACTCAAAATATGACAACATTTCAGGGTCAATGGGAACAAAACTAACCTGCCCACACATGTGGCTCCCATTCAAAGTGGCCCCCATGGTACATTTGCAACTTAATTTCTCTGTCTTCCATTCTGTGAATAATGAGACAAATAAGCAAAAAAAACAAGGTCATTACGTACTCAGATGTGGGAAACACAAAAAGTGTGGAACAAATAAACAAAAAAAAACCTAACAACAAACATTTTCAAATGCCATAAAGACTCCATCTTCGAGAAGCACAGATTTTTCAAATACGGAACAAATAAACAAATAAAAACCCTAACAACAAACATTTTAAAAATGCCATAAAGTATCCATGTTCGAAAAGCTCGAAAAGCACAGATTTAACAAATTCAAAAGTGAAAACAATGGGTTTTGGAAGGTATCGCATATTCAAAAAGGAATACTTTACGTAAAAAGGGTTTTCCAAACAAAACGTGAATACTCGAAGATTGAGATGGTGGAAATTACCTTTCTAGCACTGTGAAGCTTAAATCTCAACCTCGTCACCTTCTTCGTTGATCGACAGATGGAGGAGGGGAAACCGTAAGTCGCCTCTCTTTTTCTCTCTCTCTCTCTCTCTCTCTCTCTCTCTCTCTCTCTCTCTCTCTCTTACTTTCTGAGTCGTTCGAAATTTATATTAAGATCAGAGGAGTACATCATACGAGAAATATGAAACCAAAGAAAGGGAATATAAGAATATGAGGAGACTACATATGAGTCTTTTGAAATAAACCCATACAAGTGGAATACAGAAAGATTTCATTTTGCAGTTGCTCAATTTCGACAGCAATTGCAGAAAGCCTGTTTGCAGCATCCATAGCCATACGTGCTAGTACTCAATTTCTTTGATTTGAATTTGATGAAGTGAAGACACTTATTGAGCCTCCATTTATAGAGTGGTAGAGTAATATCGCCATGCAGTACGAATTGCATGGCAGGCACAATTCTGACAAGGTGGAACCCTAGTGTGTATAGCTATATATACAAGGGCTTTTTTGACATTTCATTTCTTTCGTTAACGGCGTAAGCAAAATACCCCCTTTTTGAAACCACAAATAGGTTATGTGCTCACTTTTAAACCATGAGGGGGGTATCCGCACATGGCGATAACCACAGCGGGTGAAAGTGGACTTTCCTCTAAAAATACAAAATCTTGAAAGCTTGTTTTTACCCAAAAGAAAATATACACAATTCCTTCACTCCCCATTAGTAAGTGAAAAAAAATTACAAATATAGTAATCAGTAAGGGAAAAAATGGAAAATCCAGCATGTATTAGAAAAAGTTATATATATGTATGTATGTATGTACATGTAAAGGGGTGTAGATATACACAATTCCTCACTCCTCATTTTCCAAAAATAAAACCCACCCACAGATCCACCATCACCACCGCCCCCCTCACTCCCCCAACCCCTTCCTCCAGCCTCCACTCGCCAAAACCCAACCAGGGTCACCAACTCTTGGTTTGATTACTCCGACGCCGACGATCGGCAACCTCCTTCTTCTCCGACGCCGATGTTCTCTTCAAGGTACCACTCCTTCACCTCTTCTGTCTTTGATCTCTTTGTTTGTTTGTCTTCTCTCTCCCTGTTAGCCCGTGTAAAGAGCCGTGAAAAAGGGTCGACAAGGGGGATTTGGAGGGGTAAAAACGTCTGAAAACCCCCGGATTTGCCAACGACGGGGTCAGACCTGTTCTTCACAAATCCACCTCCAAGGGGATTTGAAGCCGCTATAGTATTCAACTCCGGCTTCCTCAAAACTCAACCAAACACCGGATTTGAGTGGGGCCAGGACTCCAAATCCGGCCGGCCCACAAATCCCCCTTCTTCTCCGCCATCCAAACAGGCCGTTATCTCCTCACCCCTTTTTATCTTCTTCACTTTTTAAGGTGTGTATAGTACCATTTACCCTAAATTGAAATGACCAAACCACATCAATTTATAACCAACTCACAAAAGACCTAAATAGGACCACACAATTACATACACTACAACAAAAAGGGGATTTCGGGGCACTTTTCAAAGGGCACTTTTACAAAACAGCCTTATCAAGTAATTGACGAGGCATTCCCTTTCGAAGTGCCGCGTTTGTAAAACCTAATGGGGCATTCCAAATTAACACCGGTTTTTCCTCTTTGTAGTTTTGAATGTCAATCTAATAGGACAGTTTTGAGTGCCTCAAAAACTTGGTATAATAGGGCATTTTTCTACAAACATTAGACACGTCATATTCCTAAACTATAGCCAATGGTGACATGAAACTCAAGGTACATCCCGCGACAATAATTCTTTTCCGGCAACAACTTTCATGTCACTGGAAATTTTATTTTGGGCGACACCTCTTAGTTTATCGCAGAAAGACGTGAAATTTTGAATTGGCGGGTGATTTTCATTTTGGCGGTAGATTGAATTGCAAATGGGTTGTCAGAAAATGACCAAATCTAAAATAAGATTTTTCCACTGATTCTAACGGATTAAAAGTTGGAGCACTTAATTTTTTTAAACTTTTATATATTAAAAATATGGTTAAATGGTTCACACGGATTAAAAATCAGAGCATTTGATTTTTTTAGACTATTTAGACTAGTTATATATTAAAAAATATGGGTAAAAAATATGGAATGACGTAGTTTTGAGGGGGTTTTAACTTCAGTATATTGGGAAGGTCCCAGACTCACAATTACGCACTACAACAAATTTGGGATTTTTTAACTAACTTTTTTTGGGACCAACAAATCAGGAAAAGTTTCGTTGCGATCAGAACCATCTATTTGTAATGTAATATGGATTAGATTGTTCATATCAAGAATGAAGTCAATCTCATATCATTATAAGCGTGATCAAACGATAAGTGCCATTTTGTTAATGAATTTGCATCCCAATGAAGTGGCTTTCTAAATCCGATTGAGTCAAAAATTCACGTGAATGATTTAATGAACAAGTGGAAGAAAATCAACGATCTCGATTGTCATGATTGTGTCACACTCGTGTGGCTACTGTATATTCAATTACATCACAAGACTTGGTTTATTATTAAGTAGGGTTTTCTAAATTAGATCAAGCTAAAATTTTACATGAATGAGGTGATCAACAAGCGCAATGAAATCAATAGTCTTGATCATCATGATCGTGTCTTGGTTGTGTGGCTACCATACATTCAACTACAGCACAAGACAAAGCTAATTATTAAGTGAGTTGAACGATTAGATTCTAAAGGTCATTGATGAGTCTATTATTATAACGATCGATCTGAACCGTTAGGATTTCACATCTTATCAATTTCATCAGTGTCACCCAAATAAAAAAATCATTGAATATCGGAAACCACGTGGTCGAAAGATATTTAATATGTCTGAAGGAATTTTAGTCTGATATTGCATCACTTAAACATTGCCTGAGGTATTTTTTCGCAATCGAAACCGTCTATCTTTTAAATATGATAGAGTAGATCATTCATACTGAGAATCAAGTTTATCGAGCACACATAACCACATTATTGGAATAGTTTATTTATGCAAAAAATGACTCGTTTATTTTTCAATATAAATGTGTTTCAATGAGTTAGTCGCATTTGTCTGATCAATGTAAACTTTTGAGTGGAGATTTAATTTGACGAGTTCTACAAGATGAATGAATCAGATATATAATTGAGTAAAGAACAAGATGTGTCAAACTACGCGTTGTAGTAGTTGGAATGTAGAGCACCGTTTCACATGAAAAGCAACAGAGAGATTAAAAATAATTACGCCCAAGTTAAAAAAATCTCCGAACGGTTTTCCCCATTAGATCCATCCCTCCTCTCTCGACTCGAGAGACTCCCGGCTCTCCCCCTTCTTCATCTCCCTGTATCTCGCTCCAACCGTCGGTCTCCACGGCAGGTGAGCAACAGATACGACTCGCAACACCTTGCGAAAGATACGACGAGCAGGTATGTACCTCTATTCATGTATATAGGTATTGTATATATCTACGTGTATAGATATAGATATACATATGGGTATACAACTCCCAATTTGTAAACCCTAAATTATTTTGCCACGAAACTCAACCCAGTTCGTAAACCCTTGTTTTTTTTTACTCCAGATCCAAATTTCTTTAATCATTTGTGGTCACTAGTTTGTATGAATCTTTGTATGTGGCGTGGATTTTGGTATGTGCGTGTTCGTGTTTTATAATTTTCACAAATAAGAATCAGTATTCTCGATCCCTTTAAGAGTGTTGAGGGTTATGCTCAAGTTCTATTCAATGGGGCTCATAACATCGTCAATTGTGTTTCCAAGTTTTGGGTCCCTTTAATGGGTTGAAATCTGTGTGTTTGTATCTCTGTATAGGGGTTGATGTTATACAGGTAATTAGGTCTACTGACTCTACTTCGCTGTTTATGGTCACAGTGTGGTGAATCTACTAACTTCATTAAATTTATTAACTTGTTATCGTTAATGTGTTCAGACTTCAGAAATACTAAATTGGTAGGACTTCAGAGTATCTAGACAACTGTCAGCTGTGTGGGAGGAATCACAACTTCCAGGCCCAACGTCCTGTTGGGTTAATCTCTTTGTCCAATTTGGTGATTTGCACTTGCACTTTGTACATGTTTTTTGGAGGTGACTATAACACGCTTTGGATGGGAACTGGTTGAGGTAAAAGCTTAAAAAAAGGGTCAGGACAATATTTATGCATTTACTCTGCATTTTGACTTTCTTTTTTCTTTTTTGGTGAACTACATTCTTTATTTTCTCTCAACTTCCTGTAATGTATTTGAACCATTTGAATGGCTTTTTAGCATTACCCAACTAATGTGATGCTTCTATGCAGGTAATGCAATTACGAGAAGCATGTAGTCATCCTGAACTCTATCGAGGTAGTGAACCTGAAATAGTAGTGAATGTTGGATGTAGCTCAAAATTCATTTATCCTCTTTATTTTTATTATTTTCATTTATCTTTTTTATTGTTCATATGAAAATATTCAAGAAGCTACAGTCTTTGACTATTTATCTATGTAGGTTCTAAAGTGTATGGGCAATCTATGCTTATTGTATTAATGTTATGAGTGATATTAAACTGTAGGTTAAGAAGGGTTTCTGGATTGAACCGTCTATTGAGCTTGCGAACCTTGATGAACCTGCTGTTAAGGGAATTCTTTTTCGCCCATCTACATTTTACTTGTGGTTGCTCTTAGAAGTCCCACTGTAAGTTATATTAAATAGTGTTGACTGCTGATTATGTTTATGCATGATGGTTGTATGCATGTTTGATCCTCAATATAGAGAATGATTTCATATTGTAGCATTTGAATGTTTTTTTTTGAGAACTTCAAGCCATATATTTTCATCTGAAAAACCCAGTTTGCAGTTTCATACCCATCATTACTGGTATTCTACTTTGACAAACCTAGCCAGCGCTTTTGACTCGCGAAAAAGTTACAAACTTAAACTTCCTTCCTTGTCACCAAGATTCTTGAGGACTCTCTGGTCGAGTAATTTTTATCTTCAAGGTAGAGACAGAATTTCCATTTGCAAGCTCCACCTGGGGATCAAAACCATAATCCCCACCTTCATATTGCAGGTATATTGGAGATTTCTTCATACTACAGATTGGTTATCAAGATATGGCTATTTATAATGTAAGGTATTGTGATGGATTCTACGAACTAGTGAATGTGATGGATTCTTTTATCTAGCGAGTTTGGAAAATAGCATTTGAATGTTGTTTCTATGTTTCCTTGCAGGAGGGATCTTTACCAAATATATGCGTGTCTATGCTATATGTATCTCATGATATAATATTTTCTTGGGTAGTTGATGAAGCATAGTATATTGGATACTCATGTTAACTGATTGCATTTTTTTGTTTGCGATTTTGTATAGGTAAGTTACGAAATGGAGTTACTTTTTGACAGTTAACCAAGCTGGAGTTGAAGAATTTTTGGTAGTTAACTGAAATACTTGTTTTGAAAGATTGGCCTCATTAGCCTACCCACACTCAACGGGTTGGATATGAAAAACCGTCAATTAGGTAATGATTTATTTATGGATATATTACTTCATGTTTAACAAGTATGTCTCTCTTGGACAAATGATCAATTCGGATTCGTTTATGGATTACGATGATCATTTTTTCTAGGATATCCAAGTCAACGTACCTATTTGTACCAGCATAGACTTGCTGAGATTAAGTTTGGTATACTGCAATAGTGTTAAAGGGTATGGAATATGAAGATGTGATTGATTTTCTCTTTAGTTTTCTTGGTTTTTTTATTCTTGGCAACGATAATAGAACTCCTTAAATTTTCTTTTCTTTGGATGAGCGAGTGTTTCTTATTGTGTATCATTGTTTGTCAATTCAGGTAGCGAAGGATAAAGGTAGTGATTTCGGGGAGGATTAAGATGGTGATTGAGGCGTTATATTTTTTAGCTTCAGTGACTTGTAAATTGTTGATAGAATATTTCTCTTTATCTTAGTCGTAACTTAGTTGGATTTGCAGGATCTTGTATTTATAATTTCGATTAAAGTATTTGTAAATGTTGATTGGCAATCGAATTTTATATGTTTAAGAAGTTCGTAATTTTGGATGGTTGGTGAGTAGTATGGGATTCAATTAGCTAGCTGGTAAATTTTTTTTTTTAAAAGAAAAACTTCTTTTGGGGCAGTTAAAAGTGCCCTATTAAGAAATCTGTGGAGGCAATTCCAAGCGCATCATCAATCAAGCTATTGCAACACCTTAAAATGTTGCTAGAGATGCTTAACCATGGTTAAACATTAACGATGAACTTGCTGTAGTAGCACCGTGAAGTGCCTTAATACATATGCTTATGTGGCAGTTTTGTGTGCCTCTTCAAACACTTCTTGCGGCACTTAAAAGTGCAGCGACAAAGAGATTTAGAGGCTCCATAATGTGCCCCATAAAAAGTGTCGCATTACATCTATAGCTGCATCAATACACGCGGCACTAAGGCGTAGTGTCTCAATAGCTAAATTGCCCCAATAGGTCCCTTGTTGGGGCACTTTTGAATGCCTCAAAATGTCATTTTTGTTGTAGTGATAATATAGTCATTTTTATGGAACACTACCCCCAACATTATTTTTACCTCTTCTGTAATTTGATAATGCTATTATTGGTTCCCGTTGTTGTTGATAGCATGACTTTGCTCAATACTTAGTTTGTAATGTGCGCGTATTCGATATTGCTAATGATATCAATTTCTTTCCACCTCGAGAAAAACAACATATATGTATCCCATATTCTTTATGATATCAATATTGTTCCCCTTGGATAAGAACTTTGGTTTTTTTGTTGCGACTGTATCTTATCTTTCTTTTGGTATACGAGGAGGTAACCTTGTTTTAGCAATGTTGCAATAGTGAGATTTTACAGGCTCTCACATTGATCGTTTCCGCTCCTATACCACCTTAATTATACACCATTCTTGGTGTTATCTTTAGTGTCTTCATCTTCTTCCCTTTTTTTTGGTTTGTTTGTTTGTTTTTGGTATGGGTCATTATTGATTAGCGAATGGGAAGAACAAAAGATTGTTTATCATGCTGAATGGTGCCACCTATTTATCCCTGCCAAACAGCATTCCAATCAAATGCGACAGGATACATGAATCCAAAGTAATGGTCCAACCAAATTACAATTAACATTTTAATGAATGAGAGATGTGGTGGGATGGTTTCCGTCGGACTCCTTCGGATCTTCCCTCCTCTGCTCTGCTGCGTACCTGCATCAAGGCGCGAGGCGGTGGGCCACCCCACGCCCCTCCGACGAGCAAGTCAATATACTGGAGAGAGAGAGAGTACTGTCGTAGGGTCTAAGATTGTGTACCTTTCTTAGGGTTTATCCTCTCTTATTTATAGACAAAACATGCTTGCTCTCCAAGTTAGGTGTGCACAACACATGCCCAAACCAGCCCCAACTCTGGAGTGTTCTAGAAGCTTCTAGAACCGACCGGAGGGATCTCTACGCAGCCCCCGCCCGGGTCGAACTGACCCTTCAAGCCCAACAGGCCCATTCACCCGACCTAAAGGTTCGGTCATTGGGCCTGCGAACTGGGCCTCCGACACCAGTGGGCCGAACCCTTCGGTCTGGTCCACCTCTTCTCGGCTCAATCCACTACACGCGCAGGGCCTAAGTCCAAACCACGTGCACGAGTCCAACCCGTCTTGCTCGTCTCCTAACCTCGCCGAATCAACCTGCGGACCAACCCGTGGCCAAACTATATTCGGCCCACCACAAGAGACAATGCTTGCAGGGGTGCCATCCTTCAAAAATAGTATTATCTTACTTTAGCCCTTTTAAAATCCCGTTTATTTTTACCATAATCTCTCTCAAGTTGACAAATACTTGCATTTTTACAATAATCCCACAAAATACTGCAATTTTTATCGAGACAAGAATGTTACCATATTCTCGCTAAAAGTTTTTTTTTCCCCCATGTTCTATTCATTGACCTAATGCTTAAGTCGTAGGTCAAATTGGCTTCAGGTTAAAAGTTTTTTTTTTTTATTTCCCATGTTCTCCAAGAAAGGAGAAAAAGTGCAATAAGTTTATTTCCTGCGTGTAAGCTGACTTTTTCATGACAATCGTATGTTCTATTGTTTGGTAAAGTAGGCTTATGAATTGATTGTGGCTGGATATTTTGGTAGTTAAGTCACAGAGTACATGGATATTTTTTTTAGTTGAGAAAAGAAGGTGAATACGTTCATTATTAACCTAACGTTAAGGTATACATCTAGAGTGGGAGGGTTGAGCAAGTTTGGGAGTGCAAAAGTTTGGCTTTCATTTGTACCCCTTTTTAGTTAGGAGTTTTCAAGCTTCAGAAAAAAAACCCAAGTACCTTTAACAAGGTTCGCCTTGGGGGGTTACAGTGTTAACACTTACCTTATGCAAGTCACGTGGCTTAGCATACAACATACACATCACTATTAACTACAAATCAATTCTTACCCATTAAGCAACAGAGAATGAGAACCTCTTCTTTCTGGTTCCCATCCATCAATTAAAATCAGGCGAACCAGTTTGACTATGACTAACGCTATTTAAGACTTAAATCCATTTGGGGAGATAAAATTCTTTTGTGTGATGGTTATTTAATGTTGTTTTCAATTTGATCTTGAATCCTTTTCTTCTTTCTATACTGCATTGTAGAAATTATATCATATTCTAAGTGAAAAGATTTGAAGCTTGTGGTTACCATAATAGCGATCATTAAAAGAACTTTTCCCAAAAGCATCTTCATAATCTTAGGTGATTACTTGTTTTCTATGGCCTATGCTACTTCCTTAGTTGTAGCTTGTTATGTTTTTACTCTTACAGGTCTGAGAAGGTGGATGAGTGATGAAAAGATAGGTGAAGAAGCTCATTGAAGCCACAAATTCGTAGAAATCAGCGCCCAAAACCATCAGACCCAAGGAGTGAGTGATCTAACTGTCATTGGAACTTGGAAGGTATTGATTTGAATCAGTGCAGCCTATTTGCTTTCTTTACTGGGACCAAATGGTCGTTTACTTCCATGTTTAGGCTATGTTTGAGTCACGGATTTGTGTACAAATTTATAGAGGAAAAAAATAGGGAAACAAAACATGTAACGCCTCGAAAATTTGGAGACATTTAAAAACTATTGAAAAGAGATTTCCAATAATATTTTTCTTTTTCCATGATTTAAAATTTCAAAAGACAATTTTCCAAAGAGAAATTCATAGATTTACTACGTCATTGTTCTAAAAGTCTGTGTCACCATATTACAACCATATCGAATGTAATTTAAATTTTTAATATTACAATTCCCAATAAACCAGAAAGCTCTCAAAATAAGGTCAATTTCAATTAGTCAAAGCAACTAAAGGACGGAATTCAGAGTCGACAATCTCTTCATTGGTCGTCGTCAAGTCACTCTTTGCCTATGGCCCTTCGATTTTGTCTTCAATATCTGGCGTTCCGAGTTACCAAGGCAACATAGTACCGTGAGTGATGACGCTCAGTAGCCAAAACCCACCCGAAACCCATAACTTACAAGCAGCTAGAAAATATAATTGAAATGCATTGCCATAACATAAAAAGAGAACAATTAATCATTTTATTACAATTCTTCAACCTAAGTGAAATCTCAGATCTTATCCACAGATCCGTTCCTACCCTTAACCTTCGGCATAAGGCACTGGTGTGGTCCGACTCCCCTTTTCTAGATCCGGATGAATGATACCTAAGTTATGTACTCGGGTATCCCATCTGCGACCATAAGCTTGGATAAAACTTCACCGGATGCGCACGCGAGCACATTCTAGCCCGGGTTGTGACCAAGGCCGGCCCAATGGGGAGGCCCAAGAGGCCACCGCCTTGGGCCTTCACATTTTGGGCAAAAAATGGGGCACCTCTTTCTTAGATAAGTATATATACCTTTTGTATGCAATTATAATACAAATTCCTTTGGTGGTTCAGTGGTAAAGTGTTTGTCTTTCCACATAAAATGCTTGGGTTCAAGTCCTAATACGATACTTTTTTAAGTGTCTTTTTGCCAAAAAAAAAAATCTTTTGTCACACAAATTGAAGTGTCTTTTTGCCCCAAAAAAATCTCTTGTCACACAAATTGGTGGCTACTGTGATTCTAACTTGAGTCCACTAAATATTATTGCAATCGCACAAGCCATTAAGGCCGGAATATTTACCATGTTTAGTAGTATGTATGAACGAAAATGATATATAGATAAGTATTTCTGTTTATTATTTTTAAATTAAAAAATTTATATAGGGCACAGTTTCACCATTTGGCCTAGGGCATCCAAATACCTTAGGCCGGCTCTGGTTGTGACACAAGCACAATACCTCCCTTATGACCCGTCCCAACATCCGAGAGCCGATCACCACCATGTCGTACCTAGGGTTTCATAAATCAACACTTTCAACAAATAACCACCAATCATCCACCAACCATACTTTTCCTTGGGTTCCAAAACCAGATTACCCATAATCAATATCACAGCCTCTCGCGTTATTATCTTTTCCATGAATCCTATTTTCATGTCTTATATTTTAAATTCGCACATCGCAACCAATCCCGAAAATCTATTTGTCCAATCTATCAGCACAATAAAATACTGCACGATTCAACATTTCAACTAAAATACTAACATGCTAATAACACATAAGCATGCGATAAAACAAATCAGGTAATTATTTTTATTTTCTCTTATCATTTTCACAACTAAAATTTACGTTTACTCTTAATCATCTCGGAGTGTTGACGGTATTAGATAAATACATTATTGCGGTAAATCTAGGATCGAACCAGAAACTAATTAATGTTGCGGCTTATAATATTAGATTCCAATACACTAGCGTTAGATTTATAAGCTAAACAAACTTGAGGGACCAAATTGTAATTTTTCTAAAACTAATTTAAATATTTTGCTACGTTTGGTTTGGTTTTTAAAAAGTTTTTTGAAAAATAGTAGGGATAATAAGTGGAGGAAAATAAAAGAAGAAATGTTGAAAATAAGGAAAATTTTTTGAAAACTAAAGAGTACAAGGCAGATTTTCCGCTGACTGTTTTCAACGGAAAACAGTGGGCTCGCGCCGGACTTCGACCGGCGACGTCAGATTTGATTAATATCGTACCGTAACGCTAAAATCATAATAGAAACATGACATATACTTAGGAAGGTGAGTTCCGAACTATCTCGCATTCGGCGAACTGTTACGGAGAGGTTCAGTGGCGGGTCGGAGCAGCGACGGAGCTCGGTCAAAAGGTGGTGAGCACGGCAGCGGGGTGTTCCGGTGGTCGTGGGAGCTGATCGGTGGTGGCGGCTCCAGCAATGGTGACCCGGTGGCGGTGGTGGCTCCGGTTGTGATCGATGATGGTGTTCGGTAATGGCGGCTCCGGCAATGGCCGGTTCGGAGCTGTTTTGGAGCTGGAACGGAGTTGGACATGGGCTGATTTTAGAGCTCAAATGGATTGGTTTTCAGGCTGGTTTCATGGCTATTTTTATAGCTGAAATGGTCTGGTGGAGATGGGAGGTACGGCGGTAATGGTGGCCGGAGGAGGTGGTGGCTGCCGGCCCCTCTCTCTCTCTCTCTCTCTCTCTCTCTCTCTCTCTCTCTCTCTGCCGAAAAGGTGGAGGGAGTTGGCTGGAAACAGAAAAATAAAATGGAAGAATAAAAGAGAGAAGGGAAAATATATAATGGGGTTGGATTTGCATGGGGGATAAAAACCCAAGGGCAAAAATGAGTTGTTGAAAGGAGAGGGATTTAGGGAGGAAATGGGGGATTGTGTCTCACCCTCTCTCAGCCGAAAAAACCATTAACAAAAAGGTGGGGAAGGGTTTGTTCCGGAACACACATTAGTAAAATCACTCGTCGGGTACGCGCGTACATGATCGATTACGGAATAAAATTTAGTGTGACGAGAAAAATAATTTTTTGAGCAAAATAATATTTTTTTGTTTTGATAATTATTATTAATTTTTTTTTAAAAATATCGGATCTTTACGGAACAAATGAATTCTTCTTGTCCCTTGAGTTTTCTTATCTTTTCCTTTCCTTTATATCTTCCTTCCTGTGTTTGTAAATTTTGCGCACGGAGACATAATTTAAGTTTGGCTTTATTTATTTTTTTTAAATCGAGTTAATTGACAAGTTGGTTTTCCCCATTGCAATGTTTGGTGGTTTATTCCATACTTCAGTAAATTTCACAGGTCTTTTAATGTTAACTGGATACTCTTGTGCGTCCACAGAAACATCATCAACGGAATTGGTGACCCAAGGATGTTTCTTTCGGTTACACTTATGGTCATAAGCCTGGTACGAGTGTCAATCGTGATAAGAAAATTTTAGGTAACCTTTTGTCTATATTTTCTGATGAGGTAGGCTGCTATTTTGATAAGCCTATGTAGCTATTGTGTTGGTGTTTATCACAACATATGGATCTCTAAGGATGTTCAGTATTAAAACTAAGCGACTTGATTAGGCTTTTTCTTTTGTGCTATTTGCAATACATACAATCGATGTCTTCTTTTTTTTCCCTGATTAGGAAACAAGTTCATCTGTCGATGCAGAGAGACATATATATGCATTTATTCGTAACTGCTTATATAGTCCAGTTGAATGGTAACATTTTTACAAGTTGAGGACCATAGTTACCCTCATTTGCATTTTTTTGATAGTTTTTGCACGCTCTTAGTTCAAGAGATGAAAAAATCCTCAGTCACATTACTAAAGATTGAATGATTGGCAATTTCTTTTTCTTTTTTTTTGGATAAACCAGCTTAATTGAAATAGAAAAGAAAGAATAAATACAGCCTACAAAGGGCATACCCCAGGAGAAAAACAAACGAAAAATTTACAATGCAAAGCGAATGTTTCAGTCTCCTCTAGAAAGAGGAAAAGAAAACACCTGACACAACCTGAAAAGCTAAAACGCCATATGCCATTACAAAATCAAAAAAAAACACCTGAATAAGCCTCAGGCCTTTACAAAAGCCAATAACGTGCTATACACAATCCGCTTCAACTATTTGAATGATTGGCAATTTCTTCTTTGTTCTCTTGGCATAATGGGCTCTCATTTTGTGCCCCATTTGGCCTTTACTACCAACTCATGTTGTTGATTGCCTCGCTGATTTTACACGTCATCTTTGGTGGAGCATTTTTTTTGAAATCTTCGCATTTCATTCCCTTTGAAAATAGGTTTAAATTACATGTTCACAATGAAACTGAGCATTATATTTTTGTGAAATCTTCGCATTTCATTCCCTTTGAAAATAAGTTTAAATTAATTACATGTTCACAATGAAACTTGAGATGTTGAATCTTGTGCTTTGCAGATGTTCTCTACAAATGGTCTCGATGTTATTTTGGATGGAGCTTAAAGTTTAGTAACGCTTGGACTGGATAATGTATTTGTATATCAAGGATCAGTGTTCTTATTTTGTGTCAATAAATTGTGTTGTACTTGGTCTGAGCATAATTCACTCTGAACTCTAAACTACAATTGCCCTAGACTTACTTTGAAACTTTCAATAAGTAAATTTTTTCCTCTCTATAATTTCTATTCCTTGTGTAATTAGCATTCAAGCTTTTTAGTCGTACCTCTCGTGCAAATTACTCTATTCTAAATAAAAACCTACAACTATAACATCAGAAGCACAAACATCTACAGCTATAGTGCCAATACTCCAAACACGCATGGGGCACGAGACACCTCGTGCTGGCACATACCGCTCACTTAGTAGGATAGATACCAGCGTAGTTAGGCAGGTAACCCTTTTAGAGAACACAAGAGGACCAGCGCGTAATCGTTGCACCAAATGCCTCAGTCAATTTGGGTTACTAAAGCGAAATAACAAGACTATAACCAAAAAAGACAAGACCTACAATCACACAACTTCAACTACAGTCCTAATCATGTTGGGCATATTATCCATCAAATCTACAGTCAGCATCGACGCCCTCGGCCTGGCGGTGGCGACTGTTCGGCCAGGAAATCCGGCCGCCGCCACTAGAGGCTGAGCCGCCTTCCTTTCGCAGGAGGCGCTCAGCCACTTGGCTTGCATGTACTTGTGCTTCCTCCAAGGAGCCATGTGCATTTTGTTCTCTTTCATGCACTTCTTGGCAGCAGAACACAGGATCTTGATCAGATTTTGTAGCCTTTCCACTTTTCCAACAAATACTTCTGGGAGCTTTTTGATCAGTAGCTTGTATTCTTCGCTTGCTCTTGAAATTTCAAATTCAGCGCGAAAATTCAACTCGATTATGACTTTGACTTCTCCTTTCTTTGAACTCGGTTGGTTCACAACATCTAAAAATGTGTGTTCACCTGAAGGAGTGAAAATTTTAGGTTAGGCAAAACTAATGTGTCATCTAGGAAAGGGTATTCTTCAAATGAAATTGATTCACAAACTAATCTCAGTGTTTTTGTTTTTTTGAATAACTCAAGAGTATTAGGACAGTTTACGTGCACCCCGACAACTCTTTGGGGACCAATCCCACGGCCCCTTGGGAAGGAGTTCAATTAAAATCAGGACTAAATTCTATGTACAAGTCCAGTTTAATTTAATTCTTAAGTGATATACGTTAAGTACAACTTTGCTATTTCAGCGTATATTTGTTTGAAGGGATATAAGGCTCTGTTTGGATACCTGATGGGATATACGGAGAACTCCTCCACTTAGACTTGCAAATGGCACTGTTGAAACCGGCATTCCTAAGGTGGCCACATATCACTCTCATAAGGCAATTCCGGCAACCACCGGCAACCGGTCTCCGGCAAACGCACAAGTTGCCGGCCATTTGCGCTTCTTTTAGTGCTTCCTTCGTAGCACTTCGGATCCTTGATTCCAAAGAGCTACTCCTAAACAAGGTGTCCTGTAAAAATGGCAAGTATAGATAAATCAATTAGGTCCAATCTGATACTTCACTTCCCAATGAACCAACCCTTTTATTGGCTCCATTACTATGAAATTAAAAAAGGTGTACGAGAAAACATGTACAGGGCTTAAGTAATTTTATAGGTAACCATTTTGATCAAAAGATTCAGTGTTAGAATTGCAAATTTTACATCGTTCTGCGACCATTACAAGTAGTTTATCTATGTGGTTTTTACCTTTTACCAATCTAATTAAGAGTCTAAAGAGCAGAAAACTTGTTTCATCCGGCTTTTGAAATTGACCGTTGTGTCATATTTGATTTGAAAGCTCTGGTTGGAGCTACTCTCTAAGCCACCAAATATCCCCGCGCGCGCACACACAAAACAAACAAACATAATTTTCCAAGGCAAAAATCGTCGAAAATTTTGAAACTCTTTTTTTTTTTTTTTTTTTTTTTTGAAAATCTAGCTTAAAACTCTTGTTCACAAACTTTTACTCAAAATTAACTCAGCAAAAAAGTAATAAGCCAAGCTTAAAGGGTAGGGCCAAACGGGACCTAAAGTATTTTGAAAACCATTCTGAAAGATGAAACCAACGTATATATGTGTATATATGTGCAGTCAGTACGTGGTGCTTAATGAATTTGGCATGCATACAGAAGATCAAAAATGATCACAATAATCCAAAACTCTTAGTTTTTCGGGGATTAATACGTAGTATGAATTAAAATGACTTGTCACTCACATGAAGAAGTTGGCGTTGAGTTTCCCAGAAGCCCCTGTCATCTTCAACATTCCTACTACTTTCTTCCTCTTCCTCTTCATCAATTTCTTCATTCTCACCGTAATCACGCCCGTCAGTACTTTCCGGCGACCCTTCGTAACTCTCGTCGAGAAATTCAAAAACAGTGTCCGACAAGTTCATTCCGGGCTCACCGGAACTCTCATATTTGTAATTCTCGCACATCAAAAGCCGGCCACTCATCGGAATTTTCGCGGTTGCTCCAGCCATGGCCATTACACAGACTAAGCCTTCAAAATTGGAATTCGCTTTATTTTTAGAATGGACCATACCTTTTGTTAGTAAGAGGTTAATTTATATACCGATAGTTGGATGTGAGTGGGACCCAAACGAACCTGCGTGGACACACAAGCCGCCGCGCACATGGCAGTAAAAGCTGGAGTCCACATGGCAGTTGTGTGACTCCATTGGATAAGGTGGTGAGAACGAGTAATTATTCAGTGCCCCCGGAGCCTCTTCCAACACACATTGTGGTCGGATTCATGCATTTTCTCTTAGGCCCATAATAGTGTGTGGTAGAGATAGTGGCTGAGCTAGGAATTTTCATTCAGAAGAGGAACCTCTTTACAATTAACCAAAGATCATTCTTGCGGTTCCGCAATTGATTGTTCGACTTATATTTTGAAAAGCTAGAAAATGAGTTGAATGGACTAAACATGTCAAACAAAGTAGCGAGGTGCTTTTTTGGATACATTCTGGGCCCACCTCTTTACTGGCACTTGATGGAAGGCTTCGCCACTATCGACCACCTCCTCTTCATCCTCCGCCTCGTGCCCTCCTTGCATCTGCGATTGCTCTTCCCTCCGGCCATCTCCTCATCCTTTCCCAAGATACAAAATCGAAAACTTAGAACAAACCGCCCGAAACCGATTGAACCAAAACCGGCCAAAAAAACTGATCACCTCTTCGGTCAGTAACGGTAGCTACATATGGAAAACTGAACCAGATTTTTGGTTGTTAAAAACCCCGAAACCAAATTGACCGAACCGAAGTCACCCCTAGCCCTGGGGCCATAGAATAATTTTTCGGTGAGAACAGGCAAAATGTGGTGGGCCGGACAGCAAGGATCCATGTAAGTCTGAGGTCAATTGGTTCATCCACTTTGGGAATTATTGGATAGGACCAGTCCAATTGTTACTCCAAACCAATTGATGGCCCACAAAAAGGATTTACATCAACCAACCCAGTTGTCCGTTTTGATATAAAACGTTTTGTGTGCATAGATCACTAAATAAAAATCCGGATTGATCGAACATTTAAACGAAAGATCACAATTATCTTGACCTTGAAAAAATGACGGTCCATTTTTATTTATTAAAGAAAAGAAAATTGACATGATGGAGGCGTAGCTTTTTTCATACCAATTTCATCTGAATAACCTACCCCTAAAGTTGAATGAGGACGTAGAGAGTACAAATTTATTAAATTAGAATTCAGATTGGTCTGGCATCGTTAAAATGTAGGGGTAAGATCCACAACATATTGCCCTCGAAAAAATTATGATTCGTTTTCTTCTCTTATCGACTTTTTCCTAATAAGTAACAACTATTACGGAATAATAGTAAAATTGAACGGTTCAGATTATGAAAACAAATGTGTTCACGGACTAATGGTGGACCAACCAAAACAGATTCCACGTTCCCATCCAGAAGATAAACTACAGAGAATCCCAATCTCCACTCAGAACCACCGGATATATATTCGAATATTCTGAATTGCTTCTCTCTTTTTTTATTATTTTTTTTTATCATCTACTCCGTTGAGTTGGATCTCATCTCAATCTGGTGGAGTGGTGGGACCGCCACGAGTTCAATGATTGCACATTAAGAAATCCTGGCCGTTGATGCCTATCTTTATCCGATGAGGTGGGTCCTACTTGTCTGCTCACCTAACGTCAAATCATTTCCTCCGGCACTCCAGTCCAAACCCGATATGGATTTATTGGACCCAAATACGCGGCGTCTTGCCTATGGTTTTTTTTCTTTTTCCAGACGATTGGACGAAATTGCCCCCGTCGGAGAAAAAAAATTCGCTGGAGACAGAAAAAAATATAACAACTGTTTTTTTTTTTTTTTTTTGGCCTAAAGTGTCGTCTTATACGATTTTTTTTAACATTGGCCTATATTTTTATACTTTTTCGATTCGTCTCGTTTAGACAAACGATTAACTCTAAAAATGATGACAAAAAATAAACAAAGAGTTAATACTATTAAAAGTAAAATAAGTTCTGAACAAATAAGTTACAAGAACGCTACCTTTAGATGGTTCGATGGGTCTTTCTGTCTTTTCATGGGAAAATTATTTGGAGTTGAGTCTCCAATCCATAGGAATGGGGTAGAAGACGAAAGCCATAAAAATGCTTTTCTCCTCAACTCCTAACCAAAATCTTTAATTTTTAAACAATGCTTTACAATTATTTGAGCGTTGCCCGCTCAAACGCACATGGAGTACCTCTATTTTAAGAATTTTGTGAAAAAGTGAAAAAAATAATTTGGGGAGGAAGAATTTAAAATTCTAAAGTCGTTACCATCATGTACAAACTCAATCATTGTTTAGTGAATAGTTTTTAGCATAATCGACATCTTTTTCAATGGGAAAAACCCTTTTTTCAACCCAAAAGAACTAATGTCATCGGATAAAAATGTAACTTAAATAAATAGTGGATGGGTAGTTTCTAGCCTCGCGGATTTGCTGGGAGAATGTGCAATATTACGATGTGATTGTAATTTTATCGTAAGATGTGAGCGAAGCAAGAGGTCCGACTTATTGAAAGAGGCCGGCTTGACAACTCAAAATTAAAATTCTAGTTTTGTCAACTGATTATAATGTACCCATAATATTCACTTCATATTCGAAATATATAGTATAAAGTTTATTTGCTTATCCCCGGATTAAAATTCTAGTTGCGTCATTACAACCTAATTGACATAAAATATTAATCGCGTTGATAGTGTGATTTGACTAAAGTGGATGGTATATTCATCGAGTTCATCATTTCTCCTCGTAGTGAACAAATCACATATTTTCCTCATGTATAATTGGTTTGACGTTATATTTTCCCACGCTACTTTTTGGAGAGAGATTCTCCAAATTAAGTGTGATAAGCATGTTAAATCTATCCATTGTAGGGAAATGATTTTGTCACTCTCTTTTTTTGTTAACGTCACTCTTCTGAAAGTGTATTTTTGCACCAAAAATAGATTTACAGGGAAGTGACATTAACAAAAAAATTAACAAAAAAAGAAGCCGCAAATTCAGCAGCCTAATTGTATTGTGAATAAAACAGCATTTTCCACCCACATGCAGAGGAAATGAAGATCTCTTTTTTTTGTGCAAGATAGGCATTATGGAATTGAGAAAGATTTAGAGGTGTTTGGCCTAAATAATTCATCTGGATTACTTTTGTCCTTATTTGATTTTTTTCGCATTTGTTAATTTTACGCTAATTTTTTTTATGAATTATTGATTCGGTGAGAGGAATCTAAAAATTAAAAAGTTACGATCAAAATTTTAGAAAAGTTCACTAAAGACAATTAATCCAAAAAAACACAAATTTTTTGGATTACTTTTGTATTTATTGGAAAAAAAAAATAGTTTGGTTCATACTTCTTTACTTTTACGATTTCTCACACCGAGACAGAGTTAATAATCTGCCAAAAGTGTAGCCAAAATGTGCAATGTGGAAAAAAAAAATAGCTTAACGAATCGAAGAACATAAATGCAACTTTTTTACGTTTTTGGATTTTTGTATTTTTCCTCCATCAATTTTTTTGCATATTCATAATTCGAGCGTGGCACACTTTAGTTTCAACTTTGTAAAGAATAGTGTCAAGATTGGGTACTTCCTTTTGTTCACGCTACACATTAAGAAAGTAATAATGGTACGATATTTTAATCCCAATGGTTGGTCGGGTGGTAATGGCTGGCTTGGGGTGATCTCAATCGGCGGGGGGCGTCCCTGCAAGATGAAAAAATAAATTTTATAATTATATTAAAATAAATAAATTTCCAATGAAAGTATATAGGCTCACCCTCTCTAGCATTTTAGAAAAAATAATCAAATAATGATAACCTTTAAAATACAAGGATACCAACAGTAATTTTTAAAGACTAAGGATTAAAATATAGCAAAACATAAAATTTGAGGGTTACGTAACATTGTGATATTCAATTAATAAAATTCTCAAATTTTCACCCATAAAAATCCCACGTCATTTAGACTTTGAAGGCAATTTCGAGAAAATTGGAATAAAAGAGAAGAGATTTTTGAAAATCCTAAGTAATCTTGGTGAAATCTAAGGTGTAGGTATATTTTTGTCCAATCATTTTACTAAATAGATTGAGGTAAGTCATTAATGCTTTTGCAATATATTAATTTATGAAAAACATAATTAGGTATAGAGTGTTGCTATAAAGAAGAATTAGCATCATTAATCTAGATAAAAAAAAACCCATAAACATAAAATTCTATTGCTAGCTACATTTATTAAATTAAAAACTCTCAAACCCTTAAATTTTCATATCTCACAGAGAATATTTCCTATTTGAATGCAATGGTACTATAAAACTAGCGAAAATATTCATATGAAATGTTGATACATATCTCATATTTTAAAAAATTTATTAAATCTACCCGTGTATTTGTAATACTATCGGATTACTTGTGCCTAAAGGCACTCCTAATAATAATCTCATTTTTTTACTATCCGCGCATATTAAAATATTATCTCAAATCTGTGTTATAAAATAGAGTGGTTTGTTTTAAAATGTCTAGACATATAAATGAGAGCAATAGTTATCGTCATCGAATTTTTTTCGGTTAAAATAATAGCCATGTGATTAGAAAAAGAAACAAAAATCTCTCTCTCTCTCTCTCTCTCTCTCTCTCTCTCTCTCTCTCTATATATATATATATATATATATATATATATATATATCTCCCTTTTGTAATATTTGCTCTCCCTCTATTTCTCTATCTTTATCAAGTTTGAGAGAAACAGAGAGAGGAAGAAAAATGTTACAAAAAAAGGAGAGAGAAATTTGGTAAGAAAATAAATAATTAGGTTTTTCTTTTTTGTTTCTTTTCTAATCACATGCCTACTATTTTAACTAAAAACAATTCAACTTTATAAAGATAGAGATAGAGAGGAAAGAAGTACTAAAAAAGAGAAAGAGATTTGGTAAGGAAAACACTAATTAGGTTCTTTTTTATTTCTTTTCTAATCACATGGCTACTATTTTAACGAAAAATAATTTGATGGCAATAACTGTTGCTTTCATTTATATGCCTAGATATTTTCAAAGAAAATTTCTCTATTTACCATTTACAAAAAATAATTTGATGGCGGTAAATTTGCTCTCATTTATATGTCGAGACATTTTCAAAGAAAACTGCTCTATTTATAAGCATACAAATAAGAGCAACATTTATCGCCATCAAGTTATTTTTTGTTAAAATAGTAACCATGTGATTAGAAAAGAAACAAAAAAAACCTAATTATTACTTTCCTCTCTCTCTCTCTCTCTCTCTCTCTCTCTCTCTCTCTCTCTCTCTCTCTCTCTCTCTCTCTCTCTCTCTCTCTCCATAATATTTGCTTTCCCTCTCTATCGGAAAAAAAAAAAAAAAACAATAATACTAGGGACACATCAATTTGTCACACCCCAACCATACTCTTCTCATATACATGTGTGAAAATCCAACAATAAATATGTAGACCCCACATGTTTGTGAGAAGGAGTGTGGTTGGAGTGTGATAAATTGATGTATTCCTAGAATCAATTTGTCATGTTTGATAAAAAAAAACTTGGGATTGAATAATTAAGTTTTCCTTTTTTGTTTCTTTTTTAATCACATGACTACTATTTTAATGAAGAGTAATCCAACTTGATAAAGATAGAGATAGAGGGAAAAAATAAATAAATATTACAAAAAAAAGGGGACATAGATATTTGTTAAGGAAAGCAATAATTAGGTTTTTCTTTATTGTTCATTTTTTAATCACATACCTACGATTTTAATGAAGAGTAATCCAATTAGGAAAATGATATTAGCACTCCAAAAATTGATGCAGGTACTCCAAAAAACAAAGAAAAATGACTTTGGAATTACACTGGTTTTAAAGTGCTTGCATCAATTTTTGGAGTGTCAATATCATTTTCCATCCAATTAATATAAATGTTGTTCTCATTTGTATGCCTAGACATTTTCAAAAAAAAAAAAACTGGTCTATTTTATAATATAGATTTATAGAATGACCTCTTTGGTCACGAGCTTGTCGAGTTAAACACTCATATGCTCAAGTTTGGCTTGAATTCATAAACAAACAAAAAAAATGTGATTGAACTTTGCTTATATTTTTTTAAACGAGTTTAAACAAGCTAAAAGTCGAGCCGAGCTCGAGTTGTTTGGTTTGTTTAGCAGCCCTAGGTAAGTCGTTACTACTTTTGCGATATGTTAATTTTTGAAATTATAATTAGGTATGAAGTGTTGCTATTTTGTCCTTTTTTTAGGTTTAATGCATTTAAATTGCTATGCATGGTTTTTTTTTATCTTACTTACATGGTCGTCCCAGTATAGTAAAATTTCTGGCTCCGTCCCTAATCTCAAGTGAGAAAGTTCCTACATGCTATGAGATCAATCCATACATGTAACGCCCCTAATTTCGAGTACGTTAAATAAACATTTTATTGAACAAACTAAGTATAGTCTGGCTCATTATTACATCACAAACTCCCAAGGGAGTGCTTATATTACACAAAAGGAAGGGACAGCTAAGGTTATCTACTGCTCCGCCTCTTCTTCCATCATAGCAAGCTCCTCGGCTCCGAAAGCCTCCAAAGTGTACAGCTCTCTCTGTTCATCTGTAAGGTCTGACACATTATACCAGCGTCGCCACCAGCATAATATGTCAGGGTCACATAAAGTAACACCGTCAGCTTATAAAGCCGAATAGAATAACTCAAACCCACTAACCCTTAACTTACACATAGCAGGTCAATAAGTCATGATAGTAACCAAACTAACATATGCGCATTCAATAACTTCGTATTTAGAGATATCAATAACACATGCACATTCCTTACTCATCTAGCGTAAGTGTCCATGTCATCAGAGTTTCTCCTATGCAGCGTTTCGTAGACCGTATCACCATTTCACTTTTCATTTCCAAATTAACATTTCAAAAATCAGTTTTAACAAACCCAACCATGGTTCCGCCGCTCCGGGTTCCCATTGGCACACAATTTGCATTGACTCCTCTCCACGGATAACCAAGCCATACCTCACCATGGTTCCGCTGCTCCGGGTTCCCATGGGAATACACACAACCTCACAGTGGTTCCGCCGCTCCGGATTTCCATTGGAACACACACACCCTCATAATGGTTCCGCTGCTCTGGGTTCCCATTGGAACACACACACCCTCACAATGGTTCCACTGCTCCGGGTTCCCATTGGCGCATACACACACACCACATAATGATCTCACACTAGGTCATTATGTAGTCTCAAAAATATTTTATCATTTGCAAACACATCTCCACAATGGGCAGGTCCGGCCATATTGCGATTTCAAAACACACATTGTCTTTAATACACCCTAGGTGTCATGTTTCTACTTTCTCAATTTTCGTATCACGTTTTCATGCATAGATTCCGCAGTAGAATTTTTCACGTAAGTAATCATAAATCATTTATTGTAATCTAGCAAGATCATCCAACTCTATTCTATCATTCTCATTTATCACTTAATCATAACCACAAGTAAGGCAAGTAATGTATAAATAAACTATCAACTATCATGAAGGTCAAAATACGAATACTTCAATCAAATGCAACGTTTTATCTTCTAACATTCACATTTCTAATCATACTTAGGACTAATGAGTAATGAGTAATCCACGTATACTTAGGGATATCTACGTATACTTAGAGATAGTGGGGACGGAGAATTCTACCTTGATCCGAAATTAGTCGGGGCCGAATAAGCTAGTTGGACAATTCTACGGGCAGTGAAACTCGCAAATTTGGACCAAACTTTGGATGGCAGTAACTCGATCAATATTTGGCCGAATAGGATCGTTCTTGGGTCAAAATCGAAACTCGAAAAGTGTTCTACAACTTTCGTGAAGGAAGTTGATCCTAAAAACTAGTTTAGGTAGGAGAAAAATGGTAATAAAGGGAGTGACAGTAAGCTGTTTGGAACTGGAAATTCGAGATTTTTACTGAACTTCGGATGTCGATATCTTGGTCATTTCTTGACCGATTAGGGTGGTTTTTGGGTCTAACTTGAAGGTCTCGAAGTGCTCTACAACTTTCCCGAAGGGAGTTGGTTCTAAAACTACTTTAAGCAGGAGAAAAATGTGGATTTGTGAAGGGCAGTAAGCTGACTGAAAAATAAAAGTGGTTTCTAAAGAGAAGTTGGAGCAAGGAGTAAAGGTGTAAGTTGAATGGTGAGAATGGGCATGCTATTTATAGGCCAAGGCTTGGCTTATTGTCCAATGGATAAATTTTCCCCTAAAATTTATGGTCCAATGGATAAAAGGTTTGCCTGAACAACCTATACCTAGTTTCTAGGCTTGCATGGCTAGTTCTAATACTTGGATTTGATCTTAGAAGGATTTTTGAAAGATTGGAGAGTTTGTACAAGGATTTAGTGATTAAATACATATACTAGGACTATGGTACAAGGATTTTGCTTGAAGAAGTAAATCTCTAAAAATTGAAAGTATATCAAAGTACCAAAGAAAATCACCCAAGGTACTACTCAATCTCTTCTTCTCTCTTCCTTCCCCTCTCTCTCTCTCTCGGCAACTCTCTCCCTCTTTCTCTCTCTCTTGTACTATATATATATATATAGTAGTACTACCATATAATCTAGTAAGATTTTCTAATAAAGAATTCTAATATGCACATGTGTACACTATATATATTGTGGGCAGCATGGCCTGAAATTTCCGAATTCCAAAATGCAATGGCCCATGATCGAGGGAGCGCGAGCGCAGAAGCAGTCAAGCATTCGGAATACAGAGTCGCCACTCGGGTTTGAAGGTCCGACACCCAAGGAACCGTATTTCAAAGCACCTGTCGCGCCGTTTGATTTGAAAAAGTGAAGGAACCAGTCCGTCATAACCATATCTGGGTTCGGGAGCCAGGTTACGAGAGGGAAAGGTTTTTAAGGCACCCCTCTCGCCCAATCCGAAGATTGGTCTCTACTTAGGCATTTTGTGAAAACTTTGTGATTCTTCTTCTTTAACCAATTTTGGCCAATTAGGGCGGGGGAACAGTTAATCGAGAATTAAAACTGTAACAGTTTGTAAGATGTGATAGATAGCATGGATAAGCAGTTAGTATAGGATGAAAACAGACTGCTGTGGGATTTTAAACAGACTGGAAAGCACCTGTTTTGGAATATCGTGCGCAGGAATAAACCAGTATGCACTATGCACTGATCAAGTCAATGAATGCTGACTAAACCTGCGCACGCTACTACAAGACCTGCGCGCGCCAGTAAGCTTAAGCCCACAGCTCTTATTCTCAAACCCTCTGGGTTCTGGAAGGACCAGTGCACACCCAGGACAAACCAAGCAGTTTATAATATTTATACAACACAGTTTTAAACAGTTTAAAGGCTGCAAAAGCCCTACAAATTAACAAAAACACCCCATAAACAGTGTGGGGACAAAAATAAAGGCCTAAACCCAGGCTAAACATGCAAGGCCAGCCATTGGACGGGGACAGACAGTCGCGCGAGGAAGTCACTCTGTCGCGCGAGGGTGCGCCCTGGCGCGCGAGAGTTGCGCTCTGGTGCGTGATGGTCAAATATCGCACGATGGAGTCAGACCGTCGCACGACGGTGCGCCCTGGCGCGCGACGGTTGCGCCCTGGCGCGATGGTCAACTCTCCACTTGACCATCGCGCGATGGTTTAGGTGCATCGCGTGAGGGTTCGAGCAACCTTCCAGTATTTGGTTAACATGTTTCTGGGTTCTGGGACATGTTCATAAAGCTCCCAGGGGTATTCCATAGCAACAGAAATGAATATTGAAATGTAAAACTAGCATTTCTAACAAAGGAAAAGCAATAAATTGGTTATTTTCATGCTTAGCAGTGATCTATATGAAAGAAAAACATAAACCAGCAAGACACCAATCCCCACGAGGACTGTCGCGAGCAAAGGAGGACCGTCGCGTGATACAGTGAGTCCATTGCGCGTTGGTTCTAGCCATGACGGTTTTTGAAACCTTGCCAGCTTTTGGACCAGGACTGGTATTGATTTTCAGTCTTGGACCAGCCAGCCCCCCTCAGGGATCAGAACAGAGAGCAAAACAAAGGCAAGCTATACCTTTGGTTCTTTGAGTTTGAAAGGTGTTTGAACTTTGAGTTGAGGTTGAGATTGATTGAGGTGTTTGAGTGGAAGAAGAAGAACAAGCTATGTTTTTGGAGTGTCTTTGTATCTCTTTTATTAGCTTAAAAGAGTACAAAGCAAAAAGCATTTGAAATGAAATTTTGTAACTTTTTTTCTACCCCTTCACTGAAAGACCAAGGGGGGTATTTATAGGAGACTTGGAAGGGTGTAAGGGGTGGCAAACTAGGCCTTAGGGAATAGTTTAGTGGTGAAGGCTTGCCAAAAGGTGATGGGAGAGGTTGTGAGGGTGGTGCACCCCAAAACTGCACAGCACACTGTTCTGGGGAAAAAAAGGGGTTCAAATAGCTTTGTAAACCCCCAGGCAAGCAACCAACTGACTGGAAAAGGTGAAAATGACTGTTGGGAACCATCGCGCGATATATGGAGTGGGACCATCGCGCGAGTGTGCCATCTGTCGCGCGTGAGTCAACAGTCAACACTTTGACTTTGACCCAGGCTGACTCTTGCGTAAGGGAGTCAGTCCATCGCGCGATGGTGCGCCTTGGCGCGCAATGGAATGGGTCTGGCGCGCGATGGTTAACCATCGCGCGAGGGAGTCAGACCGTTACGCGATGGTGCGCCCTGGCGCGAGACGATTGCGCCCTAGCGTAGGTCAGTAGGGTTTTCGGCTTTTGGAAGTGGCTTAGGTTAGGTTAGGTTCAAGGGTTTCAAACACTCAAAACTCAAACACCTATCATTCCCGGGGTGTTCTTGATCCAATTTATCATCGGGGAATCAAATACCGTAAGTAAATTAATCTGAAAACCCAGATTGGGGTGTCTACATATATATATATATATGTGTGTGTGTGTGTGTATATGTATGTAGTATGTACTTAGGGTACTTTATGATCTAGGTAGATTTCAAATCCTAATTAACTATTCTAATAAGCACATGTCCCTTTAAAATACTATATTATATACATATAGAATCCTAAGAAAATATATTCTTATGGTACCTTGTTGACAAGACTAATTATTAACCAATAGGTAATATTTTCCCTTGCATTTATTGACCAATGAATAATAATCCTCCTAACATTCTTTACCCAATGGATAAAAAAAATAAGGTACTATGCAAGATTTTCTAAATAAACAATTCAATTATGCACATGGAAAATCTAATATTTTAAGACTTGGTACATGTACAACCTATATTTTAGTCATAAAATCTTATGGGAAAATATATAACTTCATAAAATAATAAATCCTAATACTTTTGAAAAATTGACTCTATTATTCAATGGATAATAAATTCTCTAACTTTTATGGACCAAAGGGTAATGCAATAAAGTAATATATAAATATAATCTTTCAAGTAAATAAGATTTTCTTATTAAATTAAAATAAAGGAAACAAGCACATGGTACTTACAATATTATAATACTAATACATATATTAAAATCAACCAAGGTACTAAATACTTATATTAAATAACACCTTGTACTTAAATCTATTTTAATCTTAACACATGGAAAAATTTAGGAAATAACTAAATTAATAAACTATAGTACTTTGGCAAGTCTTAACCTATTATCCATTGGTTAATAATTCTCCTAGCGGTTAATGACCAATGGTTAAACATAGAAAATACTATACTTGTATATGATATATATATTTAAGTATATGGTGAATCTATAAAATGACTAAACTAATAGATCTTTGTACTTGGTAGCAAGACTAATCCTATTAACCAATTGGTGATAATTCCCCTAACCATCATCGTCCAATGGGTAAAGGGGTAAAGGGGTAAAGTAATATATACTTGATTAATATATATATATATATACACACACACACACACACACTTTCAAGCATGTGAATATATAACTATATATATGTACCTTAACAAATCTAGATATGTACTTTAATGAATAAACATCCAACTCTATTGTCCAATGGATAATGATCCCCCTAACATCTATCGTCCAATGGATAACAATTCTCCTAGCGGTTATTAACCAACAGGTAAAGTATTATACTTGAATAAAGTATATATGTGCTTTTGATCATGTGTATATATCACCATATAATACTGTAATATCTAAAAATACGAACTTTTGAAATTCTATCAACTTGAATCAAACTAACACACACAAGAACAGTAAAGGTTGAGACCAGGATTACGTGGAAAACCAAAATCGGGAAAAAAATCACGGGAAGGAATCATGCACTATAATTTTGTACGATTACAAATAGACCTTACTCAATGTTCGCGTATCCTCACCACGAAACCTAAGCCCTATTTGCCGAATCCACGTTCATTGTACCCCTGCATGATATCCGCATCTTGAATCCTCAAGCCTTCCAACCAGTTGAATGTTGATGAAGAGTAAAACTCTTGAAGTTGATCAATTTGCACCAAGAATACTAATCTGCTTCAAGAACCATAGACAAACTCTCGATATTTTTCTTTCTGTATTTGTCATCCTTGAGCCCCAGTGCCCACTCGTGAATAAGTAGGCTTTTGCCTTCATCTCGTAACAGCCGCGCTTCCTCGTGCAATCCGAGTCCAATCCAACTTCGGCAGCAATTAGTAAACAATCTTTCCAAAAATCAATATGGTCAAAGCATCTCTTTTAATAGAATAGCATTATTGCATCCAGTCCTCTTCGTTTTTCCTTCCGCAAACGGCTATTAGAGATTCACGTAACTGCAGCACCTCGGCCCAATTGATTCCCTTTCCTATTTCTTTCGCCAACGGCAAATTAGAGAATAATCTCCTTTATTAGTGATTGTATCAGCCGGCCCCTTTTCTTGTCGCCCATGGGGTAATTCCATATGGATGGCAATCAAATCAGAAAGCTTTCCAAAGATGAAGTAATTTGAGAATCTTGTAGTAGCAGGATCTCTTCGTTTTCTTTTCCCTTAGTCAGCGTATGACTTAGATGGGTGAGCGTAAGACTTGACTAACAAAAAACTACCGCACTCAAAAAATATATATATATAAAAATTACATTTTTTGATTCCATTCCACATGCTAGACAGACATTCTAGGAAATTAAAAAAAACAACTCGATAAAAGATAACACACGCAAATATGAGTTTTGGTCATGAAGATGCCAACCAAAAGAAAGGCTCGGCCTTTGGAGCTCACAAATACTATATCTAAGTACTAATAAAATCTAGTAAGGTACTTTAGTAGAATGAACTAAGTCTTCCTTTTGTTCAATGCGTAAAGATTACCCTAACATTTATCGTCCAACGATTAATAGCTAAAAGGTTCAAAAGGTTCATCTAGGGTTACAAGGCTCAAGGGGTTCAAAAGGTTTAAGGGTCAAAAGGTTCAAGAAGTTCACCAAAGTTTAGGAAGAAGTAGTTAGGCAAAAAAGTAATTAGGTTATTCTAACTCGTTGGTTAAAAACTAACTATACTTTGCCAACTAGAACTTCTAGCCAAGAAATATATTTTTAAGACTCTATTTCAATTTTCAGGAAAATATATTAGTGCTTTTATAGGCACACTTATCTTTAGAAAATGACTATATTGATCGGTGGGGTGAAAACCAATTTTGCAAGTCAAAACTCTAATTATAAGAAATTTATAAGGCCATCCAAGAGGATTTAAAGAATTTTTGAATAAACGAGATTTTTATTAGTCAGTAACGACGAATTTTTGGTTATGAAAATAAAATTTAAATTTTAACGAAATTTTTATTTACAAAAAATCAGGGTCGTTAAATACAGAGCTTTATCACGACTATAAATAGGTCATCTGCTTGTACTAGTAGAAGATAGAATTAGTCTCTCACAAAGAATTAGTCGAGGTGCATGCCATTACAAATAAACGGTGTCTTCCGGTCACAGCTCAAAAGGGTGGCGAATACAGATTTTGGTTCCCCCTTTCTGTTGCATGATTGCATCAACTTTCCTTTAACCCACCATACTTCCAGTCACAAAATGTGCTTCGTCGATCCCAAACCCGAAATATGATTCACTCAATAATATATTTTGACAGGCAAAAAACTCCAAAAGATTAAGTTGATCAAATATCGGTAAAGTGATCGAATTAATTGGGCATAGCAAGCCCCCGTTTTAAATAATTTTGAAGATATATCTGTACATGTTGGGCTTGACTATAATCTCCTGAGTGGTTTGGGAGTATTATGCTTCCAAGTCGTTTTTTCCTTATTCTATGGTAAATATTGTCAGTAACGTGGTAAGTGTTATCAACAAGTAGAGTAAGTGTTTCTTAAGGAAGTGTAGCCATGCAACATATTAAGTGTCGCCTTAAGGAATATTATATAAAACTTATTTCTGTGGTAAGTAATACTACATTGTTTTGATCAAAATTTCTTAAAACCATCTCGTTTTTAGCAAACTCATCCTTTTTTTTTGTGTGTGTGGTTTTGATCTAAAGACTGTAATTTACCTACTTTTCAATTTAGGGGTTCAAATTTAATGAGAGTATCATACTCTTGTATCATTTGGGAGCATCTTAGAAGTTTTAAACATTTTGATGGGACGTTAGGAGTGAACAAAGAGAGAGAGAGAGAGGGGAAGATCCCAATGTGTGTGTGTGAGAGAGAGAGAGAGAGAGAGAGGAGAAGAAAGATCGCTTGTGTTTCGTATGTGCTTAGAGAAATTTCTCGACTTTTTCCAGAGACATAACAAGAAGCCGGTGACAAAGACAATTCCTTTCTAACCTTAATTAGGAACCTTCAAGGCTTCAACCCATACTACTCAACAACCAACAGGCATTAATTACTCCCTCCGTCCCATAATGAATGTCAATTTTTTATATCCGTGCCAATTTCAACTCTTTATATCTTTTAATACGGATCTCAAAAAATATGCAATATAGATCTTGTTTGATAGTTCTCGATTAATTCTATTATACAAAATTTTCAAATTCATGAAAAACATTATAGATTGAAAGATATAAGCAATGAAAAATGACACGGATTTCAAAAATTGTCATTCTTTTAGGGACGGAGTGAGTACCTTTTTTTTAGAAAAAATTACTTTTGTTGAAAGAGAAATAAAAACATACTATGTGGATACTGGTTTTCCTTTTCTTTCTTTTTTTCCCAAAGGTGACCAAGGAAATATTTGACAGAGTTATTTGTTTTCTTTCCATTTTTTCTCCACATTTGACGCAGCCAAGACCAAAGATCAAAATCAGATTTACTTCAAAGCCAAAAGTATGCAAGTTAAATACTTTAATCATCAACGTAAAGATAGTAAATTAACAGATTTATATCGATGAAAATTTGAATCAATATTAATATAATTGGACTCCTCAAAAGTGGGCGGTGGAATTCAGCCACTGAATTAATCGAGGTGCGCATAATCTGACTCGAACACCTGAGTTAATCAAAGATAAGACTGATGATGAATGCCAACCTATGTCCCCACCCATTGAATGTGACATTGAAGTGTGTGATCACCAATATTTTTGGTTGGTGCAAGTATTATAGACCAAACAATTCCTAAATTTGGATGCTGATTGCTGACTATGAAATTTCACAACAATGGCACATGGAAGGTTCAAGATGAAGACACACTTTGAAGAAGATAAGGAGCAGATCTAGAAACAGAGGTGACACACAGAGAATGGAAAGTGATATATTTCTGTAACTTGATAAGCATGGACCGAATAAGCCAGGAGCCTTTGTCCAACAACACCAGGACTCAGGGACGGATTCAGGAATATAAATTAGTGGACACACTTGTTAATTATAATGATAAAAGTTTATTTTTTTTAGTCAACGACAGTAAGATTGTACAGAATTAAGGTATGCATTACTAACTACGAAAGTTTATAACACGTACTTTAAGTTAAATTACGTAAAAATGAGCATAAAATCTTAGACACAATTTTTAAAGTATGTTTTAAATGAACATTGACAAATTTTAGAATAATCGAGTTAGTTTTGTTAATGACTTTATTTTAAATATTTCCCCTAGATGGTTAAATTTAAAGAGAATCAATAGTTCAGCTCCTCTCATAATCTAACTCTAACTATTCTACCAATACTCGATCACTTTCGTGGATGAAAAAACAAGATTGAGTCCACGAAAGAACAAGATTGAACAATCGGCTCAAGTTAATTATTTGCAACTACTATGTTCAAGGCTTGACTATGGATTAGCCTAGTTAAAATGAGATGTCATTTTTATATTATTTTTATAAAAAAAAAATCCATGATTACCCTTTCTCCTATTCAAAAAAAGAGAAATTTATTCACGGAGGAGCCGTGAATAATTAAGTTGTTCATGGAAAATGTGCAACCTTGCCCGTCCGTTTCAGCAATCACCAGTTGAGATATGTTTTTAATCTTTGACCGATAATAAATATCTTTTACTTAACAGTTTGTCTTTAATCTGAATCGTCAAAAATACTTTTCGACGGTCAAGATTAATTGGCCTCCGTAAACTTTATGTGAAACCTCTGTGAACAAAAATTTTCCAAAAAATCCATGATTACCCTTTCTCTTATTCAAAATGTTCCATGATTACCCTTTCTCTCTAACAATCTTCTCTCTTAATATCTGTTAATGACAAATTTTTGAATTTTTTGTTTTATGAAATTTTGCATCTTAAAATGTTTAATATTTTAATTATTTTCCTTAGTTTTCTAGTATAAGTTTTGTGTACATATTGTACATAAGTTTTCTTGGTTTTGGATGATTTTAAAAATTTTATTATTGTTTTAGTATCAAATTTTTGATTTTTTTTAACGATTTTTGATAGATTTAAGATTTAATTTGTTTTGACACTGGTTTAGAGAATTTTGAAATACATAAATTATGTAAAAATTAATCATTTGAGAAATTATGCAAAAAATCATTCCCTAATGACAAATTTATATGAGAATTGCCGTTTCGAAAAAAAAATTATATGAGAATCGTAATAAATATGAAAAAATATACCACAAAACACACACCAAAATGGCACTAGGAGAAGTGGCACCACGGCCCTATTAAGTTTAACGGTTTAACCCAACTCACTTTGGGCCCTACTATAAGGTCCAACTTACTTTCGGAAGCCCAATTTTGGCTGGGGTCAATGAGAAAAAAATGAAATTTCAGATGCAAAAAATTACTTATGAACTCTCTCTCTCTCCTACCCCAAAATTTTTGTCTCACGTAAAATCAATCAAACGCCTATCAAACGTAAGATCCGATGTTCTGTCTTCAAACTCCGAACGGCCATTTGGATTTCAGCGAGACAATGACTTGCGCAACTGTGCGCAAGAACAAGAATTGCAGCGTTGGAAGGTACGGGAAACGATCAAATCTTACATTCGATCAACCATGCCAAAAAAGAGGTTGAATGGATTGGCGATGTTATCCACTGAAAAAAATGACTTCTTAGAGAAGCTGGATTACGCAATTATAAGCCCTTTTCAAATTCTCGTAATTGCAGTTTCTTTTTGGTGGCGATTAGTATATTTTGAAATTATAGCTAGGCACCGAGAAACTCGAGATCGGCCCGGACTATTCAAGCACTATTTTTTAAGAACCATGCGCATCATAAAAAACCAAATTAGTCGAATGATAATTTAGTTGATGTATATACTTCCCTACTTTTTCAGTTTTTAGGAATCCATTCATAGTTGGACAAGGATTTTGTGGAGTTAGGGAAACCTAACTGCAAGTTGCTGGTTTCAGTTGCAAGCCTATCTCGGGTTTCAAATTGATACTCCTTAATTCACAAAGGGTAGTGATGATGTCAATTTAAACTGTTTTTGTTAGTGTCAAAATTTCAATGCACTAAAATTTTATACATTGCACGTGGTACAATCCTTTTGTAGCCCTATAATTTGGTGGTTGATAATGCCACGTGTCATTTTGTTAGTTCCACGATTCTGCAGTCTAGAGTTACAATTATGCCCTTGACCTTTTCTGTTGCCTCTTTGTTTTGTTTTTGTCTTTTTTCGGTCAAACTTTCTTTCCCTTCTCTCTGATGACATCGACAAATCCATTTCTTCCTCTTCTTCCTCTTCGTCCTCCTCCTCCGTCGTCTTCTTCTCTCTCATATCCCAATCTGACAGTTCTTCCTACTCTTCGAAGCGATTTACTTTAGTATTGTCGAGAAAAACTAAAAAAGAGCCATAAATCTTAGAAAATTCCGTATTTGATAACGACAAAACTCACCCAGCTCGTTTCAAGGACCCAACAGTTCTAGATTGTTGATGGTGATAGCTGTTGTTTGATCTTAGAACAAGCAGGCCCATATCCATCACTCAATTCTACATACATCTACATTATTTTAACACATGATGAGGGGGCCGATCAATTGCAAGGGAAACAAAAATGAAAAAATTGGGTGGAGGTTTTTATGTTGTTTTAATAGCTGAAATAGCCATTGCTCTCTGTCAATGAGCTAAGATTCATGGACAGATCCTGTTCTGGCTTTAGAGATGTACTATTTCGCATGGGTTACGGAGGATGGCAAAAATCGAAGAAAATTGAAAGGAGCGGTGGATCGTCGGTAGCTCGTTTCAAACCAAGTTTGTGGCGGAGTAGGGGGAGAGAAGGGAGGAGGAGATAAACTACTGTGTTGGTGATGGCGATTAGAGAGAGAGAGAGAGAGAGAGAGAATTATTTGGGTTTCTCTGTAAAATGGGAGAGGATAGGATATGACAAGCGAGGAGGCAAACTTTTCTCCATTAAGGGCATAACAGTCAACCAACATCAAAATTCGTGGCATTAGAAAATAAGCTCGTGGCATTATCGCCACCCTATAATTTTGGCACCAAAAAAACAGTTTTGGCATTATCATTTCCCATATATATAAGAGAACCCAAACGAAGACACCAGGCTAGGGGCAGACCATTTTATTTTTATAACGTTAGGGCCTGTTTGGAAGCAGTAGTATGAAGGGGGATTAGGATATCCCCCTCCTAATACGTGGGGCCAAGGCTATGGCGTAGTTTGGCAAGTCCAAAACGAGGGTGTATATCTTTACACGGTCTATGCTTAATCCCCCCTAATACCCCCTAAGGGGGGATTACACATGGCTAGGGTGGGAGTCGGCCATGTGTAATGCCCCTTATAATACCCCATTCCTCTTCCATTCAATTACAAAACAACATTATCCCTCCATTTTATACCTCATCCAAACCAAGTATTATTTAATCCCCCGTCACATCAATGTGGACCCACCCTTCTTACATAATACCCCCTACTATCCAATCTCCCCTTCTTACATAATACCTCCAAACCTAATACATCATCCAACCGAGCCCTTGAGTCACTAACCCATAATAAGCGGACCATGTTGTAATGCTAACCTATAATAATAATAAGAAGAAAACGAATGATGAAAATAACGTAAGTAATGAGAAATTCAACGTCTGATCTGATGGATAGATCGAATTACTACTATTAAACAACTACTTCCAATATTTGTAGACTTGTCACGTCCTTTTTCGATGACGACTTTGATTTATCTATGAGAGGTGCTAATCCCGCCTGACACACACCTCTCCCCGGCCCCACCTTTTTTTTTCCTAACTACCCCCCGACTCTCTCTCTCTCTCCTCTCTCTCTCTCTTTTCTTTATTTCTTTACGGTTACTCTTTTTTTTCTTTTCTTTTTTCCTTTTCTTCCGGTTTGTCTTTTTTTTTATTTTTTCATTTTATTTCCTTTGCTTTCTTTTCGGTTTGAATTTTTTTTTCTTTTTTATCTGTTGGTACAATGGTAAGGAACTCTCTTTGTAAACAAGAGTTCATTGGTTCGAGTCTACCCTCATACTCTCTTTAGCGTTTTTTTTGCTTTTACACTCTCCTTAGCGTTTTTTTTTTGCTTTTTTCTCAAAAAGTAGTAGAAATTACTCAATCCAAAATCACTCAGCGTTGTTCCATGTTCGAGATTACCGTTGTAACGACCCGGAATTTCAACCCAATTTTTTTCGAATAAAGAAATCATTATTTTAACTAAATAGTCGATAAGTAATGGATTATTTATAAAAATATAATTCGACTAAAACCTAGATTTATTTTTTGTGATTAAAATTTATTTAAAGGTTACATTAATTAACTTGTGACCATATAATTGTTGTAATAACCCGAAATTCTTAAATTAATAAAAATATTAAAAGTATTATTTAATTCCAATAATATTAATTTCCTTATTAAATAAATAGTAGATAATTACAAAAAAATAAGTATTCTATCTAATCACCTCTTAAAAATTATTTTGTCATTATATATATACATATAAATGCATGCATGCACGCCTATATTCTCCCTCACTCTCCTACTCAATCTCTACCTCCTCCATGACCCAAAATTAGTAATGTTGGTCCAAAATATGGCTCACAATGGTATAGTTTTAATTCAAAACTCATCCAATTCTTCTATATATACACACCACACCTACACATGAGGGCACTTACACTATTCTACCACCTTCCACGGAGCCGAGGAGAGAAAAAACCGAGAGAACCGAGCTTTAATCGATAGAATTTTAGAGAGAAAAAGGAGAGAGAAAAGTGGGTTTCGAGTTTCGCTCGTTCGAAACCCAAATTGATCGTTCGAGTTGTTTACGTACCAAGGATCACCGTAGATCAAGCAATTAGGTCCCAAGGTCCTCCGTCGAAGGAATTGAAGTCGTCTTCCCAAAATCACGTTTCGATCGAAAACGAAATTAATCCGAACAGAGGTATTATAATTCAATTCAAAACCTCCTCTAAGTATATATATGATTTATAGACATAACTAAGCCCCGTGCCCCCATGCATCGAAAAAACACGACGAAAAAAACAAAAAAACCAAAGCAAGCCGCCGACCTTGCGGCCGCGACAACCGAGGATCCAGTAGCATGAACCAAAGAAAAAGCAGAGTTCGACGCGAACTCGCGTATTTCTAGCCGTGCGTGATTTTTTGTTGGTTTCGAATTGATTTCGACCTTTAAGAAATAGGTTTTGACTCCCAAATTAATTTTTCTAGGTTCCTAACATTCTAAAGTTCATACCTTGTTAGTTTCATATTTTTTTTTATTTAATCTTCGATTTATTTAATTTTTAAGTCGTAATCGTGTGATCGTTTGTAAACTAAAAATCGTTGCGACCTTTTAAATTATTCTATAAATCCCCAAACTATTTTTCTTAGATTTCTAACTTCTTAAAGATCATAAGTTGTTGATTTCATAACTTTTTGATGTTATTTGTTATTTATTTTATTTTAATTAAAGATACAAACGAAAAATAGTTACGACCTTACAGAAAATATTTTTAATATCGAAATTATTTTTCGTAGACTCCTGACAGTTCAAAGGTGATATGTTGTTAAAATAAAATTTTATTTATTTAATTTACTATTTATTATTATTTAAGCATTGTTTCTTAATGATAATATCGTAAAATATTATAAAAGAGGTTTAAAATTACGAATAATTTTATTTAGACTATTTACAGTCCTATAATGATATTCTGTAAATAAAAATGTATTTTCAATTATTTAATTATTTATTGTCTATTTATTCTCGTTTTGTCTGTTAATTTAAATCTTTATATTCAAAATAATTCCGTGAGCATCCAAACCCAACTTTTAGCACTCGAACTTATTATAGGGGACTGTTAGGACCTTTATTAAGGTTACGATAATTATTCTAAAATTTTTACCTAATTAATGTATTTAATTAGTGTTTAATTAACTTAATTACTTATATTAATTAACGAAAGTCCAGAAAATTATTTTTAAATCTTAATTAAATAATTCTTACATTCTTAATGACTTTATGATCATACGAGATTAAGGGCAGCGGCCCGAGTCCATAAAGTTATGTGATTGCATTGTTAATAATTGTTTTGATCCATCTTTTATTTGTTTTAATTTTTTTGTTTATAATTGATATTGTATCGATTCTTGATATGTTAGATTGGACCCTAGGGACATGGGGTGGTATCCGAATTAGAAATCACGTAGGCGATGTTAAGTAATGGATAAATTGTGAGTTTATTCTCTGTTTAGAGGTTGCGAAGGCGTGATGTTGTGATATGATGAGATTGTGATGAGAATTTAGGCGGGTGTCCGGTGATGAATTGATAGACTGGCGGGTGTTCAGTGATGATTGTGAAAAGAATTGTGATGTGGTTTATAAGATGGGCGAACCCTAGGTGTGATTCCGGCATGATAAGCTTACCGCTTGTTGTAGTTATTGGGGTGCACACTCAGTTACATAACTTAGGTGTTCATGCAACAAAGGGAAGTGATCTCATGGGATGAGCATGGCTAGTGGTTGGGAGGAAAGATCTCGTGGAAAGATCTTAGATTTCATGTTAAGTTAATGGATATGATAGAATCAAGTTATGTGAATTATCTCTGTTTTACTTTTTCGCACTATATATATCCTGTTTGCCTGCTAGTTGTAAAGTAAGAGGGTGGTTAGGTTGGATTATTTCTTGGGTGATTTATCACCACGGATACGTCATATCACAAATCGATTGCTTGGTCAATTTGCTGTAGAGCGCAGGATTCAATGGAGGAGATTCAACGATGATGCAGTTCGATACGAAAAGAATATCAGTAATGAAGATCGAGGATGCTTAGGATTCGTATCAAGATTAGAGTCAGCTCTGAAGTTAATGTATTTTGATTTCCGTAAAACTATCTTGAGATTGTATTAGCAAAAACTTTATTTTGGAAAATCATATTTATTTAGCAAATTTTCTTGAGAAAGTATTTTATATTGCACCCGAAAAGTCGGGGCGTTACAACCGTAATAAAATAAAATTTTAAAAGTGAGAGCAAAAATAATTCAAACTAATTAGTATGTACCCCGTTATATTAATACAAAAATAAAGTACTATGAAAACAACGAAATTAAATACTACAACAATACTAACAAAACAAAATAAAAATAAAGAAAAGCCGTGTGAAACCAGACCGTGTATAATAATTCTAAATATATGCATCCAAAAATACTGTCCGATTCCAAAAAAAAAAAACCCTAATTCAAAACCCACCCACGACCCGACAGCAGAGAAAAAGCCTGCAGTGTTACTAAAAGTGCAAAGTTTTTATTAATAAAATTACAACTGCAGTGTTACTGAAACACGAGGAACTAATGGTTACTAAACGGGAGAAAGTCTATGTTCTTCACGGCAATTATACATGTAATGCAAATAAAAAGAGTACGGTATAAATTGATCAAAAAGGACATTCATTTTTGTACTTACAAAAATAAATGTTTCAATCTGTTTTTTTTTTTTCCTAAGAGAGTCCTGAAACTAAATAATGAGTCTTAGGGTGTTCGTTGAAAGGCCTAAGAGCAAATTGGATCTTCGTCCCTGTTAAACGGAATTGAAAATTGAGCACTTAATTTTTGAATTATATTTTTTAATATAGAAATGGTGTATTTATAGAAATTAAATAAATAAGATAAAAGTAATTAAATTAAAAAAAGAAATTAAAAAGTGGGGTGGGGCCGGAGGGGGGTGTGTCGGGAGGGGGGAATTAGCAATTTGCTAGGAATCTGTTTTTTTTTTGCCCCCGTAAGAATGACAACAACTTTTCATTCATTATTAAACTGAGGGAAAGCAAAGGCGTCCCCGTAATTTGCAATTTAAGGAAATGTATAATAAATTGATCAGGTCTCCGATGTGACCAACTTTGTAAGTAAGGAACGCATACAAGCCAGGTGCATCTGGGCCTCTGGCGATTGGGATTATATGAACTTCAGTACGTGTTTTGAGAAATCAGTACTTTCTTTTTTTTACGTGCGATTGAATTATATATGAACTTCAGCAAACGAATAAAAAAATTGCAAAAAAGTGCATGGTTTCCCAATTTTGTATTCGGTATATTCACGGTTCATATCAATTTCTATTACACGACGAATTAAGAACGCAATTGCATTGGCTGGATATAAACTGTACTTTTTTTTTAATCTGATGAGATGAAATATAACATGTATCTGTAACCTATGGTTTATATTACCCCAAGTCAAATCCCGAATAGTCAGCACAACGCAAATTCAACCGAACATGCCTTTACAAACTCAACAACTAATCGCAACAAAATCTCCAATAGCTTTGGCTAAAAGTAATAATGCAAAGTACTTGAATTAGCCAATTCCACCGCTTTCTCGTACACACCTTGTTGTATAAACCAGCGGCCGGAGGTTCTGTTTTTTCTTTTTTAGTTTATTTTGTGGGGTGTTTTTCTGGTCCTTGCGTGGAACCATTTCTACCCTCTATGGGTATTTCCGTTCCTGGGGTGAGTCGTTCGGAGGGAAGGACAGTAAGGCTGGTCAAATTACCTTTGTTGTCCTCAACTCTGTTTCAATCTTCTCCCGCGTGGAACTGTTCTCACCCTCTTTGGGTAGCGCCTCTCTGTACTCGGTGTATTCCCATCCAAACCATATGGATAACCTTATTATCGAGGGTTTGTTCCCATCGACAGTCTCTAGTTTGGGATTTGTAGCCCATTTAGACGGATTTTGAGTAATTGAAATTTCAGAGTCTAGTTTTTTTTTAAAAAAAAAACATGAACTATATAGACTTGAGTGATAGCTCCTATAAAGTGTACCTTTAAATTGCCTATCCAAAAAAAAAAAAAAAACGGATTACCTTTAAATTTCAATTTAAAGTGGTTACGCGTTAATCCTCTGTAACAAAAGTAGGTTTTGTTGGCTGCGTTCTTATGAACTTCACTTAAATCTAGAAATTTTGTCCTTATTTGAATATTTTTCGCATTTGTTAGTTTTGCGCAAAACTTTTATCGGTTATTGATTCGTCTCGATCACTGTTTGGCCTAAAAAGTAGTTATTTTTCAAAAGACAAGAATAAAATTAAAATTTTGGCCTAAAAAGTGGTTATTTCCCAAAATACATTGTAAAAGTAAAAAAAAACATTATTTTTCCGATTCCTCTCGTCGAGACGAATCAATAACCTACAAAAGTTTGACGCAAAACTAATAAATGCGAAAAAATTCAAATAAGGACAAAAATTTTCAAATTTAAGTTAAGTTCATAAAAACGCAGGAAAGAAACTGAAAACCAACTTTTAAGTTAGTCAGAATCTGTAGCTGATTCAGAAATAATCAAAAACCCAACTTCTATAAAATCTTACTCCATTTTAGACGGTTTTCAGTTTTCAAAAATCATTAGAATCACGAGTCGCCCGTGGGGGCGACCTCCTAACAAAGTGCTAGGGGCACCCATCTTCATGAAGTTCCAGGGCTATTTTTCGCCGAGTCTCTGCTGATACGAATTTCTCATACGTACGAACTACTAGTACTTACTTTATGAAAGCTTGAATCCCAAATCTGCTCTCTTTTTGAATATGTTGGCATGTACAGGGCACTTGGTCATTTTCCATCTATTTTCCAAGGGTCATTTTCCATCTATTTTCCAAGGCACATTTTCTTTGACAATCACATGGCGAAATTATTTGACTTCTCTAACCTACCTTTCTCACGGTAATATCCATTAATTACGTCATTAATTGGTGCATGCCAGTTATTATCGCAAACAACTTTGCTAGCACCACAACCCACTTACACATCCACACTCATATGTGAGTGGTGGATCCCGCACACACTAGAGGGGTGGAGGTGTTCGGTCGTGCTAGGACCACCGCATGGATCACCGCACGTCGTGTGGGTTCACAAAAATACAGAAAAATACCCATGAATTTTAAAATAATTATTTATGAGGTCCTGTAAAAAATAAAGGATATCAGTAGGAATGTTTTGTTTTCTGATTTCGTAGGGGCGAATTTTTTTTGTATTTTTTGTGAGGTTCAGAGTGAGCCCCACACGTCAAGTGATGGTCCATGCGGTGGTCCTAAACTTTCTGCGGAGATGCAATTGTGTGCCGGACCCACCACTCATGTGAGTGTAGGTATGTATTTGAGTGTTTAAGTAGATGTGGTACTTGAATTATAGTGGCGGTGTCAATCACTAATTGAACTTAATGTGGACTTGACGCGTAATCTAAATAGGACATTGTAGATATCAACGTAACAATCTGCAACAGTTGCCCATAAAAATCTTTCTGCTAACTATACGGCTCAAAATCTTAAGCTGAAATGCACCATGTAGCTAGGGCATTTTTACTTTTATATATATATATATATCCACTAGTTCATTGGTAACCCACCGATGTGGGACTAGGGATTGCATACTCTCCTCCTTTTAGGATCACAATGTTCTTGTTGTGTCCTATGGTCCAACAACATCGATTATCCACCAAGTAATATAAGTTAAGTTTCCGCATAAGCACTTCAAGCTCGTCTCATGTGGGATCAGTCTAAGTATGACAAACATCTTGAATTTGTTCCTTTCGAACCCACCCAAGCACATCATTTCGCAGGCCGGGATCCGCTCACACTTCATGTTGATGTACATTCTAATACCACCTATAACAATCCGCAACAGCTGTCCACGAACATTGTTCACCTAAGCACGACTCCAAAACTTAAGCTCAGATGTGTACCACATAATTAGCTAGTGGGTGGTCTTCGTTTGTAATGTGGGACAAGGATTTCGAAATCAACTTCAAGAGACGACTTGACTGAAAAGAAGTTTGATCATATATATATTAGACACATGAAAAGAACATTATACACAGAATGCTGTTTTTTTTTTTTTTTTTGGTTTGGAAACCAGTTGTTGACGTCACATGAGAATGTTAGGTTGGAATAAGCTTGGATTAATTAGATATTGAAATTAACAAAGAGTTAATTACCTCTAAGTACAGAAAAGTGACACTTAATTCCCATTAAGGAGAGATGAAGTACTTAATTACCACTAAGTCCACTTTTACAAAAATACATTTATCATTAATAGAAGTGTCACCCTAGGGTTTTAGGGTATGCTAGGGTTTTAGGGTACCCTAATGGGTACCCTAGTACCCTTGGGTACCCTAAAATCTTAGGGTACCATAGGATTTTAGGGTTTTAGGGTACCCGAGGGTTTTAGGGTACTTTAAGATTTTAGATTTTAGGATACCCTAGGGTTTAAGGTACCCTAAAGTTTAGGTTTAGGTGCTTTCATAGAGCCCTAGGGCTTAGGTTTAGGCACTTTCATAGGAGTTTTAGGGTGCACTTTCCTATTATAGGGTTTTAGCGATTTAGGCACTTTTATTGGGTACCCTAGAGTTTTAGGCACTTTTATAGGGTACTCTGAGGTTTAGGCACTTTCATAGGGTGCCCTAGGGGTTAGGCACTTTCAATATTTGGGGTTTTAGGCACTTTCATAGGGTTTTAGTGTTTCGTTAATTAGAGGAGACTTGGTGGGAATTACTTTCTATTTTCTGGACCTAGAGGTAAATTGCCCACAAATGGGAGCACCAAAGGGAACCTAGAATGGTTAACCCAAAAAAAGGAATCTATATAGCTAGAATGACACCAACTGTTCTATATTATTGACAATCGGACTCATATGCACGTTTTTTTTTTTTAGAGCAAGACAAGAAATATATAAATAATTAACAACGAAGTTGTAATTTATCGTGTGCATCTAATACAACTGAAAAAGACGCATTGCACACGAGTGAAGCAAATAACACATCCAAATCAAATAAAGAATACACCGACAGTAAATTAATATATAAGACGGCCGGTCAGATGTTGGAGAATATGCTGGGGGTATGGCCAGTATGGGACCTTGGTTTTCCATATTACTTTACTGTATTTTGCTCGTGCTGGCCATAGATTATGGAATACATTCTTGCATAATGCAAAATGAATGATGACAAATGAGAAGAATATATGACAGGGAAAGGAATAGTTGAGATGTGCATAAACTGGTCCAGACATCCCTGAGTGTCGAACCAAAAAAATGCAAGATCCAAAAAGCACTCCTGAAGGGGTTCTTTAAACTCTCATCAGATACACCACCCTGCTGCAAAAAACCTCTTTTGCACATTACTATCATGGCCAGCTGTAGGCTAAGGCCCATGAGGCGCGAGCCTTGAACTTTTCAAAATGTCCAAAAATTAGGGCCTCAACTTGTTTTTAGTACATAGTATATATGTGTTGTTATAGAGCTCATTTTTTAACCCATGAATATATTTTACATAAGACCCAATGGCCCGACCAGTAAAAATGAAACGGAGGAAAAAACAAAAAACGAGAATAAAGTTGGATCGCTGGTCTTTGAAAAAATTATAAGTGTGGTGAGTGCATCTTTAACATGGATGCATCTTTTCCCCTTACTTACCCAACGAACAATTTCAAAAATTAAGAAAATTTTTTTCTTTTGCAGTTTATAAAAAAAGGATTCCCCTCTAAAATATATAAAGAGATGACATCTTCTTTGCATTCTTCAACTGATTGATAAGATGCACTAAATGAAAATTGGGAATCTAATCACACTACTGCACTCAAAGAAAATCAAGGAAGTAAAATTTCGATCAAGTTCTATTGATTTTGTTTCATCTTACATGGTTTTGGTTGACACATCGATGATCGGCGCCCCCAATTAGAGACTTTAATTGATCATAGAGCCATCACATGAGGCCTAGAGGCAGCATTGATCACTTGATTTGAAAATTTAATTTGATCTTTTGCAACTTAATTATCATCAACATCGATACCAATTTTCTGGTCCCCTCCATCATCCGTATCAATTCTCCTATTATATATATCAACTTCAATTTAGACCTGTTTAAGGGCTTCTTGCCCATTGTACTGTGGAGGTTGTTTCACTGATTGATATTCGTAACTTTCGTAAAGCATGCCTCCACATTTATTCTCGCTATCAAGTTGATAACAAGAATTTTGTGCGAAGACATTTTGGTTAACAGGTTTGTTGCCGGTAAAACACGATTCCTACTAACTTTGTGTTTAACTAGTATAGGTTTGGACCGTTTGGTACGAGTAATTGCCTCGGTAGGAATCATACGTAGCCCATACGTACCTACGCTCGACCATCATCAACAATAGGTTTGGGCTTCCTTCTCAAGCAAATGTTATCGAGTCAGACAAATTCTTGCTCTGTTTTCACTTGACGTAACAGAATAAACACAGGGATAGATAGCACTATAGCAAAACGCGATAAACACTCTATCCATGTGATGGAAACCAAACAGAAAAGAGAGAGACCCTTAATTTAATAAATGAAAGATTTTTAATTTATATGCTTGTAGGCTAGATGCTTATTTATAGGCTCAAACCCCTACTCAACTAGGAAAAAATATATTCTTGCTACTCAAGGAAAAAGATTAAAAAAATAATAATAATAATAAAAGGCAAAAATGAAAGACTAATTAATTTTTTACTTAAACTACATATAGAAATTAAGACTGTTAAGTGTTAACTAACTACTTCAATATATAGAAACATACCAAAACAAGTGGACTACAATTAAAATTTTCTAAACCAAGTTAATTACATAAATGAAACAATTATGATGTCCTACATTAGTCTCATTTTCTTCCAAGATAAGATATCCAACAAACTCATCCTCGAGTTCTTATTGGCAATCTTCTATCTTCCATGCCATATATATAAATAGATACTTGGAATACTTCAACCTCTTGATGTCCTTAGGACAAAACGTAACATAAAAGTGTACTTACAACAATATATATTCTCTGTATGCATGCTTGCTATAATATATTCTTGGTTTTGGTTGACACAATGATGATAGGCCTAATTAGAGGGAATGACTTAACCATGGAGCTATCACATGAGGTGGCAGCATTGATCACGTCATTTCAAAGTTTATTTTGATTTTACTAACAACTTGATCAATTTTCAGCTCCCCGCCATCAGTTCATATTGATCAATTTTCTTCACGAGCTTCAATTAAAACTTGTTTAAGGGCTTCTTCATTGACATCTTTGGCAAAAATGAGTGAATTAATTATTTTGCATTGGCCCTTATTTTTGTTTTATGAATTGCTCATAATTCCATGAAAAAATTCTTTTCATCGTACGTCTTTTAATTTTTAACCATGTGCAAATACAATGCTTGCCTTGTCAATCTCCCGAAGATTGCAAATCTAACCACCATCATAGCGCTGGACCTGTAAGTTTTAACAAGTATCTCCACTTTTCTTTGACTACAATTCTCATATACTACAAAAAAATCGTCAATGTCTGGAATTTAATCTAAAATATCTTCAAAATACTCATAATCACTAAATCTAGGTAAGTTATTATAATATCTGAAATCAGGATAAGCATATTTCATGTACTTGTGCATATATCGTTACCGATTGATATTCATATATTTTGTTTAAATAGAATTTGTGCTTCCCACACCGCAAATGTAATCGAGCCAGACAAATTCTTGCTCTAATACCACTTGACACAGTATGATCAAAATGGGGCTAGACAAGGTATGCAAACGAGATAACACTAGAGCCCACGAGCAACCTTGAAATCCACAAGGAAAAGAGAGCGATATTGAATGACAACTTACTTTAATTCGAATTTGCCTATAACCTACATCCTTATTTAAGGTCAAGTCCTTACTCAACTAGGAAATAGGAGATTCTTGCTAATCAAGAAAAATAATAAAGGAAACTAAGAAAGATAAAAATGAAAGGCTAATAAAGAATTTTAAAAAAAATTTGATTCTTGCTACTCCAATCATGCAAAAACAAGTGGCACAAAATTGAACTCTGTGTTCGGTTGCAATTTCCGGCAAATTTCCGGAAAATGTTTCCGGAAAAAGTGTAATCATTACCCCTATTCACTTTTTTCTAATCCAATCATTACTCTTTCATCCAATCATTACTCCTATTCTCTTCCAATCATTACCCCTATTTCTCTCTCTATCTCTCTCCAATCATTACCCTATTTCCAATCATTATCCCTATTTTTCTATCAAATCATTACTCCAACAACCATTTCTAAAAACCAAACCAATCACTAACTCAAAATTTTTTTTCCGGATCATTACCCAAAAATTGCAACCGAACTTAGCCGAAGTTTTCCTAAACCAAGTTACTCCATTCCTAAAATGAAATTTACGTAAATGAAAATCCTTTAGATCTTGTATGTCAATTTATCCCTCTTTTCATAGTGGATTTCAGGCCTTGTTTGATAAATGTGTTAGGGCTTGGGATATGATTGTTAATTCCGTAGGACCACTTATCCTTTGTTTGATTGTACAAATATGGGGAGGATTACTAACACCATGGGATTGCCAATCCCACCATTAGATAGGATTCATATTACCTTCTCCCACTTGGCATTAGCAATCCTGTTCGAAGGTCACTGAGCCGAAATTACCTCATTGTCCAAGAGAATTTCAATTATTTCTAACAATGCCCCTCCTGGCTTCCATTAACTACACTCGCGTACACTAACCAAAATGCGTTTTTGTTTTGTATGTACTGTATACAATTTTAGAAAAAAGTGTAATTTTTCTTGTAAAGTTGCTTTTGTTTTTTATTTAACTTCACTATAAATTCTCATTTTTTCCCCACATGGTTGAGGGTATAAAAGGAAATTACAATATAATCATATCACATTCGGACCTAAACAAACATGGTATTAACAATCCCATCATCCAATCCCATGCAAATCAAACAGGAAATGGTGGTTTAACAATCTCATTCATAATTTCATCTCATTACGAATTCCACCTTAATCCTATCGTATTACAAATCTTACCACATCTATCACAGTTATCAAACGAGGCCAAAAGATTTTAGGACTTCAGTGTTTATCTTGTTTGCTAGAGGCCAAAAGGTATTAGGACTCGAGTGTTTATCTTGTTTGTTACTACCGCGCGCGGCGCGGCGGCTGTATAAATTCTGCTTTGTCATCTCTTTCTTTTTTTATATTGATATAAAGTTTTCACTAAGTCTAGGTACACTACATTTAACCACTACACCATCCACTATATGTTTTGTAGAGCCCACTTCGGGTTCCAAAAAAAATACAGAAAAATATTCATAAATTTTAAAATAATATATTATGAGGCCCTGTAAAAAATCAGCTCCAACAAATATTGGTAAGTATTATTTCTTGATTCGTAGGGGTGAAACAGTGCAGTTGAGCAGTTTTGCCCTTACAAATCAAGAAATAATATTTACCGATATCCGTTAGAGCTGATTTTTTACAGGACCACATAAAATATTATTCTAAAATTTATGGACATTTTTCTGTATTTTTTTGGAACCCGGGTGAGCCCCACACAAAATATAGTGAATGATGTAGTGGATAGATGGTGGTGTATGTAGCATTACTCTAAAGTTTTCGCCACACATTTTCTTAAACCTCCTGTTAAACTTAGACCTTGTTCCTTTACGGAGCGTTTTGTCTATTCGAGGTTTTTTGGTTTTGTATTTATTCAAATTTTTTTACGTTTGTGAGTTTTGCGATAAACCTTTATGGATTATTGATTTGTCTTGACGAGAGAAATTAGAAAAGTTTCAAAAAAAATATTACCATGACTTTTACCAAAATATTTTTTAAAATATTTAAGATAAAATCCAAAGACCCGACTTTTTGACTTTATTGCGCGTTTTTGGGTTGTATCGTGGATATAACAAAAAATATTTTGGGCAAAAGTAAAAAAAAAAAACTTTTACCCAAGTCATCATCATAAACACGATATACGTCAAGAAGTAAAAGCGTATGATTAATTAAAAAAAAAAGGTCATCATCATAAACTCTTTGATTATGACATTCATCATTCAATTTTCAATAGCTATGTGAAAACAAGTAAAAAAAACGACCCAAACAGAAGCTCCACAAATCGACAATAGACATCGGGGAATAATTATAGTAATTATTAATGACGTCATTATCGTGTTAACAGGTGGCACGCAGTAGTTAAGATAGCACCATCCAATTATACCACCAACGTCATACGTCGTCGTCTCAAATAAAAACGCACTCGGGGCATTTTATCACGCATACAAAATGGTACTCCAGTATATATATACACATGAATTTCTCAAACACATCAGCCAATCAAAACAATTCCCACACACAACAGAAAATCATAAGATCCCAGATTTGTCCAAAAGACTTTGATTTCCTCAAACCCTAGATTTAAGCGAAAAACCCTAGAAATCACTCGCCTTATAACCATTTCGGTTTCAGAGCTGTGTGTGCTTTGATCCGTGAGTGCTTTTGTTTTATACATTGGCCATATACTCCACTAATTTGGGTTGAAATCCTTTCTGGGTTTTAATTGCTGAAAGGTCTGATTTTTTTATTTATTTTTACTTATATATACTTTTGTATGCCCAGTTGCATTTGATTTGGCAAAGATAAGATAGAATTCGAATTGGGTTTTGGGTTTAAGACTTGGATTTTGGATATTGGGTTTAAAATCCGTTCTGGGTTTTAATTGCTGAAAGGTCTGATTATTAATTTTTTTCTATTATATATATACTTTTGTTTGCCCAGTTGCATTTGTTTTGGCAAGATAAGATAGAATCCGAGTTGGGGTTTGGGTTGAAGACTTGGTAGCACTGTCTTCCTTTTCTTTATTTTTTGGCTGATAGGAGAAAAGGTTTCATTTTTTGGCCGCAAGAGGTATTCTTTACTCTTTAGTGCCCAATTTGCATTTACTTCTTTTGCAATACAGATAATTTTAATTGGATTTTGAGTTGACTTGGTGGCAGTGTTCCTCGCCCGTCATATTGGATTGGTTCATTGGAAACTGTGGGGTGCCTCTAACTTTGGGGCCAATTGGTGAGCTGGGTTTTCATTTGGAGGTGAATTTAGAAAGATTAGTAAGTATACAGTTTGGTATTGATGAGAGGAGGGGGGAAGAGGAGATGAGATGAGAGAGAGCTGAGGAGGGATTGGTGACACAACAGTGACAACAATGTCATTGGGTATTCGTAATTCAGGAAGCAATGGAGCATTGCAACAGTTTCATCTGTTGGCGATTCAGACCACGCCTCCCCTATCCGCCCGTAAGGCTTTTTCTAAGATGTCCAAAGAGAAGGAGAGTTTGTTCCATTGGATCTGTAAATTCGCTGGCCGCAAGAAGGTTGGAATGCTGCTCTTGTGTCTTGTCTCTGCTGCAGTTTTTGGATGGGTTTTGTATGTTGGCAAAGGTTTGATAGCCCACTCTTCTATCCCTTTTACATTGGTGGCTCATTATTTAACATTACCGTAGGATTCATATATAGATATCCTATGTACTTATATTCTCTAGGAAGTTACCTGCTTAATTATATAGGAAAATATTTAGGACATGTATCTAGGAATTTGTATTCACTTAACAACGAACTTCAATTGGTTTTGGTGAGGAAACTGGGAGGATTTTAAGATCGGATATTAGTTATCAATTGTTTCCGTATGGGTTTTTATGTTGGCAAAATGTTTGATATCACCTCTTTCTATTTCTTGTACAAGGTTGATCATTATTTGATATTTGCTCAAAATCCATATTTTTGTTTGTATCTTTGTATTATTCCACGCTGTAATTACACAATTCCGCCAATTTTGGCGAGGCGCTTATTAATGCAGGTGAAATTTAGTCAGGATACTGAGGAATGATTTAAGATCAAATATTAGTCATACTTGTTCTGGGGACTGGGATAAGAATTCTGTGCTTTTTTTTTTCTGCCCTACTAACTCTCTGAGTCAGGATAGTGAGGAATGATTTAAGATCAAATATTAGTCATACTTGTTCTGGGGACCGTGATAAGAATTCTGGTTTTTTTTTTTTTTTTTCCGCCCTACTAACTCTCTGAGTATAGCGGGGGGATTGAAATTCAAAGGCCCACTCATGTGTTTGTTTCATGCTTTTGGACGACAATTTGTGAAGTTTGTTTCCACTCGATAATTGTAATTTGCAAGATCATTTAGATTAGGAATCTGGGAAATTCACTTGAATGGGTGTCACCCCTTGTTATCTACGACTTATATCAATTACGACATACACTAACTTAGATGCTCTGTGTAAACTTTGTCTTTGCCTGATTGTGTTGTTATCTTTTGAATGCTCAGTGAGTTTTGTTATTTAAGAAAGGAATTTATTTTGCGTGTTTTTGGATGTTTTCAGGTGAAGATTCTCAAGAACGCGACCGTATCGAGAGCATTAGACTTAACAATACCTTGAGCTTTCCTGGATCATCGCCCACATATATGGAGCAAAATAATGATAATGGCATCATTTCATCTACAGAGAATTATGTGGAAAATAATCAAAGTAGATTGCAACCTCCTGCGTTTTTTACAGGATACACTCTTCCTCCAGGGAATCCATGTGAAACTTTCACATTGCCTCCCCCTCCAGCAGATAAAAAAAGGACTGGACCACGTCGTAAGTTTGGTTTCAGCTCTCAGATATGTTTTGCAGCTTCTATCAATTGCTTCTGTGAAATCGCAAATTATCACGTTGTTTTAGCATTTGTTACTTGCGACCAGGGATTCATATTCATATGCATAACAATGGCAACAAAGATATCTTAGTTACTAAATAGCACCCTTTTTTTCTTTGTAAATTTGTGGACCCTAGTTTATTACTACAGTGTAATTTCCACTAAGTTCTTTTTTGGTCCCATTTTCTGGCTTCCAGCATGTCCAGTATGTTATCTACCGGTTGAAGAAGCAATTGCGCTAATGCCAAATTCCCCATCATTTTCTCCCGTACTCAAACAGTTAACCTATATTCATGAAGAAAATCTAACTAGAAGTGAGTTTGGAGGCTCAGAATTTGGTGGATATCCATCTCTGTTGCAAAGGAATGATTCTTATGATATACGAGAGTCAATGAATGTGCATTGCGGGTATGATATTCGATCATGGAACATATAATTAGTTATTTCATTGAAAAATGCTTTTTCTTTCCCATTTTCTATCCATTCTCTGCCAATATAATATTATCGTGGCTGTTCACTTGCAATCATTTCAGTTATGTTTAGTTTCTTATTGATTGATGCATTACCTACACCATCAGATTTGTCAGAGGAATTAAGCCTGGACGTCAAACAGGATTTGATATTGATGATTCTGACCTCCTTGAAATGGAGCAGTGTCGTGGGATTGTTGTTGCCTCTGCAATTTTTGGTATTGCTCTTCAATGTCCCATAGAAATGTCTCTCCGATCTATAAGCATGCAGGTTGTATTCTAATAAGTGTAGTCTTGACCAGGAGCCTATGATTTGATACAACAGCCAACAAATATTAGTGAAGCTGCCAAGGAGAATGTTTGCTTCTTTATGTTTGTGGATGAAGAAACGGAACTATTTCTGAGAAATTCTAGTCAGCTGGATAACAACAAGAAGCTTGGATTGTGGAGAACTGTTGTTGTGCATAACCTTCCTTACACTGATCCTAGACGCAATGGGAAGGTAAAATTTTCCAATTAAGCAACTGTAATTGCTCATGCAGGCTTTTATTTAGGAATTACTTTCTTGTGGTCAATCTGTTTTAGAAGACCTAGTGCTTGGTGTTAAAGCATCCAACTCCAAACCAATTGGCTAAGAGTGGAGAAGCCGCCCAGGCTCATATACTAGTTTTGGAGGATATAATTAACCGATGTGGGACAAACTCCAACACTCCCCGCACGTGTGACTCCCGACTTGCACGTGGAGAGGTAAACAAACGATCCATAACACTTGGATCACAACAAACAATGGTGCACTTATGGCACAAATAAGGGGGAACAAATGCTCCGAAACCTTATATCTGATACCATGTTAAAGCATCCAACTCCAAACCAATTGGCTAAGAGTGGAGAGGCTGCCCAGGTTCATATACTAGTTTTGGAGGAGATAATTAACCGATGTGGGACAAACTCCAACACTTGGGAAAAGTGTACTGCCAGATGGTATTAGTTTTTCCCTTTCTCATCATGATAAAGCTGTTGCGTAGGCTAAAACATTCTTGTAGCTAATGATGCTGAGGGACATGTAGTACTACTAGTACTAAGAAACTTTTCATTCTAATAGAGCATTGGGCAATGGATACATGCTAATTTGCTATCAGTTTTTTAGATTTGGAAAACCGATAAATATTAACCGTTCTGTTTGTGGAACTCAAACATTGACAAATGTAACTCAAACTTGTCAAGATTAATAATATTGCTTGAACAAATTTAGAGAAAAGATCAGTTGTATGGTTATCCTGCTTCGAATATGGGACACTCTCATTATACTTATAAAAGATTAAATCACCAGTGACAGATTTTTTCCCCAGAATTCAGCGGTGTCATTTGATAGCACTTGAGTACACGTTGTTCTACTTTGGATACTATAGCTTACCTTTTGACTCGTGCATAGTTGGAGTCTGAGAACAATGTAGTTGGCAAGAATAAGTAGAATGATTCGAGTCTACGCAAGCTTCCACCACTTACTATACTATCAAAGCTAAACCAAAGTTTGTTATACAGCTCCATCAGAGGCATTTGGCCATTTCTAAGACACAAAAAGTATGTTGATGCATTTAGATATTTTATCAACTGCTTTCCAACTTACAGTTCTCTACTTCTTCACTCAGTTCATGTGTGGCATTTGTTATCTATCTTTTGAACATAAATTGACAAGCTGTAGTCCCAAATATGACTGTACTGCTTCTTCTTTTTTATCACAGAAGGGTAAGAAAGTAATTCCACTTACCACCTCCACTAGGCAATTGCTGACTAGGGAGGGGTATGAGGACCCTCTTAAACGATTGTACTGCTTATGGAGATAAGTTTTCTTTTTCTTCTGCTTGCTGTTTCGTGTCCAACATGTCTGCTGTGTTTGTATCTTTTGCAACCATGGGTCTGCTACCGGATTTTGGTTCCTTTGATCAAGCCAATCACGTTTGTCTGCTTGGTTCTTTCTTTCTGCCTATAAATTTTGTACATCAATTGATTTTCGGTACCCTAGAGCTATCTTGATGGGCAGAATCAGAATGTATTATTTCCTATGCTGACATTGAGGTTCAATTTGTTTCTATTTCTTCCACACCATGGATTGAGTTTCATATGGATGCCTCACAGAAATGATGAAATTTATCTGCCATTATGATTTTTTGCTCATAAAGTCTTCCCTTCACTGATATCTTGCAATCAGTTATTTTGTGCTAGAGGTTCACCTCTGGACGTACACTTCATGTTACTGGCAAATGTTTACGTAGGATAAAAACTTGGACAAAATCATGATGACTGTGCATGTAACATTAGCTAAATCCTAAATCTCATTTGCAGTTTTATTAGGTCTTTTAGGCTGAAATACCACATTAGGTTACATCAGGTGGTGCTTGAAAATTCTTTGACACAGATTATACTTTTGGCAGATTCCGAAGCTTCTACTGCATAGGCTTTTCCCCAATGTCCGCTTTTCTCTCTGGATTGATGGAAAACTTAAGCTAGTTGTGGATCCATATCAAATCCTTGAAAGGTACTTATAGTAGTTTTCTTTTTCTTTTTCTCTCTTTCTATTTTTGTTCACAAATAGCTAAAGAAACTTGCAAAAAGGTAAGTCAAATGCAAATGCCTACTTGATGACACTTGCGTCTTGAGTTGGATCAATTAGTTTCCTCTTTGTATGGATTCCTTCAGCCAATTAATTTTCCCACTGGGGATAGTTTCTCTTTCGTTTGGACTATCTCACGAGTTAGGCATGTCATCATTAACAAGTAGTTTATACGCATCAGATGATGTATGTCTACCTATTTGCAAAGCGGTACAGTTCTAAACATATCGAAATTTGACCAAATCAAGGGCAGTCCAAGTCCAATCCCTGTTATTGATGATTTCCATTGTTCCACCTCTGACATTGTTTTGTTCATAAGGGGATTTAGCAAACTGTTATTCCAGATTTACATTATGTTCCTACTTAAGATGCAGCATTCTAAGTATACAAATACATATGGCATTTCAGTTGGTTCTATGCCTAGGCCAAAAAAATGGTTTATAGTTGATTCTTTCAACTATGTACTATAAGTGGTTGGTAAAGAGCAAGTCAACCCAAATCAAACAAGAAATTATGTTATTTACCACAAAAAAAAAAACAAGAAATTATGTTCCTATCAATTAGGGACAGCTATATTGTACCTTTTTTGCCATTCTGCTCCGTCAATGGCTATAGAGTGAACTAAATGTAAAGTTCATACTCCTTTTTACAACAACATCGCAGGTTGATTTAGGCCTTCTCCTCCCAAATTGTGCCTCTAATGGTTTTATTACCATTTTTGCGTCGTTTGGACCCTTCCCGCCCTATAAAACCTCCTCACGCTCCCCACCATTCTACTTCCGCTGTTCCACAAACCAAATTTCCCTCCTCACACTCATCATTACCAAGTAGTTTCCACGCATTAGATGATGTATATCTAGCTAAGTGCAAAGCGGTACATTTCTAAACAGATCGGAATTGGACCATATCAAGGGCAGTCCAAATCCAATCCCTATTATTGATGATTTCCATTGTTCCACCTCTGACGTTGTTCTGTTCGTATGGTATTTAACAAACCGTTTCTCCAGATTTACTTTATATTCCTACTTGAGATGCAACGTTCCAAGTATGCCTATACGAATGGCATTTCAGTTGGTTCTATTCAAGGCCAAAAATAGGGTTTATATTTGATTATTTCAACTATGTACACCATAAATGGCTGGTAAAGAACAAGTTAACCCAATTCAAATCAGAACTCATGTTCCTATCAATTATGGACTTCTATATTGTACCTTTTTTGCCATTCTGCTTCGCCAAGGGCTACAGGGTGAACTGAATGTGATAAGTTCATACTCCTTCTTACAACATCATAGGTTGACTTAGACCTTCTCCTCCCTCCGGCACTTACATTTTCAGTGATATCATCTTTGTCTTAACTTAACTGTAGCCTGTTCTCTCTTCACTTATCTTCAATTTGTGAAGTCTGATTGGAATATTTAGCAATGGCCAACATAAGCATGTGACATGCAGCTGAGATCTGTCTTCTTTTGCAAATGTCAATATGCCTTTTTAAGTTGTGAGATGTATGCATTCACCTGCAACTGCAAAACTTTGTTCTCTTCAAATTTTGTATTTATCTTCCAGGTTCTTGTGGAGAAAAAATGCCAGTTTTGCAATATCCAGGCACTATAAACGCTTTGATGTGTTTGTGGAAGCAGAGGCTAATAAGGTTGCTGGGAAGTATGATAATGCCTCTATTGACTTCCAGGCTGAATTTTACAAGATGGAGGGTCTAACCCCGTACTCTGAGGCCAAGCTTCCCATTACAAGTGGTACGAGTGGTTTGTTTTCTTCCATTATTTCCTGTTGTTAATGGCATAAATAATAACGTTTGATTTAAAGTTCTTTAATTGACCGGATTTGCAGATGTTCCTGAAGGATGTGTGATAATAAGAGAGCATACTCCTATCTCCAACCTCTTTACTTGTCTTTGGTTCCACGAAGTTGACCGTTTTACTTCCAGAGACCAGATTAGTTTTGCTATTGTAAGGGACAAGATTGCTTCAAAGACAAATTGGACTATCAATATGTTCTTGGATTGCGAGAGACGGAACTTTGTAGTTCAGGTAATTCTTTTTATCGTTTTTTTCAGCTCATGCATGCTCCGAAAATGGTAGCGTCTGATGGGTACGGAAAACCTAGGCATTGTCTTGCTTGTTCGTTTTCCCGTTCAAGCTTCTATTGGGCATGCATAGATTGTGTGTTTTACTACTCTCTTTTTTTTTTGTTGGTTTCGAGGGACACAAGGCTGTTATGGAAATTTGAGCTGCTCCTGTTTTCGTCGTATGTTACACAAAAGCACCATTTTTCGTTTTAGATCTCATAATCATGAATATGGTCAAGTGTTGAAAATCGCGGCCTGAAGTACATTAAAGATCTCAAAACTACTCAATATGACTTGAGGCAATGGTTCTCGTTTATCATTGCCTCATCATGGATATTAATTTTTTACATGTGTAAATAAATAACACAATGTGCTGAGCTATCAATTATCCTTGAGCATTTCTTTACAAGTTTCTCTAGTTTTCGTTCTGGTTTTATGTGTAGACTAATTTTTTAGTCTTTTTGGCTTTTTGACTGAAAAGTCTTATTTTATTCCCCCCTCACTGCTTAGTTCATGTATTCTCCTGTTACTTGGGTTTTCTTGGAGCAATTTCCAGTTTACTTGCATTTCTGCTGTTGGTTTAACTTTCAACTACTTGCATTCCCTTCATTGGATTTCAAGAAACAAATTTCTCTCTCTCTCTCACTCTCATATTGTTGTGCCTGTTTGCAGGGGTATCATAGAGATGTTCTAGAGCACTGGGCTCCTCCTCCTCCTCCTGGTTCTACAGCTATTGTTCATCCCCCACCACCTTTTGTTGATCAAACGCCAAATAAAACGACACCCGAGATTTTGACACAAGTTATTTTAAGTCCTCCAATTAAGCAAATCCTGGCAAAGCGAGGTAAAGAAAAGAAATCCAGTTCCAAGCGTCACCGCAAGGTTGCTGCGGGCAGTAGGCAAATCAGTTCCAAATAAGATTTTTGTTTTAGGCAAATTTACAGTTATTTTCCTTCCCTATTTAAAATCATACTATAGGGCTGGGAATATAGGCATGATGAGAGCTTTGTAGTTGTGTTTCTACACAACATATCTTTCCTTTTTGCAATTATTTTTTTTTTTGGTTTTTTTGATTTATTGAAATCTACCCATTATTTGGTGTATATATACAGTTGAGTCCCCAATAATTATCACATGGGCTGCTTCCATTTCCTCATTTGAGGGAGCCCATTTTCTTTTTTCACAGGAATTTATTGTATTGGACCTCGGTTATTAATGAAAATATTGGTTTTACTTTGTCCTTGATAAAGTCAAGATTTAAACAAATTGATTTTGTCTATTTTGTGAGAAATATTAAGGAAAAATAGTTGGTGCACTCCTAGATAAAGCTTGTGGAAATAGTGGTAAAACTTGGAAGCAAAAGATAAAACCCTAAAACCCTCTGAGAATACTAATGGTGTCAGGCATAACATTGTTTACCTTCACTGCATAAATAACTGCAAATCTAAAGACATTAGAAAATTACTGCTAAATCACCTATTTATCACAAATGAAGAAACTATAGTACAAATTGCTTAATAGATTTGGGGTGCAACCTATTTTTAAATCCCCAGTAAACTAGTCCCAGGCTTTCTCTTGAGGTTGACGGCCACTAGTATGATGTTGTTGTACTAATTAGGCATCTTATCACTTTGTCAAAAATGGTGAGCAATAATTTCATCATGACATGTTTAAAGGAAGCAATAAAAAAATAAGTGAACAAACATTAGTGATCATAACTCATGGGGTTGGCTCAATGGGCGTACCATGAGATTGGGATTTGCGCCCTCATAAGATTTTACGTTCGAAATCTCTTAGGTGCTATCAGCTCTTTTCCGATTAGTTCATAGTTTATGCAGAATATTTGCTCTGGCTCCAAGTGAGGCCCCTGTTAGTGGAAGGTGGGTTTATAGTCCCTAGAATTAGTCAATGTGCACATAAGCTGGCGAACCCCTGATTATAAAAAAAATAATCAAGAAAAAACTAGGTAAGATCTTACATTGTGTGTTTACCAACTTAAATAAGTACTGTACTTATTTTCATGTTTAGATATAAGTTTCTCTCTCAAACCACGTACTACAATCACTACACAGGAGTTGCTCTAGAATGACACCCAAGTCCCCGATCAAGGCCCGGTTATTTGACTGGTTTTGAGGATTCTCAGCTTCTTCGCCGCCGATCTCCTAGCTTGTTGGAGAAGCTCTGAGACCTAATTTTTCAAAAATGCTAAAAGTATTAAAAAAAAAAAAAGCTTTTTTCCATCGCTAAATAAGTTTTTTTTCTTTCAGAAAATACAAGGAAACTTTTAGCTCTTTTAAAGGGGTTAGGTAAATTGATCAGATTTATTAGCGCTGATTTCAAACAGTGGTATAGATCTAGAATATTACTATCAAGTTGGAAATGCTAGTAGTAATATTTTCAGCGATAAATGGAAATGGAAAATTTTGAATACGTTAACGAAATACGTGTAAATAACTCATTTTTAAAGTCCACGTGGCATTGGCTCGTAAACGTGCCGAACAGTTGATTGTTCAAGTTTAATTTTAAAAACATAACCAGCTTTAAAAATAGTTTTGACTTTTGAGTTAGGATGAGAAAAATCAATCTCAAACAAGTTTTGATCGACCCAATCAAAAGTTGACCAAGAGTAACTTGAATATTTCATAACATCATAAGTCGAACGAGTCAAACAATAATTTAATCGAACTTGGCTCGAAAATTTAACAAGATTAAAAACATTGTTCACATTTGATTCTTTTACGTAACAAATCGATCTTAAAGTAAGTTTTTAACGGTAGAACACGAGCTTGAACGGGAGCGGTTTGCTTACTTCATCAACGCCTTTTGGCACTTTCCGGCTTAACCAACCAGAGTGTAAAACCCTAGTCTTCTCTCTCACCTGACCACTCCCAAAACCTCTCTGTCTCAAAAAACCCAACCCAATTGAACGACAATGGCGAACAGACGTTGCCTCCAAACTGTAATCCACCACTACTCCACAAACCCATTTCTCCAACCTCTCAAAACCCTAGTCCCCACCCTCCAACAAATCCTAACCCTACCCAACCCTCTCTCCCCCCAAACCCCCACCCCCAATTCTCTCCACGTTTTCTCCAATCTCACGCCCATCTTCCACCCACAGCACAAACCCACGTGTCATTTCTCTTCTCGAAGAAGTGACAATGAAGAAGAAGAAGAAGAGGAAGAAAACGATGACGAGGAGGAGGAGGAGGAGGAAGAGGGTTCTGAGGAAGATGATGACGATGAGGGTGTTTCGGCTGCGTCGAATAGTGGTGTGAAGAGAGAGTATACGGCGGAGGAGAAAGAGGAGGCGGCGGCGGCGATTGGTTATAAAGTGATTGGACCTTTGCAACGGTCAGAGAGGGTTTTCAAGCCTTACGAGCCTGTTTTCGCCGTTGTTCAGGTTTGTTTTGGATACAATGAATGAGAATTTGATTGAACTAGGGTAGTGTTTGGTTGGCTGAAATGGGGTTTGTTTGGGGGGTGGTGCTCTGCATTGTTTGTTTTGAATATCAATACTGAGAATTTGATTGAACTAGGGTAGTGATTATAGTTTGCTGAAATGATTTTGGGATGTATTGGAATGGTCTTTCCGATTGTGCTCGCTTTGAGTCTCTAGAACCAAACCCTCTGCGCACACGGTCCCCAGTAAGTTTTATGATTACTACTCTCATTTCTCTATCTATCTATCTCCACTAGTTACCTCAAAAACCTCTCTCAAAACCCAAACCAAACAAAGCCGGACCTTGACCTCCCAATGGAATCAACATTCACGTGAAATGGTAAATGTAATTTGGATTTTATCATATGTTTTTGCGAACCCATATGTTTTAGCGAACCTAACTTTGGAATGGGAATGACCATTCAATTCCAGCTTCATTCTAGTGAACCACACACTGCCTAGTTGCTTCAGTTGACTCTTGCATCTGGCATTGAATTAATTTGTTTTTGTAGTTGAAATTATGTGTTTTTGGGCATGTGTGCACTCCTGATTTATTTTACCACATTTACAGTGTTCAGCATTTTTTTTGGAATGTGAGGATTGAGAATTAGATCGAACTGGGTGAGTAGTTGACTGGTGTCTTGGTTTGAGTGTACCACATTTTCGTCGTTGGAGCTATATTTATGTGTGCGCTCCTCCATTCCTTGTGTTCTGCATTGTTTGTTTTGAACTTGAAGGAGAATATGATCAAACTAGGCAGTAGGAGATTGGTGCTGTCGCATTGTGGATAATATATCTTTGTTATTGATTTCTTGTATAGGCGTTGTGGTGTGTGCACACGTAATCTGTTTTCTATGATTCATGTAGATTGGTTCGCACCAGTTTAAGGTCAGCAATGGGGATTCCATTTTCACCGAGAGATTGAAGTTTTGTGAAGTGAACGAGAAAGTAAGCTCTTCCTATTTGCTTTTAATGATGTTAAGTGTATGTATTTAGATTTGTTTACAATATTGCTTTCTATGGCTTATGCCAACCTTCCTTTTGGCATTTTGTGGTGCGGTGGTCACGTCACTTATCAGAATTGAACTGGATAACAAGTTATATTTGTTTGAAGGTTTTCGCATAATTCTCTTGCCAAGTGTGGGATTTGTCAGTACATCACACTGTGTTTCCTCCTGTTTATCATAAGGCGTTTGCTTCTTGAGTGCAAATTATCATTATGAAGCAAGAATAGTTGTTCTTAACGGGACTGGTTTTGCTAGCTTTTGTTAGTGTTCAATAATCCTTTACCTTTGTTTTCTGACATGTATGATCGAGTAAGTTCTCCCTCTTTGTGATAGTTTGATTATAAGATCCATCACTATTGTTGTTTTTCCTTTTAGCATTTCCTAGGTATGGTATGGGGAACACAGGCAGTGGATAAAGATCAATAGAAGCCATGGTGATGAAAAAAAGGAACACTGACTAATGGGCAAATGGGGAGGATGGCATAGGAACAGGAGCTGTTCTCATGTAATGCTATAAGGAAGGATATGTATCGTAGACTCATAATAGAACCTATTGCATGTCATATCCTTGCAAAAGCTCCTCAATTCGTTTGAGGTCTTAATCGAGAAATGTTATTGAGCTTTTAATCGCTTGGAGGGGTGCTAGAGTGGGTAAGAAGAAAAAGTGCATATGGTCTATGATTCCTCTTGATGTGGACTGTTTGGCATGAGAGGAATTCGAGATGTTACGAAGGGGTCTAAAAGCCTTTGTTTAAAACTATAAGTTTTGTGGTTAGTAATTTTATAGTTGGGACAAGGGAGAATGTAATCCTTCCCTTGGTCATTTTCTAGATTGTTTTGAGTTGTTCAATTCACATGGAGGTGTACAGGGCCCTTTTTTTTTCTTTTTTTCTTTTTTTCTTTTTTTTATACAGTTGGCATTCCCTTAATGCCTTATTTTATATAATTATTTTCTTATAAAAAAAAAGGTCTTAACAACCATACCTGGCTGGTTCCTCTGGCATATCCTGTCTTTGATGCTTAGAGGAGGAAAGCCTTTTCCATTTTCCAATGGTTTTGGACAATGGGAGGAAGAAACCTTACAGTCATTAGCTGCCGTGATAGCTTTCCTAACATCTTCTCCTACCAAGGCCTATTTTACATGGACTTGGATTCGTGCATCTAAAAGTGCGTGACCTTCCTAAAGGTCTTAGGATATTGGGTAGGTCCAAAGAGTAGGTATGGGTACAGGGAGGCATTCTGAAGACATTTGTATTGTTTAATGGCGTAATGGATAATATTCCTATACTGTCTGCTATAAAGTATTTTAAGCTGTACTTGAAGTCTAAGGGGATGGAACAATATATTGAATTCCTAGTATTTCCTTTCTTTGCAGAAGGTTAAAGAGCTTTCTTTTCTAGCTAATGTAAGCTTCTTTTTCTTCAAATATCGAAATGAACCAAATTGGTTGATCTCGGACAACACCATTTCTTAAGGGTCGAATGTCTGACACGGGTACTTACAGACATTTTGAAGAGTCCATGTAGTCCTGGATGAAGATACTATTGCCTGTTGTATGGGCTGCATTGATTTATTGTGTAGTCTTTGTTCATGGATAGAACATTGAAGACATGCTTTCCCAAAGTTCCTTCGTTTCGTCTCCATTTCAGATTGTTGTAGCTAGGAAAATGGAAAAAAGAAAGGAATAGAGTTTCTGGGTTCTGCCTTATATCTTTCAAAGAAGGAACAGCAATAACCACCAAAACAACACGGGAAAATAGTTGTCGGTGTTCAGGCATTTTCTTTTATCAATAACTGAGTTTTCAGCTCATAGTCAGCTACCTGTATCTAGTCCATGTGAAAAATACAAATTGGCATAATGCAAGAGAGAGCTCTGAGCCAACACTAGGTCCTTAATTCTGCAGTATTGTTTATGACTTGCATTACTTTCTATCAATAAGCGTTGATGTTCCTGTTACTGAATCATCTTAAGTAGTCCTTATTCTATATTTTTTGAATTGGATGCCTACTAGGTTCTCTACAGACCACTTTGCTCCATGTTCACAATGTTTTATTGTGGTGGTGTTGGACTGTTGGGTTTTCTAATTGTTGATCTATCCATTCAGTTAGTTTTTGATGCAATCTTCCCCCAGTTCTCATTTTTTTGTCGGATTGTCAATTCCATAGTTCTAATTGTAAAAAATGCAATGTTAGGTCTGTTGATTCTTTTCTCCATGTTCTGCAGCTGATATTAAACAGGGTTCTCATGCTGGGTTCACAGAGTCAGACGATCATTGGCAGGCCCATATTGCCTGATGCTGCAGTTCACGCAGTTGTTGAGGAGCATGTAAGAGGGATACTTTAAATGTCGTAGTTTATTTTGGTTCTAACTTCGATTGTGTTAGCCAATCGTGGGTAAAGCCTTTTCCATGAGACATTAGCTTCATGGTTTAACTTCTAATTAACCTTGTAGGAAATAGAAGCTTGTGCATGCTGATACTATAAACCCTCTTCATCTTACTAAGTACTGATGAAATGGTGAATCTGGCTGCACAAATTAGGAATGTTCGTCGATTGAAAACAATGAAACAATGAATGTCCAAAAGTGGAACTTCTGAAGATGAGAAGGAAACTTGATATTTGTGGAAAGGGATTGTCTGAGTTGGATGAGTGACAAATATAGGACCGATAAATGGTACAACTAGGATGTACCATTTTCTGAAGTAAACAGAAGTGGTAGATTGGGATGAAAGTTCTACGATTTGGGGGCAATAGATTAATGGCATTTTGGATTAGGTGAAGCATAATTTTTATTAATTTAATGTTATGAAGACCAGTTCTTGTGAACCTTTTCTCTGAACGCACTTGGAGTTTAGATCAGGATTATATTTATGATCAATTTCTAAGACACTGACACTCATAAAGCAGAGCATATACAAAGAAGGCTGCGCGTTTGAAGGTTTGACCTAAAAGAGAAGTTATTAGGGTTGTTGTCTTTTATGCGTGAATTAATTTCTCTGGAATATCTCCATGGCTTCCCCCCAGAGAATGTAATTTTACGTAAGGATTTGTAGTTCCTTTTCCATACCAAGCAACCTGAAAACCTCTCTAGGAACTCACATTTTGCCTTGAATGTGAGATTTATTACTGTTCATATGGTATATACTATATCCTGACTTGCTCAACCCGTCATAGCAAATAATAGTTGCTATAGTCATTGTTCACTCTGTTATGGATCTTAGTGCAGTGCCTATGAGTTTCATGTTGACTGTTAGTGGACATGATCTGTCATGTTGATGGGAAATGGCAGCACCCGATAAAAGGCTATAGAAGACGTGGATTGGAGGGTTCTAAGGCCCAAGCCTTAATTTGGCATATGTTGGATGATGTGGGCCCTACCTGGGATATTAATTAGGCATTGGCTGGAACATTAAAGGCTGTGACTTTTCATGAGCCTTGGGTCTTTTCATTTAGGGAAGTTTGACCACATATTTAATGCATTCATCCTATCCAGTCATCTAGGGAATATGAATAGTTATTTGCATTCACACATTCATTCTACCTAGACCTATTGGGAATAGGAGTAGTTATTTGCATTCTAGTGTTTTGGAGTCTATATAAGTCCTGTAATTTCAAGAGCTTGAATCATGATTGAATGAATGAAAAAATTAGCTTTAAGCTTATTGATTGTGTGATGCAATCTCATTCTTTGGTGTGATGCTAAAGAGGCCTTAGGTGTGATGCCTTTGGTAACCTAGGTGTGAGGCCTAGATCTATCTTCCTCTAACTTTTCTCTTCTTCTTACAAAATACTGTTCATGTTTACTGTTCACAGCCCCACAAACAGTCTCCTTCCCTCGTGTTTGATCATACTTAGCCCTATTCCAAACCTGTCCTGCATCACATGTCCGTTAGCTAAAGAGTAATACAGATACTGCCTGTGCGTTGAATTTGCCTGTTGGTCTATATATTTGATTTTATTTTCCTTGCCAGGCTTTAGATGCCAAAGTAATTATATTCAAGAAAAAGAGAAGGAAGAACTATCGCCGAACCAAAGGGCATAGGCAGGTAAGTCAGATGAAGCTTACAACTTGCTGCATTCAGAGGGAGAGAGAAGATTGTTAATTAGTTGTGTCTAACACAAGGTTGTCTTCTTAGGAACTAACTAAACTGAGGATCACTGACATTCAAGGAATTGAAAAGCCAGAACCAGTTCCAACTAATAAGCCCGAAAAGACAGCCGTCAAGAAGCTGGAAAAGACATCTGTTAAGAAGCCAGAAAAAGTTGCTGTTGCAGTTTAGGAAATATTTCGCCCATAGGCAAGTTTCTCTGCATTGTAAGGACTTATATTTTTTGGATTCAGATGCTACTTGAAATAGCATTTGCAAGATGAACATCATTAATGTCATCTTAGGCAAATCTTTTTGAGTCATGTTGTTGGCTAGAATATATGACGTGAGTATGTACTTCTCTTTTTCTTTTCCATTGTCTTTTTGGATGTGGGTATGTATTTAGTTGTGCTAATGTACAACTCTGGGAACCTTGAGCATTGTTTTCCCCCTCTGAAATAGAATAATGAGTCAACTTTTACAGCACTGGGTCTTTTTCTCTTCTTGCTCTTGTATTTTAATTGCTAATGTTATCGCAACTCCATGCGGGTCCCATTTTGCGTCACATGAGGTGAGGGTCACACGAGAGGATCCAACACTCTGGATGTATGAATGTGGGTACGGTTTTGTTCATTTCCTTTTCTAATGTGGGTTGGTATTAGATGTGCAAAATGTGGGACTCTGGGATGCTTGACCATTCTATTTCTCCCTCTCAAATTGAATAATTTTCCAGTTTTGGTTCTTGCACTGGGTCTTTTTTGTTGCTATTCTTGTATTTAATTGCTAATGTTATGCCTACTCTGTGCACCAGAGATTTATTTTATTCTGAAATGACCTATTTGATTTTGGAATTTTGTGAAGGAAATAACAATTGGCCAAAATTCTCAACTGGGTCCAACTTTTGGAGGTCTACTCCTTTTTTGGTGGAAGTTGATCACATTCACATCTTGTGGTAGCGGTTCCTTTTGACATTCTTTTATTTAGCCATTTTTTTAATAAAAAGTTTAGCCAATTATGTGATTGAGACTTGTGTTGATTTGTAGTTCAAGAAATCTGAAATCAGAAGAAACATAGGCAACTAAAAGAGACTGCCCCTACCTTTCTTTTGTGCTGCACATGATTTTTGTTGCTTGAGAACTGTTTGAAACATATGGATAGAATTTTCGTTTGACCGAAAAAAAAGAGAGAAACATATGGATAGAGACAATGACATGGCATCCCATCTTTGATCATCTCCTACTAGCAACAGTGAGAGGTACTCCCAGCGGGCCAGCCTCCTTTAGTTAGAAACTGATTTTTTTTTAAGGAGTTAGAAACTGACATTTGCATACATTTTCTTTTCTTAAAGAGGTCTTAGGTTTGAATTTCAAGGAATTGAACGGTGGTGAATTTACATTACTCACTTTTCGTTGAAGTTGCCATCTCTCGAACCATTACTTCATATATATATTTAGGACGCGAGAACTACATGACTACTAGTAGCATGTATCACCTCTTTGATGGACCCTCAACTTCATTTGGATCAAAAAAAAAAGTCTGGGAACGTAACTTTGCAACACGTATAATTTGGGACGCGATTATGTTTACAACTGTTCGATATATCTGACACACATGCATTGAACGAGATTCTCAATCGATTTTGTAGAAGAGATCTTCATGATTGATACATTAAATTCCCAACTCATTTGACCACATGGTGGACCCAATGGCCTCCTTTGTTGATTTTTATTCTCCTCACTTTTCTCATCGAGATTCATTCTCTCTATGTGTATGATGCATCTTTACCAATAGTATGGTTTGTGAACCTACTAAATATTGCGAATGGGTTTTGTCCCAGTTGGTAACTTTTGTCCTCTCCTATGTAGGAGGCCATGGTTCGAGTCCAGTTATGGGCGTTTGGATTTGAGGATTATGGATAGCATTTGAAACCCTTTGAGAGTGTGGATTAACCTATCAACACCTCACTAATCCCGCGGCATGTATACAATATTGAATTATTATTATTTTTTACTAAATATTGGTAGATGGAGAAAATCCGTCCACTCACAAACTAAGTGCTATTAAGTGGACTCACTTTCTGTGCCACCGAAACCCCTCTCCACCTATGCATTTAACACTTTCCTAAAAGCTATGTTTTGAGTGCTTCCACTTTGTTTTTTTTTTTTTTTTTTTTTTTTACACATATGGCTGTGGTGGTAATGGAATCTGTAGTCACAATATATAGTCCCTCCGCTTTCTCCAAACGCCAAATAGTCCTTCATTGCCACATACTAATCTAGGTTTACTAGTTTGGACGGTTTTTTTTTTTTTTTTTTTAACTTAGGTGTCAGGGTTGCTTACGAGGACCTCGACTGATCCTGGGGGCTCAATTCCGCTGCCCACTTTCGGATAGTCCAATTAAAACCGGAGCAAAATTTCATATGGGCTAACCCCAAAGGCCACACTTGGAAGGTTTTAAACCTGAGATCTTAGGAGGGGGCAATCTCGTAAGGGGAGTTTCGACAACTTTGTTAATGCATTTTGAGTAATGGTTTGTCAACTATCACCTTTGGTTTTGCTTTGAATCTTCTCCACTGAAGTAATCTCTCTCTCTCTCTCTCTCTCTCTCTCCACATTTAACATGGTTTATATAACTCCTCTTTAAGCATGGTTAACATAGTGCATGCACATTGCTGTTCTTACTAATGGATCTCTAGGTGTCCAGCTTGTTACCTTCAACTAGAAATGGTGATGCATATATGTGTCTGTAATTCAGGGCCTCTTCTTTTGGATAAGATTAGACATAGATTTAATTACGAAGTACTTCAAAACTCATTTTCAGCGTGTGAATGCAATAATTGCTCGATAGATAGATATTGCTTGGACTAGTAATCTAAAAAAAAAACCAAACAGGTATAGAACACCTTGGACGATATAATTTTGATAATTGGATTCCTCCCTATACTTAATTTGAATTATGTATTACTCTGAGCAAAAAAAACGGTTTAAGGGAAGAGCCAAAGTCGTGAATTTCCCAAGTGAACTCCTCCATGCTTTTTCTTTGATCATACGATAAAATAAAATACTGATCAGAAAATAAAAATAAAAATAAAAATAAAGAATATAACAAGGCAAACTTGTAGATACTCTCCTGGCGCACTCATACTGAGAGTAGTTGAAGAAAAGTTGCCAAGGAAACTTTCGGCAAGCGGACATGAGAAACTTTACGAGTGTGTCCTCCCTGAGGTCACATGTCTATGTGGCCAAACATTCCAAATCTTAGGGCTACTGAAGGATTTGTCCAGTCGTCAACTTCAGGACTCCAGAATTAATTGAGGTGCACATAAACTGGTTCGGATATCCCGTTGTATATAATTAAAAAAAAAAAAAAAACTCATGGTCAACTCCAGAATTAATTGATGAACTCCAGAATTAATTGATGAACTTATGCTGATCTGAATTGGATGCCCAATTTACTGAATGGGGTGGAATATGCCGCTGAAATATGCCACTGCTATTCTCTCTTGGAAGTTATTTCAAACCTAATGATTCCCTACCTTACAAAAGGTTTCAACCTGCTGACTTGTCAAGTGCATGGGATTCGGATGAGGATTTAACGCGTATTGTTGTGCTACTATCAGGAAAAGATTTTTAAGGTGAAGCATTATGCGTGTAATCTAGGTCTATGAATCTTGAAATTTGGGTGTGTTGTTCGGGTTGATTTCTTGTCAATCATTGGAGCTTGTTTAGCTTATAGTTGTCGTGGTGCATGGTGCCAATCTAGAGAGATGCTACTCTTGTTGTACTTCTTTCATTATTAATATAAGTTCCTTTTTTCGCCGTTCAAAAAAAAAAAACTAGTGATCCACCTTTGTGAATCAAGAAAAGAGGAGTGACACTTCCACCAAACTTGTCCACTTTTTTTTATAATGCATGGTGGAAGTTTGAAACACTAATCCACATGCATCGGCTAAGCTACTCCGATGGAGGATATTATTTTTCCTGGTACTTCTTCAAAGCTCATTTGACTTCTACTTTTGTTTGGTTGAGTGGGAGGAGCCTAATATTTTTCCCTAGGCATTTTGACATGGGCATTGATATTATACTTTCTTGAACAAACAGTTAAAAGAGAAAAAGAAAAAGGAAGAAGGGGCCACTTTCAAGAAAACAATTTGGGTGTGGATGGAATTAGCTAGGCTATCTCCAATGGCATCATCAAAAATGGATAATCGAAAATTGCCACATCAACTTTTGATTATTCATTTAAGATAAGAGATTGATAATGTTAACAATGTAGAGGTTCACAATGACATAACTAAAATTGAATAACTAAAACTTGCCACATCACTTTTTTAAACTACAAAAAACAAAAAACTGTGAACATAAGAAAATATTTTTTCTAAAAATAGTTTTGAAACTAATAAAAACTATTTATTAGAAATAGAAAATAGTCTTTGAATTCTTTTCCAAAAAAAATAGTTTTAAAAAAAAATAGAGAGGATGTTTTTTTGTAATGATAAGTGTATTTAATTGAAAATATGTGGAGTTCACTAAATTTAGTTATTGGCAAAAGGTTGGTTAATTTTGGTTATCCAAAATCCAAAATTTGATTATTTTTAAGGAGGTTGCTAAGTTAAATTATACCATTGTGAGCCATATTTTGCACAAATATTATTAACTTTAGAAACCGATTACTTTTGATTATATCATTGTGGATAGCCTTAGGTAGAATAATTTGTGTGTTGTGGAGAGATATGGGAAGAATACAATACACTGAAAAACAGATTCGCCAAACAGATTTGCTACTACACCAAGGCTGTTGGAGGTAGCATCGGTGTTTGTCGCACGGGACAAAACGGCTAGTCCACGGTTATCGGAACATCACCCAATTAAGATTGCATTAGTGAATTGAACTTACATCTACTTTTTTCTCACACAAGAGAACAATATCATAAGTACAACTATATGGATTATGGAAAAATGTGTGTAAAAAAGAAACATGAAGATTGTCAACTATATACATTATTAACAGGAGAGAACTTGGAGCTGCACGAGAATTCAATGCACATCTGTGATGGTATGAACTAGCCACACTAATTACTGCATTGTCCAAATTCGATGATGGTTGCCCCGGAAGACCCTCCGGATGGCCAACTTCGTTCGCAGAAAATTACCAACACAATGCTTGCACAAAATACGCATCTTAATTTATGTAGTCATTTACAATAACAGGCTAGAACATCAGTATATAAAAATATAAATCATCTTTAGTACTTTTGTACATAATCTTGCACAGTAGATTTGTAATATCTTTGATTGAGAATACATTAATCATGCGACTGAGAATGTATATTGTCATAGAAAGATACTTAGAGAGTTTAAAGACAGAAGCTCCCAAGCTCAACAAGAATATGATCCGAATTTTAGGGTCCTTTTTTTACGGTAAAGCTACATAGAGACCCCCTCAATATACATTTTTCTCACAGTGACCCCTAACATTTAAAATTACTTATACAAACCCTCTCAACTATATAAAATAAAAAATTGACTAACTCTGTTAACGGAATGAGGGGAAATGATGATTCTACCCCTAAAAAATTGCCCACATTGACCCCCTCGTCTATAAAAATTATCCATGCTGACCCCTTTATCTTAACGGTCTTTTTGACAGATGGGTGTTGATTGATTAACGGTTATAGTTGAGGAGAGTATGTATTGGCAATTTTAAATGTTAGGAGATCTTCGTGAAAAAAAGTGATAGTTGTTGAGGGGGTCTCCGTGTAATTTCAAATTTCTCCAACTGGTACCACCCCACCCCAGAGCCAAATCTGTGTGTAATGAAAGGTGATGGACACCCTTGTGATCACGAAAGGTCAACAGCATTAGGACTAAATTCAGCGCACACACAAGAAAGTGCAAAGCGCATGTGATCCACTAAGAGACGAGAAAACCAAGTAAAAAGCTCGAAAGCTACCTACCTGGTTTTATTGTTTTTATTGAAGTGGAAAAGAGATGCGTAGTTAATTAGGAAAGAGTCATTTTCGTTGCCTGTAACTTTTAATAGTGTGAGATTTCCTTTCCAAGTTAAGAGTTTTGTTGTTGATAGACTGGCCGGAGTGAGTAGTCACTCTTAAGGATTGCACCAAAAGAATGGAATATGCTTTGGTTCTTAACACCAAACACATGAATATACCTTTTGCATTTTTGGAACATAGTTGGGTATTTGTCGGTGCGGATCTAGAATTTCGTTTAATGAAAAATCTTGGCTACAAGGGTTTGTTTGGTTCTTGTGGAGAAAAAAAGAAGAAGAAAGGAACGGAGAGTTAGAAAAAATTATCTTCTATTGTTGGTTTGGACTTTGGAAAGAAAGAAGACAGAAAATAATAATAATAAAAAATCTAGAATTGTGCACAATATCAATTTTCTCTCCTTTTCCTTGCATTTTCTTTTCTTTTCTCACTTTCCTCAAGTTCCAAACATATCGTAAGTGACCATTGGCAGAGTCAGTTTTTTTTTTTTATAATTAAATTCAGCCATTTGAGTTTTTATAAAACCGTATTAATTCATAAAAGAATTAATCTCGAGATATCGTTGTTGTACACCATCTAATGACACGTAATTTTTGTAGTACGCTCATGCTCTTAATTCTTTTTTTTTCCGTACGAGTCTTAATAATATGATATGTTTTCCGAAGTTACTTTCGCGCTCGTGCTTGCACATTATTTGACTCAGCTCTCCATGGCAGAATCCAAACAAAAGTTGACAAACGTTGCTTGGTGGGTGTTCAAAGAAGAAACATGTGTGCATTTAGAAGCCAACCACTTGATGTATGTACGTACAGTCATTCATACGAGGAGGGAGAATGATACTGTTGGTATATTCTGGCCCTATCGGATCATGATTTGCTTATATCTAATTGGATACCAAATGAAATGAAAAAAGCACTCAGAAAATAATACTCCAGCGTCTCAACAGAGAGAGAGAGAGAGAGAGAGAGAGCTTGAAGAGTGAGAAAGAGAATACTACTATTTTGCCATGTTCGGTTATGGGTTGACAGAAGGAGTTTGTGGAGGGATTTGGCCTCTCTGAACTCCCAAGCCCCTCCTCCTGTTAGTCTCTAATTTCAGATATTTTTTTCTGAGAAAACTGAAAGAAAGTGTGGGGAAGAGGAAGAAAGTTGGTGGGTCCCCCTGTATATATATCCCTGATTCAAGTTCTGGGTTTGGTTCCATTTGATCAGCTTATGGTCCACTTTGAATGGTACAAATCTCTACTCTCAACAAATCCACATAATTCTATATAATAGTTGATGGGTTTGTATTGTGAGCATACATATAGTTCTTCGAATTTCTCGTAGGAACGGATGAGTATAATCCTTCAAGAAGGTCTGGGTATTTTGTGATGAGTTTCGTTTCTGTTTTTTGTCTAAGTTCTTGGAATTAGAATTATTTGAACTTGAAATGTTTTGTTACTCTGCGGATTTTTTTATTCAAAGTTATCGTAGAATTTGATTCAATCGGATTATTTGCTTATTTATGTATCATCAGGTGGATTATGTATTTGAAGTTTGCATTGTGTTGGAATTGAAATGAATTTTGGACATTTGTGGAGGAATTAAAACATGAATACGTAATGAAACTTGAATTGCTTTGAGTACATGTTTGGTTTGAAAAGGGTATACCAAATATAATAACTGTAATTGAATTGGACAAAATTATTGCTGATATTCTTTCCCTCATATAGGAACATGAAAAATTGAAAGTCTCGAAATCAGGTCACATGTGATTTGTCAAATCCACCTAAATTTGTTTTGATATACTTTTATTCTCGATTTCGATGTCATGTTAAAGGTTTTTAATTTAGGATCAATTAAGCAATGGAAACTAGGGGGACCACTGGTTCAGCGAACAAAAACTCAGACTACTAACCTCTAGGTCTTTCTTTGAATCATAACCTCTAGGTTGTGAGATTGAGTTTGGAAATGTTAGGTTTGTAGTACTTTTCAATTGAGCAGTGGAAACTGCATTACTTGGTATTATCTTTCATTGCATAACAACTTAACTTATTGAAATTTTGATACTGGTTTTGTTGCAGGTCTAATGTTATATCATGAAGTGTGTACAATTGCCATCTTGACTCATGAAAAATAGAGACAGTTCAAACCCGAAGTACCTTTGTTTCATTTACTGTTTCTGTCGGGTGGCTTAACTTCATATTCTTAATCCCAGCTTCTGTTGGTTAAATTTACCTTTGAGACCAGGCAAATCTCCTTTGGCAATAGCGAATTCCTTCAGAAAGCACAAATAGGGAAGGGAAAAGAAATAGTTAGGACTAGTAGGCAATATATATTGGTAGCTGTAGATCCTGCTCTTCGGGCAAATCTCCTTTGGCAAAGCGCACAGTTTCTCTGTTGAGAGATCACTGCAGCAATAAGGAACCATTTGGCATTGTAGCTTTTTGAGGATTATAATTCTCCTTCTAGTGGAAATTTCAGTCCATTTGTTGGGCAAATCTCCTTTGGCAATTAAGAGTCTTTCAGTAGACTCCATTTAGCTCAATTTGGGCAAATCTCCTTTGGCATTATCTCCAGTTTTCTGGAGATATTATCTAGATCTCTGCATTGTAAGAGCAGATTGATCGAAAGATATAGGTTCATATTTGAAGATTCACGGTGATATACCATTTATCATTTGGTGTCACACAATTAGCCGGATCATTACCACAATACATCCATCCCAAGCAACGTTGTTTCGGAAAGGGGAAAGGTGTTGGTTGTTGAAGATTGTTGGACAAGGAACAATTGAAGGTACTACTTTTTGCTCACATACTTTACAATGATGGTACTTTGTTTAGTAATATGAATATCATAAATTCGTAATATAACCTTGAGTTAAGCTATTAATTGCTCAAAGTTGCTGCTGAATACAGGTTATTAATTTTGGGTAATATTACTCATAGAAGTTTTTGTTCTCTAAAACTTTCAGCAGTGCTTATGTCTTAGATGTTGGTAGTTTTGGTTCACTCCTATTATTGTAATGTAATCTTCGCCTTCAGGCTTTGAATGAAATATGCAATTGCTGTTGATCAAAAAAAATATTCCTTCTCTCTTCAAGCACCCCTGTCAAGTTATTATTATGCACTCAAGATATTTTGGGGATATAGCATGGTTTGGTGATCAGGAATTGCTCTAGAGACCACAGGTTGACTACTTGCTCAACAGTTAAAGGCCTCTTTCCTTTTTTTCCCCTAAAGTTCTGCAAATGCTTAGCTAATTTAATGCCTTCATTGCAGATATATTCTGATAGTCATCCAAATGATGGATTCGTCGAGTGAGTTCGATAGTTTCAGTGAGAGCAGCAGCAGTGAGGAGCAAGATGACATTGGAACTATGTATGGGGGCCATGCCTATACCATTCTGTCAAGCCTTGAGGAAACCATTGGAAAGATCGATGATTATCTCTCTTTTGAGAGGGGATTCATACACGGTGACATTGTTTGCTCCGCAACTGATCCTTCTGGACAGATGGGCAAAGTGGTCAATGTCGATATGCTTGTGGACTTGGAAAATCTTCACGGTGAAATAAAAACTGAAGTAAAGTCGAAAGAAATTCGAAAGATCCGGTCCCTTTCGGTGGGGGATTATGTTGTGCAGGGTCCGTGGCTTGGAAAAGTGGATAAAATAGTTGATAGTGTCACCATCTTGTTTGATGATGGCACGAAGTCTGAGTTTACCACAATGGGACTGGAAAAGGTCATTCCTCTTTCTCCTGACTTACTTGAAGATTCGCAATACCCTTACTATCCTGGCCAGAGGGTTCGTGTTGAGCTTTCTACTGTTTCCAAAACAGCTAGATGGTTATTATGTGGTACTTGGAAGGTAAAACGAGATGAAGCAACTGTTTGTGCCATGGAAGCAGGTTTGGTATATGTTGATTGGATTGCTTGTGCTATGGGTTGTTGCGAGAGGGGCCCCGCTCCACCAGTTTTGAACAATTCGAAAAACTTGACCTTGTTGTCATGTTTCTCTCATGCCAACTGGCAGCTTGGCGATTGGTGTATGCTTCCAACAGTTGACCATAATGGTGTTATGGATCAGATTTTCCTTGAGCAATCTGAAAAAGTGTTCAATCAAAGGAGTCAAAGGACAAGTCCAAATTTTCAAGAAATCTCTGTTATTGGGAAGATAAAAACAAAAGTAGATGTTCTATGGCAGGATAGAAGTCAGTCAATGGGAGTAGACTCCCACTCTCTAATTCCAATCAATGCTATCGATGCTCATGATTTTTGGCCCGGGCAGTTTGTTGTGGAAAAAGGTACCTGCGACGATCAAGATGGTCCTAGTAGCAAAAAATGGGGTGTTGTGAGAAGCGTGGATGCCAAAGAACGGACTGTGAGGCTAAAATGGGAAAGTCTTGGGATAAACCAAGTGAATGATTTGGTGGGAGAGCAGATGGAGGAGACTGTGAGTGCTTATGAACTGGTAGAACACCCCGAGTATTCCTTTGGTATTGGTGATGTAGTGTTTCAACAGGAAAAGAAAGTGGGTAATGTGGATTGTGGTGAACAAAATGTTTTCTCAAACAATTGTTATGCAGCCTGTATTGGAATTGTTATGGGCTTCAAAGATGGGAATGTCGAGGTGAAATGGGCAAACGGTCCTACAACCAAGGTACATCTTGTTGTTGACGATTTACTTAAACGCTAGTTATATTTAATTTATTATGGCCCTAAATATGGTTCTTTTTGATGATTTTGTACATTTGGATGGAACATTTGTTAGTTTCCTCCGGTAGAAAGGATCTAAGAAATGGATAATACTAGTACCTCTGCAAAAGGGAGTGCCTTGTATGCCTTACAATGTTAGGTTGTTAGCGTACATTGTTAGTAATTCCTATCTTAATAGTATATTTGTGTAATTGATACATATTGGTAGTTAGCCTTGCTTTTCTTTCTCTATATTGTTGAAACATTTTTTAGGTCCATTAGTGGCATTTATGTTTGTGAGGATGCATGATTGAGTCTGCGGCATTTGTGGAATATAACGCACTTGTTGATATGTCAGTGTTTTGCAAGCTTATCGTTATTTTAATGCTTTGGATAAAATTTCCAGGTTGCACCTTATGAAATCTTCCGAATGAATAAATATGAAGGTTCATCTCCAACTCCTGTGCTTCATGGGGAAAATGCTGAACAAGTGACCCAAGAGATGACCGAGTATGATAAACAACCTTTGCATCCCAAGGGGAAGGTGATTCTCTCTCTCTCTCTCTCTCTCTCTCTCTCCATTTGTGTGTGTGTGTGTAGACGCAGCTAAATATATTTCATTTTTATACTTGTGTATAAATATATGTACAAATATTTATGTGAACTATTGTTTAACTTTCTAACGAAAGGAGTGAAATTGCAACACATTTATGAAGATACTTACATTATGTAAGAACATATCTAACGGAAGGAGTGAAATTGAGCTATACTTCTGAAGGAAATTGAAGCAACAATTATGTCCATTCGGTAGTCTCCAACACCTAACTGTTACATGATTTCAAGTTTCCATTTGTCATCTTGTCTCATCCAGGCACATGAATGGAGCATAATGAAATTACTGAACTGGGGTTCAATCCCTTTTTGTGGGACTTATTATAAATTCAGGAATCTAGTTACAATCATGAACCAACTGCTATAAGACCACCTACTAAAAACTAAAATTTCAATTTTAATGCTCAGGATTTTTTGGACTCTGGTTCCCATTCCCTCCCTCAAGCTGCTATTGGGATTTTGAATAGCATTATGGGGAGTCTATATGGATCCCTAGGTTCCACATCAGTCTCATATACCTCTGACCTTGCTTTAGAAAAGGGAAAGAACTTGGAGTCTAACAGAGAGGAAAATATGCCGGGATCTTGCAACCTATGCACTGAGGGACCAGCAAATTTGCAGCAACCCTTCAATATTGAGGAAGAGAGAGCCCCTTCATTCACATCAGATAGAGCATACCCACAACTGTTTAAGCAGTTTGATATGGTTACTGGTTGCTTGGACCACCACTTTGTTGACGGTGCTGGCAAGGGATTGACCTTATCTCAGGTAAACCACAATCCATGTACTCCTTTCAAAAGTTAGTTAATGCATACAACAAAATGGCATCACTGGTTTTTGCTCCTTCGTTTCTCCCTAGGTAAAAAGAGGTTGGCTGAAAAAGGTTCAGCAAGAATGGAGCATGCTGGAGAAAAATCTTCCTGGTATATTAGTTTATGTTAGTTTACAATGTAATCATCATCCTGGTAGGTTATCTTGGTTATTGTTTTGGAATTTTAAAACTTTGTGCATGAAATCGTTCACAAAACAACAATCTCATTAGATGTGTAATCGAAACTCTTAAATTGAAGAAAAAGAGAGAGAATAGAATGGAGAAGTTGAAAATCTGTAAAAGCAACCAAATTGCGTATGTTATTGTCAAGAATTATAGCCATGATATAAATTTTTATGAAGATTGCAATATGCAATTTTTGGTCGCTAGCTCTTGCATATGAGATTTGGAAGGCTATGTTTTGTAACTTTTGCAGAGACGATTTATGTCCGTATCTATGAGGAAAGGATGGATTTGATGCGGGTAGCCATCGTTGGTGCATCTGGAACTCCATACCATGATGGACTTTTCTTCTTTGATATTTTCCTTCCTCCCGAATATCCTCAAGAGCCACCTGTGAGTAGTCTAGAATTGCACATGGCACTCTAACAGCACAAAGTCAATTTTGTCTTGAAATCTTTTGAAAACCCTGTTTGGTTGATGTTTGTGGACATTACTTTTATGCAGTTGGTGAACTATAAATCCGGTGGTCTACGTGTCAACCCTAACTTGTATGAGTCCGGAAAAGTTTGTCTTAGTCTCCTAAATACTTGGACGGGCAGTGGAACTGAAGTATGGAATCCAGGGAGCTCCACTATTCTCCAAGTTCTCCTATCCCTTCAGGCTCTCGTGCTTAATGAAAAGCCGTACTTCAACGAAGCTGGATATGATAAGCAGGTGGGAAGAGCAGAGGGGGAGAAGAACTCTGTGAGCTACAATGAAAATGCATTTCTTGTTAGCTGCAAGTCCATGTTGTACCTACGACGCAAACCACCCAAGGTACAATATTTATCTCTAGAGTCTGCAGTCATTTCATTATTGAACTGCAATTAACAGTAATATATCTGGACTAGTGGACTGTAATAAAAATCTTGACAACAGTGGAAAATTTCGCATTATATAAATCTTTGAGCTTTGATCAGAGTGCCATTTTTATGGTAGGGGTCACTTGGATATCCTTCTAGACGAATCCAAGATTCGATTGATTTTAGGTCTAGTCTATTTTGCATGTGCAGTATCATTTCTCAGTCTTTCAATAAATGAGATCACATCTGCTTGGTTTTTATTTCCGTTCATTACTTCACTCTTTTTTCCCTTTCCAATTATGTGATTTGTTTTTATAATGAAAGCACTCTAAGGGTAATCATTGCCATTTATTTGTAAACAGAAACTGGGAGGATAATCTGTTCTTATGAGATGTTGAAAAGTCCATTGCATCCAACTAACCAGTTTAGTTGATTCTAACATTTGAGATATAATTTTAACGAGTTAAACAACGCATTCCAATTCTAAATCACTCTGCCAAATCGCCAAAGCCCTACCCATTTGACGAAGACCGATATGACATTAAAGGTTTAATGCATCTTTTTCATGAGTTTTGAGTAGTTTCTTTCTTCCTTGATGCAGCATTTTGAGGCATTGGTGGAGGAACACTTCAGCCAGCGGTCCAAAGACATTTTGTCTGCTTGTAAAGCATATATGGAAGGCGCTCCAGTTGGCTTTGCTTTTGGATACCGAAACAGCGAGCAAGAAAATCAACAGGGGAGTTCTATGGGGTTCAAGATCATGCTTTCTAAGCTCTTTCCTAAGCTTGTCGAAGCATTTGCTATTAAGGGTATAGCTTGCAGTCAATATGTTGATTCTGCAATATGATTGTGATGCTGTGGTGATACGTATACACTGATGGTGTAGACACTCCTGGCTTGTATAAAACCACTGTGTGCCTGGTGAAACACTTGATTTCAAGTTTTCCTCTTGTATGATTGTTCGTATGGGACTACATTTGTAAAATGGGTGAAAATGCTGCTGCAGCTGGATACGTGTATAGCATGTGATCTGTATCATCTGACATCTTTAAACAGAAGTCGGATTGGCGTGTTGGACACTTTGTAGTTATCTATTCATAGAATTTAAACTTTGCTTAGGCTTGGGTCAATGAATTTTTTCTTTTGGAGGCGGCATGCTAAAGCCTGACCGACAGAGGGGGGGCGTTTACGGGCCCAGTGTTTACCCCAAAGTGGGTCCAATGCGGTCCTGCGGCTCCTGCCCAGAGCGAGTTCTCGGATTACCGAAAGAAAAAATGATAGTGATGCTTACTAGTGTTGGACTGATTTTATAAGAAAGCGTTCACTTTATTGTTGGTTAGTTTACACATCATGAATATTTTTGGCAGCCATACATTTACGTTGTCTAAACAAGTAACTAGCCGAAACATTTTGTCGTGTTTTCCTGGTGTCTGGCTAATGTATCTGGACTGATTTCGTCTATCCTTCCTTTCATCGAAAAGGAAGACTAGGAACGACGAGAACTATACTCTAGTTTTAAAAGTACACGGTGAGTCAATCTCAAGTGCGCCTTCACCAAGTTGGGCTGGGTTCAAGTGTTTGGGGAGTGTTGGTGAAAGAATTTAGAGAGAGATAGAATTGAGCGTGAACTTTTCTCTTTTTCTTTCATTAACAGAGAAACAAGGGAATATATACAACTCTACAATGCAAATGACTAAAGAACCTCTATGTATAAAGAATCTAACAAATAACACCCTAGCTGAACAAACTGACTAAATGAGACATGTCTCATTACATGTAAACTGATATATTCTAACAGAAATTGATATAATCTAACACTCCCCCTTAAGTTGGTGCATAGATATCGATCATGCCCAACTTGGAGAGGATACAATGAAGCACCTTACCACTAAGACCTTTAGTAAACACATCAGCTAATTGGTCCTCGGATTTTACATAAGGCATGCATATTACATTACTGTTCAGCTTCTCTTTGATAAAGTGTCTATAAATCTCTATATGCTTTGTCCGATCATGTTGAACAGGGTTATGAGCGATATTGATAGCAGCCTTGTTATCACAGTACAGCTTCATAGGACTGTGATCAACAATTCCCAAATCATGCAAAAAGGTTTGAAGCCATAAAAGCTCACACACACCATGTGCCATGGCTCTATACTCAGCTTCTGCACTTGACCTTGCTACCACAGATTGCTTCTTGCTTCTCCACGTAACTAAATTCCCACCAAGGAAAGTGCAATAGCCAAAGGTAGAACGTCTATCATCAATGGAACCTGCCCAGTCTGCGTCGGTGAAGGATTCCAACCTCAAATGACCATGGTTGGAGAACAAAATGCCTTTGCCTGGAGAGGATTTTAGGTACCTCAAGATACGATAAACAGCATCAAGATGAGAAGAACGAGGATCATGCATAAATTGACTGACAACCCCCACGGCATAAGAAATATCTGGGCGTGTGTGAGATAAGTATATCAGACGACCCACAAGTCTCTGATATCTTTCCTTATCCGCATGCTCTCCCACGCTGCCAAGATGGTGATTGACTTCAATAGGAGTATCGACGGGCTTGCACCCCAGCATCCCTGTTTCCTCCAAGAGGTCAAGGATGTATTTCCTTTGAGAAATGAAGATCCATTTCCCAGATCTAGCCACTTCCATGCCGAGAAAGTATTGGATCTCCCCCAGCTCCTTAATTTCGAATTCTTTGACAAGAAGAACTTTAAGCCTCTGAAGCTCATTCACATCATCACCTGTCATAATTATGTCATCCACATAAACTATAAGGATGGCGATCTTACCATCACTCCTCTTGGTGAACATAGTATGATCAGCATGACTCTGCGTGTACCCAAGTCTCAACATGGCCTTGAGAAATCTGTCAAACCATGCTCTTGGTGATTGTTTCAAGCCATAGAGAGCCTTCTTCAACCTACACACCTTGCCCTCAGTGACAGAGGAAGAAAAACCAGGAGGTATATCCATATACACCTCTTCTTCCAAATCACCATGAAGAAAAGCATTCTTCACATCAAACTGTTGAAGTGGCCAGTTTAGAGTAGCAGCACAGGACAACAAGGTGCGAATAGAGTTCATCTTGGCCACCGGAGCAAAGGTTTCTTCATAGTCAATGCCATACGTCTGAGTATAGCCTTTGGCAACCAATCTTGCCTTGTATCTCTCAACAGTGCCATCAGCTTTGTGCTTAACCGTGAACACCCATTTACACCCCACTGCATTCTTTCCCCGAGGAAGAGACACTAACTCCCAGGTGCCATTTTTCTTCAAGGCCTTCATCTCCTCTACCATAGCTTCGTTCCACTTAGGAGTAGCAAAAGCTTCCTTCCAATCCTGTGGAATGGATATAGAAGAAAGAGAAGAAAGAAAGGCAGAGTACGAAGGTGACAGTCAAGAATATGAAACAAATTGCGAAATGGGATGTTGGGTAGATAATCGAGCCGGCACTTTATGTGTACGAACAGGCTTCCTATGAGCAATAGGCACATCGAGATCATCAAAAGGAGGAGATATAGAGGAAGGAGAATTACCAGAAGACTCGGCTGAAGCGTCAGGAACTAAGACTGGTGAAGATGATTGGTACTGTGGTAATGCACCAGGTTGGCCCTTGTTCTTGCGAGTGAAGTTTTTAAATCAGGCCTGTCCAATCTTTCTCTCGCATCCGGCATTATTCTTTCTCCAGATTCAGGTTCCTCTCTTTCCCTTTCAGGATTACTAGGGCTAGGAGATGCCTCCTTCCCCTCACCAATGTTCTCCCCCTCACTAACATTCTCCTTTGTACTAACAGTTGGGGAAAAATACCACGAGGTAGGCTCAGGCTCACAAGATGTCAACATCTCTTCCCCTCTAGAACTCTCCCCCTGAAGAGATGGGGACGAGATAGGGTAGAATGGTTGATGTTCCCAAAAAGTGACATCCATCGAAACCAATTTCTTTCGAGAAAGAGGGTCATAACAATGATACCCCTTTTGAGTAGGGGAGTAGTCGAGAAAAACACATTTGCGAGCTTTAGGGTCTAACTTTCCACCGGGGTGATGAGGAGCATGCACATAACAAACACAACTAAAAATCTTAGGAGGAAGAGTGGAGACCTTAAAGTTACCAGGAAGGAAATCTAAGGGAGCCCGGAATTGAAGAACACTGGATGACATTCGATTAATAAGATAAGAGGCTGTAAGGATGGTCTCGCCCCAAAAATGTTTAGGAACATTCATGGTAAACATAAGAGAGCGAGCCACCTCAGCAAGATGCTGGTTCTTCCTTTCCGCGACTCCATTTTGTTACGGTGTATCTACACAAGTAGTTTGAAAAAGAATGCCATGGCCATCAAGATATGACTTGAAGGGACCATTCATATATTCAGTCCCATTGTCACAACGAAGTATCTTGATGTTGGTATCAAATTGTGTGTGCACCATCCTATGAAAGGACTGAAAGCATGAGAAAACGTCACTTTTTGCTCGAAGGAGATACACCCAAGTGATACGAGAATGACAATCAATAAAGGTAACAAAATAACGATAACCAGAAATAGAGGTAATGGGGGAAGGTCCCTAGACATCAGTGTGGACAACCATAAAAGGAGAAGCACTCCTCTGATGAACAGGTGAATAAAAAGAACGTCTATACTTCGCAAGTTCACAAGCTTCACAAAAGAACCTACTTCTAGAACATTTTTTAGTTAAAGTAGGAAAAAGTTTCTCTAAAACACCAAAAGAAGGATGACCTAGTCTACTGTGCCACTGATGCAAAGAGGAAAGAGTTGAACCTGTATCCGCCTCAAGAACATGTCCCAATGGTGAGGGTGTAGAAGATGAACGAGGCACAGACTCCAAAAAATACAGGCCATCCTGAGCTCTACCAGTACCAATCGTCTTTCCCGTTCCCAGTTCCTGAAAGACACAATGAGTGGGAAAAAATGTCACTGAGCAATTCAAAGATTGTGTGAGACTACTAACAGATATAAGATTAGTAGTAAAATTTGGAACATGGAGAACGGAAGAAAGAGGTAAGGTAGGTGAGTAGCGAATGGAACCTTTCCCTGAAATAGCACATAGGGATCCATCAGCTACTCGTACTTTGTCCTTACCAGAGCAAGTAGAGTAGGAATCAAACAAGGAAGAGCAACCTGTCATATGGTCCGTGGCACCCGAATCGATTATCCAAGGAATAGAGGTAGAAGCTGTGGAACTATTAGCTTGTATACCTGAGTTGGCAAAGTGGTTGGAAGGAGTGGAATTAGAAGCAATAGAGGATGGAGGGCCTTGGCTACTCAAGAGCCGCCTGAGAACTCGCATCTCTTCGGGAGAAAAAGAATCACACGCACCAGAGCGCACAGAGCCACCACTACGACCACATCGATGTCGATTCATCTTTGACATAATGAAGGCAACAAACAAACCACTGTGAACGGTCGACAAACAGAATCAGGAGCCCCAAATAGTCTCAATATTGCAGAATAAGAGCAAATACAATCCAAACAGCTCCTAAAACCAGGGACTGCGAAATTCCTAATAATGAACTGCAAACTCCGAATAAAAGAGGCACAAACCCTTCAAACTGTATTGCAAGTAACAGATGAAGTCCAAACAACCTCTTTGACAGCAGAGAAAGTCGACGTACGTGCAATTAAACGAAACCCAGCTAACTATTACTCAAACAGCTCAGCAAAAGCAACACCAAACTGATCGAAAAAGTAACAGATGGAGAAAAACTCAGTCAAGACTTACGAGTCTGTACAAGCCCTAAATCAACAAACTCAACCTCTAACCAAACAAGAAATACCTCCAGACGGTTCAAAACACTGAGGAACTCACCTGTATGTGGTTACCCAGTCTTCGTGAGAGGTCGGAAAGGGGTGAATAGGCAAGGGCTTTGCTCGTAAAATATGCAGCCAGCAAGGGTTCAAGAAAACCTTTGGAATCTCAGACCCAGTTGATCGACATGGCTGTCGGAGCTGGAGTCGTCGAAGCTGGAGTCGTCGAAGCTGGAGTCTAACGGGACCCGCCGGAAGCGACGGAAGCAAATGGAAGCAATGAGAGAACGGGAGCAACCATGCTCTGATACCATGAAAGAATTTAGAAAGAGATAGAATTGAGCGTGAACTTTTCTCTTTTTCTTTCATTAACAGAGAAACAAGGGAATATATACAACTCTACAATGCAAATGACTAAAGAACCCCTATGTATAAAGAATCTAACAAATAACACCCTAGCTGAACAAACTGACTAAATGAGACATGTGATATATTCTAACAGAAACTGATATAATCTAACAGTTGGATTGGTTCCATCTCAATTATATATGCAGTCCTAATTCCTAAATATTAGCCCAGGAACTTCCTTTCAAGAAAATTATAGGTCTAAAACTTCTATATGAAAATTCTAGGACTATATGCACCTGGAAATTAATCAATAGCCTCGTCAACTTTATAAGTAGAAACGTAACAGGCATTCCTTGGACATTTTTCGACCTCAGGTGAAGTCAAATTGCAGTATGAAATCGAATTATGGACAATCCATGCATCACCAAACAGCTTGATCATGAGGTTGTGTAGCAGAATCGGATTGCACCATTTCCACAGTAATTTTTCTGCTACTTTACTGTTATCTTCAACTTATTGAATGTCGGAGATTTGGCACTTGGGAGGGTCTCAACTTTGCTTGTTATCATTTATTGGACTCCCATGGGCTATGGCAGATGATCCACACCATTGCACCAGATATCACTACTCGGTTGCAACATCCTCACCGCCGCACTCAAAATGCAAAATGTGTATACTCCTGGTCTAAAAATTTTGACTGAGCTCTCATCTGCCTTCAACTTAGCTTTTGTCATTCGACATAACCTTCATTGAGCTTTAAACAAGTCAATCACGAGCTAGCCTGAGTAGTTTGATTTTCTCCTTACACTATAAGCTTCTTACACCAACTTTGATCCGAGCTAAAACAATAAACAAGCTTAAAGAAGATCTGTTCAACCTTGACTTGTTTATATTATATGACAAATTGATCTGAATGAGCTTTTAACAAGCCAAACACAAGTCAGTGTCACAACTAAAGCCAATCGGTAAAAAAGGGGGAAAAACTGTTTCTAGAGTAAGCCAGTTTTGGCTTAATAAGTCCAAATGATTTATTTTTTTTGACTTTATTCAAAAAAAATTAGTATTTGTTAATTTTGCGTCAAACTTTTTGTAACTTATTGATTAGTCTCATCAAGAGGAATCGGAAAAGTAAAAAAAAGAAATTGATCGAAACTTATAATTTTTTGAATAAAGACAAAAATAAGTAAAAAAACTACTTTTCCAAGTCATTTTTACAGTACCTTTTTTTTTGTCTTTTCAAAAAAATTACTCCCTCCGTCCCTTTTTTATTGTTCAGTATTCCATTTTGGGTTGTCCCTTAATAAGTGTCCATTTTGTAAAGTTAGTGGGTAAAAGTTGGTGTATTGTCTATTTTGTCCCTAAAAGTAGATTCCTTTTTGAAAAGTAAGTGAGTAAAAAAGTAATGATGATGGATAAGTAGGAAAAGTGAAAGAAAAAGTTGATGTGAAAGGTATAATGATGATGTCTTTTTAATAAGTTGGAGTTACTAAGCAGGACACTTAAAAAGGGACGGAGGGAGTATGTTTTTCGATCAAAAAAATTTTACTTTTCGAAATCCTCTTGTTGAAACGAATCAATAAATCTCGTTGAAACGAATCAATAAGTCACAAAAGTTTGACGCAAAACAAACAAATGCAAAAAAAATTTGCAATAAAGACGAAATAAGTTAGTCTACTTGTGCTCCTCGTCTTTTATATTAACTTAAGTAAACCTGTAATATTGCATTTCCAAAATAAAGCATTGTCTGAACAACACTGTTCCAACCCCTAAAAAAAAAAAAAAAAACTTTCCCATGATATAAACAGCAAAGCAATCCTCCTAAATAAATGCACATAAAAGTTTGCAGATTCACATCAGCATGGAGATAAAAATGCAAGGAAACCAACTGAAATCTGCTATCCGAATCAAGAATAATAGTGGAAATACCGTTACTTCTTATAAACTTGAACTGAATACAAAAGTAGGCTACATTACAGAGACATATGTACAGAACTAATTCTGGGAGACGCAAATAATACTGCACACAAATCACAGAAGCTTCCGATCTCTTGCTAAAGAACTATGGTAAGATTGTTTCTGCAGGGGATAGAACATGCATACCATATTCTTAGGATGAGAAAAATAATACCCACAGCCCTAATTAACTGATCTGTACCACAGCTTGATATAAAGCAACCTTATCCTCCATCCATATGAACATAAACACATTCCAATCCCTGGAAAAAAGAAAAAAAGGAATGACACATAACATTGGCATTAGACAACATGACAAAGGAAAACTTGAGGAAATGAGAAACCAATGGTCCAATAGTAATATGTGGAAATAAGCAACGTGCCAAGGGCAACGGAAGTTGTCAGCAAATACTTGCGTTCTATCTGATACATTAGTGACTGACAGTAAAAGTGATGAGTAGAGGAGCGTCTGTACTTGTCAAAAAGCTGAAATATTACACCTAGCATTTTAGTAACTTGATTTCGCCTTATGTATGTTGCATAGACTGGGGGGTACCAGTATTGTGTATTGTTATGTGTCATCTATATATCATGTCCAGGGCATGGGGACAGTACAAATGCTGCTCCACCCTGTATGTTGCATCTCAATTCCTCAAAAATAACTTTTACTTCAGTCCAACAAAATGATGGACAGTCAATAAGGAGCTCCTTTGCTTATGTCAACAACCGTCTTCCTTGGATGACCCCCATGCCTTATACTTGATACCTCCTACAAGGACTTCATGACACATCCAATGAATTCCAAATAGGTGTAAAGCAGCAGCATTCAGTTAGTTCTCTCATCACTTCATTGCTTCTGACCCTAATTTTGAAATACTCTACCCCACTTCATTACTTCATTGGAATACCTATCGTCACATTGCCTCGAAGAGGCTGCGAAAGCAACAAAATACACCTTAGTTGGTTATTCAATTGATCATACATTGTGTCAATGGAAGCCCATAGTGGCCACTTCTGCCCACTCCCATACAACTTCATACCTCAACTACCTATTACAGATTAACTCTATAACATTAAAATAAAATAAAAAAAACCTCCTCTCTACCATCATTCAATGGAGGACTATATTCCTTACAGCGTCCCAGGAAACTAGACCAATGACTCCACCTCTATCAATCCTTTAAAGCTCTTTCCAAGCTGGGCTCAGGTACTACACCACGTGCCCTGAATCTGATGTAAACCCTAAAGACCACCTCCTTGTTCACAAAAGAAGCACATCGTTCAAAACGTACTAAAGCGCTCTCTTTGACTGTTCTCCTCCAAACGTAGATAGGTTGGTTGACTTTCACCCAGACTGAAGTTTGCTCCAAGATGGTTATTCTGATGATCATTGTACTGCAACTTCAATAGAGCAGTTCCATGATACATTCCACACATATTCGTATAGGGCCTGTTTGTTTGATCAAGCATCAGATTGGACTATTTATCCAATGGGGACAAAATATATGGTGTTTGGTTAAGAGTTTTACGGGCAGGATTAAAATGTACATCGCAATATAATCCCATAACGTTTGGCATATAAAATACCATTGGGTTGTGGAATTAATAAACCAATCACTATAGTCCCATTGGACAACATAGCATATGGGATATATATCCCTTCACTGTTGGTCCCTTCAAACAAACAGGCCCAAAATGGTGTGAGTTATGGAGCTTGAAGGTACTTGATTACTTTTCTAATTACCACTTAGGATGCGGGAGCAAAGCCAACTCAAAGCCAGCTGGCTAGCTTCTACACTCAAGTTCAGCCCTGCCTAACGGCCCCAACTTTTTGTTTTTTGCAACAAATAGACCAACGTGAGTGTCTAATCCAAAGGTACAATTTGCAGCAGGTTTTTATTTTTATTTTTATTTTTATTTTTATTTTTATTTTTATTTTTATTTTTATTTTATTTTTTATGGCCCTTTCTGCTGTGGCAGCAGAAGGGTTGTGCAATAACGATGGCATAACACCAATATTTGGACCAACTCACCAAGTGAATCCTCAATTGTTATTTTTTTTTTTTTTTTGGGAATTCACCAAGTGAATCCTTAATATAATCAAATCTAACCTCTCATAGTTTCTTACGTGTTGAGGTCCAATAGAGTATATATTAATGAATTACGGTGTGTGAACACCAAACTACCCTCCAAGAAAGAAGAAGCAATACATGTTTATGTCCAAGTGGAACACCAAACCACCCTCTAAAAAAGAAGCAGCAGTACATAAGAAAGAAACCCAAAAGTTGAAAAATGGTTAGTTCCCATTTGGTGGCAGCTGGCCCTTTTAAGTGGTTTTTAAAACAATATGGGAGGAAATGCTAGCGTGAGCCTTTAAAAACTAAAACCCTGTTGAGATTGATTGGCCGCCTACATATTATGAAAGGTAATTCATAAATGTTCTAGACCATGCCAATTTACAAAGAGGCTAAAGTACCTTGATTTTGACCAAGAAATAGGATCTGGAGTCATAAGTAGACAAAAGGTAATGAACATGACCTAGACGAGGTCTACTGTCTCAAATTGTACCTCTATGAAGAACCGACATTCCTAGAGGGTGCCGTATTAGTATCCGACATGCCGGGGCCACGACAAAAAACATAAAGGACACACCACGTAGCGTGTTCATTAACTTAATAAAAAAAATTGCTAAATTTTTACAAGGGGACACGGGAGGGACATGTCATGGGTTAGATATGCAAATTTTAAATAATTTGGGGGGTAAACATGTATTACTTCAAAATATTTGGGTTAAAAGTGCAGTATGATGCATATATGATGCTTGTTTACACATATTAATGCTTCATGCTTTTACGTATAAGTTATAACTATGTTTCCATTGGTTTAAATAAATATTATTTCCTTTTATTTTTGCCGCGTCCGCTACTGTGTCTCTACCCTCACTTTTTTAGAAATCCCGTGTCCACGATCGTATTGGTGTTCGTGTCCATGCTACATAGTTGTCTGCACGGGTCCGTAGCTAAACACAAACTGTCAAAATTGGAGGTCGAGGGAAAGAACCCATAGACCATTAGATTTGTATTGTGAGAAGTTCAAGGTTCCTCTTTTATAGGACAATAATGTAGGACCCTATAAATCCTCACATTGGTGAAGAGCTATATTGGATTCCACACTAGTGTTTAACCAAGATCTTATTATTCAATAAATATTCCAGCAAACGCAGTTCAGAGTCCCTTAAATAGGATCTCTCCAAATGCTAACAAAATCATAAGGATAACAAAGAAGTGATAAGGATGATAAAAACGAATCTAGAACTTAAACGCAAGGAAAATCCAAGAAATAATAACCAAGATTGTTCTTAGCACATAGTTACAAGTTACTTAACTCAAATCAAGCTAGGCCCTGTTCCCTGTTCAGTTGGGGTCAGCTATGAATCCCTCGGTCACCATACATGTTGGTCAACAACCAAGCTATATTATCGATAATCTTACAGAAAGGCCTCCAAGTAGCCACCTCAGAAAGAATCACTTCAGCACTTCCTATAGCCCATAGAATTTCCGGAGGGCTACATGTCAGTTAATTATGTTTAACTCATATCCATTTTACCACAAAATCCAATGTTAATTTAGGTCTACTCCTCATTTCCATTAACATTAACCTTGTAGCTTTTCGTTCCTGTTATATCTACTAGTCTTTGTTTTTACTTGTGATTGAGCAAAACACCTTACTCTAATTTTATTTTATATTTTGTGATCAGCAAAAGTAACATTTTATTAGGGGAAGGGCTTCCAACCAAAAGTTGGAAACAACAGCCAGAGGGACAAAACCCAATACAACACCTAATTTCCTAAAGTGCCCAAATAAAACAATAAACCCCGCAAACAACCCGAAAGGCCTAAAAAGCCCAAATACATCAATAAAGCTCAGCCCACCACCATCAAACTGATCCACCACTGCCATTGGTTACAACATCACCGACATCCACCAAAACCACCATTGGCCACCCCACGGAAATGGAAACCGGAACCTAGCAAACCGATCAGCTGCGGACGCTACACCTTGTCGTTCGGCGAGTACCGGGCCGTCTAACAACAGCCACGGTGGGAGCCAAAATGCCAACCACTCAAAACCCAAGAGTACCCTTGCCGTTAAGCAAAATCGGAGACCCCGTAGTAACTCCGACTAGGAACCAAAGGCAAACTAGCAGCTGAGATACAGAGACAAACGACAAGGGTAGGGGAGCGAAAAAAAAGAGGAGAGAGACAAAGGAACCGAGAAACCATACCGATGCCGACCCCTCACCTCCCGAAAATCCCAACAAACGACCACCGAGTAACCGCGGCACCCACAAATGATCAGGGGAGAGCCCATCCGTCGAGATCCATAACCCCAGCATGACCACCATCCACTGCCTCCTCCAGCCACCTCGTTACCGCTACCGATCATTTGAAATAAGGAGAAAGCAGACGAGATCAGAACAGGGGAGAAAGGGTGAGGAGGAGAGAGAGAGTGGAGAAAGGGAAGGGAAGGAGAGAGAGGGGAGGTGCAGCACCTCCTCCGCCCAGGAGAAACCATATTCGCTTATCAAGAGACAAAAGTGAGAGGGGTAGAGACAGAGAGGCGTAACTGTGAATGTATATTTTTGTAAATGTTATATTATTTCCAGGGTAGTTCAGTCATAACGTTAATTAGGGTTTAATTAAGATTTCTCCGTTTTCTATTTAACCTAGCTTGTTATGTTATTCTTGTATTCAATTTGGATTATGCAATAGAACGTTATGTTGTTCCATGTTCTCTCTCCTTTGCAAGCTATCATGGTATCATAGCCCGATAGGGGCTGATCGCATCTCTCTCTCTTTACATATTCAAACGACCTCCAACAACACCTACTACATCGACAACTTCCAACGATCACCTTACTGCCGCTGCCAACCACCGACTTGCAAAGCCCAGTAGTCGCCTACCACCGGTAACTGTTTTCTGACCCTCGCTGACCTCCGGCGATTGTTTTCCGGCCATTGGCGACCTCCATTGGCACTCGAAACTTCTCTGAAGTTTTTCTAACTCCTATTTCGGCACTCTTTGAAGGTATTATTGTCTCTGTTTGGCCCTAATCTGTAGTTTTGGGCACTGTTTGGGGGTGTTATTGATCCTGTTGATTCTTTGAAGCTCTGTTGAAGTTGTTGGAGACTTTGTTAGGTTTTACTTTACCTACTGTTAAGCATCTGGTAACTGAGTTTGAGTTGTCCGTGAGTATTGAAATATTCTTGTTCTATTACTATGGCTGAGGATAGAGGGATAAGTATTCATTTGAATGGGGATAATTATGCATATTGGGCAAGAGATATGAAGAATTTTGTCGTTGGCAAGGGTATGTGGGGCCATGTTACTGGATCTATAGTAAAGCCTTCTAACCCTAAAGTGGAAGTTATGCAACTGCTTTTGCAAAGTGGGAACTGGAAACCGGAAGAATGCTCACGTGGTTTCATAATTCTGTCCGAACCAAGCATTGGTATGAACTTTTCCAAGTATGATACGGCTAAGGAAGTTTGGGATTACTTGCGGGATTTGTACCTTGAGTCAAACTTTGCAAAGCAGTATGAACTTGAGATGTCCATTTGGCATGCCACACAGTAGGATAAATCTATTCAGAAGTTTTATAATGAGATGACATGGTATTGGGATCAATTAGCTCAAATGGAACCTGCTGAATTTCAGACAATTCCTTCTTGTATGGAGTACCGTGAGAGAAAGCGTCCTGTATAGTTTCTCATGGTTCTTCGTGGGCAGTTTGAGCCCCTTCGTGTGGCTATTCTCCATCGTTCTCCCTTACCTTCAGTTAATGGTGCAATTCGTGAACTTATAGCCGAGGAAACTCGATTCAAGGTGGGGTTTATTGCATCATCCTCTCAGTCTGTGTTTGCTACTCCAGTTGCTCCACATATTGTGCATTCAGCACCGCTCTTGCCCACTCCAGCTTCACACTTGATTCAGGTTACAAGCAAGCCTAAGCCCCGCGTTGCTATGGATGAGTGTAGCTTCTGCCGTTAGAAGGGACACTGGAAGCATGTGTGCCCTAAACTTTTACAGATGAATGAACGTAACTCTCCTCCAATGCAAGCCTCCTCATCTGAACCCCCATAGCAGTATTCTCGACCACCACAGCAGTATCCTCGCTCTCCTGTTGCCCTTGCAGCTCCTACTAGTGCGGGTACTCCGCCATTTCCCTTATTTGATCAGTATCAGGAGCATCGTGCATTTGTGGCCGCCACTCAAGTGGTCATTCACAAGCTTCTGCCCTAACCACCGCCAGTCAGTCAAGTTTGCACGGTTCTTATACCACAAGTATCTTATCTACCACATGGATATTCGATTCTGGTTCTTCCCATCATACGACTCCTGTCATGTCTTTACTTAGTAATTGTGTATCTCCTGTCTCTCCAATTAGTATTTCTACTGCCAATGGCTCTCTTATGCATGTGGTTTCCGTTGATTCTATTCTTCCCACCTCATCTTCTTCACTATCTATTCCAAATGTGTTTTATGTTCCCCAATTATCTCTTAGTCTTCTTTCAATTAGTCAATTGTCTGACTCTGGGTTTGATGTGTTCTTTTCCTCTTCTGGTTGTGTTGTGCAGGATTGGACATCCAAGAAGTAGATTGGGACCGGGCGTAGGGTTGGAGATCTTTATGTTTTGGAGACTTTGCATGTTCCCATTGAGACTACCACCACTGCCATGTTGTCTTTTAGTTTAGGTCAACAGTCTTCTCTTTTTTATCTTTGGCATTCTAGATTAGGTCATTTATCTAGTGAACGTTTGAAACTTTTGCTTAAGTTTGGTCCTTTGGGAAACATTTCAGTGGGTGATATTTCAGAATGCAGTGGTTGCAAGTTTGCCAAAATGTCTGCGTTACCTTTTAATAAAAGTATTTCCGTCTCTATTTCTCCATTTGAACTTGTTCATACAGATTTGTGGGGACCTTCCCCCATTGCAACAAAAGGTGGTTCTCAATATTATGTTTCATTTGTGGATGATTTTAGCAAGTTTACATGGGTCTATTTGTTGACACGTAAATTTAATTTTTTCACAGCTTATCGTACTTTCCACGCAATGGTTCAAACCCAATTTTCAACAGAAATCAAAATCTTTCGCTCCGATTTGGGAGGGGAATATTCACTAGGTGAATTTATTGATTTTTTAGCCACTCACGGGACAATTCATCAATCTTCTTGTACTGACACTCCGGCTCAAAATGGACATGCTGAACGCAAGCATCGTCACCTTCTTAACAATGCACGGTCTCTTCTTTTGTCTTCCCATATGCCTGCTGTATTTTGGGATGAGGTTGTCCTTACTGCAGCTTATCTCCTGAATCGGATGCCTACTCCTCTTCTCTCTGGCTCGTCTCCGTATGAACATCTTTATGGTCAGGTTCCTAACTATTCTCTCATTTGTGTGTTTGGTTCTACTTGTTTCGTTCTTTTTCCTAAGCGCGATCGCACAAAGCTCAGTGCTCGTCGTGTTTTATGTGTTTTCGTGGGGTATGGGCTCCAGCAAAAGGGCTATCGTTGTTATGATCCTATGTCCAAGAAACTGTATGTGTCTAGGCATGTCACCTTCCTTGAGCATCTCCCTTTCTTCTCTCTACCATCCGCACTTGCTACAGTCACCAAAGAGGATCTTGTGCATATTGACCCATTCCCATCGGAAGTCCCTGTCGAGGAGTATGTTCGTACCTTAGTTGCACGAAGCGGGAGCGGGGGCGGGAGCGGGCAAATATAGAAGCTCCCGAAGTTGGGAGCGGGATAGGAGCGTATATAATATATATATATATAATTTTAAACATAAAAAATTATTTTGAGCTAGACATGTACTAGTACCAAACAAGTCCACATGGCCCAATAAAAGTCCATTCATAAAAGTCTTAGTGGGCTGTTGTAATACCACACAGGAGTATAAAGAAAAAGAAAAAGAAAAAGAAAAAGAAAGCTAAGTTGCTATATAGCTGTACGCTTGTAACTATTGATATTATAATTTCTAGTAGAAAAAGAGTTCACAGTTGTACTCATCTATGTTACATGGAATAACATAACCCTAAAACGAATACTGTTCTGCTTCAGTAGCCGCAGCTCTTCGTCGACGATAGAAATCCCAGCAGCAGTCGTCCAGGTCTCTCTCTCTCTCTCCCTCCCTCTCCCTCTCCCTCTCCCTCTCCCTCTCTCTCTCTCTCTCTCCTCCTCCTCTTCCTCCTCCTCCTCCTCCTCCTCCTCCTCCTTCTTTCGATCAGCTGCGGCTACCCCTGTTCTTGCTCCGATCGACTGAATCTCTGGTCTTCTTCCCACACGCTCCAAGCTTGGTTAGGATCGCGCTCCCGTGTAGTAGGACTCGCGCTCCCATCACGAATCTGACTTTAGAGCGCAAATCCGCGCTCCTGTGTTGGGAGCGACACCAAGTTGGACGAATCCTACTACTAAGGTTCGTACTCTCGAATTGTCTGATGTTCCTGTTGTTCCCCCTGCCTCCTCTGATTCCCACCTTATTCCTCCCTTCCCTCAGCACTATACCCGTCGTCCTACTTCTGCTTCAACAAACTCTGATCCGCCCCACCACCGCTATCCTACTCGTGATCGTCGCCCTCCGGTAAGACTTGGTTTTACTAATACTTGTTTTTCCTCTTCCTATTGTTCTTTCTTATCTCTTAGGCCATCCACAGTGGTATAATCAAAAGTCAATTGTTTTTAAAGTTAACAATATTGGTGCAAAAGATGGCTCACAATGGTATAATCAAACTTAGCAACATCCTTAGAAATAATCAAATTTTAGGCTTTGGATAACCAAAACTAGCAACTTTTTTTAATAATCAAAATTTGTGGACTCCATACCATATAAGTTAACTAGTTCCAAATTTTTATACACGCGTGTTTCAATTGATATTTTTTTCTTCTCTTCTTTGCCTACTCTATATCTTTTTCACTTTACCCACAAAATATTTCTCTTTCTTTCCCTCAAAAAGTGAAGCTCATATCTTTCGATCATCTACAATTCAACCCATTATCGCCGGATTAAGGTATTTCACTCTTCTTTCCCCAAAAAAAATCATAATAAGAGGAAAGAAAGTCACCGATTTTCCCCCAAAATTAAAAGAGGGATCGATTTATTTTTGCCAAAAAAAAAAAGTAAATGGAGGGAAGTGAATGGCAAGAAACAGAGAGGGAGAGAGAGTGAAATTGTAGTGAACCCTTATTTTGGTTATGGATTAGAAATGACAATTGTAAAGCTCGACATTGTTAAGCTTAGCAACCTTTTAAGTGAATAATCAAAAGCTGATGTGTCAACTTTTGGTTATCCTTTTTTGATTATGCCACTGTGGATGGCCTTATACATACCTATTTTGAACCTCGAAACTATAAAGAAGCTTGTAATGATCCTAATTGGGTGAAAGCTATGAATGACGAGCTCACTGCTCTTGCTAATACTCAAACTTGGGAATTGGTTTCTTTCCGAAAGGGTAAGAATCTTATTGGCTGCAAATGGGTTTTCAAAGTTAAGACTCATTCTGATGGTTCTTTGAAGCGGTATAAAGCCCACTTAGTTGCACAGGGCTTCTCTCAGGAATATGATATTGATTATGAGGAGACTTTTGCTCCGGTTGCCAAGATGACCACTGTTCGTACTTGCTACGCACCAGTGGCCTCTCTATTAGTTGGATGTTAAAAATGCATTCCTTAATGGTTATCTGTCTGAGGAAGTTTATATGCGCCCCCCTCCGGGCTTCTCACATGATTTTGACTTGGTTTGTCGTCTCCGCCTTGCTCTGTATGGTCTCAAACAGTCTCCCCGTGCTTGGTATGCACGTTTTCATGATGTAGTGCTCTAGATTGGTTTTCAGCCTAACACTCATGAATCTGTTCTCTTTGTTTGATGCACTCCTCATGGTTTGGTTCTAATTTTGCTCTATATTGACGACATGATCATTACTGGTTCGGACTCTGCTGCAATTAGTGAGGTCAAGCGTCATTTATTTCAGGAGTTTGAAATGAAAGATTTCGGGCCCCTTCGTTATTTTCTTGGTATTGAGGTTGCCTCCTCTCCTAAAGGTTATCTCTTGTCTCAAACTAAGTATGTAACTGACATTCTTCATCGTGCTCAGCTTACTGAGGACAAAACTGTCGATACTCCTATTGAGCTTCATGTTAAGTTTTCTCCTACAGATGGGGTTCCACTTGCTGATCCTACTGAGTATCGCAAGCTTGTTGGTTATCTTGTTTATCTTACGGTCACTCAATCAGATATTGCCTATGCTGTGCATATTGTTAGTCAATTTGTTTGTGCTCCGCGATCTACGCATTAGGCTACTTTGCTTCGTATTATGCGTTATATTTGCAGCACTATGTTCCAATGTTTGCTTCTCTCCTTCTTCAGACTTGATGCTTCGGGCTTATGCGGATGTTGACTGGACTGGGGATATCTCTGATAGAAAGTCAACCTCTGGCTTCTGTGTTTTCCTAGGTGATTCTTTTATCTCATGGAAAAGCAAAAAGCAATTTGTTATTTCTCATTCTACTGCCGAAACTGAGTATCGTGCTATGGCTCATGCCACTTCTAAGGTTGTTTGGCTGCGTTGGCTTTTATCGGATATGGGTGTCGCTCTCTCTTCTCCTACGCCTCTTTATTGTGATAATAAGAGTGCCATTCAGATTGCCCACAATTCAGTCTTTCATGAGGCGCATCATGAGTTTGAGGGGGGGGGGGGGGGGGGGGTGGTGTGAATGTATATTTTTGTAAATGTTGTATTATTTCCAAGGTAGTTTAGTCATAACGTTAACTAGGGTTTAATTAGGATTTCTTTGTTTTCTATTTAACCTAGCTTGTTATGTTATTCTTGTAATCAATTTGGATTATGCAATAGAACGTTACGTTGTTCCACGTTCTCTCTCCTTTGCAAGCTATCAGTAACACCTTAGTCTATTTCTCGTAACTTATCTTCAGTTGGTGTGACAAATATCAAGTCATGAAAGATTTCATCTCTAACTTTAGCTCTCCTAGGGTAACCACACAACCTTGACATCTACAAGTACTGGAAATTGCAGCTTTAATTGGACAATTGATTGACATAGAGATAGGCGATCACATCTACTTCTTTTTCAGAGATGTCATTTTCTTACTTCCTTTTGTAGCATCCAACGCCTAGCTTTTTCTCCCTCAGTACAAATGAAACTAAATGATGGGATTTCAAATACTTTCAATTTTTAAATGAAAAACGTACTGGCTAAGATTAGCAAGATACAGACAAGAAGAGGACATACATTGACATTTGATAGAACTACAGAGAGTAACATGATTCCTAAAAGAAAATTGAGAAAGAATATTACCTCAAGTTACACCTCGAAATTAGCATTTTTCCCAGTAATAATACGAGATATCTGGAGGCCTCTGCTGAATGCTTCATTAAACAGAATCCTTGTTTGCATTGACTGGAACCCAGGCATCCATGAAAGCATTGCAAGGGGAGCCATGACAACCAACCCAAACAACATGTCATATAGCCTAGCCACGGAAACAACAGTCTCCCACACCACTGTTGACTGCAGAAAAGGCTTAAGTACCTGAGCAATAAGTATCAAGCCCCACCCTGTGGGGATGAAAGCCAACATGCTCGATACAAGATCAAGAAATACAAACTTGGTGAATTTCAGCAATAAAACAATCACAAGTGTTGTCACCGAAATTACAACGAACTGAACCAACCGATAGTACTTATGCTCCTTTGCAGCATATTTTTCGCTTGCATAGGTAATGACCACATAAATCACGACCACCACAGCCAAGTAGATCCAAGAAAGCAAGTAAACGCCAATACTAGTCTTGCCAGCAGCGATTTGCAGTCGGTACACAATGCCATACTGAAAAAAGAAGAAACGGAGGTCTAGAGTTATTTCCAACAATTTTCCCCATAGACCAGTTGTCCTCAAATGGTCTTGTTCCTCGTACCACCATGTTTCCCAGCTCTCATCAGCTTTCACAAGCACACCTCTATACCAAATCCAGTTCATGAACCCATCAAAGTCATATACGGTTTTCAACCAATCAAACCCAGAAGGGTTAAACACAAAGGGGGACATGATCCATGAAACAACCAGAAACCAACAAGAAATAGTTAAGGCTATGTAGACAAAAGTGTTTGTGGCCAATGGGCTATGGGCAGCATATACTACCAAAATCACCCCAAGCTCAATTCCTTTCACAAAATGGCTGCGTGCATATAGTCTATAGTTCTCAGCAAAGCTCTTGTGTTGCACCACAAAACCACGTCCTGTGCCTCTGTACTTAGCACCTCCGTGAAGAATGGTTCGTCCGAAGAAGTGGGTTCGTGTTCCCATTGAGAAAGTGTAGAATAGAGATGCAAGTTGCAACTGCATTGTTATAAAATCCCAAATTGCCGGAAGGAACCCGTGCTCTAGAGAATTCTCCACTATCATTGGAAGTGCAGTGAAAAGACCCATCTGAACGAGGAATTGCTGGTTTATGATAGTGCCGAGAGCCTTGTTGTTGCTACTGTTGTCCATGGCTGACTTCTCAACACCACTGAGAGCAAGATAAAGGCGGCCCCACAAAAACGCATAGACAGTTATAACGACCATCATCGTATTGAAGTAGGACCCTACAGAAGTAAAATAGAATGAAAGCATACGGAAGAAGTCAAGTCTATGACCCAACCTATACACGTCTCTGCTCAAAACCTGTTCACCATTTCCGCTTGAAACTTTAGCCTCAAACATGGATATCTGATTCAACCCAACATCTCTTCCTTTACCCACTTGTATATATTCATGGTGAGTCACATTTCCACCTCTCAGTGTGCAATTAAATCCGGCAAATATGTCCTCACTAATATTGATCACCCTAGAAGCTTTACTGATACCACCTCTGGTCACGAACCAAAACCTATCAAACACATCTGGATGGCCATAATGCATTCGCACCTTTAAAGGGTTCGCCAAAACACGCTGTCCTAGGGTTACAAAACTCATTTCTTGAGCAGACATGAACCAAGCGAGCGATGAAACAGAACCAGTGAACACATTTTCCCTAACTCCCAAAATCGTTGGTTTCCTTATGCCGTAATTCTTTTTGAATTCCTCCAATAGATTACGCATTTTAAGTGCCTCCTCAAAATAGTTGTCTTGGTTCATATCAATTGCTTGAAGTGCATCTCCGCGAGTGAAAATGATAGCGTGGTTTTGATTCTCTGGTTTACCCTCACCAAGCTTCAATGGACCGGGCAATCTTATCCTATAGATCTCCACCTCTTTCTTCAGTCGTTGATCGTACTTTACAAGAACAGAATAATACTCAACTTCTTCTCTTCCCAAGTGAACCTCATCCACATAAGCAACACGAAGTGCCTCATTGTTCTTCATCAAGTACAAAATATCTTTAGCTCGCGGATCACCTCTTCTCTTATGATACCCATACATTTGACAAGAAACCACATACGTGTATTTCATAAGAGCACATCCAAACTCAGTCCCTTTAAACAGAAGACTTACACTAGTTGTTGCTCTATTGAGATTCCCAGGAGCTGGTGGCCTACCCGGGCTGATACCATTCAAACCACCGTGTAGTTTCACTGAACCAAAAGTCGCGATTTGTTCTGAACCCCTCCTTATATCCATTTCAGATGCGGAATCAAGAAAAGCAAGCATTTTAAGAGCCCTGTAGTAATACATCATCCCCCTAACAGTACGAGAGAGTGTTTGGCCTCTATAAGAAGCCCACAGACGAAGATCCCTAGCTTTGACTGTCCATATTTCCTCATCATCCTCCATTCCTTCTCTACGCATTCGCTCCATAAAATTTTCCCACTCATCCTCATAAATCTTCTGCAAATAAAACAAGGTGGAAATACCATCTTCGTTTGGACTTCTTAGCGATTCTTTTCCATATAAAACCTCTTCGTCATAGTAAGGAGTTAGAACACTAAAAGCCATCATTTTCTCCACCTTGGGAGCACGAGGCATGTTCATAAACAGTGAGTTGCTAAAAAAGGAAATACGACGTCTTGCCTCAAGATTTTTTGGGACATTGTGCATTGAATCTCTAGACGTAAGAATCGTCTGCAAACGACGAAGCTGCCTGTAGAACGAAGCATCGTCATCGTCCGGAAACTGAACAGCATTTTCAAAAAGCAACCCTGCATCAGCAGCTTGATTTTGAGGTGCCAAACCTTCGTGCCTCAACTGTGCAACGGATTTCTTCACCCTGGGAAATTCTCTAACAGAGAGTTCATATAACGCTTGGAATAAATCCACCACCTTACTTAGCTCCTTCTCAGGCATTAAAAGAAGCTCAATAAGAGATATCAACCGGGAGTGAATTTGCTGTAAAACAGTCATCTTGTAGGCCCCAGTCAATTTTCCACTTTGAACAGCATGATCTATCTCCGCGAACAATTTTGTTACAATTGTATACTCTTCGGAGTTGTACTTCACAATTTCATGAAACAAGAACTTAACACTATCATAAGCTTCAACAATTGCACACCGCCTATATTCATTCTTGCACATTTTCATCCAAAGATCGCTGTCTGGTAAATCACACAGTTCTCCCGCCTGGCCAAGAGCAAGCAGCAGCTCATTGCAAAGGAGGAAACAAGGCCAGCGAATAACCCTAATGTCCCAACAATTAGGCGGAAGTTCCAAAAGTTCCAATTCTTGATCACTGATGATATCTTCTTCTCGCAAAGATATAATTATCTCATTCCATATTAAGGCGAATCTGGTTGCTTCCACCTGGCTTGATTCAATTTTCTGGTAGGGTTGGCCGAGCCCATATCGTAGCTTCAGTCTGTGGATTGCATCACGTAGCTTAAGCACCAATGTTGCCTGTAAGCTTTCGGGTTGATCCGCTGGCTTGAGATTAAACTGCAATGCACTTGCGAAAAATTGGAATCTAAGCCTTAACTGTTCGATATTTCGAATCTCACCTAAATGTGAGAACAACCCAATTATTGCCCCTGTGAAGGAAGAATAAATCGCATACCAGATTTGCAAATCCATAAGGTATACAAGAACGACAGGAATCCACAACAAGGCTACCGCCGCTCTGTTGGTGTTAGTGAAAAATTGATGCCAGTGATACTCTGCATTGAGATTCAGAAGATCCTTTGTGGGGGCCACCAAGGGCTTAATTTGAAGGAAGTAACTGAATGTGAATTTTGAAGCCAATACCACAATCCAGAACAAGGTGTACTTTATGTTGTTCACTAGCCCTTCCCTTAGGCCGCGACCCACAAATATTCGCGTTTGAAACCACCACGTCAACAGGTATAATATCACCCAATTTGTTTCCTCGAGTGCATTGCGAATCCAAGGAAGAATAAACAGAACCAACGCCAGCAACTCCGGAATGACAAATACCAAACCGGCCTCAAGAAAAGTAATGATATTTTGGTTTGCCGCATTAGACAACCTCCCATCCGAATCCTTCTGGCTCCAAATCCTTGCATAGAACACCGAAAAAACAATAATCCAAGTCGCGGCAACCATTCCCTTAAGCACCATTCTCACACCTAGCCACAGTGTCTCTCTAGAAACCAAACTATACTGAGTACCCGCATCAAGCACCGATTGCAAAAGCCTTAGAGTAGCCCAAGTGATGAAAACAGTAAGCAACTTCACCTGTGCATTCCTATTCTCCAATGCTTGCCACGGATACTCTGTACCCTCCCAAGAAACAATAATGGCAGCTTGCAAGAACAAAATCAACAAAACCCAAACGCGATCAAAGCTCCTAAACACGTTCCAAAATGTCCTTTGCTCAACAAACCCCGTCTTCCCCACCCGGTTTTCCTCCTTGGTAGTTGCGAAAAACCTACAACTCAAATCAATAGGCCATTTCAGCCTCTGAAAACACCTCCTACTCCAAAAGTACTCATTTATATCATCATAGTTCCGCCAAGCCGAATGCGGGGCGGTCCCGTTTCGACTTCTCTCCATCTCCCCCCGAATCGTCCTGTAAACAGGCATCACTACCCGTTTCAAGAACGCGTTTTCGCCCGACATAGAGGGTATAAAAGGGCGACCAGTCTCCTCGTCAATATCATCATCAAGGGTTCTGTTGAGTTCCATGGCCATGTGGTGATAAATATAGCATATGCATTCAGGGGTAAAACGTAAATTGGCAGATTCACCCCAGATAAGGAGATAGAGACATACGTATAGGAGCTCGCGGCGAGGGTCATTTTGGACTTTAACCACGTTCGATCTCCGGCCGAGGTAAGAGCACCAGGAGGAGTAGTTCTGTAAGAGTTTGCGGCGGAAGCGCCGGAGGACCGAGGGGTCGAGGGCGGCGGACGGCGGCGGCTCGGGGAGGCGCATTTGGGAGTTGGCTAAATGAAGAACAAGGTGCTCTCTCTGGTTGCGAACGTTGTCGTTTTGGAAGCCGAAGAAGAGGCCGAGCCAGTCCATGAGGTCTAAACCGTTGTGCCACGTCACAAACGGCGGCCTGCGGAGGTCTCCGACGGCGCGTAGGGCCGCCGCGGCGGCGCGCACCTCGTTGAACCGGAGGGAGGGGTGGTCGGTGAGGAGGTCGTGGATGGGGATTATGTTGAAGGGCTGTTGGTCGAACCGCGGCGGCGGAGGCGGCGGCGGCGGAGGCACGCGGCGGCGCGTGGGGACCGGGCGCTGTGTTGAGTTACTCATCGGGCCAAAATGGTCAGACCCTTATGAGCATTTTTCTTGTCTCTTCCTCTCTCTAGAACTGAACTAGCAGTGCTAGTTCAACTTGAACGTTCCTGAAAAAAATCGAAGTGCCAGTTCAACTTACGGTTACAAATTCAATCCCATATCTATATCTATATAATCTATATATATGTATATACGTATACAGATATAGAGAAGGATTGTGAATTTACTTACCCGGAGAGAGGGAGAAGGATTATTTGCTTGCAGCTTCGAGAGAGAGAGAGAGAGAGAGGGATTATTTGCTTGCAGCTTCACTCACTTGGATATTCCACCAGATTTCTTAAAGGAGAGAATAAAGAATGTGAGAAAGGAGAAAGAGACCTTCTGCTTTTCTTTCTGGTTTTAATGCTAAAAATACAGAGAGCGTAATAAATCACAAGATTGGTTCTTATCGATTACGCAAAAATTCACTTTTGTCCTTGTGTATTTTTTTTATTTTTAAAGGATTGGTACTATTAATAATTCGTGGACCATAGGTATTTGACGATTTTTTAATTTTTGAATTTGTGTCTGAACTATTGATTCACAAATTTAATCCAAAACATATGGATTGGTTTGGTTTTGGTTTAGATCGCTTTCACGGTTCACTAGATCTTCTGAGTAGCCCTACTTTTTAGGTTCAATTTTGGAAAAATGACTACCAAGGACGTGTTTTGATAATTAATACCGTCAAGGACATTTTCAGCATTAACAAATGTTCTCAACTTATACCCTTGACGAGTATTAATTATCAAAACACGTCCTGAGCCGTCATTTTCCCTTCAATTTTTGAAAATCCGAGCTTTACTCTTCCATTTTTAGTTGAAATTTAATACTTTTGTTATATTATGGCAGTATATCTCAAACCAAAGAAACATGTGAATCATGGAAGAAATCTATAAAATGTATTTCGAGCGGTTCATAATTAATCAAGTTCAAGTTTAAAAATACAGTAGCTAATTACAATATTTTACTTTTAGAGCCAGGCATTTGATATAGGATGAGCACCAATAGCAATTGCTCTAGTTTCCTGATGTAACGAATGCCTCGTTTCAAATACATGCAGGACATGTGTTGGTTCAAATGTGTTTTGAAATGCTTTTTAGAGCCTGTTCCAGAAATGAAAAAAGTTCTTATTTTTTGATCAAAAAGAAGGGGCGTTCCAGAACTTGAGGCTGCTTATTTTGCAACCAAGAATTTGGATCAAGCACCCCACGGCCGGAAATCAACCGGCGGCCACGCCGGACATTCTCCGGCCGCCGGAAGGCCGATCCGAACCGTCCAAAAATTCTAAAAAAAAAAAACAAGGGGGCTTGCGCGAGAATCAACGGCATCCGAGGTGTGTAGGGTGCTTGATCCGAGCAATCTGTATTCGTGTATGTATCAAAACATATTGTTACTCATATATACATGGAAAAATATTGCTCGATCTTAGCACCTTACACACCTCGGATGCCATTGATTCCCGTGTAGACCCCCTTGTTTTTAATTTTTAGAATTTTTGGACGGCTCGGATCGGCCGTCCGGCAGCTGGAGACGGCCCGGCACCGCTGCCGGTCGGAATTTTTTTTTTTTGCACCAACAGTCCTTTTCTTTGTATAGGGCAACTTCCATGTCAAAAAAATAGGGTTACGCAAAAAATTTTCCTACCACTATGGATCTTATTTGATAGATCTCATTGAGATCTTTAATACAGTGCAAAAAAAAAAAAAAAAATTTTTCATTTACGTTTTCTTTGAGTTTGAAAATGTGAAAGAAACTTTTTGTTTGAGAAAAATAAGAAAGTGGAATAAGAAATATGAGAAATAAGTACTTATTTTTTAAGAAGGTTTCCGGAACGGGCTCTTAGTTCATTTGTTGTAAGTTCATGATCCGAAAGTACTTTATTTTTTCACTTGCTTAGCTTAGATTCATCTTATGCATTCAAGAGAATCGTAGAACATGAGTGTTCCACGCGACTAAGTTGGAAAAAAAAAAATACTAATTTGCTTTGTTGATAGGTCCATTTCTCGTCGGATCAAAGAAAGGCCTCTCTTCAATTGTTGGATTTATGCCTCACATGGGATTGTTCGCAACATGCTCTTCTTTTTGTTAAGAGCAGTGACAGAAGATGACGAGAAACTAAATGAAAAAGACAAAAAAAAAACATTTAAAATCAACTCAAAATTGTAAGGGTGAAACTAAAACATTTTAAGAATAAAAGGACCAATGATGAAATTTACGCCATCAATGCAGATCTGTAATTATGGTTGTACTGATTTAATGGAGGAGGGGGCGACTATTCGCAACCCTCTATTTTCTTCCGTAATCCGTTAAAAATTTTCGAAAATTATATTTCGGTAACTATATGTCGAAAATATGTTCAACCTCTGGTAAACAACTACCGAACATATATTTCAGTAAATAACTGTTAAAAACAAGATTATATTTCGGTAACTACATGTCGGAAATGCATAAGAAATATATATTTCAGTAATTGGATGCTGAAAATGTATCTCAATTTCGGTAATTAACTGTCAAAATATATGAAAATTTTTAACGGACTACGGGAGAAAATAGGAGGCTGCAAATAGCGGCGCCCATGGAGAAATACTGCGTGAAACTTCACGCGTAGTTAAAAGCAGTGGGGGTTTGAGGAACCCAATCATAGACGACTTGGAAAGTTGGGGACTCGAATTGGAATATAAATATACACTCACACTCTCTCTCTCTGTCTCTCTCTCTCTCTCTTCTGGGGATAAGAAGCAAAGAGCAGACAAGTAAAATGGCCAGCACAGATTGCACGTGTAAATTCAGATTTGAGACGCAAGAGGCTGAGACATACGGGGTCAGTTCCTATTCAGTTTCAATAGCGCTACGCCCACCGACTTCCAAGTCGGTGAATACCCACCGAACTCTATATACGACGTCGTTTTGAATTGTTTTTCCTTTGAAAAATTTGGTTTTATAATTCTCTAGGAGATGTTCAAAAAAAAATAATAATTCTCTTGGAGTATCTTAAATCAAGCTCTATATATTTAAATAAAAGAACAAAATTACTTCAATTAAGGTCTATATTGGGTCTCTATTTATAGAGATGTTCCAAACATATAGAGAATGATCTCTAAATTTTTTTTCCCTGATGAAATCACTACTTTACCCTTTAAAAACTTGTGTATTGTCTTCACCATCCAATCACAAGTGACCAACCAAGCATAAATGGCTTTTTGAACAAATATAGAGATGAAAATAGAGATTTAGAATCAGAGTTCAAAATGAATACTAAAAATCTCTAACTTGCTTTATGAATTGAAAAGTATATTTTGAGTCTCTATTTAGTATAATTGGGTTGGAGATGCTCTTAGGGCTCTTTAATGAGAGTCCTAGAGTTAAAAATTAATTAGTATCGTTTAGGATAAAATAATCAGAAAAATAAGATCTTTGCACTGGTTCAAACAGATTGAAAATTGGAACACTTAATTTTTCATTTGGTTTTATGGTTCTCTTAGGGTTTTTTAACGAGAGTCCTAGAACTAAAAATTAATTATGACCATTTAGAATAAAATTATTAGAAAATAAGATCCTTGTACCCGTTCAAACGGATTGAAAATTGAAACACTTTAATTTTTTTCATTTGGTTTTATGGTTCTCTTAGGGCTCTTTAACGAGAGCCAAGAGCCCTAGACCTAAAAATTAATTATGACCCTTTAAAATAAAATAATCAGAAAAATAAGATCTTTGTACCGGTTCAAACGAAATAAAAATTTGAACACTTAATTTTGTTAAATGGTTTATATATTTAAAAATATAATTAAAAAATTATGTGTTTCAATTTTTAATCCGTTTGAACCGGTGCAAAATTTTTATTTTTCTAATCATTTTATCTTAAAGGATTATAATTAATTTTTAGCTCTAGGGCTCTCGTTGAAAAGCCCTAAGAGAACCATAGTACCAAATGAAAAAATTAAGTGTTCCAATTTTCAATCCGTTTGAACCGATGCAAATATCTTATTTTTCTGATCATTTTATTTTAAAAGATCATAATTAATTTTTAGCTCTAGGACTCTCGTTGAAGAGCCCCAAGAAAACTATAAAACCAAATGTTTCAACACCCGAAAAATGATCCAAAATGACGTCATATAGAATTTGGTGGGAGTTCACCGACTTGGGAGTTGGTGGGCGTAGCTTTAGTGATTCAGTTTCCTATGATCCAATTTGGTCCAGTTTTTCATTTATTTGTGGGCTGTATAGGGTCCAACTTGATGATCCGAATCATCATATTGCCTTTTTTTATTTTTTTTGCAAATGTCAATTTCATTTCATAACAAGCCCAAAGGCAAATACAGACCCCATTAAAGATATAAGAATGAACCAAAACTACCAAGACTTCGACACAGGCACCCCCTGCAAAAGCAAGACCGATGAAACGCCTAGATTAAGAACCAATCTAGGTCCAGGTAGTAGAAAATCCTAACGGACCCCAGCTCAAACCCGAGGAAGCACAAATGGAATCTGGACGACATCACGGCCATGGACTAGCACCGTGAACCGTGGCTACTGAAACACCACTAGAAAACCCAACCTACTATTACAAACATAAACAATAAAAAAAAAAACAGCTAGAAAGAACCCAACACCCTGAGATGCCCCACTGAGACGTCCCACTGAGTCGCACCACAAAGCCGCCAAGAGAAATTGAGTTGGCAATCTAGCCGCTTCCCCGGGATAGAATCCAGACTCCATGGCCGGCCGCCTACGGCCACTGGAGCCTTATTACATCGGGGGCCAAAACCACTCATGTAACAACCCGGATTTTCGACCGTAATTTTTTTTTAAATAATATTATTAATAGCTTTAAAAATAATAATAGCATTATTTTCCCTAATTATATCCTTTTAATAAAAACATTTATTTTGTTAGATAAATACTTATAATTATCTAATTCTATTTTCCTTAGTTGCATGCATGCATACACCTTTCCAATCTCTCAATCTCGTACTCCTATTTAGTCTCTATCTTCCCCGTAACCCAAAAACCGAGTTCCGTTCGTCCATCTCGAAACCCAATTCCGTTAGGACTCTAATTAATCAAAACCCATCCAATTCTCTTATAAATACGTCACTACTCCGACCCTAGGGCACACACCATATTTTTCACGCCCTAATCGTCCAGCAAAGATAGAAAAACCGAAGGAAATCGAAGCTCCAATCCATGGAGTTCTAGAGAGAGAAAAGAGAGAGAGAAAAGTGGGTTTCGTGCCTAGACCCAACCAAGATCCAATCCGATCATCCCGAACTCTTTCTACAACTTAGAGCATCACCAAACATCAATCAATTCGGCCCCGAGGTTCCCCGATCAAGAAACCCGAAGCTTTCGTTCCAATTTGTCAAGTTTCGATCGAAATCAAATTCAATCCAATTCGAGGTATTGTAATCTCTCCCGAAGCCTCCTCTACGTATAAATATTGTTTTTAGACGTAACCCAATGACCCTCGTGACCCCATGCATCAAACCGTAGCCAAAACAACGAAAAAATGAAAACTGAACGCGACCTTGTGGCCGCAAGGTTCGGGCGGCCCAGCCGCATGCACCAGTGAACTGGAGTTCGCGGCCGCGAACTCCATGATTTCCAGCCGCGCGTGGATTTTGTTTTCTTTTCGAATCGATTGTGCGACCTTTTAAACATCGTATTTGATCCCGAAATTTTTATCCTAAGTTGCCCATACTCTAAAGTTCATACCTTGTTAGTTTCATATTTTTTTTTATTTAATATTATATTTATTTAATTTTAGTTGTAATTGTGTAATCGTTTGTGGACTAAAAATCAATGCGACCTTGTAAACTAATCTATAAATCCCCAAACTATTTTTCCTAGATTCCCAACTTGTTAAAGGTCATACCTTGCTGAGTTCGTGGTTAATTAACATTATTAGATATTTATTTAATATTTAACTAAGGTTATAAACGAAAATTAATAACGACCTTATAAAAAATATTTTTAACATCGAAAATATTTTTCCTGGACTCCTGACAGTTCAAAGGTGATATGTTATTAAAATAAAATTTTATTTATTTGATTTACTATTTATTAGTAATTAAGTATTGTTTCTTAATGATAATATCGTAAAATATTATTCAGGAGGTCTAAAATTCCGAATAATTTTATTTAGACTATTTACAACCCTATAATGATATTCTGTAAATATAAAAATATTTCCAACTATTTAAATATTTATTGTTTAATTATGCTTGTTTAGTCTATTAATTTAATCTTTTTGTTTAAATTAATTCCGTGAGTATCCAAACCCAACTTTTAGCACTCGAACTCATTATAGGGGACTGTTAGGACCTTTATTAAGGTTACGATATTTATTTAAATATTTTTACCTAATTAATGTATTTAATTAGTGTTTAATTAACTTAATTACTTATAATTAATTAATAGAAGTCTAGAAAATTATTATTTAATCCTAATTAAATAATTCTTACATTTCTAATGACTTTGTGATCATACGAGATTAAGGGCAGCGGCCCAGTCATAAAAAGTTATGTGATTGCATTGCTTAGTAATTATTTTGATCTGTCTGTGATTCGTTTTAATTATTTTTATGATTGATATTGTATCGATGCTTCAGTTGAATGTTAGATTGGACCCTAGGGACATGGGGTGGTATGCGAAATAGAAATCACGTAGACGATGTTAAGTAATAGATAAATTGTGAAGTTTATTTTCTGTTTAGAGGTTGCCTGCAGGCGTGATTTGAGATCTGATGAGATTTGTGATGTGATTTAAAAACCGGCAGAGTAAGCCCGGAAATGATTTAAGACTGGCAGAGTAAGTCCAGTGATGTTTGTGATGATTTAAAAACCGGCAGAGTAAGCCCGAAAATGATTTAAGACTGGCAGAGTAAGCCCAGTGATGTCTGTGATGATTTAGAACCGGCAGAGTAAGCCCGGAAATGATTTAAGACTGGCAGAGTAAGCCCAGTGATGTTTGAAATGATTTAAAACTGGCGGGTAGTCCAGTGATATGATTTGAAACTGGCGGGTAGTCCAGTGATGTCTGTGATGATTTAAAACCGGCAGAGTAAGCCCGGTGATGATATAAAACTTGGCAAAGTAAGCCCAATGATGTTTTGATAAAACCTGGCAAAGTAAGCCTAGTGATGTTTTGATAACTGGCGGGTGGCCCAATGATATTTTGTGATGTTAAAACCGGGCGACCCAATGATATTTTGTGATGTTAAAACCTGGCGAGAGGTCCAACGATGTTTTGTTGACATAAACCCGCTGATGGTCCAGTTGATGTTTTGTGGAATAAATTGATGTCCTGGCGAGAGTCGGTGGAATAAATTGATGTCCTGGCGTGTGTCCAGTGGTGAATTGATAGACTGGCGTGTGTCCAGTGATGATTGTGATGTGGTATATAAGATAGGCGAACCCTAGTTGTGATTCAGGCATGATAAGCTAGCCCCTTGTTGTAGTATTGTAACTTAGGTTATCTACGACAGCAAAGGGAAGTGATCTCATGGGACCGAGCATGGCTAGCGGTTGGGGAGGGAAGATCTCGTAGGGAGATTTTGGATCACACGTTAGGCTAATGGATAGTAATGAATTGGTTGACGTGAAAAATCTCTGTTTTGCTTATTCGCATCATGATTATCTTGTTTGCTTGCTAGCTGTAATGTAAGAGGGGTGGTTGGGTTGGATTATTCTATTGGGTGATTTATCACTCACGGATACGTCTGTATCCTGGCAAATCGATTGCTTCGGCGATCAATTTGCTAGAGGACGCAGGATTCAATGGAGGGGATTCAACGATGATGCAGTTCGACACGGAACGAATATCAGTAACGAGGATCGAGGATGCTTAGGAATGGTATCAAGATTAGAGTCAGCTCTGAAGTTGGTGTATTTTGATTCCGTAAATCTATCTTGAGATTGTATTAGCAAAATCTTTATTTTGGAAAATTATATGTATTTAGCAATATTTTCTTTAAAAATTATTTTATTTTGCACCCGAAAAGTCGGGGCGTTACAACTCAAGTTCACCTCTATGTCAAAACAAACCTAAACCCGAGCCAGAGGAGGAGAGGGTGAGGCGGCATAAGGAAAGGCGATGGAAGAAGGCGTGGAGGAATAAGACTGGCAAAGGATAGGCAAGGAGTGATGGTGGAAAGGAGAGGAGTTGGGGCGGCGGATGGAAGCGGGGAAGGTCTGGAAATGGCGAGAAACGGATGGATCTGGTTGAAGGCAGGGTCTAAAATCGGCGAGGGGGGAAAGTGGGTGGTCGGTGAAGTAAGACAGGCGGGGGGTGGGGCGCGGAGGCGGCAGCCCCACCCCCAAAGCAAGAGCCAAAGAAAAGAAACGGAAAAGAAGGGAAGGAGAAGATGGAGATGAGAGAGAGGAAGAAACAAAGGCAAAACTGAAGGAGAAAGGGATAAAACCCTAACCCTAGGGAGGAAGAGGAGACGCCGCTCCTAGAGAGAGAGGAAAAAGGGATAAAACCCTAACCCTCTAGCAGGCCAACCGTTCATATTGTAGAGCTTGACAAAATGAGTAACCATGTGAAAAAAAATTGTGATCGGATTTCGCATTGGTCCCTGATTAGAGCAGAGTTTTTATGTAAAAATGGTATTAGGCACACTAGATAAGAACCCAATTGTTTCAAGTAAATGTGCTCCGATCATGAATCAGTACAATTCAGATCAAGATGGTTTAAACATGCTTGTCATTTTGCCGAGTTCTACAAAGTAAACGGTTTGGATCATCAAGGTTGGCTCTAACATGGCTCATAAATTAAAAACAAACCTAGATCAAACTGGACTATGGGAAATTGGATAAGAACTGACCCGATGCATACAGTACAACACGTACAGTTTAGTGTTTTTGTCATAAAAAAAGGAAATTGATTTTGGCACTCCAGTTTTATCATTGGCACTCTACTTTGTGTGTTCATCATGTGAGAAAATAAAACTAAAAGTGGAGTGCCATTGACTAAATTTAGAGTGCCAAAATCACCTCCCTAAAAAAATCAATACTACTATTACCATGTGGTATGATATGGAGTGTTTTTTTTTCAAATCTGTAAAATGTATTTCGAGCGGTTCATAATTAATCAAGTTCAAATTTAAAAATACTATAGTTCAAGTTTAAAAATACAGTAGCTAATTACAATATTTTACTTTTAGAGCCAGGCGTTTGATATAGGATGAGCACCAATAGCAATTGCTCTAGTTTCTTGATGTAACGAATGCCTCGTTTCAAATACATGCAAGACATGTGTTGGTTCAAATGTGTTTTGGAATGCTTTTCAGTTCATCTGTTGTAAGTTCATGATCCGAAAGTACTTTATCTTTTCACTTGCTTTGCTTAGATTCATCTTATGCATTCAAGAGAATGGTAGAACATGAGTGTTCCACGCGGCTAAGTTGGAAAAAAAAATACTAATTTGTTTTGTTGATAGGTCTATTTCTCGTCGGATCAAAGAAGGCCTCTCTTCAATTGTTGGATTTATGCCTCACATGGGATTGCCCGCAACATGCTCTTCTTTTTGTTAAGAGTAGTGACAGAAGATGACGAGAAACTAAATGAAAATGACAACAAAAAAGAAAAAAAACATTTAAAATCAACTCAAAATTGTAAGGGTGAAACTAAAACATTTTAAGAATAAAAGGACCAATGATGAAATTTACGCCATCAACGCAGATACTGTAATTATGGTTGTACTGATTTAGTTGAAGCTTCGAAGGAGAAATACTGCGTGAAACTTCACGCGTAGTTAAAAGCAGTGGGGGTTTCGGGAACCCAATCATAGACGACTTGGAAATTGGGGGACTCGAATTGGAATATAAATATACCAACTCTCTCTCTCTCTCTCTCTCTCTCCTGGGGATAAGAAGCAAAGAGCAGACAAGTAAAATGGCCAGTACAGATTGCACATGTGTAAATTCAGATTTTGAGACGCAAGAAGCTGAGGTTCTGTAATAGAAATTTCCTTGCAAAATAAGCAAACTTATTTCATATTTTTAAATTTAAAAATAATGTAAATAAAAAATATTTTTTTAATTTTTTTTCATCGTATAAAAGATTTCATCGTATAAAAGATTTCATCGAGATCTTCTAAACAAGATCCATATTGCATATTTTTAGATTTCAATAAGCCCATAATTTTTGAGCTTGAAATTGCCTTCTTAAAAAATAAGAACTTTTTTCTCTTTCTGGAACGGGCTCTGAGGCTGCGACATAGAGTGAGGCTATAGTTCCCGACGGGAGAAATCCCGATCGGAATCCCGACGCCCCGCCCGGCACACTCTGGCCATTGGACGGTCGATCCGAACCGTCCAAAAATTCTATAAAAAAAAATTCGAGTGGTCTTACACGAAAATAAATAGCATCCGACGTGTGTAGGTGGCCGATTCAAGCACTCCATTTTTGGCAGATCCAAACACTCCATTTTTGGCCGATCCAAACACTCCATTTTTGGCCGAACCAAACACAAAAATGGATTGATTGGATCGGCATCTTCACAAGTCGGATGCCATTTATTCTCATGGAGGCCCACTCGATTTTGTATTCTACAATTTTTGGACGGCTCGAATCGGCCATCCGGTGGCCGGAATGTGCCCGGCGGGGCGTCGGGATTTTGGGTCGGTAAGCTTAGACTTTCCGGTGAGGCGTATTGGGTCAGTTCCTTTTCAGTTTCAATAGCGGTACGCCACTGACTTCCAAGTCGGTGAACTCCCACCTAACTCTACATACGACGTCGTTTTTGGATTATTTTTTTTTGAAACATTTGATTTTATGATTCTCTTGGAGCATCTTCAATCAAGCTCTATATATTTAAATAGGAGAACAAAATTACTCCAATCACGCTCTATATTGAGTTTCTAAAATAGAGACCCAAATTTGGTTCTCTATTTATAGAGATGTTCATTTTTTTTTTATCAGAATTTATAGAGATGTTTCAAACGTAATATGAAAAAATATGTACAAAAAATCAAATAGATTGAAATTGGAAAAAATAATATAAAAAAATATAGAGATCTTCAACGAGAGTCCTAGAGTTAAAAAAATAATAATTTTTTTTAATCACCCTAGAGATGTTCCTAACATAATATTAAAAAATAATTTTTTTTTAGAATTTATAGAGATATTCAACGAGAGTCTTAGAATTAAAAATAAATTATTATCCTTGAAGATAAAATGATCAGAAAAGTAAGATCTTTGTACTGATTCAAACAGATTGAAAATTGGAATACTTGATTTTTTCATTTGATTTTATGGTTCTCTTAGGCCATCCATAGTGGTATAATCAAAAGCCAATTGTTTTTAAAGTTAACAATCTTGGTGCAAAAGATGGCTCACAATGGTATAATCAAACTTAGCAACATTATTAGAAATAATCAAATTTTGGGCATTGGATAGCCAAAACTAGCAACCTTTTTCAATAATCAAAATTTGTGGACTCCACACCACATAAGTTAACTAATTCTAAAAAAATTTCAATTGGTATTTTTTTCTTCTCTTCTTCGCCTACTTTATATCTTCTTCACTTCACCCATAAACTATTTTTTTTCCCTCAAAAAGTGAAAGCTCATATCTCTCGATCTTCTACAATTCAATTCATCATCGCTAGATTAAGGTATTTCACTCTCTTTTTCCGTTTCTATTTTTTTTCTCTGAAAAAAATTCATACTAGGAGGAAAGAAAGTCACCGATTTTTCCCCAAAATTAAAAGAGGGAATCGATATATTTTTGCCAAAAAAAAACGTAAATGAAGGGAAATGAATGGCATGAAACAGAGGGGGAGAGAGTGAAATTGTAGTGGACCCTTATTTTGGTTAAGGATTAAAAGTGACCATTGTGAAACTCAACATTGTTAAGCTTAACAATCTCTTAAGTGAATAACCAAAAGCTGATGTGTCAACTTTTGGTTATTCTTTTTTGGTTATACCATTGTGGATGGCTTTAGGGCTTTTCAACGAGAGTCCTAAAACTAAAAATTAATTATGACCCTTTAGGATAAACTAATCAGAAAAATAAGATCTTTGTACCCGTTCAAACGGATTGAAAATTGGAACAGTTAAATTTTTTCATTTGGTTTTATGGTTCTCTTAGGGCTCTTCAACGAGAGGCAAGAACCCTAGACCTAAAAATTAATTATGACCCTTTAAAATAAAATAGTCAGAAAAATAATCAGAGAAATAAGATCTTTGTACCGGTTCAAACGGAATAAAAATTGGAACACTTAATGTTGTTGGATGGTATATATATTTAAAAATATAACTAAAAAAATTAATTGTTTCAATTTTAACCGTTTGAACCGGTGCAAAGATTTCATTTTTCTGACAATTTTATCTTAAAAAGTCATGATTAATTTTTAGCTCTAGGGCTCTCATTGAAGAGCCCTAAGAGAACCATAGTACCAAATGAAAAAATTAAATGTTTCAATTTTCAATCCGTTTGAACCGATGTAGAGATCTTATTTTTCTGATCATTTTATCCTAAAGGATCATAATTAATTTTTAGGTCTAGGACTCTCGTTAAAGAGCTCGAAGAGAACCATAAAACCAAATGTTTCAACACCCAAAAAATGATCCAAAACGACATCGTATAGAATTCGGTGGGAGTTCACCGACTTGGGAGTCGGTGGGCGTAGCGTTATTGATTCAGTTTCCTATGATCCAATTTGGTCCAATTTTTTTTTTTTATTTGTGGGCCGTATAGGGTCCAACTTGATGATCCGAACCGTTCATATTGTAAAGCTTGACAAAACGAGTAACCATTAGAGCAAAGTTTTTATGTAAAAATGGTATTAGGCACGCTAGATAAAAACCCAATTGCTGCAAGTAAATGTGCTTCGATCATGAATCAGTACAATTTGGATCAAGACGGTTTAAACATGCTTGTCATTTTGCCGAGTTCTATAACATGGACGGTTTGGATCATCAAGGTGGGCTCTAACATGGCCCGTAAATTAAAAACAAACCTAGATCAAATTGAACTTTAGGAAACTGGATAGGAACTGACCCGATACATGCAGTAGAACACGTACAGTTTAGTGTTGGTGATAAAAAAATCAATACTAGTAATACCATGTGGTATGATATGGAGTGTTTTTTTTTTCAATTCTTTCCTGGGATTTGTATTCTGCTAACAGTTGTTAAAAAATAAGTATTTATTTGTGATTTTCAAATTTAAAAATAATAGACTTATTAAAATAATATTCTATACCACAGGATCTTGTTTAAACATGCTTGTCATTTTGCCGAGTTCTATAACATGAACGGTTTGGATCATCAAGGTGGGCTCTAACATGGCCCGTAAATTAAAAACAAACCTAGATCAAACTGGACTTTAGGAAACTGGATAGGAACTGACCCGATACATGCAGTAGAACACATACAGTTTAGTGTTGGTCATAAAAAAATCAATACTAGTATTACCATGTGGTATGATATGGAGTGTTTTTTTTTTTCAATTCTTTCCTGGGATTTGTATTCTGCTAACAGTTGTTAAAAAATAAGTATTTATTTGTGATTTTCAAATTTAAAAATAATAGACTTATTAAAATAATATTCTATGCCATAGGATCTTGTTTGATAGATCTCGATGATAGTTTTTGAATGGTGCAAAAAAAAAATTAAAAAATTATTTTCGTAAATACATTATTTTTAAGTTTAAAAATTATAAATAGATACTTATTTTTTTAATAACGCTTAACAGAACAGGGTTAATTGATTGTTTACAACCTTCGGGTGCAACTTATAGGGAGTCAAGGCGAATAGGTCTTTGGCTAATGGCATTATGTGTGCACTTAAGTGCCAACGATAAGAAGGTCAGATAATTCAACTTCACTTTCAATATATTAACTATTCTAGCAACACTGAAAAAGTGAAGACCATCTTCTTCTTCTTTTTATCGGCAGTGAAGACCATCTTTGGCTATAAGATACCTCTATTTGTTACCTCTACGCAAAGAACTCTCACCAAACATTTTGACTTGGTTGGTTATGTGAGTCTTATCAGGACGATCTTAGCCTCTATTGTTTTCAATTTTAGAAGTACTAGTTCACATTTTATATGGGGAGTGTACGATATCTGTTCTCTTAATGCCTTGTTCGTTTCTCTTTTTTGAAAAAAAATTTCGAACTGAAAAAATACTTATTATCCCTACTTCCAATCATTGTCATTACCCATATCTCCAATTATTATTCTCATTTCTCTCTCTATCTCTCTTCATTCATTACCCTACTTTTAATCATTACTCTCATAAAAAATTTATTAGAAACTCATCTAAACACAACATAAATCAGTTCAAAGTTATTACATTAAAAGACAAATTCATAACATGCACACCCCCCCCCACACACACATATAATGGACACAACTTTAGATGGCGGTGATTATGCAAAAACAATTATTGACACAAATTTTGTGTGAGACCCATTATGGGGTCCCACGAAAATGATCGGAGCCGTTAATTTGTTGAAATACATTTGTTTGAGTTATTGTAAAGATAAAAAAATCAACATATTCAGATACCGATAAGGACTTGGTCGATTATTTCAATTTTCATCCTGTCAAATTTAGGGATAAATACCTGATATTGGTAAGGATTTGATCGACTCATCCAGTTTTTATTTTGTCAATTTTAGGGATAAATACCGATAATCAGTTGATTTTTTACAAAAATTCTTAAAATATGTATCAAACAAACTCCAATTATTAGTGTGGGACTCCAAACAAGATTTGTGTCAAAATTTATACAAAAATCCCCATCAATATGTGACCTGCAAATAAGGATTGAAATTTTGCCTCTTTCCATTTTCAATCTACGACGACAACAACAATAGCGGCTACAACAATCATATGCGCGTGTTCAAGGCCGACTTTGAGATTTTTTGGGCCTAAGTCGAACTTGTAAAATAGGGACCCTATTTTTTCTTTAAAAAAATTGGTGAAAGTACATAAACACCCCCTCAACTATCACATTTTCTCGTAAACAACCCCTCACATTTAAAAGCGCCCATGGAGACCCCCTCAACTACTGGAAATGAAAAAAATGCTAACTCCGTTGACGGAATTGAGGAAATGACCAAGATACCATTTTCTATTATACCCTTAAAAGGAAAATTTATAAACAAAATCCTGAAATTATTTACCCACTCCACTAATTTAGGGGAGGGAGAGAGAGAGAGAGAGAGATGAGCGGCAGCAGCGCCCAGGTGGCGCACTCACCTTGGGTTCAACCCCTGCGATCGGATCGCCGGCGAAGACCTCTTCGACAACCCTGTGGCCGCCTCTTCTCCGCCCCTGACTTCGATCTCACCTACCGCTCCCGCTTCCTCCTCCACGACCCCTCTGACGCCATGGGCCTCTCCGGCCTCCTCATCCTCCCCCAGCCAAAGTTAAAGCCCGAGCACGAGTTCGAGCCCCGGAAGCTGCGCCAAAATGGGGTTTCTGATGAGCAACCCATAGACTCCAAGCTTGCGTTATCGGACCACGATAGCTGAAGCAGTTCTGAAATCCTTTGGCTTCGACAACCTCGATGGCCCTAAGCTCGAACGCAAAACCAACACTCCTAAATTTGCAAAATCCGCCGCGAGAAGCCCGAAACCGCTTCTGGGTTCCAACCCATCTTGGTGATTTCAGGGATTTCTAAAGTTGGAGTTAGGGTTTGATTTTGGGGATTTCTGAAATTGATGATTTGTGGTTTGTGATAGTTGTGGCTGTTGGAGATCGAGTGTGGGAGGGGGATTTGTTGGTGGTGATTGGTGCCTGGCGGTGGTGGCGACAATGGTGGAGGTAGTGAAATCAGTGGTGGTGGATTGTAGATTGTGGTGGTGACAATGGTGGATTGTGGATTGTCAAAGGGCATTTTTGTCAAAAAAATGCCCAATTTGCTGACATGTGACATCCCAACAAATAGTTCTGAGAAGGAAGGGTGTTACATGTAGAGGTGTCAAACGTGCCTATCGTGCCGTGCCGTGCCATTTTCTTCCGTGCCAAACCGTGCTTCGTGTCGTGCCGTACCGTGCCCGTTTACTTCATCGTGCCATGGCGTGCCGTGTCGTGCCGTGCCCGTGCCGTGCCGTAGCGGGCCATTTTGCTTTGTCGGGCCGTGTCGGGCCGTGCCTTTTTCAAATCGTGTCGTGCCGTGCCGTGCCCGATTAATTAATCGTGCCGCGTCGTGCTGTGCCTTTTTTTGTCGGGTCGTGCCGTGCCGTGCCCTTTTTGTCGGGTCGTGCCGTGCCGTGCCTTTTTTGTCGGGTCGTGCCGTGCCGTGCCCTTTTTGTCGGGTCGTGCCGTGCCGTGCCTTTTTTTGTCGGGTCGTGCCGTACCGTGCTTGTCGGATTGTGTCGTGCCGTGCTCTTTTTTTTTGTCAAGTCGGGTCGTGCCGTGCCTTTATTTGTCAGGTCGTGTCATGCCGTGCCATGTTGTGCCATCGATTTTCATATTGTCGTATACACATCACGAACCGACAACCGATGGACCGTATGGTCTTTATTTTGCATAAAAAAACAACTCCTTTTATCCATGTGACTGATGGCACAACACATCATCAATCCATCAACATAAATAAGTTACTTTAGTACAAAATTTCCAGAAAACAGAAATTACAGAAACAGTTCAAAGCGAGTAAGCGACAAAGGATGTGTTCCAATAGAAGACACGTTGGTAGATAAAAGATGTTTGCTTTCGCTAAGCAGCTTCATGGCTTCAGTGTATGTGTTCTCCGCTAATGATAATCCGCTCTGTATCACATCAAAACGCTCGAGTCAAAAAGAACATTTGTTACCGGACAGACACTTGAAATTAGACACAAACAAAAATCTAATAAAGGGAGACATACTTCAACTTTGCAAGTCTCAATATCTGGCATAAGGTGAATTCATTTTGACCATTACCCTGACTTGAATCATCCGTGTTACTCTCGCTTAATCTTCTCACAGAAAATCAGCCCACAACCTGGCCATCCAACTAACAACACAGTTGCCCACAAGTTGGACACATATTTGGACACAGCAGAGGATGGACACAGGTTGGACACATATTTGGACACACAGCAGTAACACAAAAAACTGCAGTTTGGACACACACAAACACGCAGCAGCAGCAGCACATGCAAAGCAAAGTTAAAACCAGAGAACAACAAGCAAACTCAGAAAACAGCATGCAAACTGCAGAAAACAAACTTGTAAACCAAATAGAGGCATGGCATAAGGGTACTCATAGGTAATTAGGCTCAGAAAATTGAAATGCACTCATGGCTGCATCTAATGATACCCCGCCAAGGTATCTACCTTAAATAATAATTGAATTGATTCATCATTGCCCATAAATAAAAAGAACTCACACATTCATGCCCTTGTACCTATTTTCTGAGTTGAACATGCTGTTTTCTGGGTTTAGAATGTTACATTGTTACTTTCTGTCCAATGGCAGCCAATAACACACACACAGAGAGAGCTGCCACTTTTGCATTATGTCCAAGTCCTTCATATTTTCCTTGAAATCTCAATCTTGGTAAAGGAACCCAGGAGAACATAATAGGTTTGATTGTTGTGCCCAGATTCCTTTACCAAGGTTGAGATTTTCAAGCCTAAAATGAAGGACTTAGACATAATGCAACTGTAGCGCAAGTTGAAAAACATATATTTTCCATATATTCAGTATGATGCACACACTGCACTGCACTTGTAACTCACACACTGATCTGCCACCCACAAACACAGCTGCAAAACTACAATTATCCACAAGTAATGGCTGCATTTTTGGCTCAGAACAATGTCATCATAGCCACCAGTGATGATAAAGAAATTGTGTAAGTGCAGATCAGTGTGTTGGCTCAAAATAATATCATAGCCACCAATAAGTGCAGATCAGTGTGTTGGCTCAGATATTAGTTCAGAAAATACATCATAGCCAAAAACTGAAGTGGGGGCAACATCATGTTGCCATTTAAGGCCTTCATAAGTTGCCACAACATCCACTTCAACAGTTTAGCCTACTGAAATGAATAAGCCACACACACACACAACTACTGCACAAGTTGGACACATATTGTCACAGTCATTCAACATCCTAACAGCCTGCATGAACTTGTCATAGCCATTCAACATCCTGTCATGAACATTCAAAATAAAGAACAGCCTTGCCTGATTACTTCAGAAGAGAGAGTAAAGCATTCCAAGGTTTCCGTTACTGTCAAAAGATTTGGAACAAAAAAGTATGAGAATTGAAGAGGCACCGTGCCTCTTCAATTCTCATACTTGAAGAGGCACCGTGCCTCTTCAATTCTCATACTTTTTTGTTCGAACGAAAACTTTGGAATGCTTTATTCTCACTTCGGAAGTAATCAGCCAAGGCTGTTCTTCCATAATACAAACCCAGCAGTAACACACAGATTATAAACAGCTAACAGACCGGAGGGGCTAGGCCGCCACCTCAACTCAGCAAACAGACTATGCGAGGGGTTATACCACCACCTCGGCTAAGCAATGCAATCAAATAAAACTAACTATACAAACAAAAAACAAACTCAATATTTACCCTGGCTTCGTTACACCTCATGTTTGGTAAAAACCAGGTTAGAGGTATCCACCAAGATAAATACAAGCTACTAATACAAACTACCTCAGATTGCTGGCATTAAGCCTTCACGTGGTTTGGTCCTTGCCTCCTTGGCAGCTACAATGTCCTACAAAACAAACCAGCAGCAGTAGCAGCAGAAAACAGGTATATGAAAGCCAAATGAACAAGGTAAATGAATAGGAAAATAGAATTCTGCTCAGAAATTAGTTCCTTTTATCATCATAGCAGAAAATTGAAATGGAGGCAACATTAAGTTGCCATTAAGGCCTTCATAAGTTGCAACACAATCACATTTCGCTTAGCCAATAACTGGGGTTGTGTCTGTGGCTTATTCATTTCAGACTAAAAAGAGACACACACACACAACACTCTGCCACACCACACTGCCACACACACACCACACTGCCAGTCTGCCACACACACACACACACCCCACACTGCCACACACACACACACACACCCCCACACCCCCACACACACACACCCACAACGCATGCAGACAACATCCACTTCAGTTAAGTGAAGCTAAACAGACCACAAGGCATGCAGCAAAACTTAGGCTCAGCATATTAGTTAAGAAAAGACATCATAGCCAAAAACTGAAGCGGGGGCAACATCATGTTGCCATGTAAGGCCTTCATAAGTTGCCACAACATCCACTTCAGCAGTTCAGCCCACTTACTGAAATGAATAAGCCACAAAACACCACTCTGCCACACACACCACAAGGCATGCCAAAAACTGAAGCGGGGGCAACATCATGTTGCCATTTAAGGCCTTCATAAGTTACCACAACATCCACTTCAGCCCACTTACTGAAATGAATAAGCCACAGACACAATCCCAGCAGAAAAAATGAATAATAGATTCAAACCAAATGACAGCAGTCAGCAGGTCCCGCTAATCACTGTCTATATCAGAATCTGCAAAATAGCCTCTGAATTCATCTTTAGCTGACCGTTTTTGAATTCCAAGGCGTGCATCCTCCCAATCTTTCAAGCATATGAGACAATCCAAAATGTCTGGAGCTAGTCTGTTCCTCTTCTCATCCAACACTCTACTACCTGCACTAAAAGCAGATTCGGATGCCACTGAAGACACAGGAGGGGTTAGTAGATCACGTGCCATGATTGAAAGAACAGGATATTTATCTTCATTTCTTTTCCACCAAGCTAAGACATCAAAATCACGCATGTCATTCACATTAACAGATTCTAGGTCCAAATATTTATCAAGTTCAATGCGTGAACTAACAGTGCTACTTCCTATTCCTATATTTGAACTAACAAAATTCCAAAATTCATCGTTGCCACTTGTAGAAGGTGTTAAAGGAGCAGCAGTAGAAGCAGCAGTAGAATGAAACTTAGAATCATATTTAGCATACATGGTAGTCAATAGATCATGCACATCATCAGAAGAAGGTAAAGTAAAAATCCCTAAATTCCTACCAATCTGTCCTAAGACCAAGCTAACACCTTTTAACTTCATCCTAGGGTCCATTACTGCAGCTAACATAAATATTGGTGGCATTTCCTCATAATATTTTCTGAATTTTGCTTCCATATCTAAACAAGCATGTGCAAAATTTGGATGTTCCCTATGTTTACAAAAATTAACACTGATATTGAAAAGATGATGAAGCACAATACAAGAAGTAGGATAACGAACACCCGAACAACCTACGGTAGCAACATAAAACACTTTCAAAAATTTCATGAACTCAAAACCAATTTTCCAATGATCTTGAGTTAAAGGACTAGCACGATACGGTCGATACCTCTGATTAACATAAGCAGATATTACATCACTATATTTCCTACAAGACTTTAACATAAGGTAGGTCGAATTCCAACGATTTTGAACATCAGAGTTCATATTTTTGGGTTTAAGATTGTAAAATGATGTGCACATTTTATCAAATTCTTGTTGCCTAGATGGGGAATTACCAATAAAAAGAACAGCATTTCTAATTTTGAAATCTGTGGAGCTATTTTTTCCAAACCATCTTGCACAACTAAGTTAATGACATGGCATACACATCGCATATGCAATAATTCACCAAAATAAGGAGTTGTCAAATTTCTTACAAACAATGGAAGTGTAGCAGTATTAGCGCTATGGTTGTCAAAAGTAATGCTATAAACTTTATCAAGAACTTCAAAATCTCTAAAAACACCCATAATACTATCAAAAATATGGTCAGCATCATGAGGAAACTCCACTAAACGGAAAGCAATAATTCTTTTTTGCAAAGTCCAACTAGAGTCTATATAATGAGCAGTCACACAAATATAACCACGATTATTTATACCAGACCACATATCAGAAGTAAAACCAATTGCACCAACAGTTGCAAGTTCACTAATCAAATCTTTTTTAACTTTACTATGAGCTTTCTTTGTATCACTACGGGTTGAATTTCTAGAAACTTTAGCAAAAGAAGGATTTAGATAGTTTTTTACAAAATACTCAAATCTAATGTCATCACCAAAAGTAAATGGTTGTTCTGCTGCAGCTACATAAAGGGCCAGTCCATGCCTCACTTTTTCTTTTGAATAAACAAAATTACTACTATCAGATGCACCAGCAATTTTATCAGCATGTTTTTTTCTTATATGTCTTTGTTCTGGCCCTACACCATTATTACTACTGCGTTTATAATTTTTATCACAATAATTGCATACAGACCTACGTCCTATGTCAATACCACTCTCATCCTTGAAGTTTTCCTTTATAGTGAAATGATTCCATACCCATGAGTGGCATCGTGACCTTTTTGAACCACTAAGACCTGAATTTGAAGTTGCACGAGTAGAACCTGATGGAGTAGCAGTAGAACCTAAAGGTCCTGTTCCCCTTCCACCATGACCACCACCAACAATGTTTAAAGCAGCCACTTCACCTACAGAACCCACAGCCTGTGGTGCAATAGGGTTTCGTGGTCGTTCATCAGAAGAACCTGAGTGGGAGCCCATCTACAAAAAAAAAAACACCATAACAGGGGTTATTAAAGGGGAAAAACACGAAAGCCCTAATTTTGTAACCCTAAATCATATGCAACAGCTGACTGATTAATCACATGCTACAGTACACTGATTAATCACATGGGAAGTGATTAATCACACTAGACTGTTAATCACACTAGACTGATTAATCACTGCAAAATCAGTTTCGAAAATTTGTCAAAAATATACTACTAGAAGAAATTAGTAACAGTTACTGGTCTGGCCTGACAGTTACTGGTCAAAACCCTAATTTAAGAAATTAGTAACCAAAGCCCTAATTTCGTAACCCTAATTGCAAGAACCCTAATTTCGTAACCCTAATTTCAGAAATTAGTAACAATTAACAAGGTCAAGGTTGTAAAAGCTCACCGTTTGAGTGTTGTACGTCACCGGAAACGAAGAGAGACAGAGGTGAGTCGGGCAAACTCAGATCTAGTTGTAGATCTAGGTTTTGAGTGTTGTACCACCGGTCACCGAGTCACCGAGTCACCGTTTGAGTGTTGTACCACCGGTCACCGTTTGAGAATCGAGAGTCGTGTCACCGAAAAGTCAAAAACAGAGAGAGAGAGAGGTGAGCTGCGTAGGCACGAGAGAGAGAGAGTCTGAGAGTGAGACACTGAGACACGTACAGAGAGACGTTGAGAGAGACAGAGAGTTCGAGAGAGAGCCAGATTGAGATCGAAGAGAATGACTGAATAAGATGTCTGCTAGGGCAGCATCTCATTCCTTTTATATGATCTGTGTGATCATGTGCATACGAGACACCATAATCCATATGCACCAACTTATCGAAACTTCTCGTAAAGTCCTATAATGCATCACTCGAGGGCCACCCGAGTTGTTTGTTGAAAATCCGAACCGTCTACCTTTTATGTGGGAGCGATTATATCATTCGTGCAAAAAATGAAGTAAATTGGTTATCGTTATATACTTGATCGCACATAACAAAAAAATTCATATTAATGAATCTACGTCCCGATGAAAGGGCTTCCAAACCCGATAGACCCGATTTTTTGCGAGAGTGATTAAAACACCAAAAAAAACAACATGAACGGTATGGATCATCGTAGTTGTGTCGCAATCGTGTGGCTATCGTACTTTGGACTATAGCGACATATATTAGTTTAGAACCAGATAAGTTAGATGTATAGATTTGAAAGGTAGCTGCAGACTCATTTTTTATAATGTTCGATCTAAACCGTTACAATTTAAGATCTTATCAAATTTATCATTCTCCCCTAAATAGGTGATAATCGGATGTCGGAAACCACGTGATCGGAACACATTTGGTGCTTCCAAAGGCGTTAAAGTCCTATAATGCATCACTCGAGGCCCGACCGAGATATTTTTTGAAAATCGGAACCGTCTACCTTTTATGTGGGAGTGATTATATCATTCGTGCAAAAAATTAAATAAATTGGTTATCGTTATATACTCGGTCGCACATAACAAAAAATTCATATTAATGAATCTACGTCCCGATGAAAGGACTTCCAAAACCCGATAGACCCAAAAATTTGCGAGAGTGATTAAAACGCCAAGAACAACAAAATGAATGGTATAGATCGTCATAGTTGTGTCGGAATTGTGTGGCTACCATACGGTCCGTACGGCGTACAAGAGGCCCGTTTATATATTATATATTATATATGTCGATTTTGTGTATATATATATAATATGTCCGAATGTTTGCAAGTAAACATCAGGTAGCCCAGTGGTAAGGTGTTCCCTCTTGGACCAAGTGGCGCGGGTTCAATTCTCCTTATGTGCTTGTTAACTTTGTGTTTTTGTTATTTCCCCCAAAATCAACTGTGTTTTTTTTTTCCCCTAACATCAACTGTGTTTTTTTATTTTTTTCCCCCAAAATTCTAACGGTTTCTCCCACTCCCCCACCATCTCTGATCATTTGTGTAGTACAAAATATGAATTTGCACATTGCATTTATATACTTTTTTGGTCCCCAAAACTTGTACTTGTAGAGTTAATAACAGGAAAATAGATGATGAACATGTGATAATGTTGTTTTAACGCATATAATTGAGGTGCGCAAGTTTGCCCATGTAGTTGGTTATTAAAATACACATATACTTTAAATTTGTTAATTTATAATGAATACTTAAATTATTTTGGAATAAATGTGTTTAACTGTAATTCGTATATTACGGTTACAAAAAAAATTTGTGCTCCCAATTTTAAAAAAATTGGTGTTTAACTATAGGCCATAGGGATTACTTTTTTAAAACCATTTTTTTTCTTATTTATTATTAGTTGTTCCTAGTAAAAACATATTTAAAACCATTTTTTTTTCTTATTTATTATTAGTTGTTCCTAGTAAAAACATATCATAATTAATGACCTTGGTGGTTTGTGATGTGTGACAAGTTCCATAGGACATTAGAACTTGGATTCGAATTCGAATCACACATAATTTTTTCTTTGAAATTTGTTTTATTTATTTGTTTATTTTCTATGTAATTTTTTTAAAAAATCTTTATTAGATAAAATGCAATGTATATCAATATATGTGTGGTAATAGGTATATTATCATGTTTGAATTTTGATTCAAATTTTTTTAATCATATAAAATATTTTAAAATCTTATTTTACTTAAATAAAAGGAAAAGATTAATAAATTATTGGATTATCAAAAAATACACAGAAATAAAGTAAACTATAATATGAAATCCCTTATTTATTTAATAACACATATTTTTGGGTTTTTCCATGCCTCGTGGTCGTTCGCGGCCGCTGTCGCGTGCCGCGGCCGTCGCATGCCGCGTCGCGTGCCGCGTCGCGCCATGCCGCGGCCATGCCATGCCGCTGCGTCGTACATGCCATGCCGTGCGGCCGCTGCCGCGTCGCGGCCGCGGCCGCGTGCCGTGCCATGCCGTGCCGTGCCAGGCCAACTTCCGTGCCGTGCCGTGCCGTGTTGTTCTAGCTTACTTTCGTGCCCGTGCCGTGCCGCGTGCCCACTAAGACCGTGCCGTTCCGTGCCGTGCCAGGATTAAATCCGTGCCCGTGCCGTGCTGTGCCGCCTTCAAACGTGCTGTGCCCGTGCCGTGCCCGTGCCGGCCCGGCCCGTTTTACACCTCTAGTTACATGGGTAAGGGGAATAGGTGAGGGGGTCTCTATGGACGATTTTAAATGTGAAGGGGTGTTTACGAGAAAAGGTGATAGTTGAGAGGGTGTTTATGTACTTTGACCAAAAAAATTTACCTCAAAAGGAGAACAAAATCATAAGAATGACGCTGCTTGAGCTGAGAATCAAACCTTGCTTCTGTTGTGTAGCAAGACTTAGACTTACCACTTCACCAACTACATCCTTTGGTAGTTGGAAGCACTAATTAAATATATATTACATACATAGTTGTATCTATCTGGGGCCCTAATTTTTGGCCAAATTTCGGGACTTAAGTCTGCCGCCTAGTCCGTCTTAGCTCAGGGCCGGCCTTGCTCCATTGCTTCGTGGAATAAACAGAGGAATGCCTTGCCGACTGTGAAGCTTTACGGTAAGATTTTAGAAGTATTGAGGTTTTATTTGTTTCACAAACATGCCTAAAAAGCTAGAATCCAAATATATGCAACCAATCCCAAATCCCCTCGCTGCGCCATAGACCACCGCATCGCTGCTGCTCATGGTGTTGCTCTTGTAGCGTATTGTCCTGCCTCAAAACCACAATCTTTCCCACCCCGGCCAACCCCCTTCAGAAGCCCGGACCCTATCCAAATCCATCGATCAATATTCCTTGCTTCTTTCTCCTTCACATAATTGCTTCTTTGCTCCATCTCAAACTCCCCTCAATGATCAATTTGCATCGAATCTTGTCTCCCGATTGGATTTCCCCTATCAATTTCAACTCCACTTCAATTTGCTACAAGAAATTGGGGTTTCACAACCCTCCCCGTTTGCTAATACGAATTTGCCATCCATATTTGAGGGCTTGAAGACGTCTCCTGTGCAAAAGGAAGTTGTGAAGGAAGAGGGTAACATGGGAATTTTTTATGTGAGGTTGAACTTGAAAGGAATAGTGTGGGTTCTTTGGCGCTGGATTATTCCATTTTATTTCCTTGTTTCCTATTGCACTAAATTTATTTATTTTTATTTTTTTCACTCAAACCCTTATGTACGTCAAAGTCTTAAAGAAGAAAAACTCAAACTGCTCTTTTTTAAAAACCAAAGGTCACTTCTTCTTCTTCTCTTTGTTTTAGGAAAGATGATTTGGCATGATGAGTTGTTGCCTTCAAATTTCGCAAACAAGAGGCTCCCTTTCAAATCCACGTGTATTTGACAATGGGAAAAACAACTTGGTTGGATGGCTTCTTGCTATCAAAAGTTGTCATTATTTGCTCCACGTAAGGTTTGTCAGCTTCGGTTGGTTTATCACAACTCTTGCAATCAACAACCATCTTCAAAGAAAGGGATTGTAGTGTACACAATACACAAGTCACGATAGCAGCTTCATGACTACCTCTAGAAGATTGATTTGAGAAAAATGGTGATGAATCTGATACGAGGGCAAAGGTGAGCAAAAGAATAGAAGGGAGTTCAGAGGAGGAGGGCGTTCTAACGATTGTTAATTTTTGTTTACAAATAAAAGAAGTTATCTTTAATAAATAAATTTTTTTTTTTTATAATAAGTACACTTCTTTATTAAGCTCAACCAATCAACAAACAAGCCAAGGAGATGGCCCTGGCTATACAACTGACTTGCTAGTTAGCTTCGTTCCATTTTCTCGAAAAAATACTGGAGTACTTATTTTTACATAATTACTTTTTTTAAATAATTGTTATGCTTAAAAATAATAGACTTACTGAAATCTAAAAATATATAATCTCATCGGATCTTTTAAACGATGCAAAAAAATTTAAAAATTATTTTGGTAAACATATTATTTTTAAACTTGAAAATTGAAAATAAATGTAGTTAAATTTTTTAAAGAAGGTTTAGTGGCACGAGACCGACATTAAATAAAGAACCATCGGGATTCCAACGGTTAAAAAATAAAAAGTACAGTAATAGTAAAATAGAAAGACCGAAGTTGACTCAAGTCCTTTGAACAAACTACAGAAGGTAGTAGTACGGTGATTCCTGTACGTACGTCCATGACAGTTGTTATTACAATTAATAATTGGTCCTAAAATGGACGGTTGCAATGCAAAGGTGCGGTATATCCTTCCTGGGATAAAGAGAGTGCTGCGATGGCAGCACGTTGGATTTTTCACGTGCTTCATTTTTTGGATTTTACTAATAAAACTTTATTGCTTTTTAGAACTTTATATTGCTTTCTTACTAGAAAGAGATGGAACAGTGAACACTTTAGCTACTTTTGGCTATTTCGCTAGTGGATGGTAGCATTAAATAATTTTCCTCTAGTTTAAAACAAAATAGCCACCATCACTCTGCATGGAAAGAGAAACTAGATAATTTAAATTAAATATTCTTTAATTACTCCCTTTGTCCAATAATATTTGTCCAGTTCGAAAAACGAAGATGTAAAAATAATATAATTTTTGCAAATAAAATTTAAATTGTTTTCAACAATTCACTAGATAGAAGTTCTTTTAATTTATGAAAAAAAGTTTGAATTTTTTCTTGAAAAAAATGCATTATTTTTAAGAGTCCTCGTTTTGCGGACCGAACAAACATTTTGGGATGGAGGTAGTATATTATAATATAATACTTCAAAACAAATTGATCATTCATTTTAGCATGTCTAATATTGTACATTCATCAATTTATGGAGAAAACTACTCATTCTATTCTCATTTAATGATCCCTCGTTGTATTCTAACCAAATAAAAAATGAGTTAACAAATTGATCATTCATTTTAGCATTTTCTAATATTGTATGCTCATCTTTTTATGGAGGAATCTACTCCTTCTGTCGTCATTTTATGGTCCCTCGTTTTATTCTCTCCAAATAAAAAATGAGTTAAAAATTTGATCATTCATTTTAGCATTTCTAATATTGTTCATCAATTTATGGAGAAATCTACTCCTTCTATCCTCATTTAATTCATTTTAGCATTTCTAATATTGTTCATCAATTTATGGAGAAATCTACTCCTTCTATCCTCATTTAATGATCCCTCGTTCTATTCTAACCAAATTAAATCGATATTTTTTAAATATATAATATGGATCTTGTTTAATAGATTTCAATTAGTTCTACTCCATTAGACAATATTTTCAAAATCACATAAAACACTATATAAATTATGAGATATAAGCAATTGAAAAATAGTACAAACTCCCAAAAAATACCGTTATAATATAATACTTAAAAACAAATTGATCATTTATTTTAGACATACTAATATTGTTCATCAATTTATGGAGAAAACTATATTTCTAGACTTTCATAACAAAGGGTTTGGAGACATTGATTAATAAGATATGTATATGAAAAAAAAAAAATAGGGAGGAAAGGTTTTGAACAATGTAGTAATTAAATAATCCAAGAATAGTTCCAAGGCTAATATGTTTTAAAAAAGACAAGGACAAATTCACACAAAATAATCCTTGAAAATTTCTAAAGTGTTCCAACTATTGAGGAAGAGGAGGAGCATCTTTAGTTAGCACTTCTCACAATTTTAAAACAGAACAAAATATATTATTTTCGGTATCTGAATATGGCACTTTACACTTGAAATGTAAAAAAGGGTAGCATTTGATGATCTGTTGGAGTTCCTTAATCGAACTTATAATTTATTAATAAACCGTTCAAATTTTTAGTTTTTTTTTTTTTTTTTCGTACTTCTAACTTCTGATGGATTGCTCTCACGTTAAAGTGCATTAAACCGGGCTTTGATTTCCCAGGAGTTGCACCCTTTTGGCGTTATATGCCACTTTTAGAGTTCATCTCTCTCTCTCTCTCTCTCTCTCTCTCTCTCTGAGAGTGCATTGGAGAGTACTAGGTGATCAATTTAAATTGATATTGATTGCACCACACATTTATGGAATTTTTTTTTTTTTTTTTTGGATCTATAAGAAGGGCCCATGAAAATTTCAACTTCAGTGATGTAACCATCGGATGGGCCTTCTCTTGAGGCCCAAATTCAGTTGGGACTTGGGAGAATATGCCATCCAAGTTCATTCATTTCCAAAAAAAGAAAGTTCCAAGTTCATAAAACGTTTTGCATTCTTGATGAACGTCTAAGAGGGGGTAGATTAGGGATAGGTGTGACTTTCGACGGTATAAAATCATGTTATACAAACATGATGAAATAAAAAAACATTAACTAAAATGACTTAGATTATACAAAAAAAAAAAAAAAAAAACTTGACCGCTCATTACGATGGATTGAATTAATGGCATCCTAGATCCAAAACCTCATGTCAAACTAATGAAAAAAATTAACTCACATGCGTGTCTATCACCATATATAAAAGATGAAAATCTTTATGGGGCTATTATGGCAAAAGGACGAAAATGTATACGCTGCTATGCAGATAAGTATGAGAGAGAGTGGCTAGGATGTGGAGTGGGACATTATCCACGTATTTATGTTGGTCTTGATTTCATCTTTACTCATAAAAATAAACTAGTGTATGGGGCACACGCAATGTGTGTGCAAGAGATGAGGGTGATATTGTATAACCAATCTTTTCAACGTGAGACACATAGAGTTTTTTTTTTTGTGTGTGTGGATGAAATTAAAGAATGTATCCTTTCTCAAATTCCTTTCTTTTAACTCCAAATTGGGAATCACAATTCTTTTTTCCATGATCAACGCTCTGATGCTTGATGTATATTGAAGGAGAAGTTATGATTGATTGTGCTCAGGGAGTTCACCATTTCAGTAGGATGCCAAACACGAGCAGCTATGGGACGTGCATGGGTTCTCAATTAATAAGATGCAAAGTCTTTTCTACCCTTACAGTCAAAAGTGAACATAGTATTTCCTATTTTTTTTAGGGCATTTTTGGACTTCAAAAAGTCCATACAGGTTCAACAAAATAGTGACACCAAGAGTTGCTCTCCCTTTATTTATTAGAATAGATAGACAAAATAAATGGACCCCTTTAACAGTCTACATAGATACATGCTCTAGAGATGTGTCAAATATTTAAGAGGATCCTCATATCCCTCCCTAGTTAGCAATTGCTTAGTGAAGGTAGTAAGTGAAATTACTCTCTTACCCTCCCGTGTTAAAAAAAAAAAAATTATAAGTCCATGCAAGCCCTCCTACCAAAACTGCCGACACTTGATGCTAAATAATAAATTTTTTTAGTTATAAAATCAAAATCTTCTTCAACCGTAACTGCAATTTTCTAGAATAATTTAAGTCATGCTTGTGAAGCCAAAAAATTAACAAAAGTATGTTATTTCCTCTATACGTTTGATAAGATATATTTTATTAGACGTAACGTTCTAATCAATGAGATAATCGGTGTTGTCTTTACCCAGCTCACAAATAAATTATTAACTATTCAGTAATTCATTACGTAAAATCCTTGTATATTCATGCACAGACGTTTTTTTAATAATAGTAATAAAAAGTTAATGATGATGTAATCTAAACTCGTTCGACCTTAATCCTAATTAATTATATCTGTTCAGCCGATAAACTGAGTTTTCATCCTTTTTTTATTTTAAAAGAGATAAGGGAATCAACAATATTGTTAGTGGTACCGAAGGAAAGTGTACAGATAATGTACACGGCTTGTGGGGCTTACTTTTAGGTCTCACACAAGTAATCCGAACTGTCCATTAATTTTAAAATAATTTCTCAAAGGCCCATGCAAAAAATCAACTCCAATGAATATGTGTAAGTGGTTGATTCAATCTTGCAAGTTTTATTTAGAACTTAGCCCCCAAAGTTCAACATGAATCTGAAAAATTGGATCAATTACTTAGACACTTACATATATTTGATGGAGTTGATTATTTGTAGGGGCCCTTAAAAGTTACTTTAAAATTATAGATGGTTGGGATTATTAGTGTGAGAGCTAAAAGTGGACCCCACAAGCAGTGTACATTATCCGTGCACTTCCCCTTCGGTGCCAATAGCACGGTTCGACTATGAACACCCTCAAGAGAAGAATTATAGTTTTATTTTGTGTAAAATTCACTAACCCCCCCTGAGATTTGTCTTAATGACGGACACCCCCTCATGTATGAGAAATACTAATATTGTACCCCTTGTGGTTTCCATGTGCATTTCACCTACATCCTCAATTGACAATTATCTGTCCAGAACGTGATGGAATGAGCAAATGGTATATTTCTCCAAGTTGTTTTCAATGTTAAGAAGTTCATCTTTGGTAATACTCCTACCTTGACAAAAGCTAAAAGATATCTAGTTTGTTAATCACTATCCTACAGAAACGATTTCTAAATGTTCTTATCAAATGTTGTTCTTGTAATTATTGATTGTATTATGTTTGTGAAGTTTACCTTAATGATGAATGTGTTGAAAATGTATTGTGCTAGATTGGATTTAAGTCCATGGGATTGATGTACGCATGTAAAAGGTCACATTGACTTTGCTAAGTAGATGGAAAGAGGAAATTGTGTTGAGTTCTAAAAGTTATTGGTGGGATCTTTTGTGAATTGAATTACTCTGTAAAGAAGTTGGTGACTAATGCTGACATGCACTATTGTACTTAATGTACTGTATTATAGATGCACTATTGTGCTTGGAGTATTGAATTATAGTTGCGCCATGGTGCTTAATGTACAGAATTATAGTTGCATCCAAACTATGATACTCAACGTACAGAATTATGGCTACACTACGGTATGAGATATAATGAATTATAGATGTATCATGGTAGTCCATGTACAGAATAATAGTTGTGATTCCAACGACCATGATGTTCCTTGCGGAGTAGTTCATCTCCTGGGAATGGCATTAGATGAATCTAAATAAATAGAATTATGAGGATGGCTTACTCCTAAGGTTAACAAGAGGGATATCACTGAGGTGTTGGAATTTTATTGAAGTTGAGAATTTCATATCTACTTAAGTTGATGGTTAGATAATGAACAAGTTGTGTGTTCTTCAATTCTTATCCCATTTATTATAAAAATGATTACTTGTAGAGTAAGGGTAAGATTTATCTATCTAGTGTCAAAACTCATTTTAGTGCATTTGGCCTGGCGTATCATGCAAGTATTTAGGAGACGAGAGGTGATTATCACTTTCAGGAAGAGAATCCGGTTGTTGAGACTGCGCAAGAAAGAGCTTGGAATCTGTATCAAAATTAGAGTGTTGCTCTATCCTTTTGTTAAATAAAGTTGTTAGACTACTGCACTCGTACCCTTTGTAATAACCCGTAAATTTTAACTAATAAAAATATTAAAAAGAATTATATAATTATGATAATATTAATTTCCTTATTAAATAAATAGTAGATAATTACAAAAAAATAGTTTCCTATCTAATTATCTTTTTAAAAATATTTTATAATTACATGCATGCATACAATACTTCTATATCTCCCTCTCATACTCCTACTCGATCTCTACATCCTCCGTAACCTGTAAACCGAGCTAAATTCGTCGGTTTAGAAACCCAATTCGATTAGGACTCGATTTAGTCTTTCTACATCAAATTCACCTATAAATACAATACCACTCCGACCCTAGGGCAAGTACAATACTCACCACCTTCCACGGAGCCAGAAAGGAGAGAAAAACCAGAGAGAACCGAACTACAATCCATAGATTTTTAGAGAGAGAAAGAAAGAGAGAGAAAAGTGGGTTTCGTGGTTTCGCTCATCCGAGACTCAAATTGATCGATTGAATTGCTTCACACGACTCCTAGCATCCCCGAAAATCAACCAATTCGAGCCCAAGGTCCCCCGATCGACGAAACCGAAGTTGTCTTCTCCAATCGTTCAAGTTCGATCGAAAACCAATTTAATCCGATTCGAGGTATTATAATTCAATCCGAAGCCTCCTCTACGTATATTTATGATTTTTAGACATAACCCAACGTCCCCCGTGACCCCATGCATCGAAACAAGCAAGAAAACCAAAAAAACCGAACCTCCCCCGAACCTTGCGGCCGCAACCTACGGACCGCAAGAACCAGGCCGCAACCTTGCGGCGGCGACCCAGCCGCAGGGTCAAACCTTGCGGTTTGACCGGATGTGCTTCGAACCCTCGTTTGACGTCCCGAACATGGATTTTGACCCCTGGACTATTTTTCCTAGGTTTTTAACACTTCAAAGATCATACCTTGTTACATTCATATTTTTTTTATTTATTTATCTATTTATTAAATTTTTATTCGTTATCTTGTAAAAGTTTGTAAACTAAAAATCATTGCGACCTTATAAACTACTCTATAAATCCCCAAACTATTTTTCCTAGATTCCTAACAGATTAGGGATCATAACTTGCTGACTTTATATTTTTTTTATGTTATTAGCTATTTATTTTATTTTTAATTAAATATACAAACGAAAAATAATTGCGACCTTCCAAACAATGATTTTAACATCTAAACTATTTTTCCTAGACTTCTTACATTTCAAGGATGATATGTTATTAAAATAATATTTTATTTACGTAATTAACTATTTATTATTATTTACACGTTGTTTCGTGATAATCATACTTTAAAATATTATAAAAGAGGTTAATAATTCCGAATAATTTTATTTAGACTTCTTACAGTCCTAAGATGATACTTTGTTAAAATAAATATATTTTTAATTATTTAATTATTTATTATCTATTTATTCTTCTTTTGCCTATTAACTAAATCTTTTTATTTAAAATAATTCCGTGAGCATCCAAACCCAACTTTTAGCACTCGAACTTATTATAGAGGACTGTTAGGACCTTTATTAAGGTTACGATAATTATTCTAATATTTTTACCTAATTAATGTATTTAATTAGTGTTTAATTAACCTAATTACTTATAATTAATTAATAAAAGCCTAGAAAATTATTTTTAAAGTCTTATATAAAATTTCCTACATTGTTATTGATATTTTGGCCATACAAGATTAAGGGCAACGCCCAGTCATAAAAAGTTATGTGATTGCATTACCTAATGTTTGTTTTGATCTGTTTGTTATTCGTTTTAATTATTATTGAGAATGATATTGTGTTGATAATTGGATTTGAATGTTAGATTGGACCCTAGAGACATGGGGTGGTATGCGAAATAGAAATCACGAGACGATGCTAAGTAATGGATAAATTGTGAAGTTTGTTTCTGTTTAGAGGTTGCCTGCAGGCGTGATGTTGAGATATGATGAGATTGTGATGAGAATTGAAACTGGCGGGTGTCCAGTGATGAATTGATAGACTGGCGGGTGTCCAGTGATGATTGTGAAATGATTGTGATGTGGTTTATAAGATAGGCGAACCCTAGTCGTGATTCAGGCATGATAAGCTTACCCTTTGTTGTAATTGGGTGCACACTCGGTACATAACTTAGGTGTTCCTGCGACAACAAAGGGAAGTGATCTCATGGGACCGAGCATGGCTAGTGGTTGGGGAGGAAAGATCTCACGGAGGGATCTTAGATTTCAGATTAAGATAACGGATAGTAAAGAATCAAGTTAAGTGAATTATCTCTGCTTTACTTGTTCGTATAATTATCTCCTGTTTGATTGCTAACTGTAATGTAAGAGGGGTATTTGGGTTGGATTATACTACGGGGTGAACTCTTTCACTCAGGCACGAATTTCCTGGCATCCGTGTCAGATTTTGCAGAAAATCAGGAAGAACCGCAGAATCCCAAAGGTGACAAATTCTATACCGAAGAGAATCCGGAAGTGGGAGTTGAGTCAGAATACGCTTGGGACCCATATCAATCTTAGAAGACGGCTTTATTATCTGTTTAGTTTATCCCTTTAAAGACTATTTTTAATATTTTCACAATAGTTTGTAATAGATGAATCCTTAGGACGAATTATCTGTTTTGGATTTCAAATTGGATTTAATAAGTTTTTCGAGAATTAGTATTTAATACCTCCGATTTTACTTCCGAAAATCGGGGCGTTACACCCTTAAATGCTGAATTCAAGTTCCAAGAATATAATCTTAAGTGATTAACAATTATCCTAAAATTATTTTAAAATTTATTAAACCAATTTATGCCATACTTATGGAAACGAACATGGGGAGTATTATGGAGACGAACATGGGGAGTATTACAATCTAGAAGAGTTTGATACTGAGTAAGCTATAGCTGAAGAAGGCGGACACCCTGAAGAGTAAAATTTACCGTAGTACCCTTTCTATTATTAAATAAATGTAATTCAACTTTGAGATTAAGTTGATATGTAATGACTTTATATTATCTTTTATTTAATAAATGTTTAACTTGGATTAAAATTTATTAAATTAATGTTCACAAAAATTGGAGCGTTACAATTTGGTATCAGAGCCATAAGATCAAACCTCGGCCTTAGGTAGAATGAGTAGACCTCTAATTAGGTTTAAAAGTTAGAAAAGAAGAAAATAGAAGTTAGAAATTTAAATTTTAAAAGCTTTAATTATGCGCTACTAAACGTTCTTAAAAGTTATTTATAAATTATTATTTTTTTGTAAATGGACCCTTTTCAACTGAGATGCTAGCAGAAATTTGAAGTATTAAGAACATTCACCCTAACCTACTCCACAACCTTTTGAATGATCTTACTTTGAGCATACTTTCCCTCTTTTGAGTGCATACCAACAGAATTACGGAGTCCGGCCACCAAAGGATATTGTGGACGACGAGCAGGAAAATTTCGATGCTAATGAGGAAAGTGATGATAATGATTAAGATGATTCTGAAGAAGAAAATAAGGAGGGAATGATAATGGCAATTCCGGCTGATGATTCCGAGGAAGAACCTAAGGAGTGGGAGAATGGAGTAGATCCAAATTTGAATGTGGACGCTTGGCTAAATGATTACAAAATGGAGGAGCAGGCACATGATGTGATTGAGGCAATACCTACAAAGGAGCCTAAACCGGAAAATGAGGTTGATGACCCAACACCACCAGATGGGAGTATGAACTTACCATTACGGGGCACCTGGAAGGGACACCTGGTCGAACTAGAAGAAAACAATTATGTCTTTGTGAGTATTGCACCTTTGCACCCTTGTAGCTAGAAGCCACAACCACCGCCTTTTTACCTAGGACCACTCTTGATCCTGAGGTCTTGTACCACTTTTCTAATTAAGTGCTCTTCACATAAGTGACCCATGCTCGACCATCGAACGAGGATCGTATCATATCCCTAGATCTGGACTTTGAAGACATTGCCACCTACACTGAGGTGCCAATCAAGGTTGAGAGATATTTTGATCTGGACCAGTGGAGTCGTAAGGGCCCAAGGTTGAGGGTCACTTGGAGGTGCTATGGAGTCACCAAGGTAACTGTGGAAAAAGTAAGCACCATGAAGTATCGCTGCCCAAAGCTGTTTCCACGACGAATGGAGAGGAAGTGTAGCAAAGACCTAACAATAGTTAGACATAATTAAATAAAATCTTGTGGTGGGAGGAATCTTTAGGGTTTAGGAATTTGTGTTGTAGGATTTTAACTGTCTTTCTTTATATATGTTGTTGCCTCATGTTGGAATATTATAATAAAGACTTGTTTTTTTCATACTGGTGCTATTTCTTTACTGCTTACTCTTCTGCACGTTCTTCTACACCTTTAAGTCTAATATATAATTTAACTTATAGATATGGTTGCACCCAACCCATGCACTGCTACGACCCTGAGATTCTACCAGTCGTTATTAGTCCCAGCATGCTCTTTGCCCTTACCCCTAACACTTGAGTTTGATCTAGACATCAGACTCTATCTGTACAACGTTCCCTTTACTGAGGCTACACCACTGGCACACCTTGTGAGCATATGGACGTGATGTACCAGTTTGACACGACCTTGCTTGACTTTCCATACTTTGGCGTCGAGCCACTAGAGGAGCTTCCTCCCTAGACGGAGGCCGAGATTCAAGAGCAGTTTTGCCAATAGCAAGAGTATGAGCTCGCACAGGCCGAGAAAGCTCATATGGAGGCGTTTAGGATTTACTTTGGATTCCGTAAGGAGTAAGTAGGTTAGGATCGATAGAATAAGGATAAGAGCTATTCTCTATTTATTCCTTGTAGTAGATCGAGGTTAGTAAATCCAGATAGTAGAACTTTGTATTAGAATTCATTATTATCCATCATCTATTTATTTGTTTAATGATCTATGAAAATCTTAGCTTTACAATAATTGTTTTAGTCTATACACTGTCGTATATTTTAGACAAAGGAAAAAAAATGATCAGACTGAAACCCCTAGCATTTTTAACTTTTTAACTTGTAGATGGTAACTACACCAAACGGTTTAGGCCACGATAACAATGATAACAATGGAGGACCATCCCACGACCCTCTAGGAGTAGACCCTATCAACGGAACCATAGACATCGCTTAATCATAGACATTGCAGTAACTAATAATGCAAACCGACAACCACTTAACACACATGCATTTGGACCAATGACATGTGCCAAGCAATGAACGAGTTCTGCAAGCGATGACCCCTTGCTTTTCATGGTGAATCAGAACCAACTCTGACAGAAGCTTGGCTCAAGGAATTTAAGGTGATTTTTAGTACTCTAGAAATCACCTATGATGGAGATTGTGTGGCTCTTACCGCCTATTAGAAAGGCGAGGCCCGCTACTAGTGAAAGTTAATGGAGACAGCTAATGATTTCACGATAATGACCTTTCTTGACTTTAAGCGTATATTCCTGGACAAGTACTTCCCAATGCCAATGAAGCAAGCAAAGGCACATGAATTTCTGAACCTGCAACAAGGGTCAATGACGGTAGCTTAGTACGCCGCCAAGTTCAAAGAATTGTCTCACTATACCCTAACTACTATCCCGACATAGGACGATAAAGCACGATGCTTTGAGTGGGGACTCAGTTTGTCCTGCAAAGCTGTGGTTCGTCATGCGTTTCCCACATACTCAGAAGTGGTGAAATGTGCTCTAAGACTAGAGAGAGGATGTGAATTTTAAAACGAAGTGGAAGAAGGTACAGACCTGCACCGGAGGGCTGGTTAGAACAATTTAGACCGACAACTCTAACAATCGTGGATCATACCTGTGAGATAAATTGCTAGGGTCTGGTCCTAGCGGGCCGTTGGATGGTCCTCCACTGTTGTCATTATTATCATGGCCTATACCGTTTCGTGTGGTTACCATTTAGAAGTTAAAATTGCTAGGGGTTTCGGTCCAATCATTTTGTTTCCTTTATTTAAATTATACGACAGTGTATAAACTAAAATAATTATAGTAAATCTGAATTTTTCATAGATCATTAAGCAAATTCATAGATGATGGATAATTATGACTGCTACAATCTAGCCATGTCTATCACGTCTAGGCTTCGGTACTGAGTTAGTCTTTTTGTGGAAATTATGTCTGGCTAGTTTTGGCCACCGTTTTGGCCTGTGTCCTGCTCCCTTTGAAATATTGAGCCTTAAATCTTTTTCCATGGGGTTAGAATCTTGAATTTGTCAAAATCATTTTGCATATCATGATTTTCGACCAGTTTTATGCACTCAGCATGAAATGCGGATCTAAGAAACGAATCTCCTTAGTTGTGAACAACGAGTGACCTGATTCTTTTTTGGGATACGTAGGCACCTTAGGGTCGGCCATAATTTTCAAAATATTTTTCATGTGCTGAGTTGCTACTATAGAATGCTCATGATAATATTAAGTGTTGAATACAATCCTTGGGGATTTCAAAATGATCTCATAACATTGCTTTGAGACACGTCGTAATCACTTGAATTGTCAAAAACCCATGATGAGTTTGCAAAGCTATGACCCATGTCATTTCTATTGAGTTCAAGAGGAGTTGATCTGACAATTCGTAAGCATAAAATGCTATTGAATATGGAAAAAGAAGAAAAGAAAGAAAAAAGAAGAAAAGAAAGAAAAAAGAAGGAAAATTAGCTCGCTAGATTGAAAACCTGCAAGGGCGGTCTAGGCAAAAATTAGAGTATGGGCGAAGAGAAAAGCAGTGACAAATAGGCCACTTGTCCTAATCCACCTGCATGAACATCAAAGCCCCTAACCTCTTGGCTAGGATTCTTGTCACTTTGTCATGTGATTCAAGATGAAGAAAGACATTCATTTCATTTATCTAAACACTTATCCCTTGCTAGCCACGTTGAGCCTTTGAATAATTTCTTTGAAAAGCCTGCTAGGCAGCCATCCCCCATGCTGGGGCAAACAAAAGAACAAAAAGAGATGAAAGAAAAATCAATACAAAAAAATGAGCACCCTATCATACAAGAGGCATTTTGAAGGAAATATTTCTTCCAATTCATATAAAGGACACTTTGAAGAAAACAAATCTTTCACACAAAATGAAACAAGAGGCAACAAGAGTTAATAAGGATGGTAGCTAGCTTTTAAAACCCAAGCGTGAGTAGAAGTTAGGTTTGAGCCTTTACATCCGCTTCTTTCTTAAGCCAAAACCCTAATCCTACATTATGGTCCATAAGAAAGTCCTCTCCAAATTGAGGAACACGACATAGTAGCAAGGTCTTGGACACTAGGGGCATCCCCTATGTGGAATATGATATGAGGGGCAAAGAGCCTTGAAACATGCATCACTTTGGCAAAATGCACAACATGAAGGATGACACGAGACAAGGGCATGACTATGTCCCCTTGGAAGTACCCAATCCCTTAGTGGTTAATTAATTTAACGGTTCAACTTAAGGCAACCAATTCAAAACCAGAAGAATTAAATTCACCTAAATAACTAGGGGCATGGATTTGCAAAAGAGTTTTATGGCTTATGAAATTTTGAGTGATGTCAATGTGAGGCGTGGCGGTGGAATGATGGGGTTTTAAAATTTTCGAGAAAAAGCTTTCCAAATTAATCTTATCTCAAGTATTCTTGACACAACAATACAAGCACAATTACTATTTACAAACTTTTAAGGAGATAAAATAAGTCTCTCATTTCATGAGGAATGTAGATAGATGGGCCCTTGGCCAAAGAGTATTTTTAGCAGCGTCACTAGATGTAGCCACTTGCATAGTATGAAGTTTTATTCCCCCTAAATCAAAACGAAGCATTGGCTCGAGTACGTAAAAGTTGAGATGCCCAAAAATGCATTGCATGTCATCATCAACCTATCATATGCACTTACTCTTGACCCTAAATCAACTAGAGGAAGTAGTCACTTTGGTTGCATATCGCTAACTCCAAGCATGAGGAGTTCTTATTTCAAGCAAGAGTATTGTTGTCACCAGCAAAATGTTTCCAAACAAAATTCATCTATCCTCAGCAAGGGTATTTAAGCATGATCATCGTGACCATCATCAGGGGAAGTAAGTGTGAAACTGTCTCGCCCTCAGTGGATATGCATGGTTTGCTAATAATTTTGCAGGTTGGAAGTAAGGGGCAGTGAAGAGATATGCTTTCGAAGACCTCAGTCTAGAAGATGCCATATCCTGGAAGAAGCACCAGTGCCTTAACCCTTTTCATGAGGGACTGTCATATGGCACTGTCGACAGCATGCCAAGACCTCTGCGAAGTAGCACGAGAAGCATTGCATTCACACATTGTGTGTCTCCATGCTAGGGGCAATTAGTTATGCATAGTTGAATTGGAGTTAGTCATTCATTGCCTAAACAGAGGGCTTCTATTCCTTCCTAAACATTGAATATGCATGTGTGTCATATTGTAAACTAGGATTCAGTGTTTGAACAAGGGTTCTTGAAAGTATGGTGGTCTTGCCCCAAGCAGTCAGCATAAAAGGATCATTGGCCCACGGCTGATCCCATGTTTGATGCATGATTTCAATAATCGTAGCGAACAACTATTAAGCAATTTTTCTTTTAATTGCTTAATAGTTGTTCCACCAAATATGAGCACTGTAAGAGTATCTCCAATCCAACACTTCATTTTGAAGAATCAAAATAATTTAGTTTAATCAAAAAGTACAATTCAAGAAGGTTAACCATCTTTCTCTTTAAATTTCCATTTAATTTGCCTCCAAAATTTAAAATTTCAACTTTCTACATATTACCAAAATATGTTGAACAGTAGTCTTATTTTAAGGTATCGCGAATACCTTTCCAACTAACCAAAACCAAACCAAACTAAGTTTTGTGTCCCAATCAATTGGAATCGGCTATATGAATTCTATTTTTTTTATTGAGCCTTGTTTAGGACTACCTTTTTACTTAGATTTAGTAAACCCAAGTCTTTCCTTATTACAGTAGCCAAAGTCAGTTTAGGTTCCGTTTCCCCCTAACTCGACTATTCACTACTATCATGTCACTCTTCTTAACTTCTGCGTTTGCAGGTTGACGGTAAATTTGTCCAAAGCACCTTAATCTATTTTCTCTCAACTTATCCTGCATAAGTACAACTCCTACCGTCTCATGAATAGTTTTATTTCTAATTCTATCACTCATAGTCTTACCACACATCCACCTCAACATCTTCATTTTAGCTACACTTATCTTACTCATTTGTTGTTTCTTGATTAGCTAACACTCTGTTCCGTATAGCATCGCTGGTCGGATAGCAGTTCAGTAAAATTTTCCTTTCAGTTTGTTAAGTATCCTTCTATTACACAATACACTAGAAGTGGCTCTCCACATGAGTCACCCAACTTGGATTCTGTGGGTTATATCATCCGTAATCTCTTCATCCTTGCTAATATTAAACATAAATATTATACAATATTAAAAGACCAAAACAGGTAGGTTAAGTTAAAATATAGTACTAGCTAGCATTTAATATAGTTGGCATATTAGGTGAGTAAAGGCCAAATTTGGGCATCGAGTTTGGAAAAAAAAGTACCAAAACTAGAGAGAAGTTGAGTTCTATATTTATAGTAAATTGCGGCTCCAATTTAGTATAAATGTCTCTCAGCTACTTCAATTTTTTTTAATTGTCTTTCTAAGTTAATTTTTTATTAACTGCTACAGTTTGTTTATTTCTATTTCTCTCATATCTCCTCTCAACTCCTTCAGGTGAGCAATTACAATTGAATTTGTTTACGGCACATTGCATCAGCACATCCTCTCTTCAATATATATACTAGGCAGGGCCAGTTATGAGTTTTTGAGACTTGATGCGAACTTTTTAAATAGGGTGTTTTGTACATAAATATTAGAAATATAAATACAACTTTCAAGAAAATACTCAAGTATTAAAAAATAATAATAAAAATAGATAATCATTCCATTAATGGAAAAGGTATTACTCGTAATATATTAATCATCACTCTTCTCGAGTCGTTAGCAGCAAAAGTTATAATTAAGCTCTCATAATCAAGCCTATCCTCCTTATTTGTTTGTGAGCATATGCAAATTCACTTTTCATTTCAGTTACATTTTTATCTATTTTTTGGGCTTTTTCCTTTTGACTTCTATTTAAGTTGGGCCTCATGTTTTATTGGGAATTTTTGTGCAATGTGTATATATGCATTATATAACAGCATGAAAGATTTTGGGGCTCGACGCGGTCTCATCCTCGGCGTATGGCCAAAGTCGGATAGAAGACATGAAGAGGATGAGAAAGGCCTTGACTAGTTGAATTTGAGTATACTATATATTATGTATATACTATATATCTTGATTTGAATTGAGCATGATATATATTTCAGTTCCAAAATTTCCCACATACCAAAGGGAAATTTTGCACAAGCTTTCATAATAAACCATGATCGAAGTAAACCATGCTCCCCTACCATAGTCATTTTGCACAAGCTTTCACTTGGGAGGAGGCAGCCCCAAGTATTTTACTCTTACGAGGAGTTGAACTAGAGACATGTGCTCGTACTTATGTTCTTTTTACCACTTAAACTAATGCTTTGTTTGGTTTGTGTTTTGAAAAGTTTGAAAATGGAAGAGAACAAGGCATAAACCTTTTGAATTATGTTCAATGTTTGGACTTTTGGGCTAAGACAATTTCAAATATACGTGGTTTACATGGGTAGACTTTTTTTTTTTAATGGAAATTTATTAATCAGAGTAAAATTACAATTATTGAAAGGATAGAGAGTACAAAACATCAGAACAAACGAAATGGATCACAATCGACACCTAATCCGTGCACTAATCACATGCCGTTAACTACCCTAAGAGCAAACCAAATTACATGGGTAGACTTTCCCACGTAGTTAATTGTTTAGTTTGATATTTTTTCCAAAGTACGTTTAAATATTTCTATGTTATGAGTGTTTAATTATTGCATAACTTTAAATATTTCTATGTTATGAGTGTTTAATTATTGCATAACTCAAATATCTTTCATACTTCAAGTACATTGACGTTGGGATTGGAATCTCAAAGATACACTAATAGAGGGACATAGAGGAACCTGGAAATTTGGGTCCTCAAATTTTAGGAAATTACACTATTTCCCACATCACTATTCCTATTTCTTAGAACTTAAACATATATATGACTCTCACTTGACTTTCTGGCTCCGCCACTGACTTCATGATAGAGAAGACCTTCACCTAAGCCTTTCCAGTTGTGAGAAGATTAACGGCACTGTGAAGAGAATACAAAACTAGAAGAAAGTAAACAATCGTGGCGACAAAACCGCAAATGAGGGCTGCATTGGCATGGTCACAAAACTTGGGTACTTGTCCGCAAATGGGTAGCCACCCAGCTTGAGTATTCCCTTTCTTCCCCACATAGCCTATTGCCAAAGCTGCGGATATGCTTGAATCTAGTAAGCATAGTATTACCTTAAAAACAAAATAAACACCAAATAAAATATAAAAAATTAGCCGATCAATCTATGAATACTGTTTTGGATTCATAAAATCCATTTTACAAAAAAAAAAAAAAAAAAAAACCCAGTTTACAAAAGAATGAATGGACGAAAATGTTATCTGAAACTGCTTTTGAAAACTGCAACAAAAGGGCCTTCGAGTTAGAGATTGACGATGACTATAGCATCATGTAAGAGCATTTCCAATCCAATTCTCTTAAATAGAGACTCAAAATATACTTTGTTTTTTTTTTTTTTATCGAAAAAGCAAGTTTACAGGTTTTTACTATTCACTCCAACTCCAATCCCAAATCTCTATTTTCATCTCTACATAAAAAGGGTAAAGTGGTAATTTTATAAATGCAAAAAAATATGGAGATCATTCTCTATATGTTTAAAACATCAACCAATTTTGGGTCTCTATTTTAGAGACCCAATATAGAGCTTGATTGGAGTAAATTGGTTCTCTATTTTAAAGATTTAGAGCTTGATTGGAGATGCTCTAATAGGAATGGAAGTCACAAAAAGGATGGAGCTGACCAGACTGACTTTGGACGGGTGATAAGAGAAAGTTGTTAATTGTTTATGTGTGGCCTTTTTTATCTCATCCGTATTCCAATGGAATGGAGGTTTCATTCAACTCTTTTTGTGACAGTGATAAAAATAATATAATTATTGATCGAGACCGCCATGTACATATGACACGATACGACTATAGTAATTGTGATTCAATTTAAAAGAAGAGAAAGAGAAATGTGTGCATACCAAATCTAAAACCAAAAGCAAGCGCCAAAGGGAAGTCTTGGAAGGAAGAAAGATAGTCGTGAGGCCATAACCACTTGCAATTGCATTTGTGAGCGCAAAATACCTATAAGAAAGGTTTTGCGAGTCAAAATTTAAAAGTATAAGGACAAAAATGAAAAGAGAATGAACAAGACAAAGGAGAAAATATTGCTTAATTTTCTTCTACAGTCAATATAGTTGGGATGCACGTTTTCTCGTTGTGATGCCATCATGCCTTGGTTTCGTTTTGATCGTTGAACTCTTTCCAACGATATATAATTAAAATCTTTTCTTTGCCGATCAAGAAAAATAATTGTACACAATACAATGTTAAAATGATGTGGCGATAATTTTTTAAGATAATAGACCATTTTGATGAGTCTTTTGATCTCAAACGATGATATTCAAATTTTAAGATAACAGACCATTTTGACGAGTCTTTTGATATCAAACGATGATATTCAAATCTGTCACTATTATTCAGTAAAAAAAAAAAGAAAAGGAAAAAAAAGAAAGATGAAGACACAAAACTTACTTGAATGTTGGTGAATTGGTATACTTGGCAACAAACGTCAAGTTCAAGACAGTGGTAGAGTCATGGCTTGTGACCATGACTGCGGTGGCAGAGATGGTTGCACCCAAGGCTATGAGCCTTAGGAGAAAGGTGGGGATTATTTTAGCCATAGCCATTTAGAGTACTATCCTTCAAATGATCTGTACGTAGCGTAATGAAATAGTTACAGATGAGAAGGAAAGTTGCTGATCTAAAAGCTCATATATAAAACAATGCATGTATAAATAGTGTGGATAGAAGGGTAATTAAGGAAAGAGATCTAGGTCATGTGTTAGGAAGCCAGATAATTAATGGGGGAGGTCAACTTGTCTTTAATTTTTTAAGGGGTGACATGACATGTATTAGGTTAACCACTACGTTCACATTATTTATATGGCTGGTATTTTGAAAAAACACAATGAACAGCCAAATCGGCTAGCTGCTTGACACCGCTTAGCAGGAATGCCGCTCGGCAGCATCCCCTGTCCTCTTGACCTAGCTAGTAGCCAAGTGGTACATGTATCAATTTGTTTGCGGAAATTATATTTTATGCTTGTTTGGGCCTAAAATCAAGTGATTGGTGTCAACTGTAAACACACAACACCTATCCAAAAAACAGAAGAAGTGAACACATAACCTCAAATCGATGTTCTTGTTTTCCCCTCTGGATATGGTGGTTTGGAGCTTATAATTAAACTCATAGGTTTTAATTGGTGACAATAGGTCTAGCAAGATATGAATGTTTTAGATCTTTTCAATCGTTACATTCCGGAGAGATACTCGTGCTCATGAATTCTAGGTCACCGATTTCATTTCCCGTACGCTAGTCCGGTAGGGTCAGGCTATGACTTCAATCGGCCTTACAAGAATGAATGTGAGTTGATCGTTTAAGGAACTCTCTTGGCATCATTCCATTTTTATCGGGTGTCCACGAAGAAACCCTCATGTAGCAATGTAGTTGGACCAAGCAGGGTTTTTCTTTCGGAGATTAAAAAAAATGTTTTTTTTTTCCTTTTCTTTCTAGTTACCCTGCAAATAGAGGCCCTTTAATCTCCTAGCTCGTACCAATTTTATGCTTGCCCAGAAAATAGTTAAAACTGAAGCACATATGAACAAAAAATAGTTAAAACTCCGCAAATTAAACAAGTCAGTGAGGTGTTTTATCCAATCTTGGTTGGATATATTTCTATGTTTGTAGATCTTTGTACGACTTACTTTTCCATAGATGTATCCCTTCGAGTTTTATAAAAAGTTTCATTTGCCGTGAAAAAAAAAATTAAACAAGTCAAATTAAGGTCCAGATTATGTATTCACGTTTTTCTGTCGTCTTTTTTTTTTTTTTTTTTTTGTGTCAAACGGAAGTACCATTTTTTTGTCTTTTCGCCGGGAGCTATGTGTTCACCTTTTGAGTTATAGAATTATGGGCTGGACAGTGTTGTACATTTGTGGCCTTTCCGGGCTCATTTTGGGTGATCGAAGTCATGCATCTTTTAAACTCGTTGAGAATATCAATCTTGTAAAAAATCATATTAATCTGAACTAGATAAAGTGTAATTACATGATCAAAACACATTTGAGATGAGAAAAAATAGTTCCATTTCTTAAACATATTTGTCTTTTACAAGATAATAGCGTTAAAAAAACCATATCCAATCAACACAAATATTTTGAAAGAGCTAATGCTCTTAACGAATCTACAAGATAAACTGGTCTGCATGCATATTAAAAGCTCACAAGTGACCCAACAACACGATTTAGTCCCTAAAGTATGCTCTTTCACAGCATTATATATTTTTATACTTTCGAGCCAAATAATAGGGAGTAAATCCAAAGTATAATTCCTCAGAAAAACAATCAAATGTAATATCCAATACATTTTTTATTTTTATTTTTGCAGCTTCTAATTTCTAGACATTGTTGAACAATGCAAATTCCATGCATCCGACCTCCATTATTGCTAAAGATATTTGATGACATCTGGATTAAAATTTCATATTGTAATGGTGGTCAGTTCAACTACCTCTCCAGTTTGTATGGCCTTCCAAAACTATACGGACCTTAATTCTGATCTCGATCGAAAACCAACTATATGGACCTACACAAAGACATATGGAGAGATACTGCCCTTTGGAAGGGCTGCAGGCAGATGGGGTGGTTGAGTGTCATTTTCTGTTTTAATGGTAGCCTTTGTATGCTATTTTCGGAACCAAATCCCTGGTTATTGCATGTGGCTCTTAATTTCAAGTTTCATTGCCACATCATTTAATTTTTAAGTAATTCTTGTTTGCAAAAAAGATTTTTTTGTGAGACTCATGGGAGTAGGAATAGAAATGTGATTTCAAAACTTCAAGATTTCAATATATGTTTGGGCAGAGTTGTTCAGGCGATATTTTTTTTGATCAGCAAAAAAAAAAAAAAAAATCATTAAGTCATAAAACGAATTACAGAGATAATAGTGGCTTGGGTACACACACCCAAGACTCTCTTCCCCAAATCGCACGGAGGAAACTGATTTAGACACAATAGGCTGAACCCAAATTAGAAAGAAAACCCTAAACCCAACGGTTGATAAGGAACCAACCTAACCCAAAACAAAAGGAACCCAGCCTAACAAGTGGGCTAGGCCCAGAACACCCAAAAAAATAGCAACAGCCCAAAACAAACACCTAAAACCCTAGCAGCTTCATCCATGCCACCGCCGCCTCCGCATCCCCGCCGTCCAAGGCCCATGTCTCAATCCAGGAGCAATTAGTATTGTATTAGATAGAGGATAATCTGATCCCTCCGCTGTCCATGGCAATGGAATTTTGTTGTAAGAATTAGAGAGACTAGCGGAACACGTGTCGACCCTGTCTCATTGGAACCCTCATTAGACGTGCGTCCCCTTCTTATTTGCTGCCTTTTGCATGAGGATAAAGCCACACATGCATGTGCCCTTGTTTATATATTGCCCCCATTCCTTCCTCATTAGAGGCCAGAGAAGATGTTCTCAAGAGAATCAGAAAGAGAGAGCTACTAGAGATATTTTCCATCAAATTTCTCCATCATTTTTCCTTGTTTTGACAAATTATCGACCAGTATCCAATAAACAAATTCAAGAAGAGAGAGCTACAAGAGAAGATACCAAATTTTACAAATTATTGATCAGTCGATAAATATCACCATTCACACATTCTCTCATCCCAAATTTTATAGACATGGCCGGGGGTTGCCTATTCTCTATCCAATCTCTAGCTGACTCCTCAACTCCCTGTCCTCCTCCACCAGATCACTCTTCTCTTGGAGTCATCCAGGCAAGACGTGTTCGGACGTTCTATATTTGGTTTATCTCTGGCCTAGATTACAATTTAGTCTATAAAATTTCACCTCCTACATTTTGTTATTTCGTTTTCTACTCTAATAGTTGAATGAATGGAATGATTGACAAAGGAGAGGACAAGGGTAGGAGAATGCTCATGTGAATTTTGGATTTCTACAAATAAAAAGATCAGTGCTATTTTTTTGAATGAAAAGTATATTTTTAAAAATTGAGATGATTCGTATGTCAGACAGAAGAAGAATGAGGCTACCAGATTGTGGGGTTCCGTTTGTCCTGACTCGCTTCCTTTGTGCTTCTGGTTAGGATAGATGAGTCGCCTAGCCCTTCACGAGCAAGCAAGAATGGACTAGGGTTTTAGTGGGGAGAAGAGAATGTACCTCCCTAGAGTCATCAAGGGGTATTTATAGGAAACCCTTAGTTTGCTCTCCAAGTATGTTCGCGTGCCTTGCATGCGTTGGCTGATATTGTCTCTCACATCATAGGTGGAATATCTAATAACCGTTTTTGGCGTGAGCTGACACTCCATGTGCGCTCATCATTATCTTTTGGTATAACCACCGAGGATGACGTTATACATGTCACCTTGAGGTGAGTCAGCATCCTGCACGTGGGAACACTGGCCCGCTAGAGTGTGGCCGAGCCTAAGAGCTCGGCTCTAACCGATCATTTGCTTCAGTAAGTGGATCAAGAGGTCACACACCTTCCGAGCTCGGCCATGTCTGAACCTAAGAGTCCGGCCCCAGGCGAGCAACATGAGTACTGAAGTGTGGAGACCGAAGCAAACTCCTTATCCTTGCTCGACTACTCCCGAGATTGAGAGCTCGATGGGTGGTCGAGCCTACGACAATCATAGGAAGATAAGCTTGTGCATCGGTACATAGCACTTTGGCTTAGCCCCAGCCTGAGCCTAGGAGCCACATCAGCAGCTTGATCAGTCTCGATGGTCCGAGCCGTATAGTTCAGCCCACTACACAGATGTCTGACATGTTCCAGTGTTCCGGAATTGAAGAACAAATTAATTTCTCCGTGAACTCCAATAACGAAATCAACATTCAAGTTATGTCATTTTTGTGAACTATCATAAAACAACCTCTTCGCTTTCTGAAGAAGTTGATGGCAGAACGATCCCATTTTTCGTACGTATGAGGCCTTGAGAGGGTTCGCAATGTGGTTTATAAAAAATGAAGCTCAAAATATTGCTAACAGTAATGGGGTCATAGTTTTGTTGAAGCAACTGTGAAACTCCACACCAATTGATAACCAGAAAATTCAAGGCTAAATGTAAGTTATGACATTTGGCCAGATACTAAATTTGGTGACAATGTTATAGTTGACTTAGTAGATGCTTGGACAAGTAGCTCGAAGTTTTAACGATGAGGGACTCGGCCTAGTGCCTTCCGGTTGGAATGGGCATTGCCAAGATGGATGAGACTATAATTCGAGCATGTGAAATTGAAAATAACTAGTGCATAGTTGTAGACACCCCAATTTGGACCTATTAACTATCCTTAATTTCTGCCCTCGAGGCTCCCCGATGATGAAAAAGAATCAAATTGGGACTCGGCTAAAGTTTGGACAATGTTTCTTGGTCTTTCTCAAACCAAAATCATCCCTTTTCTTGACACCTTGAGAGTAAAGTCATCACACATTTCAGTGTATAAAATAGATTTGAATGAAACCAATTGGGTTTGAAAGATGACTTAACTAGCTTTCCAACGCTTCGAAAAACACCCAAATCCGAGTTCGGGAGTGCCCATAGCGCCCTTCTGAAGTTGGGCTGACACTCTTGAGCGCTCGAGACTTCACTCTTGAGCGCTCGGGAGTACAGTCAGACCTTGGATGTTGAGCTTAATCTTTGACCACATTTTTCAAACCTATATTCAACCCTGCATGTGCCAGAAAACTGCCTGAGCCAGCAGGAATATATTCAGGCCTTGTTTCTCTCCCAAAACCATTTTCTCTCTATTTTTTATTTTATTTTCAAACTAAAACCCTAATTTTTGGCTCCCCTATAAATACCCCTCCTCATTTCAACACAAAGGACCACGAAATCTCTTTCTAACTCCTCCCCATTTTGTTGTCAAACCTCTCTTTTTAAAACCTCTCAAACAATTCCTAAAAGGGTATTATTTTCTCAAGTATTTTTCCAAGAAAATCACAAAAAACATTTCTAGTCTTTGTACACACCTAAGAATCTTTTTCTTACTGTTTTCAATCCATTTCCAAGCAAAGAAATCAGTCCAAGAAGCAACTTCAAGTCAAGCAAAGGTATAAAAGCTCATTTTATACCTAAATTATACTGTTTTCAAACTTCTGAGGGCAATCAAGGGCCCATGCTAGTTCTTTATGCTGGTTATGAGCTCATTTAATTTTAGTTTAGTAATAAAAGCAAGAGAAATGCAAGGAAACAAAATATTTTTTCTGGGCACTAGATACACTCCTGAGCGCTCGACACCATTCCTGAGCGCTCAGGAGTGTTGCTGTCACTAAAATCCCATTTTGTCATCAAATATTGCATCTCTTGTGTTTTATTAAATACTGGGTGTGCATTAATTGGCCCACTCAGAGGCCAATTAGGTTCATTTTTCTGTTTGCAAGGAAGCAGCACTTGGATATTCAAGACCTGTTCTTGTTTGATTAAGTTTAATGCTGAGCAAACTTGCCTAAATATTGTTTTAATTTATCTTTCACTGTTTGTATATTTTGTTTACTTCTAGAAATGCTAAGTCTTTTTCTTGCAGGAATTAAAAGGTCCTGAGCGCTCAGGACCACTGCTGAGCGCTCAGGACCACTGTTGAGCGCTCGGGAGTGTTTTCAGTAGCATTGTTTCAATTTATGTATTCATTCATTTCATATCATGGCACCTCTGTATCCTGTACATAAGCACATGTATACACTTTCGCTAGTTGTGCCTGTAAATGTGTGCTAGCTGTTGAAATAAAATGTTTTTGATAAAAATCCCACAAACATCGAGTAGAGACCGACCCCGTGTTGGGCGAGAGGGGTACCGTAAAACCATTCCCCTCTCGTAACATGGCTTCCGAACCCTTAATCAATCTCTGGTTTTCAATTCAAACAATCATTTTCAAACAAAACGGTTTCTCAGATGGCGAACTATAAATCCGAGTGGAGACTCTTTCAATTTTTCAAAATCCGGGGTGGGTAGCCCACAAATGTACGTATATAAGTTTATAATCAATAACTTTTTAGAACTCTCACTGATTAGGGTTTACCAAAGCGTTGATTACTTTAATCTAACGAAAATTAATGCTTAATTAAGCACTAATCCAACAGACATTATGCATACCTAATTACATATGCATCACATGTATATGATAATTGTCGCATACACACATACAACTTGCTCACACTTGCATAGTGCACACTCACGCATTATGCACGCATAAAGCACGTAACACACACAACACGTCACACCCACTGTAGACACCCCAATTTGGCTTAACGATTATTTCAAGTCTCACCTTGGGACCATCCCAATGATGAATGGATACAGGGATTGCTGATTGACTTCTCGTAAACCCATGGATTTTTGGTAAGTACTTTTAGCCACTTAGAAGACTCAATTCAGAGCCAAATAGCCTTTCGGATAGAAATACAGTATCCTAGGAGAATCCATCTGTCGGCCTTAAGATTGATTTCACAGCCTCAACTTCATTCTTTCACCCGTGAAACATGTTGCTTAAAAATCTCCATGAGAGATTGATTACTCGACCGCCAGGTTTATTCCTCAGCCGCAATATCCTTGCCTCAACCGCCAGATCTATCCTTCGGCTGTCAGATCATCCTTTTTTCATATTCTGGAATGTTCTGTCAATCGTTTGATCCGATGCTCAAAATCCTAACAGACAAATTCCGATGCATTCGGGCTACGAAAGGAGATTATGAAAAGAGATCTTATGCATATATGCTTTCGATTTAATCGTGCATTGTGATTGGTTGAAGTGATGTCATCCTGTGCCTATATAAAAGGGCATTTGGTTCTGAAAATATATACACAATCACCTTCTCCAGTCACGAAACTCTGCACTAACATTCTCATATACTCCCTCTACAAAAGCCCTAACACCCCGAAGGCAGCCACAATTCGATGATCAAACCCCCGAAGTACAAACCCTAACCCTAGGGTTTCGAGAAGCCAATCAATCAATCACCCCTAATCCAAAGCAATCAAGCAACTGAGCGATCAAGGTGGTGAGGCTCAGGGGCCTATGGTTTGATTTAATTTTAGTCTTTATACATTAATCATAGCGCTCTGATTTTCTGTTAATCTTTTAGTTTGGTGTGAAGAAGAACATCGACTGGGACACCGTTCCCTCAGCCGATACATCGAATCCAGAAGGATCCCTCGACCTTAACATCTATTCACCAACTGAGAGATCCATTCTTTGGGACAACTTTTTCGTTCCCTGCTTGTTTCTTATGCATGTTTCAATTACTGCATTGGCTCACCTTATCAATTGTTAAAGGCTAATAATTAGATTATGCATTAAAATCAAATAAAGCAAGCATACTTCTTATTTTGAACGATTATGGGCTAGTCTCACGACTGGGCAAAGAGGGGTGCCTAACACCTTCTCCTTATTGTACCCTTGGCTCCCATACCCGGAATCTCTATCTGTTTTTCCTAGTTTTAATAAACTAGGTGGCGACTCTATTTTGATGATAACCGTTATCGTGTGGCAATGTTCCTAACCATGGGAATATCCACAATCTTGGTTTATGAAGTGGAACCAAACAAGCATGATCAATCTGTGTGACGATACCCCATTTGGGAGGTGTCTACAGTTTGGCGACTCTGCTAGAAAAATTGAGAGCCATAACCAGAAAGTTCAACATGGAATTAATATTTACTTTATTTAATTCTTTTTCATGTGCATCGAGCGGGCAACCCACGTTGAGTTCATCTAATATCCTGGCATGTCATGGGTAGTGTTAGGGGTTCTAGCAAACTCCTAATGGAGCATCCTTTGAGACTATCTGAAACCTTGGATATTGTAGAAAGCCATATATAAAACTCTTTCCAAACTAGGACATGAAATTCCAAACAGGTTAGGACTATGTGTTGCATTATATCTCAAACTCTTGTTTGATTCAATGATTATCACTCTGTAGAATTTTAATTGCCGTAGAAGATGAATTTCATGCTTATTTTATTAAAAGTTTGTGATGAAGTCTACTCTCTAGAGATAAAGAAAAGTTCTTACATAACTCTATCTCTCTTTGAGATAAATTTTGACTAGTGAGAGATTGCCACAATCCTTAATTGTTAGGAGTTCTAAAAAAAAAAAAAAAGTCTTCTTTTTCCTCTAGGATTTATAAATATCTTTTTTTATTTCTTCTTAATCCTTATTAGAATCTTTCTAAAAAAACAAAAAGGAATCTTTCTTTTTTCTAAATTTTATTCATTTCTCTCTTTTTTGTTAGGATCTTTTCTAAAAAGAGAGAGAGAGAGTCTTTCATTTTTCCTCTAGGTTTTACAAATTTCTTTCTTTATTTTCGCCAGCATCTTTAAAAAAAAAGAAAAAGGAAAAATTGGGGTTTTGTCAATCTTGTATCTTGTATGGTACATTGTATATACGATCTCTTGATGAACTAATTGTTGCATGATTGTCTGTTGTATTACATTGTTACCTGATCACATAACTTCACAGTACGTTGTTCAACCACTTGGTTGCATGCATGGTCAATGGGTCATCATATTAGGGGTAGCTTGCATTCTAGGGGCAATAGGCGTTGGTATACTGCACAATCACTTGATTTGGTATGTCTCAACATAAACGTAATTGAGCTTTTGCTTTTGGACTTAGCTGTGACAGTTGTGGCCGCTAATATCTCAGAAGCCCTTTCCTTCAGAAGTTGACAGTGTCGTGATTATAATGGAAAACCATGAGTTTGCCCAACAAGTCAAGGACATCAAAGCTGCCTTGGCTCACTCAAAAGGAGATCAAATCCTTAATTTTGATGGACTTTGCCTTTTCCTAAATGTCAAACTGTCAGAGAACTTCAAGATACCCGATATTGAAAAGTTCAAAGGCACCGGCAATTCCACCAGCCATGTTCGCCATATCATCAACACCCTAAAACCTATGGGCTTGAATGATGAGCTCATTGCCCAACTTTTTCAAAGGACTCTCACAGGTTGTGGTCTCGACTGGTTTCTCACTCTAGACTTCACCAAGTACGAGGGATGGCAAAGAATCACCAATGCCTTCATCAATCAATATGCCTATAATGTCCAGATTGAGGTAACCAACCGAGATTTGGAGATGACCAAACAAAAGCCGAATGATAACTTTGCCACTTTCTTTACTATGTGGAGAGAGAAAGCTGCACAGATGAAAACTCCTCTCAGAAGAAGACCAAGTTAGAATGGTGGTAAGAAACTTACAACCACAATTCTTAAGGCACCTATACTCCCAAGCAATCTTTACTTTTAAGCACCTCTATGCTACAGGAATGCAAGTCGAAGACGGCCTTAATTAAGGACTACTTGCAATGGAAAAGTTAGCCACAAGGTAGAGACAAACACAAATACCAACAATGATAGTGGTATTAATATGATGAGATCTCATCACAAGCATAAGAGGGAATTTGTTCCTCTTGGAATGAAGTTAGAAGATGTGTTTCACATCTTAGAAGCAACAGGCGATCTGAAACCATTACAACCAAAATTTCCTAGTAATCTTGCACAAAAGGGTGGGGAATATTGCAAGTATCACCAAGTGACTGGTCATTCCATTGAACAATGTGGGGCTCTCAAGAATGCAGTCCAGGATCATATCGATCAAGAGATAATTGATCCAACCAAGTTGGATGATTGAGAAGCGGCGGCCAAATTCTATCATGTGTTTTGAATCAGTTTTTTTTATGAGTCTCAATTAGCTAATCTTTGGGCCTTTCTTTTGGCCCTTATTTGCTTCTTTTTAGGGTTTGAGTCTCGAGTTTATTCTCCTTTAGGAATTGGAGTCTTGAGTTTATTTTCTTTAAAAATTAAAGTCATTTTGTTCATCATGGCTTTTGACCAACTCTTTGCACTTAACATGAAATGTGAATCTCTCTCAGACATGAACTACGAATGACTTGATTCTCTTTAGGGATACGCATGCATCTTACGGTCGGCCAAGTCTTTGAAAATATTTTCTCTTGTGCTAATTTACTGCCATGGAATACTTATGATAACATTAAGTGTTGAAAACAATCTTCAAGGGTTTCAAAGCAATCTCATGATATCGCTTGAAACACATAGTGATCGCTTGAATTGTCGAAACCATCGAAAGAGTTTTCCAAACAAACTGTGACCCACATCATTTCTGCTGAGCTAAGTAGTTGAAACACTTATGTAGCCTCACAGAGATCACTTGTAAGCAAATCATGCTGTTGAGGATGAAGAGTAGGAAAAAAGAGAAAGAAGAAAAGACAGGAAAAATGAAAAGAGAAAAAAAAGATGAGCTTGCTAGATTGAAAACCCACGAGGGCGATTTAGGCAAAAGTTAGAGCATGAATAAATAAAAAAAGAAAAGAAACTAAACAAAAATTTAGCCATGTCTCCATGCAACAACTTTGAGTCTCAAGAATTGTCCTCGATTTTGAAGAACCACTTGGTTAAACATTAAAGCCTCTTAATCTCTTGGTTAGGATTCTAGTTACTCTGTCGCGTGATTCAAAATGAAGAAAGACAATCATTTCTCTAGCCAAACACTAATCTCTTGCTAGCCACGTTGGGCCTCTAGATACTTTCTTTTAAAAAGCCTGCTAGATAGCCATCTCCCACACTGGGGTAGATAAAAATGCAACAAGAGATGATAGCAAAACTAATCAAATAGAAAGTAAGCATCCTATCACACAAAAGGGTTTTGAAAGAAGAAAAGAAAAACATAATCCCTTCCAATCCAAATACAAGTGACATTTTGAAGAAATAATCTCTCATATAGAATAGAGCGATTAGATAGCTTTTAGAGCCCGAGCATGAATAGAAAGTAGGTTTGAGCCGTTATATCCCTTCCTTTCTTAAGCCAACACCCTAGCCTACAATATGATTCATAATAAAGTCCTCTTGGATTGAAGAATGCGACTTAGAAACAAGGTCCTAGATACTAAGGGCATAACCAATGTGGAAGGTAAAGACAAGGAAAAGTGGTACGAAGCAAAGGGGCACAACTGCATCCCCATTTATTGAAGTGCACAATCTCCCATGAGGCGCGCAGTGGTTACTTATAATTCAACTCCAAAGTAGTCAATTCGCCTTAAGGCAATATATTCGCTCCAAGGCAATAAATTCGCTATGGGCATGTGTTCATGGAATAGTTTTACGTCTTTTGACGATTGAGTGGTTTGAATGTGAATCATGTAGATAAAATGATGTGGTTTTGAAATCCTGAGGAGAAATTTTCAAAATTAATTTTATCCTAAGCATTCTTGAAACAGCAATGCGAGCACAATTATTTGTTTGCAAATTTCAGGGAGATAACATGGGTTTCCCATTTCATGAGGAGTGTAGCTAGAAGGTCCATTGGCCATATAGTGTGTTAGCAAGGTCGCTAGAGTGTTACAATCTTTCAAGTCTCTTGGGTCTCATCGTCTTCTTTGTCATAGCCATTTGACTAGTATAGAGTTTGTTGTCATCTTGTGGTGTAGAGAAGCACTAGCTTGAGTACGCGAAAGTTGAAATGTCCCAAAATACTTATTTGCATATCACCACAATCGCGTGGTTGCTTGATTTGTAGTTTAGGCAGTTGCATTAGCCTCTTGGCCCGCACAGTTGATTTGTCTACATAAGCACCTCACTGTTTAGTCTTATCTAAACATTTCTCCGTCTGTTCCTTAAATTTTGTGGGGGGCTGTTTTCAACCTGGATCTCTTGAACCCTTTACTCCTCCGCTACTGTGCTGTGGGAAGATGACGTGGCTCGCCGGGTACCTGCAAACCGGAGGATGGTGTTCCTCCGGGTAGAAGCTCCGACGATTAAGTCAGTATAGAGAAGAAGAAGTGCAGTGGTGTATGTTAGGAAAAGAAGAATTGCTTATGAGAGAAGGAGTGTGTATCAGTCCCTTTGGGGTGAAAGGTAGCTCTGTATTTATAGGCAAAGGAATCTTCCGCGCTAAGCAAGCCGAGCGTAGGACACACGCGCGTTCCTACGCTCGGATGACGTCACCTGTCAGAGGCATTTAATGAAGGCCGCCTTCCCAGGTTTGCAGAGGCACATGGGTTCGTGTCAGGCATGTCACATCATACAAGGGCGGCACGCCTGTCAGAAGAGAAGGCAACTCACGTATCACGTGGAAGGTTCCAGAACGTTCTGTACTAGCGGTGTCCGAGCAAACAGGTCCCGAAGGAAAGATGACCGGCCGAACAAATGGAGATCAGGATTGGAGAGGTGCTATGCCGAACAAAAGACTTCGTTACCGAACAAAAAGCTGAGTGATGACGTTCGGACAACAATCTACGCTCGGCCGTGTAGTCCGTGGTCCATCCTACGCTCGGCGACAGATGAACGACGTGTCATCGTGCCAACTCAGCCCTAAACGAACTGAGACAACTAAACGATGGACCCCGGGTATGACCCCTTTGAATCTTGTGAACCCTTTGGATATTTCGGCCCACTACAATAGCCCCTCAACTTCTTCTTCTTTTGCTCGGAAAAGAGGGAGGAGTTGATCTAGTGTGGCCGAACAAACGTTTCATATTTGAAAAAGTAAGATTTCCGAACGTTGACTTTTCCGAACAGAGTGCACAGCCGAGGACAAGTATGCTCCAGGCTTCGAGGTGCAAAAGCTGAGATTGCTTTTATTGCTCCTGCAACCGCCAACTTCAAATCTGCCACGCGTCCATAGGCCATTGGGGGAGAGACACAGCGCCTGCTGGAACTGCCACGCGTCGAGCATCCAACGACACATCAGTCTCCCGCCCAGATCTAACGGCTGGGCGCTCGGCACCGTTTCAAATGCCGCCCTAGGTATAAAAGGTGGAGCGGGGAGAGAGAAAATCACTTTTTCTTTCTCCAGTCGATTGCATTCTCTGGCCAAGACGCCGTTCAACACCAAAACTCATCAAAAGCCCAGATTTTGCTGCAGTTGGATCGTAAATCACCCTTGATTCTCAGGTATTTCTTGTTTCTCCATTGTTTTCTGTCTGTTTTGATTGTTTTTGCATGCATTTTGACCCAAAAATTGGGTTTTTCTGCCACATTCGCCTGAAACGCTTTCTGGGCAAGGAAGAACAGGTTGAAGATGTTCATGTGTTCTTCCGAACGCAAGTTCATCTTCAACCAGTGTTCTTCCGAACAAGACCCCTTGCTCACCCGAACATGGGACTCATTTTGAAGCTCGTTAACCCTCGGGCAAACAGAATTGTTCTATATCGTTCGGACAGCTTCACCCAAAGAAAAGTGTTTGCTCGGGAATTCTGAGACACACTCGGCGAGATTAGCTCGTAAAACTGAACATAAGCACCTCTAGGAGACTTGACCTTGCATTTCGCTGACGGTCTTATCCCCTGCACTTGTGTTTTTAGGTATGGAGTCTTCATCAGCTTCCTCGGCGGAATCCTACGCCTCAGTTGACCCCAACGATCCGGGCCTCGGCGAGGTTGACCCCCGAATAGCCGAAGTAATCAGAGCCGCGGCTCGCGAATATAGGGTGGGCGGTAGATCTCTACCTGAATCGTTCGAGGGAGTCTTTGTTCCGGCCAACGTGACTCCACTTCGGACAATTGGCCCCGATCACGACGTAATAAACCTCGACGAGGAGCCTTCGGAAAAGGAAGCCGATGATCCCGAAGAGGAAGACGACGCCGAAGAAGAAGACGAAGAGGCAACAGAGGAGGCCAAGGACGAGGAGACTCCTGTTGCTTCTACTAGCCAGGCTGAAGGAGAAGCTGGGGTCGCAGGCGCGTCATCTTCTCAACCGCCGAAGACGAAGAAGAGGAAGATCGTCGCACTCGACCCCGACGAAATACCTCCCCGAGCAGGAAGGGACCCATGTCCCTATTGGGATTGCTTCGCTGGCCAAGAAGGGATAAATATCTTCCAAACAACATATCACGTCCCTGACGACGTAGTAATCTCAACAATCCCTGCTTATCTTTCGAATCGGACGAGGGGGGTGCCGTAAAACCCTTCCCCTTCGTAACGTGGCTCCCGAACCCTTTTCAAACGAATCTCTGGTTTTCAATTCAAATTGATCATTTTCAAATCAAAACGGTTTCTCGGGTGGCGAACCACAAATCCGGGTGGCGACTCTTCAAACTTTTTTCAAATCGATTCAAAAAGGCGAGGCGTTTCTTTTACGGGCCGCCCCGATTCCACCCGGGGCTGTGGTAGCCCACAGTGGCGACTCTGCTGGGGATGTTTAATTGATACTTGAGAAAGAGTTGGTCTGTCGATAAAACGGCCCACTTTTCTTGAATATCAATTAAACTTGTGAGCCAAGCTTGAAAGACGTTTGTGGGATTTTTCAAACTATTTTGTTTTATTGCTTATCTTTCTGTGCATATGTTCTGTTCAGCCTCGCTGTTGCATTTTGGCAATCCTACCCGGCTTGCCGGTGATGGGAAATCCCGGAATGCTCAGCAACCCTCGACCGTGATGAGTCATCCCTACCGTTTGTACCGTTATTGGGTGTACGCTCAATAATGGGAGGTATACCTTGACTTTAGTCCGGGGAACCCTTTCTAAACCAAAACCCGGCCTCTATACATGTGTAAAAAGCAATAGAACCTTCCAAACTAGGGCAGGGACCCGCAGGGTAGGAATTATGTGCTATATCCTGCCTTCATGTCACTGCTTTCTGCATCTCACCATGCATCTCATCGGAGTCATGCCATCATGCTGTCGATCTATTCAATTTCAAGTCATGTGTTCTTAAACTCGCTCGTGCGGTCTATAGAAGGTTGCAAAGACCCGATGAAGAATCGTGCACTCTAGTGTACGTTGTCTAAACTACATGAGTCCTTAGAACAAGGAGACTTTGGGAAATCAAAATATGCTAAGTCCTTGACTAATGCCTAATCAAAAATTCAACAGAGAATAAGGAATAACAGGAAACGACGCCGTGATGTCACTTTACTTACACCACTTTGGCTAATGGCACCATGCCACTGACACCACTTTGGTTGTGGTTTCACGTCGTCTATACTAGTCTATTCCAAGTTCAAAATTGAAATTTTGAATGAGCACTGGTCGAATACTTAGTTTATTTTGACATCTCTTAGAATTTGTCGTTCTAAACAAAGGATACACCTTAAAAGAAATTCTGAGGAATGAGGCAACCTTCGAAAGACCATAATCTTATCCCGCTTGCACATCTCACCATGCATCTCATCCGAGTCATGCCATCATGCTGGCTATTCAATTTCAAGTACTGTGCTCTTAAGACTCGCTTGCACGGTCTATAGAAGGTTGCAAAGACCCGATGAAGAATCGTGCACTCCAGTGTGCGTTGTCTAAACTACATGAGTCCTTAGAACAATAAGACTTTGGGAAATCAAAATATGCTAAGTCCTTGACTAATGCCTAATCGAAAATTCAACAGAGAATAAGGAATAACAGGAAACGACGTCGTGATGTCACTTTACTTACACCACTTTGGCTAATGGCACCATGCCACTGACACCACTCTGGTTGTGGTTTCACGTTGTCTATACTAAACTGTTCCAAGTTCAAAATTGAAATTTCGAATGAGGACTAGTTGAATACTTAGTTCATTTTGACATCTCTTAGAACTTGTTATTCTAAACAAAGGATACACCCTAAAAGAAATTCTGAGGAATGAGGCAACCTTCGAAAGATCATATTCTTATCCCACTCGCACATCGCACATCGCATCTTATGTAGTCCATTTGCTTTCGTGTTCCATATAGAACTCTTGGACTCGCTTGTGCGGCTTATTTAGGATTGCCTGGACCGATGAAGAGTCGTGCTTTTTAAAGGCACGTTGTCGAAATTAATTAGCCGTTGGAACAATGAGGTTTTAGGGATATCAAAATTCATTAAGTCTTCAATACATTTTTCAATCATGGATTCAATAAAGATTAACGAAACAATTAGGCTACAATGTCATGATACCTACACCACCCAGGTTATAGTGCGAAGTCACTTACACCGCTTAGGCTAATGGCGCCATGCCACCTACGCCACCCCGGTTATGGTATCATATCATTTACGCCAAATGGTTTTTGAAACCAAAACGGAAATTTCTGGTGAAAAATGTTGAAGACTTAATTTGTCTTGATATCTCCCAAGTCTTGTTATTCCTAATCAAAGGATACACATTCAAAAGAATCTCTGAGGACTAAGGCAATCCTTCATAGGTCGTCATTTCTTGAGTTGAGGTCTAGGAGACCATAAATCCATGGAGTTTGGGATAACTCCGGTGTTCGCCGTGCCCGAACGGCTCCCTCTAATTCAGTGCATCTTCCAGCAGTCTTATTGCTCTGTCTCGGATGGTCTTAGATAAGGAGATTGGCTCTGATTCTCAACGTGTGGAATTTAACCTGCCTGACATCGACCTACCCGTGACTGTTGGAACTGTCTGTAGAGTTTGATCCCTTGAGTCGACAATGACAACATGTCAGCAACAATTCTTTCATACACGTTTCTTTTCAATAAATCATAACAACGGCACACTCTGAGCTCACTTTCTGCTTTACTGTCAGTGCTGGGCCAACCATCCTATTCAAAGCCATACCACCTCTTTCAACCACCTCAAAATGACAGGGCAAGCAGAACTGGTTGAACTGAAAAAGGCTATAGAGGAAATGAATCAGAAAATGGATGAGCATACGATTCTATTGCAAGGGCTGATGGACCTTCTCACCCCCGCCATGTCAAATCTGGATCCGGGACGGAATGCTGGTAAGGCCAGGATCAAAGAAACTCCACAAACCTACTACCCTCCAACAGTCGGCGCCAAGCCAGGCTCAAAAGGGAAGCTCTCTGACATGCTCAAAGACTTAGCCGAATTCCAAAATGTCAGAGCTTACTCAAATGAGAATATCGGATCCTCATATGAAGCTAGTGCTGAAGGGCAAGGTGTGTACGTTGATGGGGTCGACCCCAAAAACAAAGGAGCGTCATGCAGTTGCAAAGCGGGCAAAGCTTCCTCCAAACGTCCAATCAGCACCCCCATGAACCCTCAACCCAGCCACAAAACCCCACCAAGGATCCTCTCCCGTTTTCCGGTACCCCTGTCCTCAATGTATGAGATGCTCCTCGAACTTGGCCTCATCAAGCCACTCCCTCCAACTCCCCTACCTCCGAAGCTCTCCTCTTCTCACAACCCAAACGCCTATTGTGCCTTTCACCAAATGCCCGGTCATGCTACCAACAGCTGCTTCCGTCTCCGTCACACGATCCAAGACTTAGTCGACAACGGTACCATCGCAGTGCCGGACCACCGATTCGGAAGAGGATTTTGAGTACAGTAGGGAATCAATGGAACTTCTCACGAGTTTGGGAAGCTTTTGAGTTTCGAGTCGAGTCGAATCGTTCAATTTCGAGTCAGTTTGTATCATCGAGTCTTTCATGCTTTCGTGTCTGTATGCTTTCAAGTTCAAGTTTGTGGTCAAAAAAAAAATAAAAAAAAAGTCAAAAAAAAAAAAAACAAAACAAAAAGAGAGTCAGTTTCGTAGTCCTGAACTACGTTATGACCTGATTCCTTTGCAAGAAGGATACGTAGGCAGCCTCGTCCTGAGGCCCAGTCATGTTCATTCGAGTCAATCCCAAAGTTCGGTCATGATCTTTGGAGTCAATCTTTCGTCGGTCCGTCCCGTCTTTCAAAATCAATCTCAAACTTCTTGTGTCGAAATTGTGATAATAAACTCGCGTTTTGTGATAATCCCATAACTTGGAATTGTTTCTCACCATCAATTGAGAAATCAAGACACGAGATACTTTGCCCTTGCAAGAAGATGAATTTCACGGGACCACTCCCTCACGCTGTCGAGAAGCAACACCTTGGTTCGAGAAAAGGCTCGCTAGATCAAAACCTCAAAATGTGATCTAGGCAAAAGTTAGAGTACACAAATCTCTTAGTTTGCATCAAGGATCCAGTTATCAAAAGTTAGAGTACACAAATCTCAAAATGAAGAAAGGCATTCTTTTCTTTTTTATCAAACGCTTGAAGATATATATCCATTGATATCCCCTTTGAGCTTAAATTGATTTCTTTGAAATGACCCAGGTAGGCAGCTATCCCCCACACTGGGGTGGAATGAGGAAGACAAAAGTGTCAAATTCATCGACGCATCAAAATTCAGAGTGCAAAAGTGCCAAACACATGGTTATCATTGGCACGTCAGAATTCAAAGAAAATGCCAAATGCATGGGCACAATGTGATGCAAAACTTCGAAGAAAAAATCAGAGAAAGCTCAAGGTCAACGAAAGTACCAAACACATCGGCACAACAAAAGGCGAAGCAAATCAAGTGAATGAAGGCGCCCATCAAAAGCAAAAAAGGGCACAAAAATGTTCAAGATGGCTGCTAGCTCTCGAAACCCAAAGAAAATGAAATTTTTTGAGCCTATTATCCTTCCTTTGTTAAGCCAAACCTTGGCCACGTTACAACCCGAAAAAAAGCCCTTTCAGATTGAAAAACTCAACTTGATAACGAAAATCCTAGGCACTAAGAGAAAAACAAGAAGAAGCGGCAAGGAAAGACGTTTTGTCGATCCCGCAAAATCCAAGCTGGGGCATTTTCAATATTCATGGGTTATCATCAGCAGCACGGGGCACGGTTCATGGTAAAACCGTCGTGGTTTTGGAAAAACAAGATCAAAGAGCCCCGAACAAACATCACTTGCCGGGTCTGAAACAATTTCAAAACCTCGAATGGGAGAATCATCAAAATTCGATTTTATCATGATAATTTCAAACCCCCAAATAACCAAACTCCCTGTCCGGTCAGATCAAACTCCTCATCGAGTTGAGGTCATCATTGAGAGTCAGTCCTCTGATAAAGAGTCATCCTGGCCTTGTCCAAATTCACACAAGGTCACTCAGGTCCTAACTCGTGAGAGAAAGTCCAATACCTGGAAGAACCCGCGCTTGCACTCATGATAAAACTGGTTGCCGAAACTATCTGTGGAATCAATGAAAAGAACCAGAACTAAGGTCCGTCACTCAAGGGGGCACATCAACCCAACGCCATCAATCATAGTAAGCATACAGCCTACATCAAGACTGGGGCATGAATGCTCAAAACTCAAGCCCTGTAGGGAGGTATTCCCGAACAGGTACAATTATGAGCCGAACACGTGATGTGAGTGTACAATGAGAAAAGTGATGAAAGGCACCATGATGATAAGGTCCGGTGACCTGAAGTATGCACCGAACAGATGACTGTTCGGGAACAGGGATATGAGGTATCCTAGTACAAATACGAGCTGTTCGGTTGGATAGTTTTATGTCCAAAACAGTCGTACCTATAGTGCAGTCTGTTCGGCAAAGAGCATGCCGAACAGATAGAGTCCTTGACAAACCGCTTTAAGAAATAAGGCAGGAGCAGTATTCAAGAAGGAGTGTCCAACATCCAACTTGGATAAGCAATGAGAGTGTTCTAGAGAACGGGACTCCGTATATAAATAAAGATAAGTCTAAGAACAGTCCTATGATGGAACGAATTCCATAATAGAGAAGATCCACACGAAAGAAGGATCTCAGTTGATTGGGCACGAGAGTCCCTAGAGGGCCAGATTTCCTGTACGGGATAGGAATCCTGGGGCAATGAGGATGCTTGGAGAACAAACATCCGTATGTCTATAAATATAAAGGTAAACCTAGAGGCAAAAGGTACGCATTACGTTGTATGCATTATACACTTTCCTACTGATAATTAGGGTTTGAGACCAGTACGAGATACTAATTTAGGCATCGGAGGGCCTTCGCCACGAGAGGTGGAGGTGCGCTCACCCTTTGTCTGTCTTGCAGATTAGGGTTCTGGCGGAGGCACAAGGGGATCAACCGAGAATCACGTGAAACTGTTACGAAATGAGTGCTGCTCAAGGTACAATTTGTTTTTTCGCACCTACAATTGGCGCCGTCAGGGAAACAAGCGAGTTCCATTTGAAAAGCGACCATGGTGGAAGTAGACCCAGTCCACCGCTCATAGAGAAGAACCAGACAGGCGGGGAAGGAGACAAATCCCCCCCTGGTGCTCCGAAAAAGCATGCTGGTGGCCATAGTAGGAGGACGACAAGCAAAGATCGTCCCCTTACCATTCCAGATGATCCTAAGAACAAAGAAGGTAGAACTGCTACGAACTCCACGAGAAGGAGTAAGTCCCACCATAGAGAAGAATCAGTTGTGCATTCGAAGAGTGTGCATAACCACAGCGACATCCTCGATAAGAAGTGGCAGGAAATCGAAGAGGCTGCTCGATTAATTAAGAAACGAGAATATGAGATCCGTGAGATGGAGCGGATCAGAGATCACCCCGAAGACTCTGGACTGTCACGAGGACACTCCGGAAGAGGGAAAAGAGCAATGGTAACATACAAAGCCGCTCCTTCACACCAAAGGAGTAGGAGCAGGAGTCCCTCTCCAAGGAAAAAGAGGCCTTCTCCACGAAAAAGGAGAAGCAGGACCCGAAGTTCCTCTGTTGAAGAAGATACCCGGAAACACCATAGGGACAGGTACGAGAGACCCTCCGGCGGGATAGAATGCAGACGCGTAAAGCGAGGAGCAGGAGGTGGGACAATGGCGCACGAAGCGACAAGAAAAGCCCTGAGCAACATTGCAACATCTCCTTTCTCAAGAAAGTTACAGGAGGCGCGGTTGCGAGCAGGGTGAAGCACGAGGCGTTCGTACTTTACGAGACAAATCACGGACCCGTTGCACGTCTCATACAGCATTACCAGCAGGCCATGTTCATGCACGAGGGTGATGACGCTATAATGTGCAAGATGTTCCCATCAAGTTTGGGGAAGGTGGCTCTATCTTGGTTCCACAAGTTGGAGTCACGATCCATAAGAGGATGGACACAGTTGGCCGAGGAATTCACTGCACGGTTCTTGACAAGTAGAAAGGCTCCCAAGACGTTCGAAAATCTCTCCACGATGAAGCCAGGGGATAACGAGCCGATCAGGGACTATGCCAAGAAGTCTTGGGAGACTTTCAACGAGATTGGCAGTTTGCAGCGAAGAATATGCCATTGCTACCTTCAAAACAGTTTGCTGTTCGGGAGGAGCTGCGCGTTTTAATAAGCATCCTGTGTCAACGCTGGCTCACTTGATGGAACGGATTGAGCAGCATGCCAGGATGGAAGACGATATCCTCCGGGAAGACGGTAAGGTAATTGCCGAACAACCAAAGACACCGGCGAAAAAAGTGGACAAACCAGAGCCCAGAACTTACAAGGAGAGAAAGGAGTATGGGCAGGCTAAGAGAGAGCCATATAAAGAGAAGCCAGCACCAGACCCTAAGTCATTCTTTTCAATAACGACAATTTGGAAAGAGCCATTTTACAGGATTCTTTATCGAATAAAGAATCAGCCTTACTTCAAGTGGCCCCCAAGTCTAGGTGGGGACAAGGATGCCAAACGTGCTACGAATCAGCACTGTACTTATCATAAGGACTGGGGCCACATGACAGAGGATTGTGAGATGTTCAAAATGCATCTTGACGATTTGGTCTCTCGAGGCTACCTAAAGGAGTATATTCAGGAGGACCCCAAAGAAAAAGGGAAAGCCATGGAGATGGATTACGAACAGAATCCAAGAGGGGTAATCCATATGATACATGGATTGGCCGCCCCTTACACAAGAAACGAGGTTAGGCTGCTCCAGAGGAAAACCAAGCATGACCAGCATGTGTTAAGATTGGGAAACAAGAGGGGACGAGAATCCAGTGAAAGCAACGAAAGCATAGTCTTCACAGATGAAGATCTTGGAGATGTCCAGGTACCTCATAACGACGCTCTGGTCATTACCCTACGAATCGGGGAGTACGACATCGAGAGGATCTTGGTGGACCCTGGGAGTTGTACAGAGGTCATGTATTACAATGCATTCAAGAAATTGGGGTTAACACAGTCGGACTTGGATCAGTCGACAACACCTCTGGTTGGATTTGGAGCAGGAGCGGTTTGGCCTCTTGGCAAGGTAACCCTGCCTGTTCGAGCAGGAACAGTGGTTTTAAGGACAGATTTCTTGGTAGTAGATGTCCCGTCCTCCTATAACGCGATTATTGGAAGGACGTGGTTGCATAAGATGAGGGCGGTCTCCTCTACGTATCATCAGATGGTGAAGTTCCCTGGTTCCAATGGTATCGAGAAAATCAGAGGAAATCAAAAGGCGGCACAGCAGCGTCTGATTTCCATTGTTAAGAAAATTCCAAAGGCTCACCAGGTTCAAGCAGTAGAGGAATCAAACCAACCGACTATCGAGGATGTCGGCATAAATCCAACAGAAAAGGTGGTGGAAGGCTTGAAGAAAATACAGATTAACGAGACTGATCCTGAGAGGTATTTTCTGATTGGGGAGTCATTACCAGTTGAAGAGGAAAATGAGCTAGTTGGGTTCCTAAAAGAATATGTCGATGTATTTGCATGGGTACCAGAAGAGATGCCCGGAGTTGATGCAGACGTGATCTGTCACCACTTAAACGTAGATCCTCAGCACAAGCCCGTGATTCAGAAGAAGAGAAGGGCAGCCGTGCAGCATGTAGATGCTGTGATTGAGGAAGTGGAGCGGTTGTTGGAAGCCAAAGCAATACGCGAAGTATACTATCCAGAATGGCTGTCCAACACTGTAGTAGTAAAAAAGAAGAATGGAAAGTGGCGTGTCTGTGTGGATTTTACAGATTTGAATAAAGCATGTCCGAAGGATAGCTTTCCCCTTCCCAGGATTGATCAGCTAGTCGATGCAACTGCTGGGTATGAACGAATGAGCTTTCTCGACGCATATCGAGGGTACCATCAGATTGCCATGTTTGGGCCTGACCAAGAAAAGACTTCCTTCATCACACCACGAGGGTTGTACTGTTACAGTGTTATGCCCTTTGGTCTAAGGAATGCTGGAGCAACATACCAAAGACTGGCAACCATTATGTTCAGAAAACTGCTTGGCAAGACTATGGAGGTTTACATAGATGACATGGTGGTGAAAAGCAAGACCAGGCAGGGTCATGTAGCGGATCTGAAAGAGGCCTTTGATATCTTGAGGCAGTACAAGTTGAAACTCAATGCCTCGAAGTGTGCATTTGGGGTTGGGTCTGGAAAATTTTTAGGGCATCTTGTGACCATAAGGGGGATTGAGGCGAACCCAGACCAGATATCAGCGTTGCAAGGATTGCAAAGCCCTAAGACAACTAAGGAGGTACAGAGGTTAACTGGGATGGCAGCCGCTCTCAATAGATTCATCAGCCGGTCCAGTGACAGGTGCAGGCCCTTCTTTCAGCTTCTTAAGAAAAGAGAAGGATATGAATGGGGAGCAGAGTGTGAGCAAGCTTTTCAGGACCTGAAGAAGTACCTGGCTGAGTCTCCACTTTTGTCAACTCCAGAGCCAGGTGAGTGTTTGGTTTTATACTTGGCTGTTTCTGAGCATGATGTTAGTGCTGTTTTATTGAGAAGTAAGGGATCAGAGCAAATCCCAGTTTATTATGTGAGTAAGACATTGTTAGACGCAGAAACGAGGTATCTGCCCCTTGAAAAGCTGGTCCTTGCATTAAGGACAGCAACCAGAAAGTTGCCTCATTACTTCCAAAGCCATAGGGTTATAGTTTATACCGAGTATCCGTTAAAATCTCTGCTATGAGGGGCAGACTTCTCGGGACGGATCTCGACCTGGTCTGTTGAGTTAAGCCAGTATGATATCGACTTTCAGCCGCGCACGGCAATAAAAGGCCAGGTGTTGGCTGATTTTGTGGCAGAATTTACTCCAATGGTAGCGCCGGGGCCTCCTACGAGAAAGGAGCAATCCGTTCAGGAACCAGGAAAGAAAAGAAAGGTGACTGCCGAACAGGACCCTTCGGAATGGACGTTATTCGTAGACGGCTCGGCTTGCAATACTGGTTCTGGGGCCGGCATTGTTCTGTTCCCCCCAGGTGGGGTGATGATCGAGTTGTCTGTTCGGCTGGGTTTCAGTGCCTCGAACAATGTGGCGGAGTATGAGGCTCTGCTGATCGGCCTCAGGAGTGCAAGCACCTTAAAAGCAAAGAGATTAAGGGTGTATTGCGATTCGCAGTTGGTTGTATGCCAACTGTCCGGGGAATACGAGGCCCGGAATGAAAAAATGGCGGCTTACGTGCAAGCAGCCAAAGATTTGCTTGATACCTTCGAGAAGGTATGTATTGAACAAATAAGCTCGGGACAAAATGCCCATGCGAACTCTTTGGCTTGGCTGGCTGCTGCTGTTCCTACTGAGTTGAAAAGGAAGGTAGCAGTTGATTACCTTGATGAACCGAGCATTGGGAGAAGCATAGAGTTGGTCCTGGACGTGAACCAGGGGCCAAGCTGGATGGATCCAATTATAGGGTTTCTACGAGATGAGACTCTTCCTTCTGACAAAAAGGAAGCACACAAGATTAAAACCAAATCAGCAAGGTTTTGGTTGTCTCCAGAAGGGAAATTGTACAGAAAATCCTTTACTGGGCCGTACCTGCTTTGTGTGCACCCCGAGATGGTGCAGAGATTTCTCCACGAGATTCATGAGGGAACATGTGGAAGTCATGCAGGAGGTAGGTCCATTGCTCACCGAGCAATCACCCAGGGATACTGGTGGCCGCATATGCAAGAAGATGCAAAGGTTTACGTGAAAATCTGTGAGAAGTGTCAGAAGTTCTCACCAATGATCAGAACACCGGCCGAAGATCTGGTGCCCTTGACCAGCCCCTGGCCTTTTGCCCAGTGGGGGATGGACATCGTGGGTCCACTCCATAAGGCTACTGGGAACCGAAAATTCCTTTTGGTAGCAACAGATTACTTCACGAAGTGGATTGAAGCTGAACCTTTGGCCAAGATAACTGAACCTATGATAGAAAGGTTTGTCTGGAAAAGTATTATTACTCGTTTCGGGGTCCCATATTCCTTGATCACAGATAATGGTTCCCAGTTCCAGAAGAAGTTTAAAACTTTTTGTGCCCAGTATGGAATAAGAAATTATTATTCAACTCCTGCTTACCCCCAGAGTAATGGGCAAGCAAAGGCATCCAATAAGACCATTCTGGACGGGATTAAGAAGAGATTGGATAAAGCAAAGGGTAAGTGGCCTGATGAACTCCCATTGGTACTGTGGGCACATCGAACAACGCCCAGGACGTCTACGGGAGAGACCCCCTATTCTCTGGCCTATGCGACAGAGGCAGTCATTCCATTGGAAGTTAGCCTTCCCACTAACAGGACTGCATTGGTCGAAAGTGGGGGAAATGACAGGGCTCTTGAAATTGAGCTCGACCTTGCCGAAGAGAGGAGAGAGAGAGCCCTGGTGCATTTAGCTTCCTATCAGGAACAGTTGATGAAGAACTATAACAAGCATGTCCACCCTCGAGAGTTCGGTGTTGCAGACCTCGTGCTCCGCAAGGTCCTCGGCAACACCAAGGTTGCCAATGAGGGCAAGTTAGGGGCTAATTGGGAAGGCCCATATCGAGTCACTGCGGTTGTGGGCATTGGGGCCTATCGTTTGGCAGATTTGGACGGAAACCCAGTGCCACGGCCCTGGAATGTCCACAATTTGAGGAAGTTCTTTGTTTGAAAAACTTCGGCCTACTTTTTATTCTGTCTTAAGACTGTGATTGTGTGGGAATTATGAATACAATTCCCTTGTGTTTCCTTTTTAGTTGCATGGGGTACGCGTAACGACCCCTTGAGTTTTTTAGGGCTTATGAAAAAAACCCTTTGTTTTAAGATAATGATTCTATAGCAGTTTCGAGTTTCTGTTTTCCATTACATATGCTTGCTTCTAGCCTGTAAATATGAATAAAGGCTTGTGCTTTCCCTCATTCATATTGGGGAGCAGGGATTGGGTATGAACAAACTCGATATGAATAAACGAATAACATAAAAAAGTACGTGATACTTATAGTACGAAATACTTAGTAAAACACTTAAGTACGTGATACTTGAATAATGTTTAAATATGAGAAATTTAAACCAGAACGTACGAATATACGTATTGATTACCCAAGTACGTGATACTTAATATTATACAAGTACGAAATACTTGTATACTTGTTCACAGGTATGAGATACTTGTATTGAAAGGTACAAACACAAAATACTTGTACTAATTTACCAAGTCTGAAACACTTGTATTTACAAGTACGAAATACTTGTATCAAAATATGCAAGTCTGAAACACTTGTATGCCATTTGTCACATCGCCGAGCGAATTGTGTGGTGTAAGTGCAGGAAAACAAATGGGCCTCCAAACAACACCTTGATCGTAACGGCTACTTCTCGTTCTACACCGGAACCCTCCCACACCGCCGGAGTTGTGCCTGTAAAACAAACAATGGGTGAGCGCACCTTTGCCTTCTCGTGGCAAAGGCCCTCCGATGCCAAAGTTAGTATCTCGTACTAGTGAAAACCCTAATTCTCTGTAGGAACTAATCAAATAACCAGGAATTGCGTACCTTTACCTCTAGGTTTACCTCATATTTATAGACCCATGTCTACTTGCTATCCAAGCCATCTTGCTGCCCTAAGTTTCCTTTCTCGTAAAGGGAACCTAGAATATCAGGGATTCTCATTCCCATAACTGTGCATTTCCTTTTAGACCATTTAGGCACTCTTCCCAAAGCTGGCCGTTCATCCCATTCTCGTTGGGAATCTCCTCAGATCTCGTTTCCTTACTGGATATTTCCATTTCTGGACCACTCTGGAGCGCCTCTTGGCACCTTCTCCAGATTGCTGCTACTGTTCGCCTCGTTGCCGAACAGACCCTCTGAACCAATGATTTCTCATATCATGGTCCATTTACCACGAGACTGGTCGAACAAATACCCTTGCTCTTTGAACCATACCCCTGCTCGGGTATCTTGGACCTGGGACCTTTCGTGCCCCCAGCCCTTACTGCCGTTCACCGTACTGCACGGCGGATACTCTGACTATATTGATTCTCGGCCCCACGTACCACGTGTTCGGCCACTCTTTGTACCTGTTTGGGATTACCTCCCTACAATGGCTCCCCAGCTTTACTCGTTATTTTCTCTTAATATGACGAGCAAAGCTCCAGAACTCCGAGCAAGGTTCTCGTCCTTTGCTCCTGCACTTATGTTTCTCGTACTTGATGCAAACTCATCATTAGCCCAACCCAAACGCCTCGTCGTTTGGTCTGGACAAGCTTTTCCAGCTAACACCTTTACACACGGCATGCTCTGTGCTGCCCGTATTAAATGCGAGCAGACGTTTCGGGGAACGGAGCGCCCAAACGGCGTCTGGGGTGACGTTTCTCATACGTCACCCCCTTTTGCTGGGGTATACTTGGGTTTCCATCCCCATTTCAAACCCCACTTTTCTCTTTCCATCTTCCCTCTGCAGAGAACACGCCCAAGTGCTCCCGCCATTGAAGCACCGTTCGCATCTCAGGGTTTCATTCCGATTCTGGGGTTCTTCCTGTTCGTAAGTTCTTATTCCCCCTTTCTGCTCAGTCTTCATTGTCAATTTAGAACTATCACAGTCCCCTTAGGGTTTCTCGTACCCATTTCTCTTTTTAGGAAACCTATACCCATAATTCTCAGTATGGGTAGATTTCGTAGTCATTGCGACACCCCTCAGCGGATGGCTGAGTTCAGATCTCGTTACGAGATTCCTGACAACGTGGCCACCACACTAGCCTCTGAAAACGCCATTCGCGAGAGTTTCGATAACGATACTTTTCACATTCCTGTCGTCGCCGTGGTTGAAGGCGGCGTCAGGTTTCCCCTGGCACCACTGTTCCGCCAGGTTTTAGCCCACTATAGACTATCCCCTATGCAAGTTTCAGCCAACTTCTTTAGGGTCGTTATGGGCATCAACGCCCTGAACCAAATGCTAGGCACATCCTTAGGTTTGCACGACATACACCACCTGTATAGTATTTCCAGAACCAAGGATGCCCTGACCTACTACCTCAAGAGTAGGAATTCCAGGAAAAGGCTCGTGCTAGAACTGCCTACTCCGCTCGAGGAGACGATGATGACTTCCTCATCGTCACAGGAATTTCGAGCCCAGGGATGAAGATGGTAGGGTCATCGGCTTTCACGCGCCGCACTAGATTTGGCACCCCACGTTAGTCCCTTTCTCGTAGAACTTATTGCTGAGCAAAATTTCGTTTTGCACCGTCTTCTTTTTGCTTTCCCTGACCGCCAATTTTTCTTGTATTTGCAGCAACAAACGTCAACCAGGGCACGCCATCATTACCCCACAGTTCACGTTATCGATATCAACCGTGCACTTGCTTTCAACGGGCAAGGCACGCGCTTGGTCGGCCGAGCAAGAGCAGCAGATTCTTCGAGCTACCGCAGATCGACGGGCGGATTCATCGACCGATTTAATCCGAGCGGTGATAATCCCATCATCCCCGACCCTCCACCAACAAATTCGAGCAACGAAGAGAGGCGTTCTCGACCCTCCTCCGCCTAACGAGCCAATCCAACTCGCCAAGAAACCTCCACATCCTCAAGTGGGTACTCTCCTCTCTCTCTCCTCAGGAAATGCAACAACCGATCAACCTCGCAGGTCTCCTCAACATCCCTGGCCGGTCGTGGGTGGGGCCGCGCACATCTCGTGGCGCGGACGCCTCGTGAGTCTTGCGGCGCCTTCTCATGGCTGTCGTGGCCCTGCCCAACCTGACGTCCCTCCTGGCTTCTCCCCCGAGGAGATTGAGGCCGGTCACAGGGAAAAACGTCAACGGCTCGAAACCTCTTCGGTCGAGCAGCCTCCTCAACTTGCGGCCCCTCCAATTCTCATCTGGGCTCCCCAGTTTTCGCACGGCGGGCGGCCAGTCACCATCCGTGACAGTGTTGACTCTGAGGGGACAGCCCTCGCACTATCCCAGGCTTTCCTGCTGCCTGGGGATATGCAAAAAGAAGTTGCTTGCTCCCTGGAGAATCTCCTCGGCTCGTTCATGAGCCACCAAGCCAAGGTAAAGTCATCATACCCATTTCTTCATGCTAATGGCTTCAAATTGCTTATTCCTGCCATTTGTCTAATCATGTGTCTGTCCAGGCGATGCAAAAAATGGTGGCCATGGCCCGGCCAGGACATTCCGAGCCCCGCGTGCCAAGCTCACGCCAGTGAGCAAAGGCTGCGAGAACACAATTGTCGAGTGGAGAGGAGAAATCAAGCTCGCGGGCTTGCGGATGAGCTTAGGGGCAATTTGGAGGTGCGAGAGGGACGGCTGAACCAGGACCTTGACAGAGTGGAGGCGAGCAAAATGAAGCCAAGGCTGCCTACGACAGGGTTATAACGAAGGAATCGCGTGGCCACCGAGAGCTACGTGGATCAAATGCCCGGGATTCAAGAACAAGTCTTCGAGGATGGCTGGTTGGCATGCCTCAATAAATCTTGTGCAGCAGATTCTTCTCCCCTTTGGACGGAGATTGATATCCCGAGCACCCAAGTCGTTGAGGAGCAGGATGAGGTCGAGGAAGGAAGCGCTGCAGAGGGAGCACAAGACGCTCAAATCAACGAGCAGGCAGAGAATGAAGCAAATGCTACTGTGGATGACGCTGCTGCTGGCCAGAAGGAAGCTGGTGGTGGCGTCCTAGAATTGTCTACAGTAGTGGAGGACACGACCGCTCTGCCCTCTTCTCAAACTGCTCCAGCCCCTCCTGTCATTGAGGACTTGACAATCGAAGAGTAAGTTGGACTCTTCGTAATGATAACAATTGGAACTTTTAATCAGTTTTGACTGGCCCTGCGTGGCCATTGGTATTGCCCTGCGTGGCGCGGCACCGACACATTTCCAAACACTTTAATTTTGCTGGTTTTGGCCCTTCGTGGTCCTTTATGTTTGGCTGGCCCTTCGCGGCCTAAACTCTTAGCTCTGCCTGGCCCTTTGTGGCCTTTATCTATGCAGGTGGCCATCTCTTGGCCAGCATTTGTCATGCTAAGCGTCTTCGTACTTAGCTTTTACGCATACTCACGTATGCTCCCCAGGCCTCATCGTGCCTGTTGATGGTCCAATCGTGTTCACTTTTTAATTGTTGTAGGTTTCTCGTACCTTTAAATGATGCTTTAGGAGTCTTCAAGTTTTTTCGAACTTTAGATATTATTGCATGTTCACGTATGCAGCTCAAATGCTTCGTGCTTGGAAGCTTCCATTCTTAGGTTACCCAAATGTGTTCGTATTTGGACCTAGTGATCCTGGGTTTGCTCATACCCAGACTCTGTTGTGGGCATGCCCGCATACAAGTAAACAAACCTATTTGCACTTGAGATTATTCCAAACATATTCGTGTTTGAGGACAGTATGCATATTCTCATATGCTTTCTGGGCGTTTTCGTGCCCGAGCAATCGCTTAAGTATACCTACACTTGGCTCGATTCTGGGTATGTTCGTACCCGAACAAACAGTTAAGTGTATTCGTACTTGACATAATTCTGGGTGTATTCGTACCCGAGCAAGCAGACAAGTATATTCGTACTTGGCTCAATTCTGGGTGTATTCGTACCTGAGCAAACAGTTAAGCGTATTCGTACTTAACATAATTCTGGGTGTATTCGTACCCGAACAAACAGTTAAGCGTATTCGTACTTAACATAATTCTGGGTGTATTCGTACCCGAACAAACAGACAAGTATATTCGTACTTGGCTCAATTCAGGGTGTATTCGTACCCGAGCAAACAGACAAGTATATTCGTACTTGGCTCAATTCAAGGTGTATTCGTACCCCAGCAAATAAACAAGTATATTCGTACTTGGCTCAATTTTGAAATATTCGAAATTCCATTCAGCTACCCTACACCTCTCCACCTCTGCTCCCCAATATGGAGTGAGGACTAAGGATTTAGCTTGACTTCGTATTTAAAGCGTAACGAAAAAAAAAAACTCGTAAGAAACGGTGTTTATTTACCAAAATCCTGGAATTTTATTTGTAATTTGAAAAACTCAAGGGGGCGTTATGCGTACCCCTTGCAACTAGTAAAAGAAAACACAAGGGAATTTTATTCGTAATTCCTCAACAATCACGATGTGTACCTAAAACAGAATAAAAATAAAATCGAAATTCTTTACACGTAGAACTTCCTCAAATTGTGAACATTCCAGGGCCTTGGTACCGGGTTCCCGTCCAGGTCTGCCAATCGATATGCCCCAATGCCCACAACTTCTGTAACTCGATACGGGCCCTCCCAATTGGCCCCCAACTTTCCCTCGTTGGCCACCTTGGTGTTGCCGAGTACCTTTCTTAACACAAGGTCTCCAATACCAAATTCTTGTGGGTGGACATGCTTGTTGTAGCTTTTCATCAGCTGCTCCTGGTACGAAGCCAGGTGTACCAGAGCTCGTTCTCTCCTCTCCTCGGCGAGGTCCAGCTCGATTTCCAGGGCTCTGTCATTGCCCCCACTTTCCACCAATGTGGTCCTGTTGGTCGGCAAACCAACCTCCAATGGAATAACAGCCTCTGTTCCATACGCTAGCGAATAGGGGGTCTCTCCCGTAGACCTCCTAGGAGTTGTTCGGTGTGCCCACAGGACCAGTGGCAATTCGTCAGGCCACTTGCCTTTTGTTTTGTCCAACCGTTTCTTGATCCCGTCAAGTATGGTTTTGTTGGACGCCTCTGCCTGCCCATTGCTCTGAGGGTAGGCTGGCGTGGAATAGTAGTTCCTTATTCCATATTGGGCACAAAAAGCCTTGAACTTTTTCTGGAACTGTGACCCATTATCAGTGATCAGGGAATAAGGAACTCCAAATCGAGTGATGATGTTCTTCCACACGAACCTTTCTATCATGGGTTCTGTGATTTTTGCCAAACCTTGTTTAGATCCACTTGGTAAAGTAGTCCGTTGCTACCAACAGGAACTTCCTGTTCCCAGTAGCCTTGTGGAGTGGACCCACGATGTCCATTCCCCACTGCGCAAACGGCCAAGGACTTGTCAAGGGCACCAGATCTTCAGCTGGTGTTCGGATCATTGGTGAGAACTTCTGACACTTCTCACAGATTTTCACATACACCTTCGCATCTTCTTGCATGTGTGGCCACCAATAACCCTATGTGATTGCTCGGTGAGCGATGGATCTCCCACCTGCATGACTCCCACACGTTCCCTCATGTATCTCGTGGAGAAATTTCTGCACCATCTCGGGATGCACACAAAGCAGGTACGGTCCAGTTAAGGACTTCCTGTACAACTTCCCCTCTGGTGATAGCCAAAATCTTGCAGATTTCGTCTTTATTTTGTGAGCCGCTTTTTTGTCTGTGGGGAGTATCCCATCTCGTAGGAACTCCACTATTGGATCCATCCAACTTGGTCCTTGGTTCACGTCCAAGACCAATTCCACATTTCTCCCAATACTCGGCTCAGCAAGATAGTCCACTGCCACCTTCCTCTTGAACTCTGTTGGCACAGCCGCTGCCAACCAAGCCAGTGAGTCAGCATGGGCGTTCCGCCCAGAGCTTATCTGCTCGATGTGTACCTTGTCGAAGGTATCAAGCAAATCCTTGGTTGCCTCACGTAGGCTGCCATCTTCTCATTCCGGCCCTCATACTACAGCTGGTTCACCACGAGTTGTGAATCACAGAATACTCGAATTCTTTTTACCTTCAAGGCTTTTGCGCTCCGTAACCCGGCTAGGAGTGCCTCGTACTCCGCCACGTTGTTTGACGCGCTGAAACCTAGGCGCAACGACAACTCGATCATAACTCCTTCAGGAGGGAAGAGTACTACTCCAATTCCAGATCCGGTATTGCATGCGGACCCATCAACAAAAAGCTTCCATTCCGAAGGGTCCTGCTCGGCGGATGCCTTTTTCTTCTCGGTGATTGCTCAACCAAGCTGCTTCCTTTCGTAGGAAGCGGTGGAGCAGCGTGGGAGAAAACTACGCCCACGAAATCGCCAAAACTTGCCGCTTTAATCGCGCGTGGCGCTGGCCGATAATCAATATCATCTTTGGCTCAATTCCGCGGCCAGGTCGATATTCGTCGAGAAATTAGCCTTCGAACAACGACTTCAACGAGGCGTGTGTAAACCACCACTTTGTGACTTTGGAAGTAATGGGGCAACTTCCTAGCCGCCGTCCTCAGCGCCAGGACCAACTTCTCAAGTGGCAGATACCTCGTTTCTGCGTCCAGTAGCGTCTTGCTCACGTAATAGACAGGGATTTGCTCGGATCCCTTGTTCCTTAGTAAGACCGCACTTACAGCATGTTCTGACACTGCCAAGTACAAGGTCAAGGTCTCACCAAGCTCGGGAGTGGACAGAAGTGGGGCGGCTGCCAAGTACTTCTTCAGGTCCTGGAATGCTTGCTCACATTCTGCCCCCCATTCGTATCCTTCTCTTTTTTTTAACAACTGAAAGAAAGGCCTGCATTTGTCACTGGAACGACTGATGAACCTGTTAAGAGCTGCCGCCATCCTTGTTAACCGCTGGACCTCCTTCGTGGTCCTTGGACTCTGCAGTTTCTGCAAAGCTGTGATTTGATCAGGATTCGCCTCTATCCCTCTAATGGTCACCAAGTGGCCCAGGAACTTCCCAGAACTTACTCCAAAGGCACATTTCGAGGCGTTGAGCTTCAGCTTATACTCTCTCAGTATCTCAAAAGTTTCTTTCAGATCAGCTATGTGGCCCCTTTTCTCCTTGCTTTTAATCACCATGTCATCTATGTATACCTCCATGGTTTTGCCGAGCAGATTCTTTAGCATAATCGTTGCTAATCTCTGATAAGTTGCTCCAGCGTTCCTCAGACCAAAGGGCATGACACTGTAACAGTACAGCCCCCGTGGGGTGATAAAGGACGTCTTCTCCTGATCGGGGCCGTACATAGCTATCTGGTGATATCCTCGATAAGCGTCGAGAAAACTCATACGCCCATACCCAGCTGTTGCATCCACCAGTTGATCTATCCTGGGCAGGGGAAAACTGTCTTTTGGACAGGCCTTGTTTAGATCTGTGAAGTCGACGCAAACTCGCCACTTCCCATTCTTCTTTTTCACCACTACCGTGTTAGACAACCACTTCGGGTAATACACTTCTCGGATCGCCTTTGCCTCGAGCAAGCGGTTCACCTCTTCGATGACAGCGTCCACATGCTATACGGCTGATCTCCTTTTCTTCTGCATCACCGGTTTGTGTTGTGGATCCACATTCAAGTGGTGGCAAATCACGTTTGCATCCACCCCAGGCATCTCTTCTAGCATCCAAGCAAACACATCAACATACTCTTTGAGGAACTTCACCAATTCTTCCTCCTCTTCTGTGCACAGGTTCTCCCCAATCAGGAAATACCTTTCTGGATCATTCTCGTTGATCTGGATTTTCTTCAATCCTTCCACCACCTTCTCGGGTTTCCTCCGACATCCTCGATGGTCTGTGGTTGTTAACCTCGACGGTTTGCACTAGTTGTGCCTTGGCGCCTTCGATTATAGAAACCAAGCCATTGTTGGGCTGTCTTCTGGTTCCCCTTTATTCTTTCGATCCCATTGGATCTGAAAACTTCACCATCGATGGTAAGTGGGCAAGCGCCCTCATCTTATGCAGCCAGGTTCTTCCTATAATCGCGTTATAGGAAGACGGCACATTCACCACCAAAAAATCGGTTCTGAGCACCACTGTTCCTGCCCGAACAGGAAGGGTTACCTTACCCAATGGCCAAACTGCTCCTGCACTAAACCCGACCAACGGGGTTACTGACTGTACCAAGTCCGCCTGTGTCAATCCCAGCTTCTTGAATGCGTCGTAGTAAAGCACCTCGGTGCAACTTCCTGAATCCACCAGGATCCTCTCCCTGTCATATTCCCCAATTCGTAAGGTTATGACAAGAGCGTCGTTGTGCGGCACCTGGACTCCTCCCAGGTCCTCATCCGTGAAGACTATGCCTTCGTTGCACCCTTCCGCTTCACGTCCCCGTTTCTTTCCCAACTGCATCACGTGCTGGTCGTGTTTCACCTGCCTCTGGAGTAATCTCACCTCATTTCTCTTATAAGGTGTGGCCAACCCATGTATCATATGGATTACGTCCCTTGGATTTTGCTCGTAATCCAGTTCCATTGCTTTCTCGGCACCCTTGTGCTCCTCTTGGATAAACTCTTTTAGGTACCCACGGGAGACCAGGTCATCAAGATGCTGTTTAAATATCTCGCAATCCTCTGTCACGTGCCCCCAGTCTTTGTGGTAACTGCAGTGCTGACTCGTAGCCCTTCTTGCATCTTTGTCACCCTCCAGCCGTGGGGGCCATTTAAAGTATGGGCGGTTCTTTATTCGATAAAGAACCCGATAAATCGGTTCTTTCCAAACCGTTGTCACCGAGAAGAACGACTTCGGATCAGGGACGTGTTTTTCCCGGTACGACTCTCTCTTAGTCTGCCCGTGCTCCTTTCTTTCTTTGTAAGTCTTGGGTTCGGGTTTATCCGCCTTCTTTGCGGGTCCCTTGACTTGCTCGGCACTTAGCTTGCCGTCTTCCCGTAGTATGTCATCCTCGTTCCTGGCGTCCTGCTCAATCCGCTCCATCAGCTTTGCCAACGTGCTTACTGGACTCATGTTTAGGGACTTTCGCAGCTCTCCTCGAACAGGTAGCCCAATTTTGAACGTTGCTATTGCATACTCTTCACTGCAACTTTCAATCTCGTTGAAAGTCTCCTAATACTTCTTGGCGTAGTCCCTGATCGGCTCACTCTCTCCTTGCTTCATAGCCGAGAGACTCTCAAAAGTTTTGGGTGGTTTCCTGCTCGTCAGGAACCGAGCAGTGAACTCCTCGGCCAACTGTCTCCACCCTCGTATGGTGTTCGGCCCCAACTTATGGAACCATGATAGGGCCACTTTTCCCAAACTAGATGGGAACATCTTGCACATGATTGCGTCATCACCGTCGTGCATAAACATCGCCGGGTAATGTTGTATGTGCGCCACCGGGTCTGCATTGGTTTCGTACAGGATAAACGTCCCGTGCTTAACCCTGCTCGGCAACCTTGCCTCCTGCAATCTCTTTGCAAAAGGAGAAGTTGCTATGTTGCTAAGGGCTCTCCGTGCTGCTTCTCGTGCAGACATGGTCCCCTCCTCCGATACCTTTGCAGCCCTAGCATTATTCCTTTCCCAGTCGGAATCAGGTCTCTCGTACCTGTCCCTGTGGTGCTTCCTCCCCCCTCCTTCCTCGGGGGAGGAGCTCCTGCTCCTGCTTCTCCTTTTTCGTGAAGAAGCCCTCGGTCGTCTCGGAGTGAGGCTCCTGCTTCTTCTTCTTCGTGAAGAAGCTCTCCTGTACTCCACCATATCCAACCTTTCTTTTCTGGACTTCCTTCGTGAAAGCCCAGAATCCTCTGGATGTTCTCGTATCCTCTGCAACTGTTGAATCTCGTACTCTCGCCTTTTAATCAAGCGAGCGTACTCTTCTATCTCCTGTCTCTTTTTGTCCAGGATATCTTCCCGGCTATGCACGCTTTTCGAACGTGCCACCGACTCCCTTTCACGGCGGGACTTACTCCTTCTCGTGGATCCCGTTGCCGTCCGTCCGTCTTTGTTTCTGGAGTCGCCATGGACTGCCAGGGGGCGGTCCTTACTCGTGGTCCTCCCCGCTCGCCCGCCATCGGGCTTTCTTGGAGGATCCGGCGGGGACTTGTCACCTCCCCACCCGCCAAGCTTCGATAAGACCACTCTAGCACCGTCACCCTACATGCTATAACTTGAACAAGAGCTTGAGTCAATAACTTGAACCATCCATCAGTTGTAGGTGCGGGAAAACAAATGGGCCTCCAAACAGCACCTTGATCGTAACGGCTACTTCTCGTTCAACACCGGAACCCTACCACACCGCCGGAGTTGAGCCTGTAAAACAAACAATGGGTGAGCGCACCTTTGCCTTCTCGTGGCAAAGGCCCTCCGATGCCAAAGTTAGTATCTCGTACTAGTGAAAACCCTAATTCTCTGTAGGAACTAATCAAATAACCAGGAATTGCGTACCTTTACCTCTAGGTTTACCTCATATTTATAGACCCATGTCTACTTGCTATCCAAGCCATCTTGCTGCCCTAAGTTTCCTTTCTCGTAAAGGGAACCTAGAATATCAGGGATTCTCATTCCCATAACTGCGCATTTCCTTTTAGACCATTTAGGCACTCTTCCCAAAGCTGGCCGTTCATCCCATTCTCGTTGGGAATCTCCTCAGATCTCGTTTCCTTACTGGATATTTCCATTTCTGGACCACTCTGGAGCGCCTCCTGGCACCTTCTCCAGATTGCTGCTACTGTTCGGCCTTCTCGTTGCCGAACAGACCCTCTGGACCAATGATTTCTCATATCACTGGACCCCTTATCACGAGACTGGTCGAACAAATACCCTTGCTCTTTGAACCATACCCCTGCTCGGGTATCTTGGACCTGGGACCTTTCGTGCCCCCAGCCCTTACTGCCGTTCACCGTACTGCACGGCGGATACTCTGACTATATTGATTCTTGGCCCCACGTACCACGTGTTCGGCCACTCTTTGTACCTGTTCGGGATTACCTCCCTACAGATAACAACATAACGAAATTATGCATGTGTCTGAAAACGAAACGTTCAGAAAAACTAAGTACGAAGTACTTAGTAGCAATGTAAGTAACATCCAGACGGACATAATGCATTTACGGTACGAGCTACCATCAAAGTCTCTGGCCATGATAGGGCCGAGTAAATCTAACAGGCCTTGAAATGGCCGCCAAAACCGTAGTGTTGAGCCACGAAGGGCCAAATACCTGTATTACCAAAAGTTTGAATATTCTGGTGCCACGCAGGGCCGAGAACTAAGGTCACGCAGGACCTGACAAAGCTAAATGTTTGGGAGACTGAGGGAGACTTACCAGACTCAGTCCAGGTTCTGGACCTCGGAATGAATTTCGGTTGACACCTCGGTGGGAGTTTCAGCATTGACACTACCTTCATTAACCATAGCTTGCACTTGCGACTGCTCGTTCTGGACATCGCGAGTTCCTGCTGGGGTATCTTGTGGCTCCATTTGGACGTCACCATCTGCGTCTGCAAAGTTGTCGATTTGTTGATCGACATCATCAGCATTGAGCTCTTCAGTTTCGACAACAGTGGCCCCCTCCCTGCTCGGTAGTTCAACTACCCATAGTGGAGAGTCATCAGGGGCCCCGACTTTAGTCAAACACGACTCCCAGCCTGCGGCAAAGATCTGATCCTGAATTGCTGGCATTTGCTCGACGTAGCTGGCAGTCGCTTCGTCGAATCCCTTCTGATACTCATCGTCAAAAGCAGCCTTCTTGGTGTTGTCAATCTCGGCCAGCGCTTGCTTAAGACTGTCTTCGGCAGTCTCAAGTTGGCTTTTGACATCATTGTAATCTGACTTGGCATTGTTCCTCTCGTTCTCCAGCCTTGTGACTGTTCGCAACAGTCTTGTGTTGTCATTTAAGAGTCTTGTTCGTTCAGACTCTGCTTCTTGGCACTTTTGGCCCAATGCAACCATCTTTTGGATGAATTGAGATACATCAAAAAATGGATAATGGGTTGATATCCCAAACACCGAATAAAATAGAGTTATGATAAACAAATCATGATTACCTTGATACCACTAACGAGACTAGTGGATACCAGCCGATCAGACGAAGATGAAAACTCTTTCTGCATATCAACAGGCAATAGCAGGCCCTGTGCAAGGGCTACAGCAGTTTCTGAGGAGCTGGCGCTGTCCCCAACATTGACCCGACGGTCACCTCTTACGAGAAGAGGGGTCCAGGCCTCAGGGATAACCTGAGTATTTTGGGAAGGAATTTCTGAAGCAGGAATGTCAGCTTGGGGAACTGAATCCCCAGCGTCCTGAAGTCTGGACCGCTTGTCCCGATGAGCGTCGGTAGCTTCAAGGGAACTGTCGTGACCCCGTGGAGATGAGAAGGATCGTCCTGAACCCCCCCTGGTACGCCGAGGTGGTGGAGGAGGGTTACCAGTTGATGCCACCCTACCAGTGGCACCACGCCCTCGTGCAGAAACAGTAATCAGAGAGCTGAGATTGAGGGGCCGACGAGACATAGTACCTGAGGACGGAGGAGATGCGGAATATCCGGATGAAGAGGACTGACTGGTATCACGAGTAATAATCAATGGTTCTGTCTGTCTTTGTGAAGATCTTCTTTGAGATGATCTTCTGCTCACCACGCGTGTTAAAGGAACACCTTCAGGGATTGGAATTTCTCCTGGCTGTCTGGCAACAGTCACCCCAGCGCTGGATCCGGTGCTTCTGGGCTGGAAAGCAGTCGATGTAGATGTAGCACTGGTGCTTGGTTTGGCAAGCCGCCTGTCAATAAAACCTTTGTAGGCAGGATCGTAGCCTAGCAAAACGCTTGCATCTCAACCCCGACCAGCTGTTATAGTTCCTGGCACGCCTGTGTATCTGAGAACCCTGTTTATTTCCGCTGTTCGTACATGGCTAGGTTCTCGTCTAGGATGACTGTTTGCGTTATCCGCTGCATATTTGAAAGCAAATACAGACTAAAAACATGGAAAAGCTACGAAGTGGCAAAAAGTTAAAATCACGAGTCAAATTAGGAGCATACGTGGGAAGCCCCATGCGTGGGGGCAATTGAAGCCCACCACTTGGCCATCTTCCCCCAGTGGCTCGAAGGCTCCAGTAACATAGAGGAAATCCGTTTCATGATCTCGAGCTGAGTCTGGCAAGTTTAGCACGAGACGCTTCTCCGCTTTCCTCACCTTGAGATAGTAGGTGTTGTATTCGCGGTTTAAAACTATGCTGTACCACCACTGGATATCCCAAAGTCCTAACTGGGTTCCTAAAATCCTATTCAGGGCCACGACCCCCATTACTAACCTAAAAAAGTTTGTTGAAACTTGCATGGGATTGAGACGGTAAAAACTGAGAACACGACGAAGGAGTGGGTCTAGAGGGAAGCGAACCCCACCTTCGACAATGGCTACGATAGGAATACATGTTCTCTCCCATGTGGCCGCATTCTTATCTGCGCCTAAAGGGGCGAGTTCGAGACTTACGGTCTCTGGGACATTGTATTGAGTCCTAAAGGCCGCCATGGCAGCCGGGGTCTCACAAAGGTGTCTAAACTTGCCTGGTTTGGGTTCCCTACCATCCGCCATGGATATATTTGAAGAAAGGTGCAAGTAAAGTAAAAATTAGAAAATGGGTGTGATTAAACCCTTGACACAAAATGAAGATCTGAGAACGAGATTCTCAGATTAGAGCTTAAAGAGAAGATAAGAACGAGAGTCTTACAAAGATTTGGCAAAGAGTTCCAGGAGAATAATTGGTTTTACGAGCAGGCGGCAATGGTGGTCGTAAGAAGGCTGTAAGTCGCCTGGTCTTAGAGAGAGAAGAAGCTGGGATTTCAGTTTTGGGTGTAAAACCCAGAAAAGATCCCTTTTTGGGATAAAGGAAAAGAGACGGAGGTGAACCGTCTCTCCTCATACCGTTACATAGAAAGTAACGGAAAGAGGGTTATGGAAAGATGATAGTCTGACGCCGTGAGTAAAAACGTCAGATCGAGTTTAATGAGGAGCGTACGGGATACGCCACGTAGACTCCATATTTCGAAATAATATGATGAGTAAACCGCCAAAAGAAATCAAATGGTCATCAATGCTGTATCTTCACGGGACATCACTAAGCTCGGCTTAAGATAAGTTCTTTGGAAGCTTTACCCATTGGCCCGAACAGTTCCATTGGGCAAAGCTGGGGAGCAATTGTAGGGAGGTATTCCCGAACAGGTACAATTATGAGCCGAACACGTGATGTGAGTGTACAATGAGAAAAGTGATGAAAGGCACCATAATGATAAGGTCCGGTGACCTGAAGTATGCACCGAACAGATGACTGTTCGGGAACAGGGATATGAGGTATCCTAGTACAAATACGAGCTGTTCGGTTGGATAGTTTTATGTCCAAAACAGTCGTACCTATAGTGCAGTATGTTCGGCAAAGAGCATGCCGAACAGATAGAGTCCTTGACAAACCGCTTTAAGAAATAAGGCAGGAGCAGTATTCAAGAAGGAGTGTCCAACATCCAACTTGGATAAGCAATGGGAGTGTTCCAGAGAACGGGACTCCGTATATAACTAAAGATAAGTCTAAGAACAGTCCTATGATGGAACGAATTCCATAATAGAGAAGATCCACACGAAAGAAGGATCTCAGTTGATTGGGCACGAGAGTCCCTAGAGGGCCAGATTTCCTGTACGGGATAGGAATCCTGGGGCAATGAGGATGCTTGGAGAACAAACATCCGTATGTCTATAAATATAAAGGTAAACCTAGAGGCAAAAGGTACGCATTACGTTGTATGCATTATACACTTTCCTACTGATAATTAGGGTTTGAGACCAGTACGAGATACTAACTTAGGCATCGGAGGGCCTTCGCCACGAGAGGCGGAGGTGCGCTCACCCTTTGTCTGTCTTGCAGATTAGGGTTCCGGCGGAGGCACAGGGGGATCAACCGAGAATCACGTGAAACTGTTACAAAATAACAGTGCTCCAGGTACTCTTTGTTTTTCTGCACCTACAAGCCCTGATCAAAGTCAAACTCAAACCAACTCCAGCTCAAGCACTAGATCCAGCTCAGACCCAATTTCCATCCAAAAACAAGCTCCATCCCAAATCCCAAGGTCCTGAGAATACCAACCCGTTGGCCAAAAACAGTAAAGCAGAAAGGGTACTCGGACATGTCCTTTGTTTTTCAGGAATAAAAATAAAAATATAATAATAATAATATCATCATTGTTGTCAGATGTCGAAGCACAGGTCTCACTTTCCAGCCTCGTCCTTTTATGGTCACCTTCATATTCCGTCATCATGGCCACTTGGCATTGCCCTCTTGGACATCGTGCAGTCGTCTGTCACCATAGACTTGGCATCGTCCTCTTGGATGCTCTCTTCGGATCATGCCCAGCCATAGATTTTGGCACCACCTTTCAACTGTTTGCTGCCATAGAGGGTCATTTTTCAACCCAAATAGGGGACTGCAGTTATCAGCAGACATCAGCAGTCCCGAGCGCTCGGGAGTAAAGTCCCAAGCGCTCGACACCACTCTCGAGCGCTCGAGAGTTCTGCTATTTTCAGCAGATTCTGGATTTCAGTCTTGCAGTCTCATTTCAGCATGTTAACTGCATGCCGCCTCGTTCAGAAGGTTCCTAGCATGTTCATAAGGGAGCACGGAGGTTTTGCTCGTCTGTTTTGCAGGTATTTAAGCGCATTTCTCGAAAAATCTCAAAATATCCAAGATTTTCATCCCTCAGGTGTGTTGAAATCCTCGTTAAGCGTGTTTCGTTAGGTCTAGCAATGTGTATAAGTCACGACGTGCAATCGAATGCGCATTTACACTTTACTTCAAGTTTTCATCATCAATGTGTACCAAAATCATCATTTTCGAGCGTGATTGGAATTCGATCTTTGTGTTAAGGGTATTTTCATAGTTTTAACGGTGCTCGCGGGTCACGACTCTTAGCGTCAATTGCATAGTACACTCAGTCAAATGCCCTTGAGTTCAAGTTTCACGATCAATCGCTCAAAATTTCGCCGTTGGATGTCAGTGACTAAGTTTTCGATCGTACTTTGAGAGTGTCGGTTGAGATTCGCATGCCATTTACTTTCTTTCAAAGCTAAACAAACATATTTCATAAAATACAATTCTATAAAGGAAGTGCGAACCAAGGGAAGGAATAAAAGTGCGGACTCTCATAAATAAATACAGCATTTACAGTAAGTATGGAATGAAGTGCAAAAGCTGGGGCAAACACATGCCCGATCCTACCTATCAGGGCGCGCAGGCCCAAACAAAACCAAGGCACGCAGGCCTGGAAGCTATGACTACATCGGCACGCAGGCCCATGCAAAAGGAAAAACTAGCAAAGCAAAAACCTAAGGCTCAGGCCCAACGAGTCCTCTTCTGCTGGTGTCTCTCGGACTCAGAGCTCTCAACCTCGTCCTCATCGCCGTCATCGTCATCGTCATCATCGGAAGGACCTGAGGCAGTGCTTGAGTCTGTAGGCCCTAAAGCTCGCGACTCGAGTGACTCTTTCGTATCCTCCTCAAACTCCTCTCGAGCATGTCTCCACTGAGATGCAACCCAAGGGACTACTTCGAACTGTCTCGCTCTCGTCGTGGATCGTGACGCCCTCTGTGTACCCTGGCCGCGTGTGCCGGTGGGAGCTGAAACGCTCGTGGTACCCTGTGGCTGTACCCTAGCCGAACGCCGTGGCTGTGCCTGCATGACATGTACATACATTCTTTCATTTGTTCTATAAAAATTGCTACTTTTGATGAATTAAGTGTGCAGTATCATACCTGAGGAACAGCAGCTGGAACAGGCGCTGGAGCGGGCCTAGTCTGCAGGGCTCACCCCTTCGCACAACCCTTCAAGAGGTGGCGCATCCCCACCAACAGCATGATGGCCTGCTCTGCCCATTCCCGTGGCACCTGCACAATGATTCAGAACTCAGAAACAATGCATGAACAGAAAGCAAATGGAACGTCGAAAGAAATAAAGTGGTATTGTACCTGAGAGGGTAGTCGCATCGGCCGATGCGGGAGGCGTGGAATGTCCAGCAATGCACGGGCTCAAGAAGGGTCCCTCACCCCTATCACCCAGTCTAACGTCGGCAACCCGGCTGGAGCAGACACCTCAGCTGCCTCCGGAACCTGCGAGCTGCCCTCGCCCCGACCTGAAGAGCTAGCACCTCGCCTGTCAGCGGGAGGTCTAGCACCTCGCCCCTTGCCGCGTGAAGAGTGACCGCCACGGCCCCGCTCGCCAGCCTCATCTCCGGCCTCATCACCAGTCTCACCCCTGGCCCTCCTGGCCTCGGCCTCTGCGATCCGCCTCTCCAGCTCCTGCTCTACACCCAAGCTGGTAGCCAAGTACCTGTCTCTGTATGCGGCATAGTCCAGCGTCCTCTGCAGATACCGCTCCAGATCGGTATCAGGCACCATATACCGCTCCAGCTCAGCGCGGGTATAGGTCTCTGTCCTCTGCACCCGTGGTGGAAGTGGCCCCGGCACAATGAACTCTAGAGAACCGAGTGACTGTCGTGTCACCCGATCCCTCAGATACCACTGCCAGCCTAAGGGACACTCCAACAGGACCCGGCTCCGTGTGACCTCTCGGCTCCTCGGAAGGAAGTCAGCCTCCAACCCAGCCCACCGGTCCCAGTAAATCTGCATTCAAATTTCTTGCATCAGTAACCAAGATTTACCAAGAAAAGCATAAACATAAATCAAGGAAAGCAAGGCTAATGTTTGTACCGTCACTCCAGTGATGTTATCCAGCCAGCGCCGGAAAGTCATCACCTGTCCTCGCCGCTCCTTCGCCCTCCGGTATTCTGGACTCCAGGCAAGCACGCGTGGAAGTAGGCTCGGATTCGTGCAAGTATTCTCGAGCGGGAACATGCCCAAGACCTCGTAAGCCCAGAGCTACACGTTTTGGAAGTCGATTCGATTCAAGTCAGACACATGTTCAATTCAATTCAATCCAATTAATCAAAGTAGTGCAAAGCAAGGTTCAGGTCATACCTCGACGACCCTCCAGTACCCGCCAACGGTGTTGCCCACTCCGCGTGAGGCAGCTCCAAGGAAGCAGTACAAAGTGCACAGAGCAGCACCACCCCAGTCGAACCGCCCAGCCTGCCTCAAGTCAGCTAACCCTCCCAAGTAGCTGAGGTGAACCCGTGAATGCCTACTCGGAAACAGAGAAGCCCCGAACAGGTATAGAAGATAAGCTCTGGCCATATGAGCTGCCTCAACATCATCCGCTGGCTCATGATCCCAGTACCTCACAAACTGACCGTACTCCGCCTGCCCGGCGCTGTGACGCGGGACCCGTCCGAGGAACCACTGCAGAGCCTCGTCCTCGAGCACTAGACTCTGGTCGTAGGGAATCGGCTCGCCTCCAACCCTCAACCCTGTGATGGCCGCAAAGTCCAGAGGAGTCACCGTCATCTCCCCGAAGCGGAGGTGGAAGGTGTTGGTGGTGTCCCACCACCGCTCCGTTAGCGCCGTCAGCACCGCGCGGTCTACTCTAACTGAGGTCAACAGCTGGATAAATCGTCCAAAGCCTACCTCCACCACCAGCTCTCGTACTCTCCTGGGCAGCGCCTTGAAGTACTTCAGCGAGCTAGCTGAGCCCCCGTGGCCGTATACGTCAGTGGTACGCTGTTTCAACAGAGCAAAGAAATGGCATCAGTATCGATAATTTTGGAATTAATCAGCAAGTATGGAATCAATCATTCGGAAACTTAAAAATCGAAGTTGTCGAAGCTTACCGTAGTCCATCTAGAAGAGATGTGGGAGGCTCGATCTCGGAGGAGCATGTCCTCGGGATAGTCTGCCCGGGCTGGAGCATAGCCGATCATCCCTGTCGGCTCAAAGAGATGCAAGCGTGGAGCGTAAGTTGCTGCCTCAAATCCAGGGCGTGCCCTAGCCAAGTAGGTCTTCGCCTCCGCCGCCGCCGTAATCCGCTCCTCAATCACTACCTCCTCCTCTGGCTCCCTCATCTCTGCCTCCACATCCTCCGCACCCTCCATCTCCGACTCCACTTCGAGTCCTCCGGTGTCGGATGCCCCGACACCACTGAGCAACGCTCCTAACAGCAGTGCTGATGTCTGATCCTCCGGGGTCCTCGCGCCCCTCAGCACCTCTCTGATCCCGGCATCGAGACCAAGGGCATCCAGTATATCCTGTGGCCTCGCGCTGTCCAAGAAGTCTCCCTCCACAAGCGGGACTGGCTGCGAAGCCCTGATCCCACTGTCACCAACCCTCGGCTCAACCGCTGTCGCCCTTAGCACCGATGTAGCGACGACGCGCCCGCCTATCACTACCTCCTCACTAACATCCTCCCCCAGCTCGCCACCCCCTCCTCGCACTGTCTCACTATCAACCCCACCACTCCTGGCCAGCTGACCGTCACCTCCGCGCGTGACCTCATCACCACTCACACCCTCTACCGCTGCCAAGTCTACGCTGGCACTTACCGCTGCCTCCGGACCCTCTCCAGCCTCAATCGCAGCAGCCATATCCTCCCCGGCAGCCCTCTCGTTGGCTGGTGTGACAGCGCTGCTGCTGTCCACCTCCATTGCCGCCGCAGCCTCGACCACCGCCGCTTCATCCTCGCGGCTGGGCAGCTCGCCATCGCCGTCACCGGCCATAGCTTGCCCTATTCCTTCCCAAGTGTTCTTTTTCCTCTTAACGCGTACCTCCTGGCACACGACAGCCCACTGCCAGATCGAAGAGATCTCGAGATCTCCGATTCGATCCGTGACTGTGAGGATGGGTTCGGTTTGACTAGGGTTTTGTTCGAGAGGGGGAGATTGGCTATGAAAGTGAGAGAAAGAGATCGAGTGAGAGAAAGAAAAGGCTCGTGCGAGAATCGTCGCCTGTACGGCTGCTCTGGTTCTCAAGCGCTCGAGAATGGGATTTTACCCCAAATCAGTCGAAGAGGGTGAACAGAGTAGTGGACCCCAGTTGTGGTCTCGAGCGCTCGAGACCACTCCCGAGCGCTTGGGAGTGGTTCTGAGCGCTGAGATCTATCCTCAACCTCCGGGCCAGCCCACCGTCGTCCCGTGTTTTTCTTGCTTCCGAGGCTTGCTTAGCTCCCCCCTTCCTTTTACAAAATCAAGCTCAGCCCTGACTTCATCCGCGTCGAGCGATGCTCTAAATGGCAACTTCAGACGATGATATGTATTCTGACTCGCGCTCCGCTTATACGGTATTCTATTTTGTTGTCGGTGGGAATTGTTCAATTGTGTCGATTCTAACGGGCTTGCAAGGCAGGTCCTGCTTTTATATTAGTTTTATCCGCCAAACAGAGCAATAGGTGGACCCCTCTTTTCATGCATTTATCTTATCGAAATCATCTTTTCTCGCGCATGCATCACACGTTCTTATCATTGTTTTATCCGCCAAACCGAGCAATAGGTGGATTTTACGTTCTTACCCTCGTTTTATCTGCCAAACCGAGCAACAGGTGGATTTTACGTTTTCATCCTCGTTTTATCTGCCAAACCGAACAACCGGTGGATTTTACGTTCTTACCCTCGTTTTATCTGCCAAACCGAGCAACAGGTGGATTTTACGTTTTCATCCTCGTTTTATTTGCCAAACCAAGCAACAGGTGGATTTTACGTTCTTACCCTCGTTTTATCTGCCAAACCGAGCAACAAGTGGATTTTACGTTCTTACCTTCGTTTTATCTGCCAAACCGAGCAACAGGTGGATTTTACGTTCTTACCCTCGTTTTATCTGCCAAACCGAGCAACAGGTGGATTTTACGTTCTTACCCTTGTTTTATCTGCCAAACTGAGCAACAGGTGGATTTTACGTTCTTACCCTTGTTTTATCTGCCAAATCGAGCAACAGGTGGATTTTACGTTCTTACCCTCGTTTTATCTGCCAAACCGAGCAACAGGTGGATTTTACGATTTCATCCTCGTTTTATCTGCCAAGCCGAGCAACAGGTGGATTTTACGTTCTTACCCTCGTTTTATCTGCCAAATCGAGCAACAGGTGGATTTTATGTCCTTACCCTCGTTTTATCTACCAAACCGAGCAACAGGTGGATTTCTACGTTTTTATCCTTGCATTATCCGCCAAAACCACGCAGCAGGTGGATTCTTCCTACATCAATGCCTTGTCGATGCCTTTTCTTGCATGCATCACAAATGTTTGCATTCGCCCCGAAGAACTACGCTGGTCTGATCCCTGCAGAAGAGGGTACGTAGGCAGTCCGACAGGACGCGACCTCATGCATTTAATGTTGGTGTTTTCACTTGCATTTGTGTTTTGAATTAAGGATTTGATTTGGCTCGAATTGGGCTGTCTCAATCTTTGGGTGTCACTCGTCTCCAGACATGACGCCGAGCGCCATCCAAAGAGGGGCAACTGTAGACACCCCAATTTGGACATTTCGAATTTCCTTAATTTGTGGCCCGGAGGCTCCCCGATGATGAATATGGGATCGAACAAGCCTTAAACCAATGGAACGATGCTCCTTGAAGGACTTTAAAAGGGAAATAAAATGTCAAAAATCATTTTCAAGCGCTCTGGATCAATCCCAAGCGCTCCAGACCTTTTCCAAAACCATTGACCAGTCAACTCTTGAGCGCTCGAGAGTGAAGTCCCAAGCGCTTGAGATCACTCTCAAGCGCTCGAGATTTTTGTACTGCCCAATGGATGAGGGAGCTTCCCCACTATCCATGCAGTCATCATTTCAACCGTTCAAGCTGGTCTTTGCCTTAGACCATACTCAATCTCAGTCAGAGATAAGTCAGGGCTGAAGATTCCAAATGATATTTTTCCAAATTGAACCATAGGCTATGTTTTGCTATAAAAGGAGCTCTTCAGCTCAGAACCTGAGAGAACTCTCTCTCTCTAGACCTCTTCTCTGAGATTTCAAAGTAGAAAAACCAGTTCTCATCCTTTTGCAAGTAAAAATCCCATTTTCAAAAGCAAAAATAAGCCAAAAACCCAAGGTATCAAGAAGATGGAAGGGGTTCTGATCATCTCCACCTTCTGATCTTTTGAGACTTCCATCACTCTCCCATTTTCCAAGCCCTTCTTTCAAAGAGCAAGGTTCCAAGTTAAAAGGTAAAAGCCTCACACTTTGGTGTCAACCAAAAGCAAGGCTGCTTCTTTCCTTCTAAGGGAGGCTTCCCAGCTCACTCTAGTCCTCAATACTGGAAGTGAGAAGGAAATGCCTTAGTGTTAAGACAAGAGCAAAGGGTCACAAGTGTTTTCCATGCATGCAGCACTGAAAACACTCCCGAGCGCTCGGGACTACTCTAGAGCGCTCGAGAGTGGTGTCAATCTCATTTTTCATTTTTGCAGCATTTAAGCTAACATGCAAGGGATATAAAGAAAAGTCCCAACCAAGAAGGGTTTTCTTAAAATGTTTTTGCTGTATCTGATCTGATTTTCACAAAGAAAAAAGATGAAGATCATTTTTCATGTAAAAGAAGTACAAAAACATGTTTTTCAGTAGGTTAAAAAGGGAATCTTTGACATGCAAAATGAACAAATAGATCAGTTGCATTAAGACATCAAAGCTTTGGTTGGTTGAGATCAGTCTGGGGTGCAGCTCACTCTAGAGCGCTCGAGTCTACTCCAGAGCGCTCGGGAGTTCTTTGCATGCCACTTCATTCATGTCTTCCTTCATTTTAGTTCTTGTAATGCTCTTGCATGCCTTGCATGTGACCTTTTAGTCTTTTGATCTATAAAACCACCGTTCTTGGAAGGAAAGGACACATGACTTGGTGGAATAGGGGCCTGACCCTGATCTACCAGGTCTCCTGTTGAAGCCTATTCATGCTTGAAACCATTTTAGTTTACATTTTCAGTATTATATCCTATTGTATTCTGTTGTACTAACACTATTTGCAGGTGAGGCATGCAAAATTCTCAAGCGCTCGGGAATGCTCCCAAGCGCTCGAGAGTGTATAAGTGACAGGGTGTTTCAACTTCTAGCATTTTTGTATTTCGTCACCATCCCTCATCTACTCACTGTTCACATGCACATTCTGTACTTCATGCAATTGCGGATACGTGCTAACTGCTTAGTGAAATAAAATCCTTTGAAAAATCCCACGAATGTATAGTAGAGACCGATTTCGAATCGGGCGAGGGGGGTGCCGTAAAACCCTTCCCCCCTCGTAACGTGGCTCCCGAACCCTTTTCAAACGAATCTCTGGTTTTCAATTCAAATCGATCATTTTCAAATCAAAACGGTTTCTCGGGTGGCGAACCACAAATCCGGGTGGTGACTCTTCAAACTTTTTTCAAATCGATTCAAAAAGGCGAGGCGTTTCTTTTATGGGCCGCCCCGATTCCACCCGAGGCTGTGGTAGCCCACACTCATGCTCACTACCATCAAGCTACTAAATAGATTTACACTCCCTCACTCAACGGCTCTACGCCCGTAACCACCTCAGCAGCTCTATGCTCGCTATCTCAGCATCTCCACGCTCATACCCATACTTCAAGTCACTCAACGGCTCTATGCCCACAAACTTAGTGGCTCTACACCTATTATCTCAGCAGGCTCCACGCCGTCACGATCAACAAGATATTGTAGGGAGGTAATCCCGAACAGGTACAAGGGGTGGCCGAACACGTGGTGCGTGGGGCCCAGAACAAATACAGTCGGAATATTCGCCGTGCAGTGAGGTGAACGGCACAAGGACAGGGGATACGAGAGGTCCCAGGTCCAAGATACCCGAGCAGGGGCATGGTCCAAAGAGCAAGGGTAGTTGTTGGACCAGTCTCGAGATAAGGGGTCCAGTGATATGAGAAATCATTGGTCCAGAAGGTCTGTTCGGCAACGAGAAGGCCGAACAGTAGCAGCAAGGTACCAGGAGGTGCTCCAGAATGGTCCAGAAATAGACATATCCAGTAAGGAAACAAGATCTGGAGGAGATACCCAACGAGAATGGGGTGAACGGCCAGCTTTGGAAAGAGTTCCTAAAAGGTCTAAAAGGAAATATGCGGTTATGGGAATGAGAATCCCTGATATTCTAAGTTCCCTTTACGAGAAAGGAAACTTAGGGCAGCAAGATGGCTTGGACAGCAAGTAGACATGGGTCTATAAATATGAGGTAAACCTAGAGGTAAAGGTACGCAATTCTGGGCTATTTGCTTATTACCTACTGAGAATTAGGGTTTACACTAGTACGAGATACTAACTTTGGCATCGGAGGGCCTTTGCCACGAGACGGCAAAGGTGCGCTCACCTTTTGTTTGTTTTATAGGTTTGACTGCGGTGTGAGAAGTAGCCGTTACAGTTCAGAACGGTTAAAGGCCTTTTTCGCTTTCTGCACTTACAATTGGCGCCGTCTGTGGAAAGCGAAAGAGTCCCTTCGAAAAGCGACCATGGTGGAGGAAGATCCAAAGACCCCAGCTGACCCGAATAATCTGAGGGGGAGGTGACAAGTCCCCGCGGATCCTCCAAGAAAACCCGATGGCGGGCGAACGGGAGGACCACAGTAAGGACCGCCCCGGCAGCCCATGGCGACTCTAGAAACAAAGACGGACGGATGGCAACGGGATCCACGAGAAGGAGTAAGTCCCGCTGTGAGAGGGAGTCAGTGGCCCGTTCGAAAAGCGTGCATAGCCGGGAAGATATCCTGGACAAAAAGAGACCGGAGATAGAAGATACGCTCGTCCGATTAAAAGGCGAGAGTATGAGATTCAACAGCCAGAGGATACGAGAACATCCAGAGGATTAGGCTTTCACGAAGGAAGTCCGAAAAAGAAAGATTGGATATGGTGGAGTACAGGAGAGCTTCTTCACGAAAAGAAGAAGCAGGAGCCTCACCCGAAACGACCGAGGGCTACTTCACGAAAAAGGAGAAGCAGAGCAGGAGCTCCTCCCCGAGGAAGGAGGGGGCAGAAAGCACCACAGGGAATGAGAGACCTGATTCCGACCGGGAAAGGAATAATGCCAGGGTTGCTAAGGTATCGGAGGAAGGGACCATGTCTACACGAGAAGCAACACGGAGAGCCCTTAGCAACATAGCAACTTCTCCTTTTGCAAAGAGATTGCAGGAGGCAAGGTTGCCGAACAGGGTTAAACACGGGACGTTTATCCTGTACGAAACCAATGCAGACCCGGTGGCACACATACAGCATTACCAGCAGGCGATGTTTATGCACGACGGTGATGACGCAATCATGTGCAAGATGTTCCCATCTAGTTTGGGAAAAGTGGCCCTATCATGGTTCCATAAGTTGGGGCCGAACACCATACGAGGGTGGAGACAGTTGGCCGAGGAGTTCACTGCTCAGTTCCTTAAGAGTAGGAAACCACCCAAAACTTTTGAGAGTCTCTCAGCTATGAAGCAAGGAGAGAGTGAGCCGATCAGGGACTATGCCAAGAAGTATTGGGAGACTTTCAACGAGATTGAAAGTTGCAGTGAAGAGTATGCAATAGCAACGTTCAAAACTGGGCTACCTGTTCGGGGAGAGCTGCGAAAGCCCCTAAACATGAGTCCAGTGAGCACGCTGGCAAAGCTGATGGAGCGGATTGAGCAGCACGCCAGGAACGAGGATGACATACTACGGGAAGACGGCAAGCTAAGTGCCGAGCAAGTCAAGGGACCCGCAAAGAAGGTGGATAAACCCGAACTCAAGACTTACAAAGAAAGAAAGGAGCACGGGCAGACTAAGAGAGAGTCGTACCGGGAAAAACACGTCCCTGATTCGAAGTCGTTCTTCTCGGTGACAACGGTTTGGAAAGAACCGATTTATCGGATTCTTTATCGAATAAAGAACCGCCCATACTTTAAATGGCCCCCACGGCTGGAGGGTGACAAAGATGCAAGAAGGGCTACGAGTCAGCACTGCAGCTACCACAATGACTGGGGGCACATGACAGAGGATTGCGAGATGTTTAAACAGCATCTTGATGACCTGGTCTCCCGTGGGTACTTGAAAGAGTTTATCCAAGAGGAGCACAAGGGTGCCGTGAAAGCGATGGAACTGGATTACGAGCAAAATCCAAGGGGCGTAATCCATATGATACATGGGTTGGCCACACCTTATACGAGAAATGAGGTGAGATTACTCCAGAGGCGGGTGAAACACGACCAGCACGACGTGATGCGGTTGGGAATGAAACGGGGTCGTGATGCGCAAGGCTGCATCGAAGGCATAGTCTTGACGGATGTGCACCTGGGTGGAGTCCAGGTGCGCACAACGACGCTCTTGTCATAACCCTACGAATTGGGAGTATGACATAGAGAGGATCTTGGTGGATTCATGAAGTTGCACCGAGGTGCTCTACTACGACGCATTCAAGAAGCTGGGATTGACACAAGAGACTTGGTACAGTCAGGAACCCCGTTGGTCGGGTTTAGTGCGGGAGGTTTGGCCATTGGGTAAGGTAACCTTTCCTGTTCGGGCAGGAACAGTGGTGCTCAAAACCGATTTTTGGTGGTGGATGTGCCGCCTTCCTATAACGCGATTATAGGAAGGACCTGGCTGCATAAGATGAGGGCGTTCGTCCACTTACCATCAGATGGTGAAGTTTCCAGGATCCAATGGGATCGAAAGAATAAAGGGGAACCAGAAGACAGCCCGACAGTGCTTGGTTTCTATAATCAAGAAGGCGCCCAAGGCACAGCTAGTACAAACCGTCGAGGTTAACAACCAGCCGACCATCGAGGATGTCGGAGGGAATCCAGCCGAGAAGGTGGTGGAAGGATTGAAGAAAATTCAGGTCAACGGGAATGACCCAAAAAGGTATTTCCTGATTGGGGAGAACCTGTGTACAGAAGAGGAGGAAGAATTGGTGAAGTTCCTCAAAGAATACGTTGATGTGTTTGCTTGGATGCCGGAAGAGATGCCTGGGGTGGACGCAAACGTGATTTGCCACCACTTGAATGTGGATCCACAACACAAACCGGTGATGCAGAAGAAAAGGAGATCAGCCGTACAGCATGTGGACGCTGTCATCGAAGAGGTGGACCGCTTGCTCGAGGCAAAGGCGATCCGGGAAGTGTATTACCCGAAGTGGTTGTCTAACACGGTAGTGGTGAAAAAGAAGAATGGGAAGTGGCGAGTTTGCGTCGACTTCATAGATCTAAACAAGGCCTGTCCAAAAGACAGTTTTCCCCTGCCCAGAATAGATCAACTGGTGGATGCAACAGCTGGGTATGGGCGTATGAGTTTTCTCGACGCTTATCGAGGATATCACCAGATAGCTATGTACGGTCCCGATCAGGAGAAGACGTCCTTTATCACACCACGGGGGCTGTACTGTTACAGTGTCATGCCCTTTGGTCTGAGGAACGCTGGAGCAACTTATCAGAGATTAGCAACGATTATGCTAAAGAATCTGCTCGGCAAGACCATGGAGGTATACATAGACGACATGGTGGTTAAAAGCAAGGAGAGACGGGACCAATCGCTGATCCGAAAGAAGCTTTTGAGATAATGAGAGAGTATAAGCTGAAGCTCAAATGTGCCTTCGAGTAAGTTCGGAAGTTCCCGCCACTTGGTGACCATTAGAGGGATAGAGGCGAATCCCGATCAAATCATAGCTTTGCAGAAGTTGCGAGTCCAAGGACCACGAAGGAGGTCCAAAGGCTAACTGGAATGGCCGCAGCTCTAACGAGTTCATCACTGCTCGAGTGACAAATGCAGGCCTTTCTTTCAGCTTCTTAAAAAAAGAGAAGGTTACGAATGGGGAGCAGAATGTGAGCAAGCATTCCAAGACCTGAAGAAGTACTTGGCAGCCGCCCCACTTCTGTCCACTCCCGAGCTTGGTGAGACCTTGACCTTGTACTTAGCAGTGTCAGAACATGCTGTAAGTGCGGTCTTACTAAGGAACAAGGGATCCGAGCAAATCCCTGTCTATTACGTGAGCAAGACGTTACTGGACGCAGAAACGAGGTATCTGCCACTTGAGAAGTTGGTCCTGGCGCTGAGGACGGCGGCTAGGAAGTTGCCCCATTACTTCCAAAGTCACAAAGTGGTGGTTTACACAGAGTTCCCATTGAAATCGTTGCTCCGAAAGGCTGATTTCGAGGCGTTGAGCTTCAGCTTATACTCTCTCAGTATCTCAAAAGCTTCTTTCAGATCAGCTATGTAAAGGGCAAGTTTTAGCCGATTTCGTGGCAGAGTTTTCTCCCACAGTTGCTCCACTGCCTCCTACGAGAAAGGAGCAGTTGGTTGAGCAATCAACCGAGAAGAAAAAGGCATCCGCCGAGCAGGACCCTCTTCGGAATGGAAGCTTTTTGTTGATGGGTCCGCATGCAATACCGGATCTGGAATTGGAGTGGTACTCTTCCCTCTTGAAGGAATTATGATCGAGTTGTCGTTACGCCTAGGTTTCAGCGCGTCAAACAACGTGGCGGAGTACGAGGCACTCCTAGCCGGGTTACGGAGAGCAAAAGCCTTGAAGGTAAAAAGAATTCAGTATTCCGTGATTCACAACTCGTGGTGAATCACTACCCGATAGTATGAGGGCCGGAATGAGAAGATGGCAGCTTACGTAAGCAAAGGATTTGCTTGATACCTTCGAGAAGGTACACATCGAGCAGATAAGCTCTGGACAGAACGCCCACGCTGACTCATTGGTTTGGTTAGCAGCGGCTGTGCCAACAGAGTTCATGAGAAAGGTGGTAGTGGATTATCTTGCTGAGCCGAGTATTGGTAAAAGTGTGGAATTGGTCTTTGACGTGAACCAAGGACCAAGTTGGATGGATCCAATAGTGGAGTTCCTACGAGATGGGATACTCCCCACAGACAAAAAAGAGGCTCACAAAATAAAGACGAAATCTGCAAGATTTTGGCTATCACCAGAGGGGAAGTTGTACAGGAAGTCCTTCACTGGACCGTACCTGCTTTGTGTGCATCCCGAGATGGTGCAGAAATTTCTCCACGAGATACATGAGGGAACGTGTGGGAGTCATGCAGGTGGGAGATCCATCGCTCACCGAGCAATCACACAGGGTTATTGGTGGCCACACATGCAAGAAGATGCGAAGGTGTATGTGAAAATCTGTGAGAAGTGTCAGAAGTTCTCACCAATGATCCGAACACCAGCCGAAGATCTGGTGCCCTTGACAAGTCCTTGGCCGTTTGCGCAGTGGGGAATGGACATCGTGGGTCCACTCCACAAGGCTACTGGGAACAGGAAGTTCCTGTTGGTAGCAACGGACTACTTTACCAAGTGGATTGAAGCAGAACCACTGGCAAAATCACAGAACCCATGATAGAAAAGTTCGTGTGGAAGAACATCATCACTCGATTTGGAGTTCCTTATTCCCTGATCACTGATAATGGGTCACAGTTCCAGAAAAAGTGCAAGGCTTTTTGTGCCCAATATGGAATAAGGAACTACTATTCCACGCCAGCCTACCCTCAGAGCAATGGGCAGGCAGAGGCGTCCAACAAAACCATACTTGACGGGATCAAGAGACGGTTGGACAAAGCAAAAGGCAAGTGGCCTGACGAATTGCCACTGGTCCTGTGGGCACACCGAACAACTCCTAGGAGGTCTACGGGAGAGACCCCCTATTCGCTAGCGTATGGAACAGAGGCTGTTATTCCATTGGAGGTTGGTTTGCCGACCAACAGGACCACATTGGTGGAAAGTGGGGGCAGTGACAGAGCCCTGGAAATCGAGCTGGATCTCGCCGAGGAGAGGAGAGAACGAGCTCTGGTACACCTGGCTTCGTACCAAGAGCAGCTGATGAAAAGCTACAACAAGCATGTCCACCCACGAGAATTTGGTGTTGGAGACCTTGTGTTAAGAAAGGTGCTCGGCAACACCAAGGTGGCCAACGAGGGAAAGTTGGGGGCCAATTGGGAGGGCCCGTATCGAATTACAGAGGTTGTTGGCATTGGGGCATATCGATTGGCACACCTGGACAGGAACCCGGTACCAATGCCCTGGAATGTTCACAACCTGAGGAAGTTCTACGTATAAAGAACTTTGATTTCGTTTCTATTCTGTTTTAAAATGCACATCGTGATTGTGTGGGAATTACGAATAAAATTCCCTTGTGTTTTGTTTTACTAGTTGCAAGGGGTACGCGTAACGCCCCCTTGAGTTCTTTGAATTATGAATAAAATTTCCGGATTTTGGTAAAACAAACACCGTTTCTTACGAGTTTTTCTTTCGTTATGCTTTAAATACGAAGTCAAGCTATGTCCTTAGTCCTTACCGTATTGGGGAGCAGAGGGATAGGGTAACTAAATGGAATTTCGAATATTTCAAAATCAAAATTGAGCCAAGTACGAATATACTTGTTTATTTGCTCGGGACGAATACACCCTGAATTGAGCCAAGTACGAATATACTTGTTTATTTGCTCGGGCACGAATACACCCCGAATTGAGCCAAGTACGAATATACTTGTTTATTTGCTCTGGTACGAATACACCCTGAATTTTGCCAAGTACGAATACACTTGACAGCTGCTCGGGTACGAATACACCCATAATTTTGCCAAGTACGAATATACTTGAGTGCTTGCTCGAATACACCCATAATTTTGCCAAGTACGAATATACTTGACAGTTGCTCGGGTACGAATACGCGGAAGGCATACGAGATTATGCACAATGTTTCAGAACACGAATATGTTTGGAGTAAATTCCAAGTACGAATAGACTTGTTAGCTTGTACGGTTGCATGCCCTCACGAATTTACACACAATCTGGGGATGAATATACCCAAGGTTACTAAGTACAAATACGAGCACATTTTGGGCTGCATACATGAACATGCAGCAATACCCAAGTTCGAAAAATTTTAAAGACTGCCTGGATACATATGAGTAAATGTGTTGATAGACAAGCTGCGAATATACTTAACACTTACATTAGGGTACGAGAAACCTGCAGCAGTATAAATGAGAGTGCAGCTAAAACATCAGCAGACCAGCTAAGGCCTGGGGAGCATACGTAAGGCTAAGACACTTAGCACATAGAAATTTGGCCAAGAGATGGCCACCTGCGTTGGTAAAGGCCACGAAGGGCCATGCAAAATTGGAGTTTAGGCCACGAAGGGCCGAAGCATAAAAAGCCACGAAGGGCAAAAACACGGGAAGTAAAGTATTTGAAAGTGTATCAGGTGCAACGCAGGGCAATGGCCACGCAGGGCCAGTCAAAAACTGATTCAAAGAAAATTTCAAATGTTTTTACTACGAAGAGTCCCACTTACTCTTCGATCGTCAGATCCTCAATGACAGGGGTAGAGGCCGGAGCATTTGCAGAGGTTGGAGCAGTAGAGATTGTTGCATCATCCACGGGTGCAGTGCAGACGGACCGCCACCGGGCTTCCTTCTCGCGGTGTTGGTCGCTTCCGCTTTGATCGCCTTCGCACCCCATCGCCGGGATGTTGTTGAGCTCTGTCTGTGTCCTCCTCCTCCACAACCTCTTCCAGCTCCTCGGTGGCCGCCTGGGTGCTCGGAAGGTCAATCTCGACCACAGTGGTAGAAGACTGCGGGGCACCAGATTTTCTCGAGGCAAGCCACCACCTGACTTCAAATACCGGTCCCGGATCCTGCATCCGTCCAGATAGCTCTCGGTGGCCACACGGATTCCCTCGTTGTGCCCTGCTGGTAGGCTGCCTTGGCCTCGTTCTTGCTCGCCTCCAAATCTGTAAGAGTCCGGTTCAAGCCGCCTTCAAGACCTCGAGCTTACCTCTCACCGTCCGCCGCCCCGAGCTTGATTTCTCTCCTTTCTAGCCTGACAATTGTGTTCTGCAGCTTATGCTCTCACCGGCAAGCTTGGCACGCTGGGGCTCGGAGTGTCCCAGCTTTCGGGCCATGGCCACCATTTTTTGTATCGCCTGGACAGACACATGATTAGACAAATGGCAGGAATAAGCAATTTGAAGCCATTAGCATGAAGAAATGGGTATGATGGCTTTACCTTAGCTTGGAGGCTCATAAAAGAGCCGAGAAGGTTGTCCGGGGAGCTGGCAATCTCCTTTTGCATATCCCCAGGAAGCATGAACGCTTGGGACAATGCAAGGGCTGTACCCTCAGACTCCACGCTGTCACGGACCGTGACTGGCCGGCCGCCATGAGTGAGCTGTGGAGTCCAGAGAGGTGTTGGAGGTGCTGCAGGCTGGGAGCTGGGCTGTCCAACAGAGGAGGCTTCCAACCGTGGACGCTTGTCCCTGTGGCTGGCCTCAATTTCCTCGGGGGAGAAGCCTGGAGGGGCGTCAGGTTGAGCTGGGCCACGGCGACCATGAGAAGGCGCCGGGCTCTGAGAGCGTCCGCGGCCACGAGATGTGCCACGGCCCCGTCCACGACCAGCCCCTGGGATATTGAGGAGGCTGCTGAGGTCGATCGGTTGCTGCATCTCGTGAGGAGGGGGAGACGGAGAGTAACCGCTAGAGGAGGTTGAGGCTTCTTCGGCGAGTTGGATTGGTTCGTTGGGCAGAGGAGGGGTCCGAGAACGCCTCTCTTCTCGCTGCTCGGGCTGTTGGGCTGGAGGATCAGGGATTGTCTGCTGCTCGGATTCGCCGGTCGATGAATCCGCCGTATGATGCCCGGTAGTTGAGAAGAATCTGTGCCGCCCTTGCTCGGCCAGCCAAACACGTGCCCTGACCGTTGAAGGCAAGTGCACTGTTGATGTCGGTGACGTGGACCTGGGGGGTGATGATGGCGTGCCCCTGGTTGACGTTTGTGGCTGCAAATACGAGGAAAATTGGCGGTCGGAAAAACAAGTGAATGAAAGGTGCAATGCGAGAAATTGCTCGGCAAAGAGTTCTACGAGAAAAGAAACTAACATGGCGTGCCAAATCTGTGGGGTGCGTGAAAGCCGATGACTCTGCCGTCCTCGTCCCTGGGCTCGAAGTTCTCTGTGACGATGAGGAAGTCGTCGTCGTCCCCTCGAGCTGAGTCAGGATCGAGCACCAGCCTTTTTCTCGAATCCCTACTCTTGAGGTAGTAGGTCGGGGCATCCTTGGTTAGAGATGCTGTATAGGTGGTGTATATCATGAAGGCCTAGGACGTGCCTAGCATTTGATTCAGGGCATTGATGCCCATGACAACCCTGAAAAGTTGGCAGAGACTTGCATGGGGATAGTCTGTAATAGGCCAAAACCTGGCGAGTAACGGTGCCAGGGGAAACCTAACGCCGCCTCAACGACGGCAATGACAGGGATGTGCAGGTGTCGTTGTCAAAACACTCACGAATGGCGTCTTCGGCAGCCAAGGAAGTGGCCACATTGTCTGGGATCTCATAGCGAGACCTAAACTCGGCCATTCTTTGGGGCGTGTCACAGTGCCTACGAAATCGACCCATAACGAAAGCTCTGGGTTTGGGTTTTAATAGGGGGATGGGTACGGGAAAACCCTAAAGAGATTGAGGAGATCCTAGATCAACCGAGATAACCCTAGACTTAAGAGAAAAGTGGAGGGAAAGGGGAAATAAAACTTACGAATTAGCGGACGAGAACCCTAATATCGGAAGAGAAGAGGACTTCGAGCAGAGCTTCAATGGCGCGAATGGATGAGCCGTCTGTCTGCAGAGGGAACTTGGAGGTGAAGTGGGTTTGAAATTGGGGACGAAAATCCAAGTATACCCCAGCAAAAGGGGGTGACGTATGAGAAACGTCACCCCAGACGCCGTTTGGGCGCTCCGTTCCCCGAAACGTCTGCTCGCATTTAATACGGGCGGCACAGAGCATGCCGCGTGTAAAGGTGTTAGCTGGAAAAGCCTGTGCAGACCAAACGACGAGGCGTTTAGGTTGGGCTAAAGATGAGTTTGCACCAAGTACGAGAAATATAGGTGCAGGAGCAAAACCTTGCTCGGTGTTTAGAAGCTTTGCTCATCATATTAAGAGAAAATAACGAGTAAAGCTGGGGAGCCATTGTAGGGAGGTAATCCCGAACAGGTACAAGGGGTGGCCGAACACGTGGTGCGTGGGGCCCAGAACAAATACAGTCGGAATATTCGCCGTGCAGTGAGGTGAACGGCACAAGGACCGGGGATACGAGAGGTCCCAGGTCCAAGATACCCGAGCAGGGGCATGGTCCAAAGAGCAAGGGTAGTTGTTGGACCAGTCTCGTGATAAGGGGTCCAGTGATATGAGAAATCATTGGTCCAGAGGGTCTGTTCGGCAACGAGAAGGCCGAACAGTAGCAGCAAGGTACCAGGAGATGCTCCAGAATGGTCCAGAAATAGACATATCCAGTAAGGAAACAAGATCTGGAGGAGATACCCAACGAGAATGGGGTGAACGGCCACTTTGGAAAGAGTTCCTAAAAGGTCTAAAAGGAAATATGCGGTTATGGGAATGAGAATCCCTGATATTCTAAGTTCCCTTTACGAGAAAGGAAACTTAGGGCAGCAAGATGGCTTGGACAGTAAGTAGACATGGGTCTATAAATATGAGGTAAACCTAGAGGTAAAGGTACGCAATTCCTGGTTATTTGATTATTACCTACTGAGAATTAGGGTTTACACTAGTACGAGATACTAACTTTGGCATCGGAGGGCCTTTGCCACGAGACGGCAAAGGTGCGCTCACCTTTTGTTTGTTTTATAGGTTTGACTTTGGCGGTGTGAGAAGTAGCCGTTACAGTTCAGAACTGTTCAAAGGCCTTTTTCGTTTTCTGCACTTACAGATATCATCTGTTCTCAAGCTCTACTCAACGATCTATGCTTGAATGCTCAAAGTCCAACACTTTGAATGCTTGAAACTCTTCGAATGCCCAACCACTATGTACTGGATGCTCAAACTCTACACTTGAATGCTCAAACTCTACGTTTGAATGCCCAACTACTGCGTACTGGATGCTCAAAGCCTGCACTTTGAATGCTCGGACTCTACACTCCGAATGCTCGAGCTCTACACTTTGAATGCTCAAGACAGAACTTGAAAGAAGCTTTACGCTTAAAACAAACACACACGCACGGGCCCGTGCACATAAACCATCAATTGCATCACCATTGTCATCATCAAGTCTGCATCATCATATCTGTTCACATCTAACCATCATCATCATATACATGCTTTGCATTTCTCACTCATGAAACAGGTCAAATCTGCAATCAACCGGCTCCGCAGCTCGGTTTTATTGATCGGTCCTACACCTTGATCCTCTGGCTCTACACCAATTGTGGAAGATGGAAAAGCTCTATGCTCAAACCTTCAGCCTTATGATTGCAACTAGTTTTGCACCTCGGTTCTATCATCTTAAGCTCAAAGCTCCAACTCTCAGGCTCTTGCCTCATGACTACAATCGGTTTCATGCCTCGGTTCTGTCACCTCAAGCTCCGTGCCCTAGTTATTGCATTTGTGTCGCCAAATCTCAAAATCAGGATCTGATTGTCTCCAGAAGATTGTTTGGATTCCACCCCAAATTATATCAATTCCTTCCAGCTCATTCGCAAGGATAGGCTACCCTATCAAACTCCCCTGAGTCAAAGTAAGGATGATTATGAAAAGCAAACGACTCACCCGTTGTGTATTCATCTACCCAAAAATTCCGGACATGCTCCCCACAATAATTTCTCCGGCAACTTCGCGCTCCTTCAACTACTCTCCGCCAGAATCCTGGCATTGCGCAGGTACGTTGTACTATGACTTTTAAAGCCCAAAGGTACGTCTTCTGTTTCTAACCCTTTGAATTTTTATTTTTCTTTATTGCCCTTGAACTACGATTGGTTTGAATTTCCATTGTGGAATACGTAGGCAACCTCTCGGCCTGACCATAACAAAAATCTTTTTCAAAAACCCTTGGAATAGTTGTTTGACCAAATTGAAGCTGTTTTACGGCTTTGACTTTTACTTAAACATGTCTCGTGATCCGTATAATTTCATTCAAAGATGGGCATCTGTAGAGACCCCAATTCAGCCTTACGATTATTTCAAGTCCCATCTTGGAACCATCCCGATGAAGAATGGATATAGTGATTGCTGACTGACTTCTCGTAAACCCATGGACTTTTGATAAGGTCTTTTAGCCACTTAGAGGACCCAATTCAGAGCCAAATAGCATTTGAGACAGAAATACAATATCCTAGGAGAATCCATCTGTCGGCCGTAAGAATGATTAATTTCACGACCTCAACTTAATTCTTTCACTCGTGAACCATGTGGCTTAAAAATCTCCCTGAGAGATTGATTACTCGGCCGTAATATCCTTTTCTCGACCACCAGATCGTCCTTTTTCCAAATTCTAGAATGTTCTGTCAATCGTTTGATCTGATGCTCAATGTAGGGAGGTAATCCCGAACAGATACAAAGATCGGCCTGAACACGTGGTACGTGGGGCCCAGAACAAATACAGTCGGAATATTCGCCGTGCAGTGAGGTGAACGGCACAAGGACCGGGGACACGAGAGGTCCCAGGTCCAAGATACCCGAGCAGGGGTATGGTCCAAAGAGCAAGGGTAGTTGTTGGACCAGTCTCGTGATAAGGGGTCCAGTGATATGAGAAATCATTGGTCCAGAGGGTCTGTTCGGCCACGAGAAGGCCGAACAGTAGAAGCAATCTGGGGAAGGTGCCAGGAGGCGCTCCAGAGTGGTCCAGAAATGGAAATATCCAGTAAGGAAACGAGATCTGGAGGAGATACCCAACGAGAATGGGATGAACGGCCAGCTTTGGGAAGAGTTCCTAAATGGTCTAAAAGGAAATACGCAGTTATGGGAATGAGAATCCCTGATATTCAAGGTTCCCTTTAATAGAAAGGAAACTTAGGGCAGCAAGATGGCTTGGACAACAAGTAGACATGGGTCTATAAATATGAGGTAAACCTAGAGGTAAAGGTACGCAATTCCTGGCTATTGGCTTATTACTTACTGAGAATTAAGGTTTTACTAGTACGAGATACTAACTTTGGCATCGGAGGGCCTTTGCCACGAGACGGCAAAGGTGCGCTCACCTTCTGTTTGTTTTGTAGGATCAATACCGGCGGTGTGCTAGGGTTCCGGTGTAAAGAGAAGAGTAGTCGTTACAGTTTCGTGCTGTTCGAAGGCCTGTTTCATTTTCCTGCACCTACAATTGGCGCCGTCTGTGGGAAACGAAAGAGATCCCTTTGAAAAAACGACCATGGCAGAAGAAGATCTAAAGACTCCACTTGATGCAAACAATCAGCTGGGTGGGGGAGCTGACAAATCCCCACCAGATCCACCGAGAAAGCCTGACGGTGGGCGTGCGGGGAGAACCACGAGCAAGGACCGCCCCCTGGCAACCCATGGCGACTCCAGAAACAGGGACGGACGGACGGCCACAGGATCCACGAGAAGGAGTAAGTCCCACCGTGGGAGGGAGTCAGTGGCGCGTTCGAAAAGCGTGCACAGCAGGGAAGACATCCTGGACAAAAAGAGACAGGAAATAGAGGAATACGCTCGTCTGATTAAAAGACGAGAATATGAGATTCAACAGCTGCAGCGGATACGAGAACATCCGGAGGATTCTGGGCTTTCACGAAGGAAGTCCAGAAAAGAAAGGTTGGATATGGTGGAGTACAGGAGAGCTTCTTCACGAAAAAGAAGAAGCAGGAGCCTCACTCCGAAACGACCGAGGGCTTCTTCACGAAAAAGGAGAAGCAGGAGCAGGAGCTCTTCCCCCGAGGAAGGAGGGAGCAGGAAGCACCACAGGGACAGGTACGAGAGACCTGATTCCGACTGGGAAAGGAATAATGCCAGGGCTGCGAAGGTATCGGAGGAGGGGACCATGTCTGCACGAGAAGCAGCACGGAGAGCCCTTAGCAACATAGCAACTTCTCCTTTTGCAAAGAGATTGCAGGAGGCAAGGTTGCCGAGCAGGGTTAAGCACGGGACGTTTATCCTGTACGAAACCAATGCAGACCCGGTGGCGCACATACAGCATTACCAGCAGGCGATGTTTATGCACGACGGTGATGACGCAATCATGTGCAAGATGTTCCCATCTAGTTTGGGAAAAGTGGCCCTATCATGGTTCCATAAGTTGGGGCCGAACACCATACGAGGGTGGAGACAGTTGGCCGAGGAGTTCACTGCTCGGTTCCCGATGAGCAGGAAACCACCCAAAACTTTTGAGAGTCTCTCAGCTATTAAGCAATGAGAGAGTGAGCCGATCAGAGATTACGCCAAGAAGTATTGGGAGACTTTCAACGAGATTGAAAGTTGCAGTGAGGAGTATGCAATAGCGACGTTCAAGACTGGGCTACCTGTTCGGGGGGAGCTACGAAAGTCCCTAAACATGAGCCCAGTGAGCACACTGGCAAAACTAATGGAGCGAATTGAGCAGCATGCCAGGAATGAGGATGACATACTACGGGAAGATGGCAAACTGAGTGCCGAGCAAGTCAAGGGCCCTGCGAAGAAGGCAGATAAGCCCGAGCCCAAGACTTATAGAGAGAGGAAGGAGCATGGGCAAGCTAAGAAAGAGTCATACCGGGAAAAGCATGCCCCTGACCCAAAGTCTTTCTTCTCAGTGACAACGGTTTGGAAAGAACCAATTTATCGGGTTCTTTATCGAATAAAGAACCGTCCGTACTTCAAGTGGCCCCCAAGGCTGGAGGGAGATAAAGACGCAAGAAGGGCTACGAGTCAGCACTGCAGTTACCACAAGGACTGGGGTCACATGACGGAAGACTGCGAGATGTTTAAGCAGCACCTTGATGACCTGGTCTCACGTGGGTATCTAAAAGAGTTCATCCAAGAGGAGCACAAGGGTGCGGAAAAAGCGATAGAACTGGATTACGAGCAGAATCCAAGGGGCGTGATCCATATGATACATGGATTGGCCACACCTTATACGAGAAATGAGGTGAGGTTGCTCCAGAGGCAGGTGAAACACGACCAGCACGTGATGCGGTTAGGAAAGAAACGAGGACGTGAAGCGGAAGGGTGCAACGAGGGCATCGTCTTCACGGATGAGGACCTGGGAGGAGTCCAGGTGCCGCACAACGATGCTCTTGTCATAACCCTACGAATTGGGGAATACGACATGGAAAGGATCCTGGTGGATTTAGGAAGTTGCACTGAGGTGCTGTATTACGATGCATTCAAAAAGCTGGGATTGGCACAAGCGGACTTGGTACAGTTAGTAACTCCGTTGGTTGGGTTCAGTGCAGGGGCAGTTTGGCCATTGGGCAAGGTGACCCTACCTGTTCGGGCAGGAACAGTGGTGCTGAGAACCGACTTTTTAGTGGTGGATGTGCCATCTTCCTATAACGCGATTATAGGGAGGACTTGGTTGCATAAGATGAGGGCGGTTTCCTCCACCTACCATCAGATGGTAAAATTTCCAGGATCCACTGGAATCGAGAAAATAAGGGGGAACCAAAAGACAGCCCAACAGTGCTTGGTTTCCATAATCAAGAAAGCACCCAAAGCACAGTTGGTGCAAACCGTCGAGGTTACTAATCGGCCGACCATCGAGGATGTCGGAGGGAATCCAGCCGAGAAGGTGGTGGAAGGATTGAAGAAAATCCAGATCAAAGAGAATGATCCTGAAAGGTATTTCTTGATTGGGGAAACCCTGTGCAAAGAAGAGGAGGAAGAGTTGGTGAAATTTCTCAAAGAGCACGTTGATGTGTTTGCTTGGGTGCCCGAGGAGATGCCTGGGGTGGATGCAAGCGTGATTTGCCACCACCTGAATGTGGACCCGCAGCACAAACCGGTGATGCAGAAGAAAAGAAGGTCTGCCGTACAGCATGTGGACGCTGTTATCGAGGAGGTCGACCGTTTGCTCGAAGCAAAGGTGATCCGAGAGGTATACTACCCCGAATGGTTGTCTAACACAGTGGTGGTAAAAAAGAAGAGTGGGAAATGGCGGGTATGCGTCGATTTCACAGATCTAAACAAGGCTTGTCCGAAAGACAGTTTTCTGCCCAGGATAGATCGGTTGGTGGATGCAACTGGGTATGGGCGTATGAGTTTTCTTGACGCTTATCGAGGATATCACCAGATAGCTATGTACGGCCCCGATCAGGAGAAGACGTCCTTCATCACACCACGGGGGTTGTACTGTTACAATGTTATGCCCTTTGGTCTGAGGAATGCTGGAGCAACTTACCAGAGATTAGCAACGATTATGCTAAAGAAGCTGCTTGGTAAGACCATGGAGGTGTACATAGACGATATGGTGGTGAAAAGCAAGGAGAAACGAAACCACATCGCCGATCCGAAAGAAGCTTTTGAGATATTGAGAGTATAAGCTGAAGCTCAACGCCTCGAAATGTGCGTTTGGGGTAAGTTATGGAGTTTCTGGGTCACTTAGTGACCATTAGAGGGATAGAGGCGAATCTCGATCAAATAATAGCTTGCAGAAGCTACAGAGTCCGAGGACCACGAAGGAGGTCCAGTGGTTAACAGGGATGGGGCAAACCTTAACAGGTTCATAAGTCGCTCGAGTGATAAGTGTAGACCTTTCTTTCAGCTTGTTAAAAAGAGAGAAGGTTACGAATGGGAGTAGAGTGTGAGCAAGCTGCTCCAAGACCAAGAAGTACTGGCAAAGCAGCCCCACTGCCTACTCCTCGAGCCTGGCGAGGTCCTCGACCTGCATTAGCAAGATCCGAACATGCCGTAAGCGGTCTTACTGAGGAACGATGGGTCCAAGCAAATCCCTGCTATTACGTAAGCAAGACGCTATTGGATGCATAAACGAGATATCTGCCTCTTGAGAAGTTGGTCCTGGCACTAAGGACGGCCGCTAGGAAGTTGCCCCACTACTTCCAAAGTCACAAAGTGGTTGTCTATACGAGTTCCCGCTGAAGTCATTGCTTGAAAGGCCGATTTCTCGGACGAATATCAACTTGGTCGGTGGAATTGAGCCAAGATGATATTGATTATCACCGCGCATGGCGGTCAAAGCGGCGTGTTTTAGCGCACTTTGTGGCAGAGTTCTCTCCCACAAGAGCTCCACGGCCTCCTACGAAAGGAGCAGCTTGACGAGCAACACCGAGAAGCAAGGGCATCCGCCGAGCAGTGACCCATTGGAATGGAAGCTTTTGTAGATGGATCCGCATGCAACACCGGATCTGAATTGGGGTGGTGCTTTTCCTCCTGAAGGAGTTATGATCGAATTATCCCCGCGCTTGGGTTTCAGTGCATCGAATAACGTGGCGGAGTACGCAGCAATCTTAGCCGGGTTACAGAGCGCAAGAACCTCGAAAGTAAAAAGAATTCGAGTATTCCGTGATTCACAACTCGTGGTGAATCACTCCGGGGAATAGAGGCCCGGAGTGAAAAGATGGCGGCCTACGTGGAGGCGACCAAGGATTTGCTTGATACCTTTGAGAAGGTACACATCGAGCGGATAAGCTCTGGACAGAACGCCCACGCTGACTCACTGGCTTGGTTGGTAGTGGCTGTGCCAACAGAGTTCAAAGAGGAAGGTGGCAGTGGATTGTCTTGCTGAGCCGAGCATTGGGAGAAGTGTGGAATTGGTCCTGGACGTGAACCAAGGACCAAGTTGGATGGATCCAATAGTGGAGTTCCTACGCGATGGGACACTCCCCACAGATAAAAAAGAAGCTCACAAGATAAAGACGAAATCTGCAAGATTTTGGCTATCACCAGAAGGGAAGTTGTACAGAAAGTCTTTCACTGGACCGTACCTCCCTTGCGTGCACCCCGAGATGGTGCAGAAATTCCTCCATGAAATACATGAGGGAACATGTGGGAGTCACGCAGGTGGGAGATCCATTGCTCACCGTGCAATCACCCAGGGTTACTGGTGGCCGCACATGCAGGAAGATGCAAAGGTGTACGTGAAAATCTGTGAGAAGTGTCAGAAATTCTCACCTATGATCCGAACACCAGCTGAAGATCTGGTGCCCCTGACAAGTCCTTGGCCGTTTGCGCAGTGGGGTATGGACATCGTGGGTCCGTTCCACAAGGCTACTGGGAACAGGAAGTTCCTGTTGGTAGCAACGGACTACTTTACCAAGTGGATTGAAGCAGAACCACTGGCAAAGATCACAGAACCTATGATAGAAAGGTTCGTATGGAAGAGCATCATCACTCGATTTGGGGTCCCTTATTCCCTGATTACTGATAATGGGTCCCAGTTCCAGAAAAAGTTCAAGGCTTTTTGCGCCCAGTATGGAATAAGGAACTACTATTCCACACCGGCCTACCCTCAGAGCAATGGACAGGCAGAGGCATCCAACAAAACTATACTTGACGGGATCAAGAAAAGGTTGGACAAAGCAAAAGGCAAGTGGCCTGACGAATTGCCACTGGTCCTGTGGGCACACCGAACAACTCCTAGGAGGCCTACGGGAGAAACCCCCTATTCGCTAGCATATGGAACAGAGGCTGTGATTCCATTGGAGGTTGGTTTGCCGACCAACAGGACCACATTGGTGGAAAGTGGGGGCAATGACAGAGCCCTGGAAATTGAGCTGGATCTCGCCGAGGAAAGGAGAGAACGAGCTCTGGTGCACCTGGCGTCGTACTAGGAGCAGTTGATGAAAAACTACAATATGCATGTCCACCCACGAGAGTTTGGTGTCGGAGACCTTGTGCTACGAAAGGTGCTCGGCAGCACCAAGGTGGCCAACGAGGGCAAGTTGGGGGCCAACTGGGAGGACCCATATCGAGTTACAGAGGTTGTGGGCATTGGGGCATATCGATTGGCAGACCTGGACGGAAACCCGGTACCAAGGCCCTGGAATGTTCACAACTTGAGGAAGTTCTACGTGTGAAGAATTTCGATTTCATTTCTATTCTGTTTTAGATGCACATCGTGATTGTGTGGAAATTACGAATAAAATTCCCTTGTGTTTTCTTTTACTAGTTACAAGGGGCACGCATAACGCCCCCTTGAGTTTTGCAAATTATGAATAAAATTCTCAAATTTTGGCAACAAACGCTATTTTTTACGAGTTTTTTGTTTATCATGTTTTAAATACGAAGTCAAGCTATGTCCTTAGTCCTTACTTCGTATTGGGGAGCAGAGGTAAAGGGTAACTAAATGGAATTTCGAATATTTCAAAATTTTGCCAAGTACGAATATACTTGACAGTTTGCTCGGGTACGAATACACCCAAAATTTTGCCGAGTACGAATATACTTGACAGTTTGCTCGGGTACGAATACACCCAAAATTTTGCCGAGTACGAATATACTTGACAGTTTGCTCGGGTACGAATACACCCAAAATTGAGCCAAGTACGAATATACTTGACCATTTTGTTCGGGTACGAATACACCCAGAATTATGTCAAAAACACTTCACTGTTCTCAAACACGAATATGTTTGGGATAGATCCAAGTACGAATACACTTGGCAGTTGCTCAGGTACGATTACGCCCAGAGCTTTATTAAGTACGAATATACTTGACTATTTTGTCCGGGTACGAACAGACCCTGGATACATATGTATATAAACAATTATACGTATTGCGTAGACGAGCTACGGGTGCAGTTAACACTATTCTAAGGTACGAGAGGCCTGCAACGGTATAAATGTGAACACAATTGGATCATCAACAGGCACGATGAGATCTGAGGAGCATACGTGACTATGCATAGGGCTAAGTATGAAGACACTTAGCACATAAAAATTGGCCAAGAGATGGCCACCTGCATTGATAAAAGGCCACGAAGGGCCAGGCAAAATGATAATTCAGGCCAAACAGGGGCACCCAAAACATTTCAAAGGCCACGAAGGGCCAGAACACAAGAATTAAAGTGTGTAGAAATGTATCAATGCCACACAGGGCGATGCCAAACGGCCACGCAGGGCCAGCAGAAGATAATTAAAAGTTTTAGTTGTTGTCACTACGAAGAAGCCCAACTTACTCTTCGTTTGTCAGATCTTGATGACGGGGGAGAGGCCAGCGATTGTGGAGTCCGGAGCGATGCGTGGAGGTTGGAGCGATGGCAGAGGCCAAAGCTTGATTGAGTTATCCGCGAAGTGCTAAGCTCAGTGGACCGCCCGGTGGCTTCCTTTTGGCCAAGCTGGTCACTTCTCGATCTGTTCAACACCGGCATTCGCTGCATTCGGGACGTTGGCGTTAAGCTCCCTGTCTAGGTCCTCCCCTTCCACGATCTCTTCCAGCTCCTCGGTAAAAACCTGGGCGCTCGGAAGCAATCTGGCCTGCAGGGGAGAAGACTTCTGCACCGGATTTCTTGAGGCAGGCTAGCCAACCAACTTCAAAGACTTGGTCCTGGATCCCGGGCATCTGGTCCGAGCTCTCAGTGGCCACACGGATTCCTCATTGTAGCCTTGCTGGTAGGTGGCCTTGGCCTCGTTCTTGCTCGCCTCCAGCTCTGTGAGAGTTAGATCACTAGCTTCAAAGACTCCTCCAACTTCTTCATCGTCCGCAAGCCCGCGGGCCTGATTTCTCTCTCTCTCCAGCCTGACAATGGTGTTTTGAAGCTTGGCGTTCTCATTGGCAAGCTTGGCACACTGGGGCTCGGAGTGTCCCAGTTTTTGGGCCATGGCCACCATCTTTTGCATTGCCTGGAGGTACAGTAAACGAAGCAACGTTAGACACAAATAAGGATACGTAATCTACTAAAGAAGCACGGCAGATTTACCTTAGCGCTGTGGCTCATGAACGAGCCCAGGAGGTTGTCAGGGGAGCAGGAGACTTCTTCCGCATGTCCCCAGCAATGAAAAGCTCGGGACAAAGCAAGGCGGCCCCTTTAGATTCAACATCATCACGGATGGTGACCGCCGGCCTCCATGGCTAAGCTGAGGGGTTGGAGGAGCTGTAGGTTGGGACAGAGGCCGCTCGACCGCAGAAGTTTCCAGCCGCTGACGTTTGTCACGGTGGCTGGCCTCAATCTCCTCAGGTGAGAAGCTTGGGGGAGCGTCCGGTTGAGCTGGACCTCGGCGGCCATGAGACGGTGCTGGGCTTTGAGACCGTCCGCGGCCACCTCTACCATGGCCGATGGTGAGCAAGTTGCTAAGATTGATCGGTTGATCCATTTCTCGAGGTGGGGAGATGAAGTATATCCACTCGAAGATGTGGAGGCTTCTTCGGCGAAATGGATGGGTTCGCTGGGGAAGCGGAGGGGTCCGAGAACGCCTCCTCTAGTTGCTCGGGTTGTTGAACATGAGGACCTGGGAGGATAGGATTGTCCGCTCGGATCCGCCGGTCAATGAAACCCGGTATGATGCTCGGTAGGCGAGGAGTATCACGGTCGCTCTTGCTCGGCTGACCGGACACGTACCTTGCCGTTGAAGGCTGAAGCACGGTTGATGTCGATGACGTGGACCTGAGGGGTGATGATGGCGTGCCCCTGGTTGACGTTTGTGGGCTGCGAAATACGAGAAAAATTAGCAGTCAGAAAGGCAAAGGGAAAGCGATGCAAAACGAAATTTTGCTCGGCAATAAAGTTCTACGAAAAAAGGACTAACGTGGAGTGCCAAATCTGTGGGGTGCGTGGAATCTGATGACTCTACCGTCCTCGTCTCTGGGCTCGAAGTTCCCTGTGACGATGAGGAAGTCGTCGTCATCTCCTCGGGCAGAATCAGGCAGTTCAAGCACGAGCCTTTTTCTGGAATCCCTACTTTTGAGATAGTAGGTCAAGGCATCCTTAGTTCTAAAGATGCTATACAAATGGTGAATGTCGTGAAGGCCTAAAGATGTGCCGAGCATGTGGTTTAGAGCATTGATGCCCACAACAACCCTAAAGAAATTAGCAGAAACCTGCATAGGGGACAGTCTGTAATGGGACACAACCTGGCAGAGCAATGGTGCCAGGGGAAATCTGATGCCGCCCACAACAACGGCGACGACAGGGATGTGCAAGGTGTCATTGTCAAAACACTCACGAATGGCATTTTCAGGAGCCAATGCAGTGGCTACGTTGTCAGGGATCTCATACCGAGATCTAAACTCGGCCATCCTTTGGGGGGTATCACAGTGTCTACGAAACCTACCCGTAACGAAGACTGTGGGTATGGGTTTTCTAAGAAAAATTGGGTTCGAAAAAGCCCTAAAAGAGACTGTGGAAGTCCTAAATCGACGAGGAAGACAAAATGGAAAGGGGGAATAAGAACTTACGAACAAGTGGACGAGAACCCTAGAGTCAGAGGGGAAGGAGACCCTGAGATGATGAACAGAGCTTCAATGGCGGGAGCGCTCGAGCGTTCTTTCTGCAGAGGGAAGTTGGAGAGAGAAAGTGGGTTTGAAATTGGAATGAAAACCCAAGTATACCCCAGTAAAGGGGATGACGTATGAGAAACGTCACCTCAGACGCCGTTTGGGCGTTCCGTTCCCCGAAACGTCTGCTCACATTTAATATGGGCAGTACAGCGCGTGCGCGTGTAAAGGTGTTAGCTGGAAAAGCCTGTCCAAGACCAAACGACGAGACGTTTGGGTTGAGCTAATGATGAAGTTTGCACCAAGTATGAGAAACATGGGTGCAGGAGCAAAGGAAGAGAACCTTACTCGGTGTTCAGAAGCTTTGCTCGTCATATTAAAAGAAAATAACGAGTAAAGCTGGGGAGCCATTGTAGGGAGGTAATCCCGAACAGATACAAAGATCGGCCCGAACACGTGGTACGTGGGGCCCCGAAGTAAATGTAATCGGAGTGTCCGCCGTGCAAGGAGGTGAATCCAAGACAAGGACCGGGGACACGAGAGGTCCCAGTTCCAAGATACCGGAGCAGGGGTATGGTCCAAAGAGTAAGGGTAGTTGTTGGACCGGTCTCGTGATAAGGGTCGATGATATGAGAAATCATTGGTCCAGAGGGTCCTGCTCGGCAACGAAGGCCGAACAAGAGAAGCATCTGGAGAAGGTGCCAGGAGGCGCCCCAGAGTGGTCCAGAAATGGAAATATCCAATAAGGAAGCAGCATCCTGGAGGAGATACCCAACGAGAATGGGATGAACGGCCAGCTTTGGGAAGAGTTCCTAAATGGTCTAAAAGGAAATATGCAGTTATGGGAATGAGAATCCCTGATATTCAAGGTTCCCTTTAATAGAAAGGAAACTTAGGGCAGCAAGATGGCTTGGACAGCAAGTAGACATGGGTCTATAAATATGAGGTAAACCTAGAGGTAAAGGTATGCAATTCCTGGCTATTGGCTTATTACTTACTGAGAATTAAGGTTTTACTAGTATCTCAGTATCTACATCAAATTCCATTCTTATGCAGTGGGGATCTGAATCTAGCTTTTCTCGAGCAACAAAATAATAGTAGTGTGTAGATTCACTAGATTGGAAACTAACTAGCATGGATCCTGACTATCTAAGGTGTATGAGCAATTCCAATGTTTGTACACAAGCTAAAAAATTTGTGTTTCAAACAATTATGAGCTTGCCCATTGCTGCATCGCATTTCAGAAGGAATATTGGAAGAATGTTTTATCTTGCTCTTAGCTTATCAGTGCCTAGGTGTTGTATATGGGGGGACCTGAGCATTGTCCCCTCTACGTATTCAAGAGCATTTGCAGAAGACATTTATCACTCTGAAAAGATGGAGGTTAGGCTCCATTGATGAAAATATGGTTTCAGCGGAACTTGGATAATAAGAGACCGATATTGGTGTTTTCAGTCCTTCCCTATTCTATTTGTTGTCGTTTGGTTTCTGTCTCTGACTGCAAGAATATACTTTTAGAAGTTCTTTGCATGGTCCTAAAATCTGTTCCTTGTTTATATTGTTTCAGGATTATAATGATCGGAAGGGAAGAGTTCAGTTCTTAGCAAAATTGTTCTCTCAGTCAAATAGCCTTTTTGAAGGGCTAGAAAACTGTACGTTTAGACAAGGAAGAAAGAGTTCAACCGTCGGGACCGTCGTTATCTCAATTCTCAACCTCAGAGACTTGTTCAAGGTCAAGAAATGATATCCGACCTGTTCGAGGTCACAGATTTATAGAGTTACGAAAAATTTATCTCTGAAATAAGGATTGTTAATTTGTAATAAGTTGTCAAGCTATGTTCCATGAACTGTTCTCTTTCGTCAAATGCGTAGCAGGGTGTGTGCCTATGGGCTATGAGTATGAGAGTCCATGTTTGTGTGTGTCACAGATGTTGATTAATAAGAGAATATTGCTAATTTAGCAATACATAATGAACCAAATGTATGCTAGATGTTGATCCCTTCGGTAACTGATTTAGCCCCTTTTTTTTAGGCTACTCATAAAAAAGAACTGGAGTGCAAAACATATGAGACATAATGCAAGGTTTAACTTCGTGGCTATTCTTATCTCCCGGTGACCAGATGGAACTGCTGCTTGCCGAGATATCTTGTTTTACCTTGCTTTGTTTCTTGCATTGAGCTCACAGATTGTGCCCGGAAGAGAAACATACACGTGCAACAAGAGAAGAAGGCTAAAAGTTAGTTTTTATTTCATGTGCACATTAAGAGGCAAATAAATGTGCAAATGTGATCGCGTTGAGCACAAAGTTGAATAAATCAAACATGGCAAAACACAGGGTTTCAGCTGCTTCAAAAGCATGATAACCCCTTTTCAGAAATAGAGCATATTTTCACGAGAAATAGAGCAAAATGAAATGAAGACATTAGTCAACTCTCTTGCTTATTACTAGATTTTTTTTATGGAGTAACTTAATATGTATCAAGAAATGAAGCAATGTCTATATAATGCATCGATATTTGTTTGTAATGTACACTAAGAAATTTTCTTGCTTCTGTCGGCCAAAGTACTACAAGACCGAGGAAGCAGTTATGTAAAACGCACGTGGCCTAACACTAGTGCGTATACGGTTTGAAATCAAAGTCGTTAATATAAAATCACAGACCAAACCATTTAAATCGATTTTTAATTTTTTAAAACTGGGACCAAATCATATTCCTGAATACCGAACCAATCCGCTCGGTCGGTATTCGGTTTGGAACTTGGATTGATTCCCAATTTAATGGGTTTGTTTCTCACCCCCTGACGAATAGTACCGTTTAGCACCAAATCTTTGGTAATGTGATTTTGTCCCACATCGGTAGATACTTCAAACATGAGGAAGAAAGAAGCTCTATAAAGCAATACCCAGCCCTGACTTGACAAATTTTTTATTGAAGTGAAAACCCACCGATTCAATATAAACCCGTCCGGCTCGGACGATCTAACGGTGCGGTTTTCTGCTCTTCTACGTATAAGCCGGTTCGACTACCTTTTTTTCCCGGTACCATAACCGAAACACCGCCCTCCCTAAAAATTGAAATTCCCATTAAGTCCCCTCACTTCTCGCCTTTGTCAAACACGCTCAAACACTCTTCTCTCTCTCTCTCTCTCCCTCTCCTCCTTGACTCTCCTCCGACTCTCCAAAAACCCTTGTCCGAACTCGAGTGAAAACACTCCACAGCAATGGACTTCGAAGAAGAAGAAGAGTACGATCCCACGATGGAAGACGAAGAAGAGGAGATCACCCAGGAAGACGCCTGGGCCGTAATCAGCGCGTACTTCGAGGAGAAGGGACTGGTGCGGCAGCAGCTCGATTCCTTCGACGAGTTCATCCAGAACACCATGCAGGAGATCGTCGATGAGTCGGCCGACATCGAGATTCGCCCCGAGTCGCAGCACAACCCCGGCCACCAGTCCGATTTCGCCGAGGTTGGGAGTCTTGTTAAAGCTTGGTTTTTTATGGGTTTTAGTAGAAAACAGAAACCAAGTTTAAGCACGTCTGAAAAAAATTGGTAATTTACTTCTTTTTTTTATAAACGGATGTTCGGGCCAGCTTGCGTGCACCTCGACTGATTCTGGAGCCTGAAGTTAAACGACCAGGCAAATCTCCAGTGAATTTGGTAATTTCCATGGGATGGATTCGAAAGCAAAGCATTTAGGCCCCCTTTCGGATGGAGGTGGTTTCAAGCTATTGGGTTTTAGGTTGATAACACAGTTAAAACACATTTGGAAAATTGGTAATTAACATCGAATAGTAAACAGGTAGCCCTAGACAGAGCTCAGTGGAAAAATAAGGATCTATGTAGCCAACCCTAATTGATCGGGACACAAGGCTCAAACAGCTCAGTTTGGTTTGGTAACATCGAATGGTGTCTTAAAAAATAGTATTTTGGCTCCCCTTTGCATAGAGATGGAGATGGTTCCGAATTAAGGGTTTTGATGTAATTTATATAATAAAAAAAATTAGGTACGTGGATTGTGAAACTAGGGTTTTATTGGGTGAATTCAAATAACAAATCATTTAGGCCCTTTGTGGACAGATGTGGCTTCATAGTATGGGTTTTAGGCTGTTATAACAGTTGGAAAAGTGGTAATTAGCATCGAATTAGAAGGGAAACAAAGCATTTAGGCTCCCTTTCCTTTTGGAGAGAGATGGTTTGAAATTGAGGGATTTGATGTAATCTCAATGAAATGTAACATGTTTTCGTATAGGTGTGGCTTTTGAAATTAGGGTTTTATTAAGTTTCTTATTATAACTTGGTTTGTAGTTTTAGGTTGAAACCCAGTAAAGCACCCTTGGAACATTGGTCGTTAACGTGGAACGAATTCAAGGACAAAGGATTTGGCTACCTTTTGGGTAGTTATGCTTTCAAATTAAGGGATTTGAACAAATATAAGAGGTTTTTGTACAGGTGGCTTTTGAAACTAGGGTTTTATTGGGTTTCTTGTTATAACTTAATGTTGTGGATTTTAGTTTGAAAGCTGGAAACACCAAAAAAGCAAATTTGAATAATTGGTAATTAACATCTGGGAATTCGAAAACAAAACATTTAGGCCCTTTTGGGTGAATAGGGTTTAGAATTATGTGATTTGGGGTAATTTCAACAAAATATAAGAGGTTTTTGTATTGGTTAATTAGAGGTAGAAGAGATTGATTTATTTGGTTTCTGGTATAACTACAGTCCTAGCATGAAAGATTTTAATCAGTAATCACTTATCGTAAGCAGTCATTACCACTCCGTCTTGACAAAGATCCAAAAATTCAGTGTTTGAACTTTGAACACCAATGAAAAGAGTCCAATCCAGGTTTTAGATATTCTTCTAGAATGATAATGTCAAACTACTCAAGCCCCTTAATTTAAAATCCACATCTATCGAAACAAAGCCTTAAAGAAGTCAGTTATTGAATGTATGGGGCTGAAGAATTGTATATTTTGTAATTGTATGATCGATTCAATAGCAGTAAAGTACAGCAAATTTTATCTGTACTTTAGTCTACTGGCTTTTTTGCTGCTGTTTGTTGGTTTTTAATAAGGATGACCTACTTATCTTGTTTGACTGTAATTGAACTCAAAGTCAGAGAGTCTTAGAGTGGAGAGACTGTCGGTAGCAGTGTTATCAATTGGTTGTTGCAGCTTGATAGTTACAACAAAATATCTTGATATACCTTGATTGGAGTAGTAACTGAAGTTATCAAATAGTATGATTGGAAGCAGTGACTGAACTTGACATACCTACAGTGCCGGCCCTGGCCTTCTTGATGTTTGGGTTGCCGAAGCCTGATTTCAAGCTTGGTTGCCCACATACTATTAAGGGGTCGTTTGGCTTAATAAGCCAAATGGCTTATTTTTTTTTTGGCCTTATTCAATTTTTTTTTTTGCATTTGTTGGTTTTTCGTGATTTTTTTTGTGGTTATTGCTTCATCATGATGAGAGGAATCTAAAAAGACAAAAATAAACTAATAAGCCAAATTTTTTTTGAATAAAGACCAAAAAAGTTTGACTTCGATCGCAATTTTTTACTTTTTCGGTTCCTCTCGTCATGATGAAGCAACAATCCTCAAAAAATTAACAAATGCGAGAAAAATAAAAAGACAAAAATACACCAATAAGCCAATTTTTTTTTTGAATAAAGACAAAAAAAGTTGGATTTCATCGCAATTTTTTACTTTTTAGGTTCCTCTCGTCATGATGAAGCAACAATCCTCAAAAAATCAACAAATGCGAGAAAATTTGAATAAGGACGAAAAAATAAGTCATTTGGCTTATTAGGCCAGACAACCCCCAAGTCATTATAAATAAGAATGACATACAAGTCAAATAAGAATGACATACAAATCCAAAAAAAATCAACGTTACATTGTGCTTTTATCTTGAATTACATCAAATAATCAAATTCAAAATGTAACTCCCGTTATATTGTTTTATGATTACCACGATCCAATTCAAAGAAAACAAACTCTTCTTGCATTTCTTGAAGTAAAATCTTCAATTAAGTTATCATACTTTAGCTTATCCATGTACTGATTTTCAATTGAGATCATCATAGCCAATACACGTAACCTCTCATGTGATATAGTAGTCCGAAGGTAAATTTTTATACGATTTCAACTAAGAAAAACTACTCTCCGCTGAAGCAACTGTTTTTACAAGTCTTTTTTAGCAAAAAAAGCCTATTATATAACGTTAAGCGAGTAATATTTACCAATATATACTTTTTAACGTTTATATCAGTTATTGTCATCGAAAGGAATATGAAAGTAAAATAGTTTGACCAAAGCAAAAAAAGATATTACAATAAAATTTATTTACCAAATAAACCCTTGAACTTTTAATAGTAGAGGTCACATGAAAAAATAAAACGAAAACAAGTAATAATAGGAGGCATAAGGAAATGAAAAAAATAGTAGAGGTCACATGAAAAAATAAAACGGCAAATAAAAAAAATGTTCTATGGAGAGACAAAGAAGAAGGGCCCCCTTGGAGCATATAAAAAAAGACTTGGGGAATCGAAAACCCGTGCCTATGATTCGAACCTAGGCACGTACTCTGGAGAAACACAACCTTTCTACTGGGCCAAAGGAACTATTTCTTATAGCGCTAACTTAAACATTTATTACATACTTGGTGGTTAATTTATTTATTTTGGTTGCCCTGTGGTGGGGGGTTGCCCAAGCCTGGGGGCTTGTTGGGCTTACCCTAGGGCCTTGCATACCTATTGATGTTTGGGTGTTTGCAGAGTCATTGTTCAGGTGAGAATAACTTTTTGGTGATAATTTTCATCAAAGAATGTAGTTGGACCTTATTGTATAGGGAATCAGAAATCGAGGCAATGATATTATTATTTTGATCAGCAACCCAGTGATGTTATTAATGGGTATATCTGTATTGTACGTTAGTTTCTTAGGTTTTTGTGATAGCTAAAGGCTGAGACACCCAATAGCCAATGTGTCTTTTATCCGACAAACCAGCGGGAGGAGTCACAAGACTCCGTTCGTTTTGGGTTTTTGGATTTGTGTGTAATGATTGTAGAGAGAAATACAGTAATGATTGGAAATAGTGGTAATGATTGGAAAGAGATAGAGAGAAAAATGAGAGTAATGATTGGAGAGAAATAGGATAATGATTAGAATCCAAAATTCAAAACCCTTAACCGAACAAGGTCCAATTTCTTGAATGAACTGTGGATGACAGATTTGTCATAGTTACTTTACTTTGGCTGGTGGGGACTGGGGAGTAAATTTGGCAGTGGTATGTGGTTGAGTGCAGCATGAATTAAAGTGTTTTATGTGGTACTGGGTCTTACTCTTTTGTTGGTATAGGGTTTGTGGGTGGTTACAAAGAAGAACACAAGTTTGCAAAGAGTTGGAGTGATGGTCAACCTGGAAATGAAATATTGGTTATTCTTTTGGTGTAAGCAGTTATTGTTTAGTTGCTATAATTGACAAAATTTTGTTGTGATTTTACGAGTAGGCATTGTAGGTTCTTTTGATGGGAAGCAAAAGTAGGAGAATTTTACGTGGTTATACTTTGGGATAGTTGTGTTCAGGCCTTTTTTTCCCCTTGAAATTTTGGGTTTGCTTGCTAAATAGAGTTTTAAATAGTTTAATTGGTGTCAGAGTTTCAAGCAGTTTAAGGCAACTCTCTAGGAACGTGGATAAACTCTTTTAGATTTCTAGGTTTATGGGTAGCTCTTTAAATAGCCCAGAAGAAACAAGCTCAGAAAATTTGCCCTTTTGTGATTGCTGCCGTAGTTAAGTGTTATAACTTTTGATTATCTGCTGCAATAGCTTACTTAAGATGAAAAGTTAGAATTGTGTCGCAAAAGATAGATCCTGAATCCTTTTTGCTCATTACCCGAGTTCCTTGAGGTTATTGGTCTCTTGTCCCATTTCATTTCTGGTGTTTATAGTCTTTTATCAGTTCCTAAGGAAGAAAGAAGGTTGACATAGTAAAAAGTTTTATTTGTTATTGTTCATGTGATGTTTATGATACTTTTCATTGTACAACTGGATATAAAAAGAAAATATTCTCTTTTGTAGTTAAGAAAGGGTAATTTGGTCGTTAGCATGGTTGTTTGATGTGTTCATAAAAGGGTGTTCTGTTCTTCATAGAGACATACAACTTAAGTATTAACTTCTTGTTTACATGGAATTTCATCTTTAATGGTCGGAGTATATTAGTTACTCTGATAAATTCGTCATTAATCGAGGTCAAGTCCTTCTAAAAGAAATAAAAAATTTCTCCGCAATGATTCACATATGGAAAGGCTTGGTTTCTTATTATCAGTTGTTTGGTGCGATTTTCAAAGTAAAAAACTAGCCCTTGGATCTTAGGAGTAGTTTTCACCCTTGAAGCAATAGTAGAATATAATCTTGCATGCCATTCAAAATGCAACTAGAACAATTGATTATCTAGTTGAGAAGAGTTGTGGGAATTTTATAGTTCCCTTTTGTGTTGGTTATAAAAAATGTCTGCTTTTGGTTTGTAATGGGCATGTCTTCTGAGTTATATGCAGACCATCTATAAGATCAGCTTTGGTCAGATATACTTGAGCAAGCCTATGATGACAGAGTCAGATGGAGAAACTGCGACTCTGTTTCCAAAGGCTGCGAGATTGAGAAATCTAACGTACTCTGCTCCCTTGTACGTGGATGTCACAAAGAGGGTCATAAAGAAAGGTCATGATGGTGAAGAAGTTACTGAAACTCAGGATTTCACTAAGGTCTTCATTGGGAAGGTATAAGAATTGAACTCCAAATCGATGAAGTGATTTGATATTTCATAAATTGACTCTTCTGCCCTTTCTCCACCTTTTGTTTTAAGGTTCCTATAATGCTCCGGTCCAGTTACTGCACATTGTATCAGAACTCAGAGAAAGATTTGACTGAGCTTGGAGAGTGTCCTTATGATCAAGGTGGGTACTTCATCATCAATGGGAGTGAAAAGGTTCTGATTGCTCAAGAGAAGATGAGCACCAATCATGTCTATGTGTTTAAGAAGAGGCAGCCGAATAAGTATGCCTACGTGGCAGAAGTCCGGTCAATGGCAGAGTCCCAAAACAGGCCACCCAGTACTATGTTTGTGCGGATGCTGTCTCGAACTAGTGCCAAAGGGGTAATGACCTTCAATGTGTTTGACACGTATTGATTGAAGGAATTATTTTCATAGAAATAAGTTGCTCATAGTGTTTTTAGTTTCTTATTGTTTTCTGCCTGTTCTTTGGCTTCAGGGCTCGTCTGGCCAGTATATTCGTGCTACCCTTCCATACATCCGGACAGAGATTCCTATTATTATCGTGTTTCGAGCATTAGGGTTCGTCGCCGATAAGGATATATTAGAACATATATGTTATGATTTCGCGGATACTCAGATGATGGAGTTGCTGCGACCCTCTTTAGAGGAAGCATTTGTCATACAAAATCAGCAGGTATCATTCTCTTGGATGATTGTATTCTGTACTTGATTGTGATCTACCGTCTTTAGGAAATGTAAATTGTTGTAATAGGCTTGTGGCAAGGTTCTGTTTTTTTTTTTTTGTGTAATGAACTATTGAACTCTTTTAAGTTCAATACTTGTTCTAATTTTTTCTTCTTAATTCTTATAAAGAAAGTACTTCTTGTTCTCATTTCTCTTAATACCTTTTCTTGTCCTTTGTTAAATTGGTCTATGCTATGTGGTCATGAAAAATGTACATGTTCAAGCTTCCATTATTTTTTGCAATATTTCGCTTGTTAGGCTGTAACGGATTTTTATTTTATGATTGCATGGATCTTTAGCAGCTCAGCCTCCTCCATCACTAGTTGGGTCTCAAACCCTCAAATACTAGTTGTTTCTTATACTACATATCCTGTACTAATTGGATCTTTAGATATGCAATTTTTCTGTTTTCCCCCGGTTTTGCACCTAATTTTTTTAGATGGCTCATTGAAAGTTCAGCCTTAGATCGTTAAGAAGTTCCTTCTCCTGTTGCAGGTGGCACTGGACTATATTGGGAAACGAGGAGCCACTGTTGGTGTCACTAAGGAAAAGAGGATTAAGTCAGTCTAATTTTCATGTCTTGCATGTATCACTAACTGTGTTACATCCATCCTCACTCTTTCATGGAGAATCTTCTACATATGTACTTTTCAGGTATGCGAAAGAGATCCTTCAAAAGGAAATGCTTCCACATGTTGGGGTTGGAGAATATTGCGAGACAAAGAAAGCTTACTATTTTGGGTTGGTGCTACTTATGCTAGATGTATGAATGTTTTTGCTGGATTGTAAATTCCTCCAAATTGAAAATTGTTTCCTCTTCTATCAGATACATTATTCACCGGCTTCTGCTATGCGCACTTGGGCGAAGGGCAGAGGATGATAGAGATCATTATGGGAATAAAAGACTGGATCTTGCTGGTCCTTTGCTTGGTGGCCTGTTTCGAATGGTTTGTAGTCAGTAGATGTTTTGGTGGTCTACTAGTGAAACTTTGGGTTTTTGTTTGGAATTATAATTATTTTTTTTAATGCGTTGCAGCTTTTCAGAAAGCTAACCAGAGATGTCAGAGGTTATGTCCAAAAGGTTAGCTGTCACATAGGGAGTCATATATGTAGCATGAGTTACCGCTTATATTCGTTGGGGCCTGTATTTACATATTCTTGTGCATCGAACAGTGTGTTGATAATGGGAAGGATGTTAATCTTCAATTTGCAATTAAAGCAAAAACAATTACCAGTGGCCTTAAGTACTCACTTGCTACTGGGAACTGGGGTCAGGCAAATGCGGCTGGTACCAGAGCTGGAGTTTCACAGGTGTTGACACTTGCTTCCCATTTCAATATGTCAAGTCTGGAACTTCTTTTCTTTCTTTTCCGGTTGGTTTGAAAAATGCATGTTATAAGCTGACTTGGTAGATATTCTTGTCCGTTGGTATACCCAACTCGTACAATTGATTTATTGACATTAAAACAAATCCTATTATTGATTTAATTGTAACATGGCATTGTTTTAGGTGTTAAATCGCTTGACGTATGCCTCCACTTTGTCACATTTACGAAGACTAAATTCTCCTATTGGGCGTGAAGGTAATCTTGGTTTCTTTTGTCAGTTTTGTTATTTGTCATCGAGGCAAACAAATCCTATTGTCAATGATTAGACAGATTATTGCAAAGCTTCTTGATTCTGCTAGATCATCGATTTCTCTGTGGATCTTACCAGGGAAATTGGCAAAACCACGACAGTTGCACAATTCGCAGTGGGGAATGATGTGCCCTGCAGAAACACCTGAAGGACAAGTGAGTGTTGTTCCTAATGGAGACAAATTGCAGTCTCCTTTATTTTCTACCTATGTCTAAGGTCTGGCTGTTACATTAGGCATGCGGTCTGGTGAAGAACCTTGCATTGATGGTGTATATAACGGTTGGATCAGCAGCATATCCTATTTTGGAATTCTTGGAAGAATGGGGTACTGAGAATTTTGAGGTGAGCAATTCTTTCTTCTTTGTGGGTGTGATAAATAAGCATTTCTTTGTTGTGTGAATGGAATTATAGGTTTTATTTCCTTTTCCCCTTCTTTTACCTTTTGGCCTGAATATAGGAAATATCTCCGGCGGTTATTCCCCAAGCTACAAAAATCTTTGTCAATGGTTGCTGGGTTGGTATTCATCGCGATCCAGATATGTTGGTGAGAACTCTTAGACGGCTGAGGAGACGGGTAAGCATGCATCAAACTATCATCATTTGCCAGCTTTAATTAGCGACTGTGCAACCTATCTAAATATTCTTCTGATTTGGTTGAAACTTTACCAGGATAAGTTATATCCTGCTAGTGATTCTGTTTCTTTGTGATTCAGCTTCTGATACCTCATTTTAAACTGCTGCTTTAAATTGCACAGGTTGATGTCAATACTGAAGTTGGGGTAGTTAGAGATATCCGCTTAAAGGAACTGCGGATATATACAGATTATGGCCGTTGCAGTCGTCCCTTGTTCATCGTGGAGAAACAAAGGCTTCTTATAAAAAGGAAGGATATTCAAGCATTACAACAGAGGGTATGGTAGTTGAATTTTTTCCAGTATTTTTACACTGCATCACTGTCGCCTTAATTATTTGAATGTTCATTGTTATTTGAATTGATGGTATACATTGTACTTCCTCCAGGAAACCCCAGAAGACGGTGGCTGGCATGATCTAGTGGCAAAGGGATTCATAGAATACATTGATACAGAAGAAGAGGAGACTACTATGATTTCCATGACTATTAATGTGAGTATCCAAATAATGGTTTCTGTTGGGTGAAGCTACTCCAAGGACCAGAATTTCATTTTGGCTTGGGTTAGCTAGGAAAGGTACCTTTCAGACAACCTTTTTGAAATGTTTCTTGTTTCGGAAACATTTCCAAAAACGTTGCTGGAATGTAAAGGAAATATCAAAAGAATTTGGGTATTCATGAGTATTTATTGTTAGATGTTTCGAAGCAGGTCACAGTTTCTGTATCCCTCCGAATTTCTACACGTTTTTTCAGTAGGTACTGACATGTGTCGGTGGAAACATTGGGATTGTGGTATTCCAATGTTCCCTTCCAGTCTCCTTGGAACAGAAACGTTTAAGCTGCTTCGATGGAAATGAAATGAATTTTTGTTCCTTGAGCTGCTCCTGAAGTTTCTATGAAGCACTTGTTGGAATCTAACTTATAATTGTCTTAGGATCTCGTTTCGGCTAGACTCAATCCAGAGGAGGCTTATTCTGAAACTTATACCCACTGTGAAATTCACCCGTCACTGATTTTGGGCGTTTGTGCGTCAATTATACCATTTCCAGACCATAATCAAGTAAGTTTACCATGTCAGTGGCGTGACTATTTCCTTCTAAAGGTTGTTTTGAGTTACTATCTCACTCATTTGTTGTTTGCTCATTCAGTCCCCTCGTAATACGTATCAGTCAGCAATGGGTAAGCAGGCCATGGGTATTTATGTCACCAACTACCAATTTCGGATGGTATAGAACTCAATCCCTTCCCCTTCTATTGTTAGTTGAATACATCATTTTTTGCCTTTTTGGATTCATGATGTTAATAGTTATGTAATTTTTTCAGGATACGTTGGCTTATGTGCTGTACTACCCTCAGAAGCCTCTTGTTACTACTCGAGCCATGGAGCACCTTCACTTCAGGCAGCTTCCTGCTGGTATTGTAAGTACCTGATCATGCATTACTTGCTTTCTTCTTCATTTCAGTGGTCCTTCTCACAAATTTATGTTTGTTAATCTGCTCTAGAATGCCATTGTTGCCATTGCCTGCTATTCTGGATACAATCAAGAAGATTCGGTTATTATGAACCAGTCGTCAATAGATCGTGGATTCTTTCGATCGCTTTTCTTCCGTTCTTATAGGTAGTCGAAGTCATTATTGTTGTTTTTTTGTGTGTGAAAAATTGCCTCCATTAGGGGCCCAATGTTTTTCAGAAGAATTGTAGGATTAACCTTCTTTCTTTAATAGAGATGAAGAGAAGAAGATGGGGACACTTGTTAAGGAGGATTTTGGCCGTCCAGATAGAGCCAATACCATGGTTAAGTGCTACCGACCTTTGTATATGGCTTTTCTTTCTTTTGTTTTCACGCTTTTGGATAATTACCATCTGACTCGAATTGGTTTACAGGGGATGCGACATGGTTCTTATGATAAATTGGATGATGATGGGCTTGCGCCTCCAGTGAGTGTCTGGAGCTTTTCTGTTTTTACAATGCGCTCTGTGCTGCATATGGGGTGAAATTTCCTAATATTGAGATGTGATCTTATCGTAGGGAACAAGAGTTTCAGGGGAAGATGTAGTTATTGGCAAAACTACTCCTATTGCTCAGGATGAAGCTCAGGGTCCGGCTGCGCGTTACACCAGGCGTGATCATAGTACGAGCTTGCGCCACAGTGAAACCGGAATGGTGGATCAGGTAAGCGTCATTCAAGAATTTTGTTTCCGTGTATTGTTTCAGTTAGCAAGGAGAAGGAAACATTTTGAAAGCGGAGCCGGAATGTTTCGTAGAGGTGTCAAAACTAATCATTGTTTCGGAATGATTTGTAGCATTTAGACATGGTTCGGGGTATGACTGGAAGCACGGGAATTTTTGGATTCCTTTAGTGTTTCCTTTTGGTGTCCTAAGAAGCAAAAGCGTTTCGGCTGTTTGATGTAAACAAAATGAGATATTGTATGCTTTATTTTTCTTTAACTTTTTGAGGATACTGTTTTTATATTCAAAGGAAGCTGATTGATCTTAGAGTCTGAATGATTCTTTGTCATATCAAATGACTAAAATAAATAGATTTGTGCACTGTTTCTGTTTTATTTATTTATTTATTTATTTATTTCAGTTTTGAACCCTGAACTAATGATTCCAATCGTCTGTTATCATCTTTGTTATGGAACTTTTGTAGGTTTTACTGACAACAAATGCGGATGGGTTGAGGTTTGTTAAAGTGAGGGTGAGATCAGTTAGGATACCACAGATTGGGGACAAGTTTAGCAGTAGGCACGGACAGAAGGGAACAGTTGGCATGACATATACGCAAGAAGACATGCCGTGGACCATGGAAGGGATCACACCTGACATTATTGTAAATCCCCATGCTATTCCCTCTCGAATGACAATTGGGCAGCTCATTGAGTGTATCATGGGTAAGGTTGCAGCTCATATGGGGAAGGAAGGGGATGCTACTCCTTTTACTGATGTCACGGTGAGTTGCTTTGTGATCTTTAGTTCCTGTGATATTATTTGAGATGAAGTATTATCAACGTATTTTAGCCTGTAAGTGGAAGTTGGATCAGAAATAGAAAGGATTGGAAAGTAAGTGGGAAAAAAAAATTATAATACTATTCTCTGTTTGGTATTGTAGTGAAAAGAAAGGAAGTGAGATGGAAAATTCCTTTTCGTTGTTTGATCTTAAAAGAAATGCTGTAGTTAAAGAAATAGTAAGGTAACTTGAAATGATGAAGGGAAAAAGGAAAAGAAAGGAGGGTGAGTAAAATAACTACCGTGAAAGAAGGAAAATTGAAAACATATGTTCCTTTTCTTTTCTCTTCCTTTTTTTAGTTCCAAAAAACCCATAATCATTACCGTCCAGGCTAGAATAGACTAGCTAGACAAAAAACTGTTGAACAGACTCGCCGTCCACTAGACTGGACTATACCTGCGTACCAGACGAGAGATCATGCATGACAGTTTAATAGTAAATTAGAGTTCTATGGAGCAGCTAGTGCTTGACATCTTTGAAGAAAACTCTACTGTTCGTCTCTCTGGGGTCCAAGTTCAATTAAATTGAGTTTTTTTTTTTTTGAAAACACAAGTAAATTGAGTTGGAATTGCTTGCAATATATAAGTTTTGACACATGCCACATTTCCTTTGTACCTAATAACCCAGGTGGACAACATCAGCAAGGCTCTTCATAAATGTGGGTACCAAATGCGTGGGTTCGAGACCATGTACAATGGTCACACGGGGCGCCGCCTAACATCTATGATATTCCTGGGTCCCACATACTACCAAAGACTGAAGCACATGGTTGATGACAAGATCCATTCACGTGGACGGGGGCCCGTTCAGATCCTTACAAGACAGCCCGCTGAGGGACGGTCGCGTGATGGTGGGCTCCGGTTTGGTGAGATGGAAAGGGACTGCATGATTGCGCATGGTGCCGCTCACTTTCTCAAAGAAAGGTTGTTCGACCAAAGTGACGCATATAGGATTCACGTATGTGAGCGTTGTGGGTTGATAGCTATTGCAAACCTAAAGAAGAATTCTTTCGAGTGCAGAGGTTGCAAGAACAAAACCGACATTGTTCAGGTGAAAATCCATCTAACTTATCTGTGTTTTTTTTGGCTTTTGTTTTTTTTTTTTCTTTTCCTGAACAGGGTCAAATACCTAGAGTGGCGTTTGGCAATTGGTAAAGTCAGTTTGTAATTTTCTTAGTCTTTGTGACCATTTTTAAATATTTACGGTGTCAAATATAAGCAATGTTGATGAAAATTTGACTCATTATTAAGAGATTTTCCCAACTCAATGGGGTGTCTTGACCCAACATCCCATGCCCTCCCTCCGCCGTTTTCTGCTCTCTCTCTCTCTGATCTAAATAGTGTTTCCGTTTTGGGTTTTGGTAACTGGATACGCAGGTTCACATTCCGTATGCCTGTAAGCTGTTGTTCCAAGAGCTAATGTCTATGGCTATAGCTCCAAGAATGCTCACTAAGGATGTTAAACAAGCCAAAGACAAAAAGAAGAAATAAGCCTGAAAACCTAAGCTGGCTGAAGACCAAAAGTAAGGAGTCTCTTATTACTTTGTCACCTCTGAAGTTATTGCATATTTGCTTACGAGGTACCGTCGTGCTTGCGCTATTGTATAAGCTTCTTACGGTACCTGACAGGGATTCGTTACCCATATTTCCACAAAAATGTGGCGTTCCTAGAAAGGAGCTCGAAACTCAACACCAAAATCAAATCTGTATTCATACTAATTCTCAGTATTCTTTTTCAAGATGTGGCATTTCTGATCACATTGATGATGGATGAATAGCATGAATTCGGCAGCTTGTTATACACTTTTCAGGACTATGAGTGGAAACTTCATTTGGATGCAACTTACTTTTTTTTTTTAGAGAGCCTCCAAGGAGTTTTTGAAGGACCGGTGCTGCTATTGGCTGTAAGCCTTGAGCCTTTCACGGGATGTGAAGAATTAAATCTGTTTGGAGGAATCTAGTGTTCGTATTTGGCGTCAGATAGAATGTGTTGCAGTTTTTGCCATACGGCAGTAGAGAAATGGAGAGAAAACATAATTTATGTACGTTTGTCAAAATATCTTCTGCACTTTCTAGTTGTAGTTTCGTTAGCCAGATGGTTTGTAATTGGTGTATGCCGCAGAGGACAATTTGGTTTCCAATTTGGGACATATGACAATTGTTTTATGTGCTTCATATTCCAACATTTTTCTGCTTCTGGTTTGATAGTTTCTTCTCTGTTAAAACTTTTTCTTGGCCTGCCGTCCTTTTCGAACTTTTCGTAATTTTTGGTTTTGGGGTGGAGTAATTACTTGATGGTGAATTGCTCCTTGGCACACTGATATGGTGGTTTACTGTTGAGTTACTTCTAAGCCGCTTCTGTGTTGAATTTGTGTCTGCGTTTGCCTCCACTATCTGTTGTACTTTTCCGAGACTCTCGCTTTATGGATACTCCCAGGAGGGCCATGACTTGTATCGGTGATTTGTACCGTCCCAGACTGCAGAATATTACATCTGTGCAGAAGATTGCCTTGCTCAAACGAAAGTACAAGTTTCATTTTATTTTGGAAAATGTATGGTTTTAAGTTTGAATTCGTAGTTGTCATCTAGCTTTTTTAACAACTTATTATTTGCTCATTTCTCTGTCAACATTCGATAAGTTTTTGTTTTTTTTTGTTGCACGTAATTCCATCAGCATTCGCTCATGATCGCTTAAGGACCCTCGTCCATCAGTAGGCACTCCCAGTGCGTCAACCACACATCCTAGCATAGCATAACCTTTGCCGCAGGAACAACCACTATAGATCAGTGTGCTTGACTAGGTCTCATTTTTTCGTGGGGGTTTATGAGAGAAACTGTGAGAATTACCCGGAGTTGGCTCTGGGTGGGCGGCCCACAAAGTGTTAGGCATATATGGAAAGGTACTCAAATGTTTGCTACTCCATATGGAAGTGTAGTCAAATGTTTGCTCCTTTTATATCTTCAAAATAAATCACAATTTCACTGTAGCATATATTTTCACTGATTACTTTAATGCTGTCTTGCAGATTCGAGGGAAGAATGAGGGTCACCACAGTAATGTGTTTTTGTTGCGCAACCTCGGAAAGGAAATATCAAAGCTTTCTTTTTGTAGGATCTCGAAGGTGCCGCCCAAAGATATCCATCGAGCCCCACTGTTTAGCTAAGAAAATTCCGTCTTCATTTATGCAGCATTTAGTTATAGGGAACAACATTTTTTGAATAGGGCTAGTGCTGATTTATATTATCCTACGTAGGTTTTTTTTTTTTTTTTGGTCTCGTTGTGTATCCTCCTGTAAACTGTTTATTTATCTATATATTTCTTGCTCTTTCTTGAAAAAAAAGTTTATTATTAGAATATTCTTCATCTTCGGTAAAGTGTGCTCATTCTGTATCTGATCTCGATAATGAGAGCCATTCATTTTTTCTAGATATATTTGTTGGTAGACCATGCCGTAATTCAACTCAATAAAATACCGAAAAAGTGCTTTATCAAAAATTCATTTCTTGAGTCGAGAATTTGATTTATATGTAAGATTGAGTTGGATTTTTGTATGATCGCCTAACAAATAGAGCTGTACAAAATAAGCAGTTTTGATCATCAAATTAAGATCCGAATGAGCACACCCGCGATAGCGAACGAAATTGCCCTCATGTTTGGCTACCTCATTAATCCATTTTGTAATTGTATTCATTTATTTCGGATGTTTGAGAGCTGATTATGGAATGAATTCTGCTAAAATACATTATAAAAATGAATTGAAAATGCAGAATTCTGAATGAGCTTTTTGAATTTTGATTATACTTTCAATCATACAATCTTTCTGCAAAATTTTGATCATTCAAACTGCCAATATAATCCTGACAGTATGCGTTGGGCATGTGATCTTGGCTGGCTTCCATATTGGGAGTTTGGGTTAAGTATATGCGTGTGTTTAAGAGAGTCTTCATATCCCTCCCTAGTCAGCAATTGCTTAGTGGAGGTGAAAAATGGAATTACTCTCTTACTCTTCCGTGTTAAAAATAAAAAATAAAAACTGTCATATAACATGAAAGTCTATAATTTACAATTCAGAAAAATAATCGTTCCCAAACGATCGAAAATATCGAATTCAACAGTCTATGATTTTGTCTAAATTCAACGCCCGAGGCCCCCACATTCTACTGGGAGTCCTAACGCCAACTCCCGTCCAGTAGAGTTTACCGAGGTCTACTTTAGGCTGCTCCGTGAAATCCATAATAAATATTTATTTTTAGAATTAAAGGTAATATATTGTAAGAGAGTGATCTGTCTCGTAATAATAGAAAGTAAATACTTAAAAAATAAGAATCTTAGCGGAACGAAACCTCTCAGTCATTTTCTTCAATACTCAATTAGTCAGTCATCTACACTTACAGTTTCACGGTTAAAAACAAAAAGTTTTTGAAAAGTCTATACACCTAAATTTGTTCACCAACAAAAAGATTATATTAAGTAACTTTGCCAAATTATATACACCTTAATTAATTTGTCCAAATTATATCCGGCTCTCCACATTGCTAAAATCCACCGTTTTACACTATTCTACGTCATCCACCTCTCATATCAACAACAAAACAAACCGAGTAACTTTTCGTTGTTTAATTTTTTTTTTTTGTTTTAAAGCAATTCCCCTCAATCATATCCCCTCGTATTATATCCCTCATATCCCCTTTAGCCGCTAAAATACAAGCCGGTAGAGTTTAATAAACAATAGAAGTACTTTTCACCCAACTCGTGTTGGTCGATGCTCTGAAAACGATTCATGCTGGTAGATGCTCATTACTCGCACTACTACTAACATAAACTCCTTTATTTTTATTTTTTGTTGAGATAGATTTATCGCAAAATATATATCGTTCGGAGCTTTTGGATGCACATGATTAATCACTTCTTAGGATTTCGATACAACCATCTCGATCTTTGAAGTAAAGACACACTATTTTCCACAAAAATCAAACACTTTTGCTTCCCTCATTGCCACACATGATTATGAAAGTGTTCTTCATCTCTTACCCAAAAGATCCAAAACTAGAAAAGCTATTTTACTCTCCCTCAACAGCAGTGGCACCTGCCCAATTTGCAGCGCTACCCGAACGCGGGATGCTGCGGAGTCTAGTGAACAAATCCACTTAAAATATCGCACCGCAGATGTTTCCTTCCTCGTCTTCGCGTGCAATCGCTTGCACCTTGTTAAGAGGATGATCGAAGCTAATCAGTCCGTTCCTGTTCATGAATATGCACCCTACGAAAACATTCACAGAAATCACTCTCAGCACTTGCATTTTCGGCGTAATCCCCTGCTTCGTTTGGGAAATATATATATATTTTTTTTGTTCTTTGTTCTCACTCTGTTTCGCTTGTGTTCAATTCATTTCATAGCATTTGTGTGCTTTTCATACACCAAAAAGTCTACGTACCCTCACCGCTCCTCCAACCGCTGTTAATCTTACCGTCCAAAAGTTTCTTGGACGGTTCAGACCCTAACGGCCCGTTTGGATGGCGGATTTGTTTTGGGTGGATTTGTAATGAGGGGGATTTGAAGGTGGATATGTAATGAGGGGGATATGTTAAGGAGGATGGCCCACCTTTTAAGAAGGGTGGATTTGTAATGAGGTATTTGGATGAATTTTTGAGAAGGGAGATATAGAAGGTGGATATGATGAGATTAGATGTTGAATGACTAAATTGCCCCCACTTAAATTTTTTGAAAAATTCTTTTTGAAAACTAAAGAAAACAAGGCAAAATTCATTTACTTAATTATAATTAAAGTAAATACATATTTATCATTAATTATGGGATAAAATAAATTCAGTTTATTTTACAAATGTTTAAACCATATTATTGATAAGAAAAAATATTTTTTTCCGAAATTTTTTTTTTAAAATGTAATTGAAAAGTGAATTTTTTTTATAAAAGAAATTACAGTTCACATACACAGTGATGGGCTTATGGCTAAATACAATTCACTTATAGCCCATATACTCCATATGTGAGATATACACATTTTCTTGTTTCTATCGTTTCTCCCAAACGAAAAAACAACCATTCTAGAGGTACAGCTCCTCTTCAACGCCGATCGGAACAACGACGCAATCCCGTTCTTCTCCGATGCCGACGAGCTCTGTGAGGTACCACTTCTCCTCCTCCTCCTCTCTCTCTCTTCTCTCCCTTCGGTCTCTCTCTCTCTCTCATCTCTTGATGCCGGAAACAGATCTCCAAGTTGCCGTAAAAGATCAAGGTTGCTGGGTTTGACCTCCCCTTCCTCTCTCTCTCTCTCTCTCTCTCTCTCTCTCTCTCTCTCCTTCTTCTTCGTAAAATACTGTGTGGGGGTGACAGAGTATAAATGAAAGCCGGATTTGGAGGGGTAAAATCGTCTTAAATCCTCCCGGATTTGCCAACGACGGGGTCTCAGGTCCCGTTCACAAATCCGGGTTCCCCCGGATATGAAACCTCTACAGTAATCATCTCCGCCTTCCAAAAATCTCAACTAAACACCGGACTTGGTGGACTCCCGGAGTACAAATCAGGGGGATTTACATATCCCCCTGCATCTCCTCCATCCAAACAGGGCGTAAAAGAGTTTTTGAAAATCCGAACCATTGATTGCCGAGACAGACGGTGAGATTGAGCGTTGCGGTAGGGGGAGTGGTGCAACAGATCGGTTGGTAGACTTTCTGTTCATACACTTCCATTCGTGAAAAGGTAATTAATGCTAACTATAAATATATGTTTGGAAAACAGAACAAACCTGGAGGAAACGGTGTATAGCATTTTCCACGAACCTCAGCTATGATTCTCGGGTCATCAGAACAGACCAACTACCCGTTCCCGCGGTTGCCCATTGAAGTGTGACACCTCCGTCCCGATCCTACCATAATTGGCAACAACGTCGAAGACCAAAACTTCAAGCAATGCAATTTTACTAACATAGCCAATCATACTTGTTAGAATATTTTAGATTTGTGTATTTCAAGGATATTCTAGAATCGATATGTATCTCTAAGATATTCGCTAGAATCTTGTGTATCTCTAAGATATCTTCGAATCTATGTGTATCTCTAGGATATTCTCTAGAATCATCTATCTCTAAGATATTCTCTAAAATTTTGTGTATCTCTAGGATATTCTAGAATTTATGTGTATCTCTAGGATATTCTCTAGAATCATCTATTCTTGTTTCCTTCTTTAGATATCCCTCCTTGTATATAAAGAGATCTTATATTGATGTATTACTTAAACATTTCTATATACAACAATCTTTCTCTCCTTTGTCTCGTATTATGGTATTAGAGCTAGGTTCTCAAACCTAGATTTTCCTCTTTTCAAGCCACCTTGCCGAAATCCCCACGACCTCTCTTCTGATCAACATCTCTAAACCCCAAATCCTCTTCTTGACCATATAAACAAAACACTCATCCCACTTGATCTCTTTTGCATTAATTATGGAGAAAATTGAAGCTGCTCAACCTATTTCCATCACTCTCGATGGTTCCAACTATATTCTTTGGGCTCAAGCCATGACCAGCTTTCTGAAAGGAAAGAAATTATGGCGTATAATCACGAGTGATGTGATTAAGCCTGTCAAAGCACCAGAAGAAAATCAATCAAAATATGAAGAGCGTCTTGAGGATTGGGATAGCAAAAACCATCAAGTTGTTACATGGATCCGCAACACGTCCGTCACGTCCATTAGCCTGCAGTTTGGCCGATTTCAGAATCAGAATGCTCCGGCCAAGGCTATTTGGGACTTCTTGAAAGATTGCTACCAAACTACTGGTCTCTCTCATCAGTATCAACTCCAAAGTCAACTCCATCGAATGCGACAAGAGCCCGGGCAGTCTATCAATGGCTTCTTATCTCAGATCTACTTTGTTTGGGATCAAATCTCTCTCTCAGAACCTTCCTGGACAAATACTGCCGATGCTGCATTATTTGCCGACTATCGGGATCAACAACGTCTTATTCAGCTTCTTATGGCTCTTACCACTGACTTTGAGCCTGTGAGAGCTTCGCTTCTTCATCGTAGCCCGCTTCCTACCTTGGAACAAGCCATCTCTGTGCTTCTTTCTGAAGAAACTCGTCTTGGGACTCTCAAATCACAAAGTTTGGATTCTGTTCTTGCCATACACCACCTGCGCGATGTCCAACCATCCCAGTCCTCTGGCCCTCCATCCCAGTTTCCAGGCTCTTGCACTTACTGTCATAGTTTGAGCCATGAATTACTTCGATGTCCTGTTCGTACCTGTAAATATTGTCACAAGACTGGACCAGGGCATTATCAGAGTGATTGTTGGAAGAATCCCAACAAACAGTCACATGGATCAAACTCTCGCGGTGGCCAGTCACGCAACAACTACTCTCAAGGAAGCCAATCCAAATCCAATTATCAATACAAATCCAACATTGCTTCTCGCCCTGCTGCTGCTGCTACTGAGGATTCTGATTCTCCTGATTTCGCCTCTACTCCTCTGACTCCTCAATTCTCTATAATTGATGTAGAGACTATCATTCAACAGGTTCTTGCCAAATCTGGTACATCTCACTCTACTGCTCTCTTAGTCACCTCAGGTACCTCATCTTGGTTCTTCGATTCTGCATGTTGCAATCATATGACTTCTGACCCTACCATTTTTTCTTCCATATCCTCTACTTCTCATACGCCTGTTATTCACACTGCTGATGGTTCACACATGTCTGTTACTCATATTGGCCATGCCTCTACATCGCACATATCTCTTTCGGAAACATATCTCATACCTACTCTCACCTTAAATCTAATTTCTGTTGGACAGCTATGTGAACTTGGTCTAACCATCATTTTTTCCTCTTCTGGTTGCCAGGTGCAGGATCCTCAGACAGGACAGATCCTTGGGATTGGCCGTAAGAATGGACGCCTGTTTGAACTCATCAATCTTCGTCTCCCCTCACACTTAACCTCCCCAACTCGGCCAGCTGCCTCAACTTCATCTACCACCACGTCAAATCTTTGGCACTCTCGTCTACGACATGTGTCTTTTGGTCGTTTGCAGTCCTTAATTTCTAGTGGTAAATTAGGTCCTGTCCCTTCTCAAAATATTGATTGTATGTCATGTCAACTTGCAAAACAGTCGGCCTTGGCTTTCAATAAAAGTGATTCTATTTCAACTTCTCCATTTGACCTAGTTCATTCAGATATTTGGGGACCTTTTCCTAATACTACTATGGGAGGATCAAAATATTTTGTAATTTTTGTGGATGACTATTCTCGGTTTACATGGATATATCTTTTGAAAAAACGGTCTGAACTACCCCAAACTTATCACGACTTTGCAAAAATGGTTCAAACTCAATTTGGTCGTTCTATCAAAGTTTTTTGTACTGATAATGCTGTGGAGTATAAGGAGGCGTCTTTTTTGAATGTTCTTCGTCAGCATGGCACCATCACCCATCGTTCTTGTCTTGGGACCTCCCAACAAAATGGGCGTGCTGAACGTAAGCATAGACACATTCTTGACACTACTCGTGCACTCCTTATTTCTTCTTCATGTCCGGAGAAATTTTGGGGAGAAGTTGCTCTCACAGCTGTCTATACCATCAATCGAGTTCCTACCCTAGTCATTGGAAATCTCTCTCCTTATGAGAGGTTATATGGCACTTCACCCGATTATCACCATCTCCGAGTCTTTGGATGTGCTTGCTTTGTTCTCCTTCAAAAGCATGAACACACTAAGCTAGAACCTCGTTCTCGCCTCTGTTGCTTCTTAGGGTATGGTATAGAACATAAAGGGTATAGATGTTGGGATCTAGTTTCCAAACATCTTCGTATATCTCGACATGTCATCTTTTGGGAACATCAAATGTTTTCTAGTTTGTCAAAATTCTACCTACCATCTATCTCAACCACTCCCTATTTTACTGACTCCTCTTTCGACATCTTGTCTGATGAGTTTGATACAGGTACTCCAAATGATAGTTCTTCTCCAGCTTCTCCCGAGGCATCTGTTCTGATTGATGATCATGCCCCTGGAATCGAAGAACCTACTGAGTCTCCTCCACCCTCTCTCTCTTCTTCTGCTGAAACAACTACTTGCTCTCCAGATACCAGTTATTCTTCTGAACCACCACCACTTCCGTCAAAAAGGGTAACTTAATTGTCTGCTGATCTTCGTGACTATCATTGCTATTCTATAGTGTTTTCACTACATGAACCTCACTCTTATCGTGAGGCCAGTACTAATCCTCTTTGGCAGAAAGCAATGGACGAGGAACTACAGGCCTTGGATCGTACTCATACATGGGATTTGGTTAACCTTCCCCCAGGGAAATCTGTCGTTGACTGCAAATGGGTTTACAAAATTAAAACCCACTCTGACGGCTCCATTGAACGATACAAAGCCCGTCTTGTTGCAAAAGGCTTTACCCAGGAATATGGCATTGATTATGAGGAGACTTTCGCTCCCGTTGCCCGTCTAACCTCTGTTCGGAGTTTACTTGCTGTTGCTACAGTTCGTAAATGGGACCTTCATCAGATGGATGTAAAAAATGCATTTCTTAATGGCGATCTTATTGAGGAAGTCTATATGAAGCCACCTCCTGGTTATGCTCACTCTCCGCACCCAGTCTGTCGCCTTCACCGAGCCTTATATGGTCTTAAGCAAGCTCCCCGAGCTTGGTTCTCCAAATTCAGTACCACCATTGGCGATTTTGGTTTCACTTCTAGTCCTCATGATTCTGCACTTTTTATTCGCAAAACTGAGCATGGCACCATTATTCTTCTTCTTTATGTGGACGACATGATTATCACTGGAGATGATGTCGCTGGTATTTCTAGCTTCAAACAGTATCTTTGCCGTAGTTTTGAGATGAAAGACCTTGGCTCGCCTAGCTATTTTCTTGGGATTGAAATTTTAAAAGATTCCAATGGATGCTATCTCTCTCAAGCAAAATATGCTTCTGATCTATTAGCACGGGCAGGTCTTACTGACAGTAAGACTGTATCCACTCCTCTCGAGCCAAACACTCGTCTTACTCCTTTAGATGGCACACTATTGACTCATGCTACACTCTATCGGCAACTTGTTGGGAGCCTTGTCTATCTTACTATTACTCACCCAGACATAGCCTACGTCGTCCATCTTGTCAGCCATATCTTATCTGCTCCTCGATCCATCCATTATGCAGCTGTTCTTCGCATTTTGCGCTATATTAAGAGCACTTTGTTTCATGGCCTTTTTTATTCCGCTCGCACCTCTCTTACTCTCCATGCCTATTCTGATGCTGATTGGGCTGGAGACACTACTGATCGTCGTTCTACTACAGGTTACTGCTTCTTTCTCGGTGATTCGCTTATCTCTTGGAGAAGTAAGAAGCATACTATTACTGCACGATCCAGCACCGAGGCTGAGTACCATGCTCTTGCCGACACTGCTCAAGAACTGTTGTGGCTTCGATGGTTATTGGAAGACATGGGTGTCAACCACTCTACTGCCACGATACTTTGTTGTGACAATCATAACGCTATTCAGATTGCACATAATGATGTCTTTCATGATCGCACAAAACATATTGAGATTGACTGTCATTTTGTGCGCCAACATGTCACACGTGGTACTATTCGACTCCTCCCAGTCTCATCCCTTGAGCAAACAGCTGATATCTTCACCAAGGCGCACCTATCAGGACGATTTCAGGACTTGGTTACCAAACTCAAGTTGGTATCTGCTCTCCCACCTTGAGTTTGAGGGGGGCTGTTAGAATATTCTAGATTTGTGTATTTCTAGGATATTCTAGAATCGATATGTATCTCTAAGATATTCTCTAGAATCTTGTGTATCTCTAGGATATTCTAGAATCTATGTGTATCTCTAGGATATTCTCTAGAATCATCTATCTCTAAGATATTCTCTAGAATCTTGTGTATCTCTAGGATATTCTAGAATCTATGTGTATCTCTAGGATATTCTCTAGAATCATCTATTCTTGTGTCCTTCTTTAGATATCCCTCCTTGTATATAAAGGGATCTTGTATTGATGTATTACTTAGACAATTCTATACACAACAATCTTTCTCTCCTTTGTCTCGTATTAATACTCACTATATATATCTTGTTGGTAAATAAAAAGGCCAACTTTAAGTGCAAATTAGGTACTTGGGAGTAGTGTGTGAACTCACCCTGGCTAGAAGAAGGGTAAAGGCTTTAGAATCGAACGAAACGAAGGCGAATCTGCCTTGGAGGTCTCTTATCACTTGATCGGGAGGGTAGGGCGTCCGATCTCTTAGGACTTTGTAAGCTTCGACTACTACCATCGCTTATGTCGCCTGTCTTGAGAGGCCGTAGTGTCATTTCAACTCGTACATGTTCTCCAAGAGTCCAACAAAGATACAGGACACATTGTCCACCACGACGATAGATCTAATACAAACAAGGAAGATAACTTCATTATATTTAAGGTTATGCCATTAGAACATACATATATGTATATCAATTTCCAACTACCTTACTGGGACTTGTTTGTTTCCAATGAGTTAGCAGACTATGCATGAAGTTTCTGCATAAATTTAGTTAGTTTGTAGTATATTTTTACTCATTCAAGCAGAAGTTCTCCACTTTTGCCAGAAAGGACGATTTTATTTGCTTTCAAAATGGCAAGAGCTCTGTTGATTTACAGGTGCCGTACCAATTCCTAAATTGTTGGGTTGTTTTTGTTTTTGTTTTTTTTGATCTTCAACAAGGGTGGGAGGGGGCAAACAGCGTAGCAACCCCCCTTGGGCGTGACCATAGGGGCTCCCTATCCACTATGGAATGTCCGGTTCGAGCCATAGTTGCTGCCCGTGAGAACATGCCGTCACCAGCTATAGATTCCAGCCGATGGCTCACACCTACCCCCTTCTCCCATTGGTTGACCCTAAACCGAGGCATTCCACGTCATCGTCTTCTTCCTCCTCTGATCTTGCATCTCCTTTCTTCTGAAACGTCTCCTTTGAAATAGGGGCCTTAAGGCTAGCCACCAAGGTTTCCATGATGTCGTTAGGACTAACACAAGTATAATCCTCTATAACATGAACATCATAAATCAACCCTTGCACCTCCAGTTGAATCCATTTATCAATCTTATTGGGTTCCTCTGTGGCAATAAGAACCTTCCCTTTTGCAAAAGATAAATCCCTCAATGTTTCATTATCAAGCTCAACGAAATTACCCCAAAGCTCACCAATCTGTTGAAATGTTGGTGCACTCCAAGCATTAAGCGGAATACCAGAACAGCTAAGCCACACAAATCTTCAAAGCTAGCCGGTTCACCTCTCCATGATTTGACCTCTGTAAACCACACTTTCATCCACGGACCTTTGATAAGATCATCCCTAACTTCCTTACTCTGAAAGGTTATCAGGATCGACCTTCCACCCATGGCTCAGAACTGAGCCACCACCTTATCCGTTTCCATCCTGAAACTGACTTTTAAGGTCATCAAGAATTCTAACCTATTCATAATCGCTACTCGCTACTGCACTCCTATCCAACCACCCGTTCCCAACAGAAAGAATTTTAAGAATTGTGTTCTGCTCCTTCAACTCCCTTGACTTGGAGGATTCACCTCCCACCACTTGAGCAAAAGACTTCCCAAATTTTCTACCCCTCCACATCACAATCGGACTACCCTTCTCATAGCTTTTCCCTTCCCCTGGTTTAGGGTTACGAACATCCCCCTGGTTGAGCACCTGTTTTCAGCAACATGGAATCTAGGTATTTTTTGTTTCAACCTTACCTCATCTTGGCCAAAACAAGCCTCCTTAACAAACAATCTCATATTATCCACCTAGACTCCATTCATTCTTGATACTGCCATTCCCGCAGAGACTTGACAATCATATTTCACAAACCCAAATTTATTCCCCGTGCATTTACTTCTTTTCCTGGGAATAAGTGCATTCTTGACCACTCCAAACATGTTAAATGTTTTCAATAGCCACTGTTGATCCTTGCTCTCTGGAATGTTGTCTACAAACAGCGTGAAAGTCTCCTTACCAGACTTGTCACTCCTTTGCACCCTGTGGTTCTTGAGCGCCGGAATCCATCCACCATCTTCTTTTCCACCAAAGACACCGCCTTCTCTTTCTCACTCTCTATTTCTCTCTATAAACATTTTTAACCGAAGAGTTCATTCCTCTTTTTGGTTGTTGTATTTGTTTGATACACCTTGGGGTGTTTGTGAGATCTTGTATTTCTTTGTAAACCCATTTGTAAGAACCTTTGTTGATAGTGGAATCGAACTCCAGTCCCGTGGATGTACCTCGACTATGGGAGAACCACATAAAATTTCTTGTGTTCGTTTGGAGTGGTTTGCGCATTTTAACTGTTATTTGCTGCAGTTTTTATTATTCCCTTCATAATTTACTTGTGGAAATTCCGCATATTTTTCCCAACAACAAACTCATATAATAGCCTACAAATTAGATTTGAGCGCACCCCCACTTTCACTCACAGTAATAAGGTTTATTTCACTACATCCCCCTTAAACCTTATTACTCGTCAACATCTGGTCACTCGTCTTTGCCCATGATAACCTCAACCATGAGTACCGTTGCATCACATGTCTCTGCCATATTCACTTGCCCGTCTACCTCATCTTTTTCCATACAGTAGTAGACATAGTGACCGTACTTGAGACAATTAAAGCACTGAACGTCCACAGTCGACCGTAGTTATTACAATTATAGCATTTTAATTACCTGGCTCCTATCAAAGCCCCGCCCTGGTCGTCTGCGTATTAAAAGAGTAGTCGGGAGTCACTCTTGAGTCAATTGTGAGGAGTCTCAAGTGCGTAGTAAAGTCGATTGTAATCACGCAATGTTATTAAAGTGTTTGATTCCTTCTCAGATGTGGGGCTCTGGGCGTTGGGTTGGGTTGTGGTAATGTGGATTTTTTTTATCTTTCTGATTTCAGTTTGTTGTTTTGTGTCCTTTGTTATCTGATTATAATTTCGCAGAGCCCATTGTGTATTAATTTTATTTTGAAAGGCAAAGAAAATTTCATTAATTAATCTTTGAAAGGAGATACAAAGACTAATAGAACAAGGAGAACGACATTGTATTCCTATCAACTAAGAATAATTCTTTACCCAATCCGATACCCAATCCCTCTAATTGAAAAGAATCCAATCGAAGACACACCTACTACAGGAAAAAGTGGTTTTGGCAACGCTTTTTTTAGCGGCGTTTTAATAAAACGCCGGCATAGGTGACTTTTCTCGGCGTTTTTGGAAAAACGTCTCCAAAAAGGCGATTTTTACTCATGAATCAATCCCAACGTTTTTCAAAAAATGCCACCAAAAATCTTTGCCGATGTTTTTTAAACGCCAGAAACCTAAGCCGACATTGGCGTCCCCGGCATTTGCAAAAACGCCACTAAAACTTTTCCCTGCATTTTTTGGGTCTTTCCCGGCATAGGCAATTTTTTTTTTGTAGTGATAAGTGCCGCCCATTGTGTATTAATTGGATTTTTGCTTATTGCATTCCTCGAAGTGCTGACGGCATCTCAATGAAGTGTGAACCTACTTACTTTATCAATTATGCACAATTAGTGTGGAGTTAAAAATTCTTTGAAGTAACTTCAAACAAACTTGCCAAGAATTACTATAATATATGTACGTACAACGATGGCTACAAAAAAAAAAAAAAAACAAAAACAAACCCATTAAATGCTTGCATCGGTCTACTTAGGGATTTTACATTTTTAGGGTGACTTGCTAATGCTTATGCTTTATGAAAAAATGGAAAAAGAAAAAAAAGAAGAAGAGAGAAATGGATGTTAGCAATTTTCTGTTGGTGGGCCTATATGTATCATAAAATTAAATATTGTATGTTATCGAATATGGCTTGAGTGATGTCAGTATTACCCATTAAGTTATGATCGTTCAATTAATGTGACCTGGGTAATGGACACGTCTCTATTAGCACATATTTGGGTCAAGTTGTGTGCTTTAAGTAGTGCAGACTAACAATATATGTAGAAACCAATTAAATGGCCCAATATGGTTCCATTTATTATGATAGGTTATGATGGAACCGGGGCTTATATATATGTGGTCAAGGTCCCCACTCCAAACCCTAGCTTCTTTTCTCATACCATCCCATCGTGTGTGAGATTAAGGTCAAGATCAAGAGAAGAGTTTTGGAGGCGGAAGACAAATAACCACACCCAAAGATTTTCATCCTCCATGGCGACAGGTACGCATTCGGTATTATTTTCTTCAATGGTTTGACATGAGATCTTAGGTTTAGGGTTTCTTACAAAATCCTACAATGGAGATGTTTACTACGAGGGATTAATAAAACATTTAGGGCTTTGGGGCAACTCTTGCCGACCAAATATGAGCATCAGATGGACTAATCCAAAGGAGTAGTCCGACAATCGATCTCGGGACAATTGTGAGGAGTCTCAATTGTGTAGTAAGGAAGTAGATTATAGTCACAAGATGTTATCGTTAAAGTTTGATTCCTTCCCGGAGGTGGAGGTCTCGGCGTTGGGATGGGTTCTGGTAGTGTGGAGTTTTTGTTAATTTTTTTGATTTTATTTTGTTGTTTTATATATTACCTTTGTTATCTAATTAGAATTTGATAGAGCCTACTGTGCAATTAAATCTGAGCCTGTTGCATTCGTTGAAGTGTCGCAACAACTGAAGGTAAAGTGTGAACCCACTTGCTTTATTAATTACAGTAAGTAGTAATTAAGGACAATCAATGAGCAGAATTAAAAATTCGTAGGAGTAACTTGAAAGAAATTTGCCGAGGATTAAGATAATAAATAAATGTACGACGGTGACTACCAAATGTAATATAAAACGAAATGCGCGCATCTGTCTATTTAGAGATTTTACATTTTTAGGGTGACCTCCTAAAGTTTACGCTTTATGGAAAGAAAATGAAAATAAAGAGAAAGGGAGATGGTAACTATAGGAAAAAAAAAAAAAAAAAAACAAACATTTAGGGCTTTGGGGAAATTTCTGTCAACCAATTAGGAGAATCACATGGATTTTATATCTAAAAATGAGTAGTCGAAAATAAGTCTTCAGTCATATGTGAGGAGATTCAATTGTGTAGTGATCAAGGTCGATTGTAATCAGAAAATGTTTTATTAATTCAAACCGATTGATTCCTTCCCAGAGGTTGAGCTCTAGGCATTGGGCAGGGCTTTGGTCGTGTGGAGTTTTCGTAAATATATTTTTCTGAATTCAACTTATGTTGTTTTGTGTTACTAGTGCTTGTCCGTGCCTACGACACTACGCACTCTAGCTGGAATTGTTCGGGCCTACGGCACTTGCTAGCTAGTGGCTAGCTCAAACACTAAATCGATTTATTAGTGTGTAGTATGTGATCATTTTCTTAATGGTATGAAAGAGAATTACCTGTGCTTACTGCACTCCCCTAACTAAACTTTTAAGCTAGCTACAAAGAACATTTCAAACACCAAAAACTGCCAACGTTTATCCCAATAGAGCATTGCCTTTGCTTTCGTACACCAAAACTCCAAAAAAAAACAATAGAGACAAAAAATCCAAAAAAATCCCAATCCCAATAAATTCCAAAAATTTCCAAATACCTTTGCTTTCACAGAGTTTTCTTGGCCCACCGTCCATGCAGCTCACATGCTTTCTTCCAAATGGATATGGTTTCTTTGTTAGATCCCTTTTGCTGACACCGAAAGTCCAAAACAAAAAATAGAGACCAAAAATCCCAATAAACTCCAAAAAATTCCAAATACATTTGCTTTCACGAAGCTTTCTTGGCCCAGCTTCCACCGTCGACGAAACGCAACAGATTTTAAAGATTTTGCAGGGTAAGGAACATTCCACGCAGCTTTGTTGGCCCAGATTTGAAAGATTTCGCCAGAAATTTGAAAGAGTGGTGTCGATCGAGATCGAGAGAGAGAGAGAGTTGCTGGCCCAAATTTGAAAGATTTCACCGGAGATTCGAAAGAGAGGTGTCGAGAGAGAGAGACCCAAACACCAACGAAGCAGGAGTTTTTTTTATGCTTCCGACAGAATATGATTTGGGTAAAAAGAACCGATAGTATTTTTGTAATATATTTGTAAGAGTATTGGTATTTTCTTAAGAGAGTTAAAGAGCACGCATCAGCTCTTGGATCAAATGAATCTTAGCCCTCCTTTAAACTTGTATTTTTGTGGTTCCCACACTCTTGTGTTTCATTAGGTAGGTGTTCATATCTATTTGAACACATAATTATGTATGACTCTATATGTTAAAACTAGTAAAAAAAGAAACTATAAAATAATATTTTTTTTACCAAACAACACCACTATTATATTATAATAATAATTAAGATCACTATGTTTATGTTATATAATTTTTACAATAATGAGCTTACAATATGAACCGTTTGATTTTATTAAGATGGTTAAATAATCAAATTGGATGCGTTTGATGAATGTGATGAAACAATAAAATAATTTAAAACTAATTTAATTAACCAATAAAGTTAGCCTGTTCATATGATCAATTTTTTAGTCCAATTTGATCAACATAAATATGATGGATATGGTTCGTCGGATTAGGAAAAAAAAACAAAAAAAGAGGTTAGAAGAAATCCATGTCCCTGCACGGTACTCGAGCGCACCCTTCTCCCTCGGAAGGAGGACTGGTAGTGGTTTACCTGTGCAGTTCATCAGATTAGTATTTGCCCGTGCCTATGGCACTTGTTAGTTAGTGGTAAAAACGCTAAATCGATTCACGAAAGAGAATTACCTATGCTTACGGCATTCTCCCAACTTATAGGGTGGAGGTAGATCTAGGCTTTGAATCAACAACAATCCGTAGTGGGTGAACGTGAGTGGGCTTCGATCAGGAGGCGGCAACAGGTATGGAGGGTGAAGTGATAACCTGGGTTTGGGGGGTTCGCCTCTCATCTCTCGCCTAGATAACTTGGGTTTGAAATTTTTTTTTTTTATCCGACCTGAGTTTGAAATTTGAAAATGGGTTTGAGTAAGACTGATGGCGTTTGTGTAATAAAGTATGTGCACTTTGTTAAGCGTAGGATTGAAGTGATCTCAACCATTGATTTGAAATTAATCTGGGCTATCCGAAGAGACTTTTATATATTAAAAATATAATTAAAAGAATAAGTGTTATAATTTTCAATCCATTTGAATCGATGCGAATATCTTAATTAACTGATTATTTTACCATATAAAGGGTCGTAATAAATTTTTGACTCTAAAACTTTCCTGTTACAGCCCTAAGGTAATTGTAGAATCAAATATAGTTAAAAGATTTAGATAAAATGAAAGTCTTATAATCAAAAATTAATAATGACGCTTTAGGATAAAATGATCAGGAAAATAAGATTTTCGCACCGGTTCAAAAGGATTGAAAATTGGAACAGTTAATCTTTAGAATAAAATAATCAGGAAAATAAGATCTTCGCACCTGTTCAAACGGATTGAAAATTGAAACACTTAATCTTTTAACTATTTTTTTTAATACTATAATCTCGTCAGTTTTGTATCGAAACGGCGCCGTAACATTCTGAGGAGAGTTATATATATATATTAAAAATATAGTTAAAAGATTAAGTGTTCTAATTTTCAATCCGTTTGAACCGGTGCGAATATCTTATTTTCCTCATCATTTTATCCTAAAGAGTCATAATTATTTTTTTGACTCTAAAGATTTCCTGTTAGAACCCTAAGATAACTGTAGAACCAAACAAAGTAAAAAGATTTAGATACTAAAACAAAAGCCTTATAATCAAAAATTAATTATGACCCTTTAGGATAAAATGATCAGGAAAATAAGATCTTTGCACTGAATCAAACGGATTGAAAATTGAAACACTTAATTTTTTAACTATTTTTTTACTCCTATATAAAAGTCTTCACAAAATAGTTAAAAGATTAATTGTTTCAATTTTCAATCCGTTTGAACTGGTGTGAAAATCTTAGTTAACTGATTATTTGACCCGCAAGGGTCGTAGTTAATTTTTGATTCTAAAGCCTTTCTGTTAAAGTCCTAAAATAACTGTAGAACCAAATATAGTTATACGATTAAGATAAAATAAAAGCCTTATAATCAGAAATTAATTACGACGCTTTAGGATGAAATGATCAGGAAAATAAGATTTTGCACCGGTTCAAATGGATTGAAAATTAGAACACTTAATCTTTTAACTATTTTTTTAATATATAAAACTCTTTGGGATCCGGGCATTGAATGCACACTATTTCCGAAACATGCCATAAAAAATTTGGCCAAACAATGGAAGTTATTTACAAAGATACCATTGGTTTGAATGTGAAGGGTGGAGAAATCTAGACCGTTGGATTTGTTTGCATGAATAGATAAAATTTGTGTCGGAGAGAAATCTGAACCGTTGAAAAAGAATATTCCTAACTTGTGTTTTATTAGTCAGATTTGTTAGGAAAAAATTCAAAAAAAACCCTGAACTTTCATTGAATTTGCAAAAAAAATACTTGAACTTTAACTAATGACAAGAAGACACTTGAACTTTTCATTCCGTTAATAATTACACACCCGTCATCCAATTCCATCAGACAGGTAACGGACTAAGCTAACGGAAGGCGTCAACATTCCTTTTTTTAATTTTAATTTCAAAAATTACTTTTAACTCTTTTTTTAGTTTTAAATAAATGCAATAAAAATCTTTTTGTTTTTACTATTTATCAAAAATTACTTTAACCTCATTAAACTATTTAAAAAAAATAAGTTAGACCCCACACCACCAATCAACCCACAAACAGTAGTCAAAGCCATAGCTCCAATTTCAGAAATTTGAAATTACTTTTAACCTCTTTTTTTTTTTTTACTTTCAAAAATTACTTTTAACTCTTTCTTTTGTTAGTACTAAATAATTATGCATTAAGGTTCTTTTTTTCTTACTACTCCCTCCCTCCGGATTTAATAGTCCTTTTTTGGAGTTCGTGTCATTTTTCAATTGATTATATCTTCCAATTTATAATGTTTTATGTGATTTCAAAAATATTGTATTATAGACCTAATCGAGATCTATCAAACAAAACTCATAGTCGATATGAAATTCATTACGGATTCAAAGATATAATCCGTTTTTAAGCTGATTAGAATAGAACTAAGGACAATTAAATCCGGACGGAGTGAGTATTTTTCACCCTCATTTTTTAACTATTTACAATAACCCATTTTCACAGAGAGAGAGAGAGAGAGAGAGAGAGAGAGAGAGAGAGAGAGAGAGAGAGAGAGAGAGAGAGAGAGAGTAGTATAATTTGAAAGAAACGGGGTTAAAGTTATTTATGTAAATAATAAAAATCAATTTATGATAAATAATAAAACAAAAAAGAACTATATTGCATATTTATTTATTACTAAAAAATGAGTCAAATCTAATTTTTTGAACTAAAAAGTGAAAAAAAAAATAAATGAAGGTTAAAAAATGAGGATAAAAGTAATTTTGAATTTATGAAATTGGAGCTAGAGCTTTGACGCTTTGTTGTGGGGTTGATTGGTGGTGTGGGGTCGATTTTTCTGTTAAAGTTCTTTTTGTAAATAGTAAAAAATAGAGTAAATTTATTTTTTGATGAAGAGTAAGTAATAAAAAAAGCTTTATTGTATATTTATTTGATACTAAAAAAGAGTTAAAAACAATTTTTGGAAATAAAAAGTATAAAAAGGAAGGTTAACTCCTTCCATTAGCTGCATCCGTTACCTGTCTAACGGAATTGGACGGTGGGTGTGTAAATGTTAATGGAATGATAAGTTTTGGTGTCTTTTTGTCATTAGTTAAAGTCAAGGTGTGTTTTTGCAAATTCTCAAAAAGTTCAAGTACATTTTTAGAATTTTCCCTAATTGTTATTTGATTAGAATTTCATGCAGCCTATCATGCAGCCTATTGAAATTCCGTGAAGAGTGTCAGCATCTAAATGTGAAGTGTGAACCCACTTGCTTATTAATTAGGGACAATTAGGCCCCATTTTCACTAAAAATTTTGCACTAAAATTTATTGGATTTTGTGAAGTTGTTCATACTAAATTAAAATTTTTTGTCAGAACTTAATTTGTTTCTACTTAACTAAAACATCCAATACGTTTTCTTCTACCAACCCCAACACATTTTCCACAACTGGTAATTTAGTGAAAAATACTTGACGTTTATGGACAACATGAAATAGTCCATAACTTAATGAATAGTGAAAACGCGTGCACAGTTAATAATTCTTTGAAGTAACTTGAAAGAAACTTGCCAAGGGTTAAGATTATATGTATGTAGGTCAATGACTACCAAAAACAAAACAAAATGAAATGCCTGCATTTGTCGATTTAGGGATTTTACTTGTTTAGGGTGAGTTGATATGAGTAGTAGACAATAAGACTTCAGTCTTATGTGAGGAGTTTTGATTGTGTAGTGAGGTCAATAGTAATCGCACGATATTATTTATATAGGGTTTGATTCTTCAAAGAGAGCTCTAGGCGTTGGGCAGGGTTCTAGTAGAGTAGTAGTGTGGAATTTTCATAAATTTTTCTGAATTCAACTTTTATTGTTAATTTTGTGTTGGTATTTGTTAGTATCTAGTTAGAATTTTCATGGAGCCTATCATGGGTAGTTAGATCTGAGCCTTATTCCAATTCCTTAAAAGAATGGCAACATCTAAATGTGAAGTGTCAACCCAAACTTGCTTATTAATTAGGGACAATTAGGCCTCAGTTTCCATTAAAATTTTTGCAATACAACTTAATTGTTGGCTTTTGTGAAATTGTTCATATTAAACTAATACCTTTTTGTCAAAAGTTAAGTTGTTTCCAATAAACTAAAACATCCAACAAGTTTTCTGCTACTAACTCAACATAATTTCTACAATTTATAATTTAGTGGAAACAACTCGATGTTTATAGACTACTTCATATAGTCCATAACTTAACGCTGAGCGAAACCACCCCCTTCGTGCACAATTAAAAATTCTTTGAAGTAACTTGAAAGAAATTACTTGCCAAAGTGCGAAGATTATGTATGTACGTCAATACTACAATAAACAAAAGAAAATGAAATGCCTGCATTTGTCAATTTAGGGATTTTAATATTTCAGGGTGACTTGATAAAGTTTATGCTTTATAAAAAATGAAAAAGAAAGGGAAAGGGAGATGTTAACCATGGGGAATTAATTAATTAACAAACAGTTAGGGCTTGGGGGCCATTTCCGTGCAACCAAGGTTGAGCATCAGATGGGAGTAGGCGAGAATCGGTCTTGAGTTAGTTGTGGGGAGTCTCAAGCATTGTGTCGCGAGATCGGTTGTAATCACACGATGTTATTCATATAGTGTTTGATTGTTCAGGAGGTGGAGCTCTCGCCGTTGGATTGTGGTAGTATGGAGCTTTTGATAAGTTTTTTGATTTCATTTTGTTGTTTTGTGTCCTTTGTTATCTGATGATTAGAAGTTTATAGAGCCTATTGTTCAATTAAATCGCATTCTTTGAAGTGTGGCAACATTTGAATGTGAAGTGCGCACAGACTTGCATTATTAATTAGGGACAATTAGTGTAGAGGTTTTTTTTTTTTTTTGAACTAACTCCAAAGAAACTTGCCAAGGATTAAGGTAATATATGTACAACGGTGGCTACCAAAAATAAAATAAAATCAAATGCCGGCATCTATCTATTTTTAGTGATTTTACTTTTTTAGTGTGACTTGATAAAATTATGGTTTATGAAAAAATGAAAAACGAAAGAGAAAGGGAGATGTTAACTAACGGGGAGTTGAATATACATTTAGGGCTTTTGGACAATTTTTGTGTAAAATACAGATAGGGTTTAACAAAAAAAATAAAATAAAAAATACGCAAGCGCTAGTAATTCCATAGGATAGGGTTTGATGAGCAGATGGCAATTTCGAATTTTTGAAAAAGGAAATGGGTCGTTTGGTCTGTTTATTCCTAAAATGGATAATGAAAAGCCTTCTCCATGACTGATTTTCACATTGTGTCTCTAGAAGGTAGTATATGTTAGATTTATTCCAATTTTGTGGACTATCATATTTCATTTATGTTAAAAGATCCGGGATTAGTTCGACTATCAAATATATCGGAGTATTTGTTTAGACCCATTTGGTTAGTGATCACCATTTTGTAATGGGTCATTTTGGTGCACCTAATTTATTAGTATGCATTTTGTTAAGTGTAGGTCTGGTGCTATATGGTTAATTTGGACCCATAATGGGCTGGGCCATTTTATAAGCACGAGAGGAGATCCTACTCTCATCCTCATATATATATGTGTGGCTGGCCCATTAAGTTACACACGGCTAAAGAGGAAAAGAGGAAAAGGGAGCAGCTACTCCTCTCTAGAAATGTCTGGTCCTTATGTGAAGGTTTCATCATCTCCAGTCAACTAAAGAGCAAATTCCCTTCATCACTCAAGCTTCCATGGCATCTTCATCTTCAGGTATATATCGAGTAAGATTTGTTTTTACATGCCATGAATTGAAGCAAGAAATTAGGGCTTGTTATTGTGGAATTTTCTAACAGTATATTCATAATGGATTATGGGAAAATCCATTCTGAGAATGAAGCTCCCGAACAGAAATTATGTCAGAATGGATAATCACAATGCATAATCTACCTCCTAAAATCTCCAAGATCAACCTATATATATAGGGTGTGTTTGGATCCCTCATTTTCCCATTTTTCATTTCTCATTTTTCCATTTTGGTTGTTTGGCCGGCTGTCTCCAAAACCCATTCTTTGAAAACCCATTTTCTAATTTTGAAGATAGAGAGCAAAAGGCAAAAAGAGCTCCGGAGGAGCTTTTCCCATTCCCATTTTCTGACATAGCCACGTGAAAAGACATCCCTATCCTCAATATTTTGGGATAATTCCACAAAACCCTAATTAGTCTCAGAACAGCAATCGCAGTCGCCATCCGACCAAGGAATAGTCCGCAGACTCCGTAGGGTTGTTGAAACACTGGTTTTGTTCAAATCTGCCGAGAACGAAGCTGCTCAAAAATCAGTTTTGAGCGTTGGGTTTTGTGCGCATCAAGGAGACGATCTCAGTGTTGCAAATGCCGTCGTGTTCTGTTGTCAAAGGAAGTCGCACGCATGGTTTGAAGTTTCCGCATGAGAACGTGGTGCAGCGGAAGGAAGAAAGATTGAAGAAGAATAGTGACAGAAAACAAAAAAAAAAAAAAATCCTCTGTTTTGTTTCTTTACATTTAAAGAAGATATTGCAAAGTCTAGTCAGCATTCCATTAACCTGGGGCAATATAGTAAAAAATTAACTCATAATTCATTTTCATCCTTCTCTTCCAAACACTACTTCTATTGCAAAATATATTCTGCACATATCATTCAAACACCTTACTAGATTTAAAATACATTCTGACCATTAATCCAAAAAATCAAAAAATTAAAAAGTTGAAAATGAAAAGTCAAAAAATAAGCTCTCAAACACCCCATGGTCAAGCTTCACGATAATCGAGTAAGGTCAACCCTAGAGAGGAGTTTGTAGTGAGAGAGAGTGTTTTTTTTTTTCCTTTTTAAATTGTTTATCGTCTTAGTGCGCTGATAATAATAATAAGACTTTTCTAATTACAGTATTTGACAACTTAAATTTTTGTTCTTTTGCTTAGAAATTTTGATCAATATAAATACATGTGCATACGTATAGAGAGCTGCTAATGGTACAGAAAAACCTGTACAGCAGTCAGGTACAGATGGCTTTTGCGTCCGTCTCGGGTCCCGCAAAGATGATCGGAGCCGCTCATTTTGTTCAAAACATATTGTTTATGGCCCCTATAAAAAATCATCTCAATCCAATATCGGTAAAGGTGTTTACGAATCATCCAACTTTGCTTCAGAATTTAGGCTAAACCTTTCTTTTAAACCTTTTTTTTACCTTTTCTTTACTTTAATTTATTTAATGAAAATACGAAAGTACCCCCCATTTGGAAACAATGACATTACCAGAATTTCAAGATTCCAATTATATCAAAATGTCAACCCCCACTTTTAGTGTAAAATAAAAAACTGCACATTTTTCTCAAGAGAAAATGACTCAAAACATAACATTACTCTTCAAATAAAACCTTGCAACTTTGTAGTCACTCTTAGAAAAATTTAAGGATCAATTATTGCCATTTTTAATCTTGAAAATTGATATTTTTTCAAAAAGTCATTCTTTCATACTTAGACAGATTTTAAGGGGCCGACAGGATTTTCGGGTACTTGGAAGCACTTGGGCCATGCATGGCATTGAAATGCGCCTTATTTGCACGCTTTATCTGAAATACACAAAAACCTACTTTACGTGTAATATCACTATAAAAGCTAAGTAAACGTAAGATAAAACAACATAAAACGGAACTAGTCGCACCAAATATCTACAATATTGGGTGCTCATCACTATTGTGGTGGGAACCAGCATGCGCTAGCCATACACACGCGCGTGCCACTAATTGGCTGCCTGTGCAGGTCTTGTGTGGGGATTGGTGTCTCATTCTTTTATGTCTTTCCTTCCATATACAACATTACAAGCTTGTTAAAAACTAGTTTACTGCTTTCCTTTGGTAAAAATTGCTAGTTGTATTTCAATACTCATATCTACTGCAATGGAATACCCCTGGGGTCTTTTTGATTGTGTCTCAAAACCCAAAAGCATGCAAAACCAAGCACTGGTCAAAAAGGTCAAACTTGCATGCTGTAGTGGTTTACCCGCGCACGCAGGTCCTCTCCTGACCAGTGGCTAGCCTTTGCATGGGTAACTAAGACTTCGCCTCTGTTTTTATCCGCACACTAATTATGAGGTGTTTCTTTCATTTTGTGGCTTTGTAGCCCATTCAAATTGTCACTAACTGTGTATAAAGTGTCATGTAAAATTGTTTGGTTTGTCTTAGATGTGTACTGATCATTTTCAGAGCCTAGAGGGTTGGAAATAAGAACTGTGGGTTTGAACTTACTAGCGTACGCGTGTTCTAGTGTGGCGCACACAGGTCTAATCAGCATGCAGTGACTTGATCAGTGCATGTTGGTTTCCTTCAGCACACGTCACCCCAAAGCAAGGCCTTCCAGTCTGTTTAAAACTCTCCCAGGAGTCTAATTTCATCCTATATTAATTGTTTCAATAAGCAAGCATGCTATCTACCACATCCTGCGAACATGTTACAGTTTTAAATCCCCTTAAACTATTCTACTGCCCTAATTGGCTAAAAATTGATTAATGAAGAGAGAATCGCAAACGTTTTACAAATGCCTGAGTAAAGACCGATCTCCGGATTGGGTGAGAGGGGTGCCTTAAAACCCTTCTCCTTTTATAATCTGGCTCCCGAACCTCAGATATCAAGGTGGTGACGAACTAGTCTACAAACCTTTTCCAATAAAAAACAACATAGCAAGCATTTCAAGTTCGGTTCCTTGGGTGGCATACCTTTAAAACCCAAGTGGCAACTCTGAATTGAGCGTTTCGCCACGCTTTTCCAAAAGGGCGCACCCGACAAACACTGAATTTTTAAGGGCGTTTACCCACAACATAAAAAGTTAATTTAAGGTCCTAAAATTCTTTACTATATAGGTAAAGAAATTCATGATGTTTAAAGTCCAAAAATTCTTTACTATATAGGTGAGGAAATTCGAGATATAAAACTAACATAAAAACTTAGCTTAAGGTCCGATGAACACAATTTTTGACATAATTAAGATTCTCGCCAAACGCTACACAATTTTTGGCATAATTATTAATTAAGGTTGCACAAGTACTTTATGTCCTCTACCAACATTTTTTATTCAAGTTTAGTTTTCTAGTATTCCATTAAAACCCACTTGCAAAATTCACTTTTATCCACCGAACTTCTCTGTCTTTTTCCTCCATGTTGAGTTTTAGTTTAGTTATCCAGTAAAGATATGAGGACCGACGGAATCCCCACCGAAATCGTACCGACGACCGTGGCCGGCAGTCTCCGGCCACCAAACGGCCGATCTGAGCCGTCCAAAAATTCTATAAAAAAAACCGAGAGGGCCCTGCGCGGGAATCAACGGCATCCGATGTGTGTAGGTGCTTGGATCAAGCATCCTATTTTTCGTGTATATAAAAATAGGATGCTTGATCTAAGCACCTACACATATCGGATGCCGTTGATTCCCGCGATGGGCCACCTCGGTTTTTCTTTATAGAATTTTTGGACGGCTCGGATCGGCCGTTCGGTGGAGAATGGATGTAACATATTAAAGAAAATTTTATAAATAGCAGGACTCTTAGTTGTCAAAGCATCTACAATCCATCTCTAAAAGTCCAAAATGGAGAATGGATGTAACATATTAAAGAAAATTTTATAATTTATTTTTACTTTTTGCATTTTATGAGAGAATCTAGAAAGAACCCATCGTACTTTTTAGATATTTAGGTCTTCAAATTCTTTTGGTTCCCCAAATACAGAGACCATACTCCGATTAATATTTTAGAGACAAAATCTCTAAAATGTATGATAGGTCCCTCCTGTATTCTCTCATAAAGTGCAAAATGTGGAAATAAATTACAAAATCTCCCTCCAATATGTTACATCCATTCTTCATTTTGGACTTTTAGAGATGGGTCGGAGATGCTCTCATGCATCAGTTTTTGAAGTTTAAGAGTTAAGTGATTAATGCATCTTCAATTCACACACGCAAAAAAAAAAAAGGGTGCAAGATATAATAACCAAACGAAATTGAACAAATATTTGATCAGCGTCAAGTTCATCATAATAATTAACAAGTCTTTCTTTTGTGTTCTTTTTTTGATTATCATATATGCATCAGTTTTTCCGTCAAAATCAATGTTAGTTTCAAATTTTGGGTTTGAGTTAAAAAGTTAAACACATATGATCTGGGATGAATTCAATCAATTTAGTAGTAATTTTTTTCTCCCTTTTTCTTTTTCCGTGATATGTATTCTTTAAATTGAATCAGTTTAAGAGTTAAAAGAAAAAAGCACCGCACAACTGCACTATAGAAGTTTTTTTAGCCAGCCTTTGTGTGCGTGTGCATTTTTTTATTTACACAGGTTTAGAAATTGAAAAGAAAACAAAATTTATTACGCGCTTTACACTATTTCTGACATCATTTTTTTTTTCTAAGCAAAAAGAATTTATTAATTAAGCTTTATAAGGGATTAAAAAAAATGACATCATTTTTTTTAAAATTAGAGGTCGGGGCACACGCATCAAGTTGAATTTGTGCATATTTTGATTAAATTTTGAGTTGCACACGCATCGCTTGTGCCCGACCTCTAGTTAATACAATAAAGGGTTCAGATTAGCTTAAATACTTCGCATTGATGGCGACTTGCTCTTGGTTAATGAATTATCCTTTTAGCTTTTAGGGGAAGTTTTTGAACATTGAGTTGAAATGATAGTATAAAAATATGACTCAAAGTTGAATTTTTTCAGAAACGGCCAAAAGAAAAAAACAGACTATCCACTTAATTTAAGACAAATAGGCTCTAAAATAAAACAAAAACAAACAAACGAAAGGGAAAAAAAACTACTGTAATTTGGGAGAACATACAAGGTCTGACAAAACAAAAGGAGAGGAGAGAGAAATATCGGTGCACCACCCCAAGTCTGGATTAATGCATTGTGGGAATGTTAATGCCTTGTTCTTTTTCCTTTTCAAAAAGTATTTTTCAAAAAATTTCCCCTAAATTCTCTTTACTTTCAACATTTCTCTTTATCTCTCTCCACTTATTATCTCTACTATTTTTTAAAAAACTTTTCAAATACTAAACCAAACACAGCATAAACCACTGGAGATGCATAAGTAAAACATTATGAGGCGTAACATAAGAAAAGCATTATACCAATAGGCATAAAGTAATTGAAACCAAAATCATTGAGATGTGTAACATTTACCAAATAAGTGTATGCACGTAAGCATAACCTTAACTATTGAGAGACACAACCTTAACTATTAGAGATGACATAATCTTAACCATTAAGATGGTTAACATATTTTTAGTTATACAAAAAAAATGTGTACCATAGTCCTTCCCATGCGAAATTGACCTCTCACCCACCCATGTGGATTTGTTTTCCACATCCTTGTCTGTTTTCACACCTGCTACGTACGACCGGGGTCCATCCGTCTCATTTTCCCACTATCTATCTTATCTTGTATAGTAGTTAATAATAAAGGAATCAACATTGTGGAAACAAAAAGGGGGACCAATTAAGGTCGATCGAGTGGATAAACTAAAATTAATAATAAAAAAAGACCGAAGACTTTTCATCGTAGACGGTCCAATAACACTTGGACAATATTCCATATGGCACTGACTAAGAGCATCCCAGTTTTCCCTCACCATCCCCTTTCTCTTCATATCCAAAGCTACTCACTCCGCAAACCAAAAGAAAACCAGAAAAAATGGCAGAGGGTGCTGTGTTCGAACTTCTATCCAACTTCGCACCCTATCTCCGGGAGGAGTTGAACTTGTTGACTGGAGTACGGGAAGACATCGAATACATAAGAGGCGAATTCGAGCGCATGACACATTTCCTCAGAGTTGCTGATGCTATAGAAGATAGAGACCCGAAACTCAAAGTATGGGTGAAGCAAGTTCGAGAAGCTGCATATGACACTGCAGATGCTCTTGACATGTACATGCTTCGCCTCAGACATCATCATAGCATCGGATTCTGCCAATTTGTTCGTAAGGTTTCGTTCTTTATTAAGACTTTAAAAGCTCGCCACCAAGTCGCCTCTGAAGTAAAAGGAATCAAGTCCAGAATCATCAATATTTCTGAGGGATATCACCGATATAGTGACATATATGGCAAAATAGACCAAGGCTCAGGCTCTACTCATTCAGACATCGCATGGTATGATTGTCGTGGCGATGCCCTTCTACACCAAGAAGCTGACCTTGTGGGCATTGACAAACCCAAATCACACTTAATTCGGTGGCTAGTGGATGAGGATCCGCAACTCAAGGTGCTTTCGATAGCAGGAATGGGTGGATTGGGCAAAACAACCCTTATGAAAAAGGTCTACGACGACGCAATTGTGAAGAGGCACTTCCAGAACCATGCTTGGATCACCGTTTCCGAAACATTCAAGGTTGAAGAGCTTTTAAAAAACATGATTCAAGTGCTCTTTGAAGAAGTCAGGCAACCACTCCCACGAGGAGTGGACAATATGGATGCAAACGGCTTGAAAGGCATAATTAATGCTTTTATGCAGCAAAAGAGGTATGTGCTTGTTTTGGATGATGTCTGGAGTATTTATGCATGGCAAGTTTTAAGAATCGTACTTCCTGAATGCAATTGCGGCAGTCGAATAATTCTGACAACAAGAAATGTAGATTTAGCCTCTTTTGCTAGCGAAGAATATCATGGCATGGTGTATAATCTGCAGCCCCTGCCTCCCAAAGAGTCATGGGCCTTGTTTTGCTCAAAGACATTCAAGGACAATTCTTGTCCTTCATATTTGGAAGATCTTTCAAGAGACATCTTGGGAAAATGCGAGGGGTTACCACTTGCAATTGTGGCAATTAGTGGTCTGTTATCAACAAAAGAGAAGAGTGTGGATGTGTGGGAGAGAATTTACCGCGGCCTTGGTGCAGAATTAGAAGAAAATGACAAACTTATGAGCATGACTAAGATATTGTTCCTCAGTTACTTTGATTTGCCTTACTATCTTAAGTTATGTTTTTTGTACTTGAGTATTTTTCCAGAAGATTGTCTGATTGATCACTGGAGATTAATTCGGTTGTGGGCGGCGGAAGGATTCATAGAAGCGAAAGAAGGAATGACAAAAGAAGAAGTTGCTGAGGGCTACCTTAATAAGCTAATAAACAGAAGCTTAGTTCAAGCGACACACGTCGGGACAGATGGAAGGTTCAAAGCTTATCGGATCCATGACCTTTGGCGTGAAATGATTATTGCGAAGTCGAGAGAGCAAAACGTTGTCACAATAACGAGTGAAAGAGGCAGAGTGTGGCCTGAGAAATTGCGACGCCTCTCGATCCACCATAATTTGGAAGATATTCAGCAAAGCATCTGTTTTACTCGCCTTCGTTCTTTGCTTGTGTTCAGCGCAACAGATTCGTCGTCCATGTTGTCAAAGGTTGCGTCCTTAGGCAAGGGTGCAAGGCTACTAACGGTGTTAGACTTGAGAGGAGCACACTTGGAAACATTCCCGCATGAGGTTGTGGACCTCCTTAATCTTACTTATCTAAGTTTGAGGGCGACAAATGTGAAAACGATCCCGAAATCGATCGGAAGACTCAAGAAGCTAGAAACATTGGATCTGAAACAAACGAATGTCACCGAGTTGCCTGTTGAGATCTTGAAGCTCCAACGTCTTCGCCATCTCTTGTTGTATCGCTACAACAACGCCCATTGTTACTTTCCTTTTCACTGTACAATTGGCTTCAAAGCCCCGGTGGGAATAGGAAGTTTGTTGTGCTTGCAGAAACTATGTGATATTGAAGCAAACCAAGGAGGGAGTAATAGTGGAATTGTGGTAAGAGAGGTAGGGAAGCTAACTCAACTGAGGAGATTAGTCATTTTAAAAGTACAGAAGGAAGACGGGATGCTGCTATGTTCATCCATTGAGAAGCTAAACAACCTTCGCACGTTGTCCGTTGTGGCAATAGAAGAAGATGAGATCGTTGATTTAGATTCTCTGTCTTTGCCGCCTCGACTTCTTCAAAAACTCTATCTAAGAGGACGTTTGGAGAAGATACCGCACTGGATACCATCTCTTCACAACTTGAAAAGGTTACAGTTAGTGTGGAGTAAGTTGAAAGATGTTAATCCACTGAAATCCCTTCAAGATTTGCCCAATTTGGTTCACCTTGTACTTCGTACTGCGTATGAAGGAGATGGATTATTTTTCAAGGCTGGTGGGTTTCGAAAGCTTAAAAAATTGGGTTTGGTTAACTTAGTAGGATTGAAATGGGTGACAGTGGAGCCTAGCTCGATGCCGCTTCTTGAAGAGCTACATCTCCGAGACTGTAAGTTGATGATGGAGTTGCCCTCAGGTGTTGAACATATGGTCAACCTTAATTATCTTGAGTTGACTGATATGTCTGAAATATTAATTTCGAGCTTGAGTAGAGACTATTGGAAGATTGCACACGTCCCTAAGGTTTGGGTTGGGGGCTCCAAATCTGGTTATTGGACCGGTCGTTATCCCCGCTATTGATGTGCCTTTCTTTTTTTTTTTTTCTTGAATTTTTTTGGCGTTTTTAAGAGCTTGAAAACTTGTTTGTGTTTCATGTTGTGTATTAGATATTTCATTTGCATACTTTTTGTCTTGAATTAATTAATTTATCGAGAGTCTCATATTTGATGTAATATCCTTGACAGAATTTAGAACTTCAAAGCATGCGTTCGGTTTATTGGTTTGCAACAATCTTGATTTAGATTATGTGAAGTTCAACACATCTCTAGAGGAACCTAATTTCCCTTGGTGCTAATTAAAAATATTTGTATGTGAATTTCCCAAGGTATTGTTACGATCACTATGACGGTTAATTTTTATTTTTTTATTTTTTTTTTTGCCACTTTTAGACTTATGCATGAAAAGCATTTACTTTTAGGGGCTACAGCATATCTGAATAGACCAACAATCTAGCCCATTTACTCGAGACTCTTTAGAAGTTACAGTACAGATGTTTCAGGAATAAAATGGGCAGATCCAGTTGACTTCGCAGAGGAGATCATCCATCCAAAAATCAACTTCCTCGAAGCACATTTTGTGGAAGATAAAATGGACGACCAGTCAAAGTGGACGAACCATGTGCTTTTTTTCTTTTTTACCCACAAAAGTAGTCACCAGGGGAGGGGGGGTGGGGGAGTGATATGCACACAACGACCCAAACTTGAACAATAAAGGACCTTATCCCGTGGATTAGGTAGTTTTATTGTTCATCGGAGCATCTCGAACCTTGACTTCAAATCTGACGTGGCATGTGCAGCGGCTCTAAATATAAGTTTGAAAAAGATCAGTGAAGCATAGTTGTCACTTTTGTACTCCTTCCAATGTTTTGTACAGGCAGCTGTGAAAATTGATTTGATTGACGGGGAAATCCTGTTTTGATTAACAACTAGTGGTAGATTGAAATAGGAACTTTGAGTATGTGAAATATTAATTGCAGCTTTCACTGGCATACCCAAATTCCATATTTTCTTCTAACTTCAAAATTGGAAATTACGATTCTCGATCGTGCATGATTAATGATGCATGCTTGATGTAGATTGAAGAAAAACTTTAAGTTATGAATTACCATTCTGATCAGCTAGTAGTTACGGGACGTGGGGTTCCCAATTACTCTTTTCAACCCTTACAGTTAGAAAGTGTATACAAAGTATTTTCTATTTCTTTGAAAGGATTTTTTCGGACTTCATAAAGTCCATACAGCTTCAAAAAAAAAAAAAAAAAAAAAAAGGGTGATACCAAAAGTTGCTATCTCAGATATATATTATAATAGATTTCAGGATTTCTTTCTCTCAATGGTGGGTGTGTGAAAGATGTGAACGATAATTAACTAAGGTTTAGGTCGGCTTTCAAAATTCAAAATTCAAAATCAAACATCTCTCTCTAGCACTCTCAACCCTACCATGGACGCAACTAGGGATAGCAAATCAACCTGCCCCATCCCGATCAGGGCAGGTTTCTGTTGAGTTTTTCGGGTAACAGGCTGGGCTCGGGGAGAAATGAAGAAACTCGGTCGGGTTCGGGTAGACATTGCCCCGTCTTGATACCCGCCTTGAAATTATTTTTTGCATAAAAAAATTATTCTAGTATTTTTACCCTTATAACTTAAATACCTCATAAAATATTAATTATTTCTTCCATTTTACTTTTAAGTAGATTTTGATTAAATTGTAATAGTGATTTCGTGAACTTTTATTATTTGTGCTCACTTATTGTAGAGTCGAGACATATTTTCTCAATGGAAAAAAAAATTGGAGTAGGGCGGGCCGGGTAAATCCGATACATGATAGGGGCGGGGCGAGGGGCGGGGTACCCATGAATTACCCGGTCAGGGTTCAGGGCGGGGCTAAATTTTCGAGTCAGGGTCTGGGTACATCAAAACCCGTCCCGTCCCATTTGCCATTCCTAGTCGCAGCTGCAAGAAAAGAAGTGCATTAGGTGGAAGAAAGGTCAAGCAGCCACCGATCTTGCTTCCGAAACCGTCGACCATTTCACGGGCTGTGATAACCCGATTTTTTAAAAATATCTACCATCACGATTAGATTCAAAATATATAACTTGTATTGTCAAAGATCATTTTTCGGCATTTTTCTGGGAACGAAGTATGAACAACGTAACCGATCGAAACTGGATTTAGATTGTAGGTATAGATATTTTCTTTCCAAGCGAACATGTTGTGGCAGATAAATTCTCCATATTTCTTTAATAAATGGACAAACAAACATTTAGTCGGGAAGATTGAATTATTGGATGTGGATTTAATAGGGCACTGCGTGTACCCATTTCACACAATATAATTATGGGCCTTTCCTTTTCCTCCAGCATCTCTCACTCCCTCTCTCCTCCTTGAAATTTATCTGCCACATAGCCACATTCACAAACCTCCTTCTCCATTCTTAAACCGTGCCCCTCCTGATATCAGTCGCATGCAACTCCGGCGAACCACACCCGCTCCGACGTAGCTCTCCAGCAATACACTCTCTCCTCGGTGAGCTCGCTCTCTCTCTCTCTCTCTCCTCAAGGCTAATATATGAAAAAAAGAAAAGCAAATGGTACAAGATACTTTTTTTTTTTATCGGGTAAAAGATGAAATTTTATTTAAAAACGGGAAAACAAAGAAGGGATCAAACAAAAAATTAGATGAAACATCACAAGGGTACAGTCCAATCCACACAAAGGCCTACAAGGGTCCAAGACAAATAAAAACTCAACCCAACACCCAAATAATGCAGAATAAAGCCCAAAACATTCTTACCCAGTCCACCTTAGGACCAACCCACCCAATTCAGCCCCCAAAACCCTAACCATTTCAATAACCACCGCCGCACAAACCACCGAAAAACCAGCATCGCCGTTAAGCCGAGCCGACCTCTCCATGATGTAGAGACCAGCGGAGAACCCGGTACGACAATGAAAATCAAAGCAATCAAGGCAAAGGGGAGCAAACCACCACCAATCAACGACACGCCCCAAACAACCCCAACAAAACACGAACTCCTCCGCTGATAACCAGCAACAGCAACAACCTAGAAGGACGAACTGTTGGTCCCGCGCCTGAAAGAGAACTCAGAGTGGCCGCTGACCAGACTTCGGCACACAAAACGACCTGAGCATCCCAGCCATGGAGGCCACATCCACCTCACCACCATCGAATTGAACCACCACTGAAAAACACCGCCATCTTCACCGATCATTTTCTAAATAAAAGATAAAACCTGCAAAACAAAAGTCAAGAAAAACACCTACAATACTTGAGCGACAGCCATGACCGCTCACTCACAGTCACCACCTTCTACCTCTTTCTCCTGTTTTCTATTCTTTCCACGGCTACCACCATAACCACCACCGCATGCCATTACCACCACCACCCAATGGCAGAGGCGGCGACACATTGAAGTTTAATTGAACACCCTAGAATTTTTTAGGGTGTATATATGAGGCCCCGTTCCCGAAAAGAAAATAAGTATTTATTTTTTAAAAAGGCGATTTCAAGTTTAAAAATTGGGAGAATTAAAGATTCATCCTCAAACCTCATCTCACGTAAGTATCCATCCCGGTCATTTTGAACTGTTATATTTTCATCCTCACTTTTAAATAAATCCAATATTGCCCTTCTATATACTATATTACTTATTTTTTTCCACATATATAGGCAAAAAATTTTAAGACTAAAATATAAATTTGGAAGTCCTTTCCATCATTTTAGGGATACACATACGATTTTTGAGACTAAAAACTAATCTCTGACGTCCTAGCATAGTATTGGGGATAATCATTTCTTTTGAATCCCCAAATTATCGCCTTCCATAATCCACGGCTCCATTATTTATTACTCCTACAAATACTAATATATTAATAGTATTTGTATCCACGCCTTCCGTCATCTTAAATTCAGACGCCCCCTCGACCTCCACGACTCATCCCGTCGGCCATGACGTCGTCGTCACCCCACCCATCCCAAAGCCGGGCCGTACCACTGAGCCAACTCAGGCGCCGTCCACACTCCCCCTCTTCTGCAAATCCAAGGATTTTGCTGTTGACTACAGCCACCCCTCAACTCATCCGACCCACCGTCGACAAGAGCGGCTAGCAGCGGCGAGAACTAGTGTTTTGAGAAGGTTCGGTCGCTTTGCTCGACCGGATCTAGGCAGCCACGGTTGCTCCTTCGACGTTTTCACCGGCGATTGCAAAAATCCAACCTACCGGAGCTTGTTTTCAGCCCCACCACCATGAATTTGACTGGGTGGCGAAACCCATCTGGACGGGGCTTGTTTTCGGCAGATGTAGGAATTGGTTATTTTTGTTTTATGCTTAGGCTCTATTTTTTTATGCTTAGGCTCTATTTCCGATCTAGATATTTCATGGTGTATTCTGTATCGTCCTGGTGTATTTTTATCATCACCTTAAGAACGTGAAATCATGATTTCATGGAATATGAATCGAATCCTATTTTTGGAATAAGTCATGAATTTGTAGAATTAACCATGAAAACAAGGTTAATGTGATCACATTCTTATGGTGAATGTGATGAACAGAATACACCATGAAATGTGAAGATCGATCATTTTTTTTGGGTAAAGCCGCTCATGTTTTTTTGCAAATTGTGGGCTCCCCGGCGCCCGGAAAAAGGAGCGCCAACTCGAAGAGTCGCCACCCGGATTTTTGAAATGGATCATCCGAGAAACCGAAGAGTCGTTTGAAAAAGGCTTTTGGTCTAGCGAAAACGTTGAGATATTGGGTTCGGGAGCCACGTTACGAATAAGGAAGGTTTTTCTTTAAAAAGCACCCCACTCGCCCGGAGAAAACCGGTCTCTACTTAATGTTTTCAAAAGAGAAGGAGGGGATCTTCGATATTTTTCGGAATATCAAACTCTTTAATAAAACAAGTAGCGGGGAAGGGACATGGGAAATATATCACATTGACGTGCGCGTGGTGTTCATCTGTACAATAGTGATAAAATGATATGAATAGAGGAAACAAACAACGCTGAAGCGGTATGCGGATCTCGACAAAGCTGTTCACGGCATTGATATGCGCCACCTCGGCTCGCCGTGCGTGTATTTCTGCTGTAGTCGGTATTACATATTCTCAAAACATTATCTAGCTTGCTGCTTCCTCTGTATATCTTTTGGAAAGCTCAACAGAAGCCTCACGGTAGACTGATCATCCCAAAATGTCATTGTCTTTTTCAAAAACATGGTTTTAAAGTAGTTTTTAACATATTTGATCGTTTTGGAATGATCTTGAAAAGCTTTTAAAAGAGCCAGAACATGGCTTGTAGATATGGTCTTATTTTAAGAGCAACAGAAACAATAAACAACAAAAACAGATAACCACAGCGGAGGAAAACTTAGATCAAGCAGCCTGCTCACAATAGCATCATTATGCCTGCCGTCTTAGTCTTGTTGAGGGTCAAGATGCAGCGTCTTATCAACAAACGCAGCGGTTTCCCAACCTCGACACAATGTTGGTTTTATTTTATGAAAATGGGTTTGAGTCAAGGATCTAACCAAAGGGATTAGATCTGGCGGCAGAAAGGTCCCCTCCAGAACGGAGTCTAGTCCGAGGAAACTAGTTTATACCTTTGGTTTCGAGCTTGATCAAGGATCGTGGATGCAAGGATGTGGATGGATCGTCACGGATGTGGATGGAGGAGGTTAAATGAGACAAAGGGAGTATGGGTGTAAGTGAAGGTTAGGTATTTTGGGTGATGGGGTCTTGAAGTTAATGAGTGATCAACTTCAATGATTAGAAGGGAGTGAGTGAAAGCTCTTAAAGAATGTCTTTTGGGAATGACATCCTTTAAGACTTGGAAATGGAAGTGGTAATAGAAAGTGGGTTTGAGAACTTAGAGAGAGAAAGTAGAGTGAGGGAGCCAAGAGAAAGGCAAGAGAAGGACTCAAAAGAAGGGCTAAGAGGGACCCCTTTCCCTTGAGTGGAGGGGTTAATTTATAGGCAAAGGCCAAGGATTTTGAATTTCAAGTGGTGGAGGTATTTTCTGGGCGGGCCAGAAGTGCACTTTCGGCTGAGCCAGTCATCAGCTGTGGCTCACACTGGCGTGGCCGACAGCTTTCTGAGCCAGTCAGCTTTTAGCTTAAGGTGCCGTGCGGACGAGTTTGGCTGCGCACGGCCCCTTGAATTCTCAAGGTGCCGTGCGCTCCAATTTGACTCCGCACGGTGCCTCCTCCTGTGGTTCGGAGTTTATTGGGCTTGGCTGGGTTTGCTGGATTTGTTGGGTTTTTGGTTTTAAAGGAGATCATTTTTCAAGCTCGCAAAGGTACCGTTCCCTCTATTTCATCATCGGGGTGGACAATGACTCTCCGAGGTCCGGATTGGGGTGCCTACAGTAGTCCATCTTTAACGTAACTCGGATACCATTAGTTGGTACGAGTGACGCTTAAAGAATAGGTATCCCAATCCGTTGCTCTAGTGCCTTTGAACAGAGACAAAGCGAATAATGCAAGTAAATAACGATGGTGGTCGCGCTCGGGGAGCTGCCTACGTACCCCGTTGTAGGGATCAGACCAGCGTAGTTCAATTGGAACAATGCAATGCGAGAAACGAGTCCCGGAGGACAAACTTATGCAAAGAAGTACTTGCGGTGCGGTGTGTCATTCAAAGTATTGTGAAAGACTTGAGACGAGCCCTCGGGAGGCGTAAATCAAGACGAGGAGAGACGTTAGGTCCGTTAGACCGTGGCTCAAGAGGCGAAGAGACTTTAGGTCCGTAATTTTGAATTTTTAAGGCGAGCCCTCAGAAGGCGAAAATTCAATTTAGAATTTTTGAGACAAGCCATCGGAAGGCGAAAATTCAATTTTAGAATTTTTGAGACAAGCCCTCGGAAGGCAAAAATTCAATTTAGAATTTTTGAGACAAGCACTCGGAAGGCGAAAATTCAATTTAGCATTTTTTTTTTTTTTTACCTGCTGGGGAAAATACGACAAGCTAAAATGTTAGAAAAAAATCAGAGACCAGTCTCGGCAAGTCTCGGGGGGGACGAGTACCAAGAAAGAGTCGAATATGGCGAATTCCCGGGGAATCAAATGGTGCTATAACCAATGCACGACATTCTAAAGGATCTTTACTGCAAAACGGCTGAGAATTGAGTTCCAAGAGGATTTTGGTGGCTGGTTGGATCAATTTTCGAGAAAACATTTAAATCTCCTGGAGCCAGGGTGCCGTGCGGGCTGAATTAGAGGCGCGCGGCACCTCGTTTTCCTTGGTGTCCCTTCGATTTCCGAGGACAGTTGACAGGTTTCAGGGGTGCCATTAATTTAGGCGTGCCCTTTCGTCGGCTGGAGTGTCTTTATAAGCATGGTGGTGCCTCATTCCATGCACCACCATCAAAATCTCAAAAGTCTCTCTACTTTCTTCGCATCTTTCTACAAAAATAGGTTGTTCTCGAGGTTTACGGATGGCAAACAGCGACTTAGCGGCTCGGGTCGAATCTCTAGAGACCGAGATGGCTTTCTACCGTCGGGAGATTGAATCGCTCAACCGGCAAATCGAGAGGCTCATTGGGACGATTCGCACTCTCCGTCGTGCGGTGTCGAATCTGCAGGACTTCGCATTCGATCAGATGGACGACAAGGACGACCCCGACTCTGTCCTTGGTCGTGAGTCAAGTGAGACGGCAGAAGACTCCGAGGGTAATCCGAACGGGTCGGATGACCGCTCTGATGGGGCGAGCGACTGAAGCATGGGGTCGGAGGAGAGAAGGACAAGAGGAAGGAAGAAGAGGGCAGTAGGCCCTGTGGTCGTTTTTGTTGTTTTTGTCCTTTTTCTTTCCCTTTTTTTTTTTTTTGAAATGTAATGACAAAATCCTGGGGGTTACCCCGGGTGTTATTTAATGAAAAAGTCCCTTCTCCATTCATCTCTTGCATCTATCTCCTGATTCTTGATTAGATCGAACACGGAAATGCCACAAACTTTTCTCAGGAATCAAACTGTCGAAACAAATCACCATGCCGTGCGCAGTCAAATTAGGGATGCACGGTAACGTAAACTGAAGGCACTGTACATTCGTCCATGGTGCCGTGCGACCGGTCCAGGGTGCCGTGCGGTCAGGTTAGCTATGAACCCGGTCCGACGTTGGTTTCTCAGCGAACCGGTTCGAGGGGTATATATATATACACGCGGGGTGTACACAGTACACCCCACTTCGTTCGAAATTTCCCTCTCTCTCTCTCGATCACTTCTCTCTCTCTCTCTCACGGCTACATCTCTCTCTCTCCCACGATCGATCTCTGTCTCTCTCTCTCGATCATCTCTCCCTCTCCCTCGTATCTCTCTCTCTCGCTGCTCTCTCTCTCTCTCTCACTGCTCCCTCTCTCCCGACTGCTCTCTCTCTCCCTTTCTCATATAGTACGATCATGGAACCCAAAGACGACATACCATCCCGGGTCGAGGTTACACCATCCTCCGCTCTTCCGGGGGACAGTACGATGGCTGGGGTCGAGCCAAAGACTTCTGTGCAGCCGGCATTGGCCGAGGAGGCCGCGGCCGGGGCTGCCGCGGTGGTCAGCAGTAGTGGTGATGACGGTGGTAGTGTAGCGTTGGCAGGGTACGGTCAAGGGGCGGAGACTCCGGGTGCAGTGGAGTCGAGGGGCGACGCCGGGGTTTTGGGCCGGTCGGAGGCGGCAGCCAGCGTGGAGGAGAGGACCTCGGAGGGTCACGGTGGTTGTTTAGACCAGGTGGTAGAGGAGACAGAGGCCTCTCCCGTGAGAGAGGCTCGGACTGACTTGGGGAAGGCCCCCATCGTTGAGCCGGTGGTGGAGCCAGGGGTGGAGCCGGTAGAGGAGGACACGCCGTCCATGTTTGTAAGCGATGGCGTAGGTGCGAGGTCGCGCCCCATAGGCACGCAGCGACTACTTAGCGGCAGCGTCCATGGAGGGCGTCTTGGAGTTAATGCAGGTTTCTGGGTTGGCGACGCTCTACTCGCGCCAGGCGGAGTTCTGGGGCTCGGGCCTGGGGAGATAGAGCCGGAGGTCCGAGGAAGCGGCGAGGAGGCGGGGTGATGGCTCCTCGAGTCACTGTGGTGGCCGAGCACTGGCGTTGCAGGGGCGAGAGCCCTACGACGAGGCGACCTACGTCCCCTTTCAGCACATGGTGGTGCCTTCACTTTTCGACTTACACTCTGAGGAGGCCGACTTACAACGAGGCTCTGGTCTTGAGGGACCCTCGGCAACCTTTCTTCTTTGAGAGCAGGTATACTTTAAATATCTGTATTTCAAATTCTAATGCATCGTATTTCATTTCATTATACCATTGTATTGCATGCCATGCATGTTTACTGAATAATTTGTTTGCAACAAGCGATCTCGCTCTTGTGCTATGGAGGCTCGGCGGTTGTGCCGACGTTTTGAGAGAGGTTGGGTCGCTCGGGAGATAGTGAGCGGGCCGGTTTTGAAGAGTTCGTAGGGTCTTTGGCGGGCGTGTGCGACCGCCCGGTGGTGAGGCTCTGGCTAGAGGTGGTGGGATACTGACGAACACCCTCCACTTTTCCTTTGGCGAGATGACCGTGACTGTTGGACTTTGCGGCGATCACCGGTCTCGGGGTCGAAGGTGACCCTATTCCTTTGACGAGGCCACTTCCAATCCTCATTTTGGATAATTGTTGAAAGCACAGTGAGGCGGAGGTGACAATGCAGTATGCCCGGCCACGAGGTTTTGGATAGAGAGGCTCTCGACTGATGGAGGAGAAGCGGATGGCGAGGTGCTTTACGCTGTACATGCTTGGTGCCCTGTTTCCCAACAGGCGCAACCGAGTACACCTTTCGCTTCTCCCAGCCTTGAGGGACGTCGGGTGATCGCCCGCTTCGACTGGGGAGGTGCAGCACTGGGGACGTGCTATGCCTTCATGGGCTCTCTTTCCCGCGGGGCAGGAATGAGTCTCGGAGGCTATTGGAGGGTCTGGGAGGTACATTTCTCTTCCTTTCTCATGAATAGTTAGCTTTCCATTTGCATCCATTCAATGTATATCTTGTGCTAACTTTTAATGTCTTGAATTGCAGCTTTGGACGTACGAGGTTATAGGGATGTACCCTCCCGAGACCACGTGTCCTGACGACACGATACTCCCTTGAGCCCTACGCTGGTCGATGGAGTACAAGGGCGTGAAGAGGGGGAGAGGCAAGCTGGATGCCTTTTGACTTTATTCGGACGAGCTGCGTCCTGATTAGGTACTAAGGCATTTCCATATCCATTTCCGGCTTATTTCCATTCCATCAGCATCTTGACATTGCTTATTTTTGATGACAGGTCCACTGGCGGGTGTGGGACCGCTTCGAGATCCCCTACGTTGCAGAGTAGGGAGGTAGCTAGGGGAGAGTGCTTCTCGAGTCCCCTACGGTTGGCGATGGTACTTGGGCGGCCGAGTGTCACGCCGATCGCTAAGGCTGGGACGCTTTTGAGTCCCTGGCGCTTCTGCTCTAGTGCGGAGAGGGAACCCGGTACACGGAGGAGGTCGAAGCGTTCACCTGGCCGGACCTCGAGTTGGAGCCGTTCTTTGAGCGAGTGCGGGTTTGCTGCGACTACGCGAGTACTATTCTCGTACTTGATGGCGAGTGCGAGATCTGGCGCCGCAGGAAGCGGCGCGGCGGCTCGAGAAGGCGTTGGAGGAAGAAGGGGGAGGAAGCGGGACAGAGGTGACAGAGGCAGCGGAGGCCGCGACGATAGAGGTCGCAGCGAGAGCGCGGGCCCGAGTGTCACTAGCTTCCCTGCCCTCTCTTGGACAGTAGACGTGACGACTCCCTAGGGAGCTCCGGGCCTGGTTGTAGTGCCACGCCCTGCAGTGGAGGTTCCAGAGTTTCTCGCTCAGGTATAACATGCTTTCCTTCTTTCGTACATTCTCTCTTTTCACATGTTCTGATCGATTCCCTTCATTGCAGGCTCCTCCAGGGTACGTGAAAGAGATGGCGGAGGCCATGATGGGCCTGGAGCAGTTGGTGAGGCAGTACGCCATGGGCCACCCTCCGGAGGTGTTGCCTCGCGTTGGTGGGTCGATGGTATACTCTCAAACTTTAGTCATTTGCTTCACCTATATCGTTTATATTATGATTATAATGCAAATATCACATGAATTTTATACCATTACAGGCTAGAGGAGGGGCTCCACGAGGGTTGCAGCGGAAGTCTGTCCGCCCGATAGTACGGCAGGTCTCCTCTGCTGGCTCACTGGAGGAGCCGGCATCGAAGAGGACACGGCGCTCTGTAGGGACCGAGGACGAGCCTATTGACGTCTCTGAGGACGATACTCCCGAGCCTACAGACGTTGACCTGGAGGTCACCTCAGGAGATACTGTGCCTAGAGCGACTGGCACTCAGGCGGCGAGCAGTTCTCTGGCGGTCGAGGAGGTCTCTGAGGAGGAGAGCGAGGACGAGGATGACGAGAGTTGAGCTCCTCTTTTGTTTTGTTCTTTTGACGGAGCCTGCGTGCTTCTTTTGTAGGGCGCCTGTTTGCCCTCGGTAGATAGGACTTCGATCATTGGGCCATTATGCCCTTTTCTGTACTCCGACTCATAGATGCTTTTGGATTTATATACAGAGATCTTGTACTTTCATTGTTTATGCCATTCAATTCTCTTTGGTTTGTGTGAAGAAAACTGAATAGCAAAAACATTGACCAGGCAATGCAACCAGTCGTTGATCAACGAGATTGAGTGGAATGTGAGGTTAAGAATGAGTGACATATTAACAATCGAAGCATATTGACAATGAAATAGAAATCAAAGAAAGCAATTGGGCAAACCATTGTAAAGTTGACTCTGCATACAAGACTTCATACAGACATCTTCTCAACTGACTCCGTATACGAGTATGAGATAATAACAACCTTGAAATCTTGATACGAGACTCGGAAATTCTACTTTGCCTTTGGAATATACTCGAAAAGTAGGAAAACGTTGACCTTAATACGTGACATTCCCGAGTTTTGACTCTGGACACGAACCGGGACTTGGACTAAGTCACATTTGACCATTATGACCTGTAAGACTTGAAAGAACGACTTAGAATGACCCGAAACGGATTTTGACTCCTCGACATGACCTAAGAAACAGATTTTATCGAGTTTTCGTGCCATGATAACGAATCCTGGGAGTTGTCTTGGAACGAAACATCCCTGAAGTCCCAAATACCCGTTAGAATGTGTTCTAGGGGTTGCTGGTGTTTCATAGTGCCCTGATTCCATTTTGGCATGTTGCTGCTAAAAACTACAGAAATACAGATTCAACCTGCCGTGCGGACCGCCCAAGGTGCCGTGTGGGTCAAAACCTGCCACACGGTACCTTAATCACTTTACCGTGGGATCTCCTTGGTTTCAACATGCCGTGCGACGCGGCAAGGTGCCGCGCGAGGCATCTTTCCTGACAGATTCCAGTTTTGTTGTTTTCCAAGGCAGATTGCTCGGGGGTTGAGGTTTGACCCATGCAGTGGCATTTCTGGACCAGTGCATGTCCGTTTTGAACCTTTTGGGACTTGACCACATTTTTCTCCATGTAGGACTCATGGAAAACTTGCACTTTTGAAACCCGAGGCTCTTTGAAAGTTGAAGTTGTCTTCTCCACCTCTCCTATAAATTCAAGCTTTCTCATTCTATGTTCTCCACACCTCATCCAACTCTTGCCTTCTTTCTTTGCTCCTTGAAATGGCTCTTTCTCTCACCGGCTCGCTCCGTCCATGGTTGGCTTCTATGGAAGGTGTTGATTGGCTCAACTTTCGAGCTCACGGTCTCTACTCCATGAGATACCTCCGCAACATTCGCCTTCGTCCCGAGCTTTTGAGGGCAGCCGTGAGTTTTTGGGATCCGAAGGTCCATGTCTTCCGTTTCGGCGAGCAGGAGCTTTGTCCCACTATCGAGGAGTTCCGTGCATACCTCGGGGGTTTTGGCTCGGGGAGGTCATCGTTCCCCCCGTGCGTGAGAGTGCTTACAGAGTTTTGGTCGTGGCCCTTGGATTAAGTGATGGTGCTGCTCGCTACTTGGTCAGGAATGGCCATCTCAATGTCATGCGTCTTATCGAGCTGTTTTCTTCACCTGGCAACCTTGGAGACATGACTTATCAGACTCGACGCATGACCGCCCTCTGCATGTGCTTGCTTGCGGCCTACCTCTTGGTTCCTTCCGTTGGTCACGCTAGCTCGGCATTGGTTAACGTCGCTGCTCAGGTTGAGTCCCGAAAAGATGTGATTCCGATGATTTTGGCTGAGACACTGATTGGTTTGGATAAGGTTCGTCTTGAAGAGACCGAGACTTTCGGGGGCAGCCCTCTCCTCCTACAGGTTGGCTTCTCACTCGGCTCTCCTTTTTCTGGTTTCTCCCACGTTCTCGTTTTACCTCAACACTTGGCTGGGTTTTCTATGGTTTCTTACTTATTTTCTCTCTCCTTTTTGTAAATTTGGCTTTGCGACAAAGTGAATGTGCTGACCATCCCTCCTGGCAATTGGTCATACGAGGCGAGGTTACTCTCTCAGCGATGTTTCGAGTTTGTTGACAGGAGTAGGGCTGAGTGGGTGGACTTTTTCAGGCGCCGGCGAGCTGAGACCATTTCTTGGAGGTGCCGCTGGCTGGATCTCCCGCCCATGACGATGGCCCCAGTGGAGTCGTTCTTCTTTGGGTTTGGAAGCCTTCACCTTCTACATCCCTTATCGCATCCAACGTCAACTCGGCTTGAGGCAGAAGGCCCCCGTAGAGGTTCTTGTGGACGTAGTGATGCCTCTCTTCAACCATTCAGTTCTTTGCCATTACCAAGGCTTCTGGAGGACGCGCGAGGTGACCGATGCACATCCTTACCCTTCTGTGGCGATGCGTGGGAGCTATCGTAAGTGGCTCAAGAGGGACATTGCTGCAAGGGCTGGAGCTCAAGGAAACTGACTCGACCTTACTACCCCGACCGTTGAACTTACTACCCCGACCGTTGAATAAACTGAGGACCCTTACATTATCATGTCGTGCTTCTTTTGTTTTCGAAAGCTTTGCTCAACCTTATGTAGTAGAAGTAATTGTGTTAATAAAACGAGTTTTGGAGGGTTTCCCCTTCCTTGACCTTGTTCTTTGAGCCTTCTCAACCTGGATTTTTATTTTGATAGATTATGACCGGGTCTCGGTGTGAGACTGCCTACGTATCCTCCTAGCGAAGGAATCAGGTCATGACGTAGTTCAGGGTAGGGTTCGCTCTGGTTTTAACACTCTCCTTTTGCGCTCTAACTTTTGCCTAGAACCGCCCTTTCGGGTTTTTGGTCTAGCGAGCTCATTTATTGTATGCCTTAACTTTTGCCTAGGATGCCTTGACGGGTTTTCATCCTAGCAGGCTTTTGCTCTAATTTTTTCCTGGGACTGCCCGCCCTTGCGGTTTTCAGCCCAGCGAGCTTCTCTCAGCGGTAGTAGCGCTTGAGTTGATCCAAGTTAACCAAGGTTGAGAATTCATTTCCGTCCAAGTCAATGAGTTGCGTAGCTTCTCCCGACAGAATAGTTTTGATGATGTATGGTCCAGTCCACTTTGGCCGAAACTTTCCTCGTGGGTCATAAACTGGGGCCCGAATTTCCTTCAAAACCATATCACCTTCCGCCAAGTCCCTGGGTTTCACTTTCTTGTTAAATGCCCGTTGTAGACACCCCAATCCGGACCTCGGAGAGTCTTTGTCCACCCCAATGATGAAATAGAGGAAACGGTACCTTTACGAGCTTGAAAAAGGGTCTCTCTAAGCCCACATGAGCCCAAAAACCCAAAAAACCTGAAAAGCCCAGATAAAAGCCCAAACAAAGCCCAAAAGAACCCTGGACCGAAGGAAGAGGAGCCGTGCGGAGCGGAATGGGAGCGCACGGCACCTTGAAATTCAAGAGTGGCCGTGCGCGGCAACCATTAACCGCACGGCACCTTGAGCAAAAAGCTGGCTGGCTCAGAAAGCTGTCGGCCACACCAGTGTGAGCCCACGGTGATGGTCGCTCAGTAGAAAATGCACTTCTGGCCCGCCCGGAAAATACCTCCACCATTTGAATTCAAAATCCTTGGCCATTTGCCTATAAATTGACCCTTCCACTCAAGGAGAAAGGGCCCTCTTAGCCCTTCTTTTGAGTCCCCTCTCTTGCTTTTCTCTTGTCTCTCTCACTCTACTTTCTCTCTCTAAGTTCTCAAACCCCCTTTTCATCACCACTTCCATTTCCAAGCCTTAAAGGATGCCATTCCCAAAAGACATTCTTTAAGAGCTTTCACTCACTCCCCTTCTCATCATTAAAGTTGATCACTCATTGACTCCAAGACCCCATCACCCAAAACACCTAACCTTCACTCACACCCATACTCTCTTTGTCTCATTTGACCTCCACATCCACATCCGTGACGATCCATCCACATCCTTACATCCGCGACCCTTGATCAAGCTCAAAACCAAAGGTATAAACTAGTTTCCTCGGACTAGATTCCGTTCTGGTCCTGAGGGGACCTTTCTGTCAGCAGATCTAACCCCTTTTGGTTAGATCCTGACTCAAAACATATTTTCATAAAATAAAACCAACACTGTGCTGAGGTTGGGGAACCGCGCGGGCTGTTCATCGAGGCCAGCGGCACCTTGACTCTCGGCGCCGCGGCATGATGCACACTAGTGCTATTGTGAACAAGCTGGATCTGAGTTTCCCTCTGCTGTGGTTACCTGTTTTTGTTGTTTACTGTTTCTGTAGCTCTTAAAATAAGACCATATCTACAAGCCATGTTCCGGCTCTTCTAAAATCTTTTCAAGATCATTCCAAACGATAAAAACGTTGAAAACTACTTTAAAACTATGTTTTGAGAAGGATAATGAAGTTCTTATGATGATCTGACCGCCGTGAGGCTACTCATGAGTTTTTAAAAGATCTACAGAAAAACTAGCGAGTCAAATAATGTTTTGAAAGATTGCAGCAGTCTGACAGCAGGGCAGGTGCCACGCACGGCATGGTGGGATGCCTCGCACGGCATCTCAGGGTGCCGCGATGGTGTTCTGAGGACCAACAGTCCGACAGCAGAGTAGTTGCCACGCACGGCATGCTGAGATGCCTCGCGCGGCATCTCAGGGTGCCGTGAGCGGTGCTCAGAGGTCCAAACAGTCTGTTGAATGTTACTTACCTCCATTCATTCATATCATTTTAGCACGACTGTACAGATGGCACCACTTGCACGCCAATGTGATATATTTCCCATGTCCCTTTCCCGTTTCGTGCTTTATTAAAGAGCTTGATACTCCGAAGGATACCGAAGATCTCCCCTTTTGAAAACATCAAGTAGAGACCGGTCTTACAGGGGCGAATGGGGTGCTTTTAAAGAAAAACCTTCCTCATTAAGTAATGTGGCTCCCGAACCCATTATCTCAACGTTTTCGCCAGACTTAAAGCCTTTTTCAAGCAAACTCTCGGTTTCTCGGATCATCCATCTCGAAAATCCGGGTGGCGACTCTTCGAGCGAAGCGCTCATCCTCGGGCGCGGGAGCCCACACCCGTGCGATCCTTCGCTGATACCCTTGAATGTGGTAAAGACCCCTTAACCGACGTTCATCGAATAGCATAAGTTCTTCGAACCGATTGCTCAACCATTCTGCCTCTTGAACTTCACATTCAATCATGGTTCGAAGAGATGGGACTTCCAACTCAATGGGAAGTACTGCTTCCATCCCGTAAACCAGGGAGTAAGGAGTTGCTCCCGTCGGTGTTCTTACAGATGTGCGGTACCCCCACAAGGCTAAGGGTAGTTGTTCATGCCAGTCCCTTGCAGATTGAATGGTCTTTTCCAGAATGGCCTTGATTGTTTTGTTAGCTGCTTCCACAGCGCCATTAGTTTGCGGCCGGTAAGTTGTTGACTTGTGCACTTGGATTTGGAACTCATCCAATACTTCTCGAGCTCTCCCTTTGAAATGAACCCCATTATCGGATACAAAAGCTTGAGGGACGCCATACCGATAAATGACATGCTGCTTAATGAAATGTGCAACTTGAACTGCAGTTAGAGTGGTGTAGGAGGCAGCTTCTACCCATTTCGTGAACTAATCGATAGCTACTAAGATGAACTTGTGGCCGTTGGAAGCTGCCGGCACGATTCTTCCGATGACGTCAATCCCCCACGTTGAGAAAGGCCATGGCGAGGTCATTTGCTGTAGTTCGTGCGGTGGAACGTGCATAAGATTGGCATGAATCTGGCATTTTCGGCACCTTCGCACGTATTCTACACATTCTGTTTCCATGGTGGTCTAGAAATATCCCTGTCTGAGGATCTTCTTGGCGAGCATTATGCCATTCATATGGGGACCGCATACACCTTCGTGAACTTCTTCCATCACCCTTTTCGCATCTTCTCCATGGATGCAGAGCTTGTGTGTGCCATAGTGCGATCTCCGGTATAGGTTTCCTCCGCAGATGATGTATTGGGCAGCCATCCTTTGGAGAGCGATCCTATCCTTTTGCTTGCTTCCACGGGGTATTCTCCTCTTTCCACATATCTCCAGATGTCATAATACCACGGATGACCATCATCGGGCTCGTCAATTGTCATGACGTGCTGGTGTACTGGTGTATCCCTTTGTTCAATCACAATTGGCCTTAGCTTTACGCCGACGGGGATTTCGACCATTGATGCCAATGTTGCCAGAGCATCTGCGAATTGATTTTTGAGCCTCGGTACGTGAGTGAACGTCACCTTGCTAAAGTGGGGGATAAGTTCTTCGAGATCCTGATGATACGGCGTCAGCTTTTCTTCCTTGACCTTCCAGTCTCCATTTGCCTGAGACACAACTAAGTTCGAATCTCCCACGACTTCCAGTTTTTCTATGCCGATCTCGATGGCTGCCTCCATGCCTACGATGCAAGCTTCATATTCCGCCTGATTATTGGTGACCTCAAAGTTGAGTTTAAATGCCAACGGGATGTGCGATCCATTGGGCGAAATAAGCAATACACCGATTCTGAACCCTTTCTGATTGGCTGCTCTATCAAAATACAACTGCCAAACATCCTCGGCCGTCGTCATTATGTCTTCGTCAGGGAAATTGAATTCGGCATCTTCTCCACCCTCGATTGGGCAATCGGCCAGAAATTCTGCGACGGCTCTTCCTTTTACTGACTTTCGGTGACATACTTTAATTCAAATTCGGCTAGCATTAGCAACCATCGCGCCATTCTACCTGTGAGAGCCGGTTTTTCGAACAGATACTTTAGAGGATCCATTCGAGATATCAGCTTTACCGGGTAAGCTAGCATATAGTGCCTCAACTTCTTGGAAGCCCATACGAGTGCCCAGCACGTCTTTTCTAGAGGAGTATAACGCTCTTCGGGTCCAACCATCTTTTTGCTGAGGTAGTAAATAGCCCTTTCAACCCCATCATCTCCTTCCTGTGCTAACATGCACCCCATTGAAGACGGGGTGACCGACAGGTATAGGATCAAAGGTTTTCCTGTTACGGGCAGTGTCAGTACTGGCGGCCTATGCAGGTAGGTTTTGATGGCTTCGAAAGCTTTCTGGCATCTATCATCCCAAGTGAATGGTACCCCTTTCTTGAGTAGGCGGAATAAGGGTTCGCAGGTCGAAGTCAACTTTGCAATGAGCCTGCTGATGAACTGTACTTTTCCAAGGAAACTCCTTACATGCTTCTTAGATCGCGGCGGCTCCATTTCTAGGATGGCTTTGATCTTTGATGGATCGACTTCGATACCTCTGGTAGTAATCATGAACCCAAGCATCTTCCCTGCAGTGACTCCAAATGTGCATTTGGCCGGATTAAGGCGCATCTTGTACTTCCTGATCCTTTCGAAGAACTTTCGGAGTGCGGGGAGATGTCCTTCTCGCTCTTTGGCCTTGACGATCATGTCATCAACGTAGACTTCTACCTCTTTGTGAATCATGTCGTGTAATAGCGCCGTGGCGGCTATCTGGTAAGTAGACCCTGCGTTCTTCAGTCCAAAAGGCATAACTCGGTAACAATACGTCCCCCATTCAGTGACAAATGTGGTCTTTTCCCGATCTTCTGGAGCCATGAGGATTTGGTTGTATCCCGAAAAACCGTCCATGAAAGAGAGTAAAGCATGGCCGACGGTGTTGTCAACCAGCACATCGATGTGTGGTAACGGGAAGTCATCTTTAGGGCTAGCTTTGTTGAGGTCCCAAAAATCAACACAGACTCTTATCTTACCATCCTTCTTCGGCACAGGGACGATGTTTGCGACCCATTGCGGATATTCGGTTACCATCAGGAATCCGGCGTTGATCTGTTTAGTGACTTCTTCCTTTATCTTAAGCACCCAGTCAGGCCTCATGCGTCTCAGTTTCTATTTTACTGGTTTTGTACCGGGATACAGGGGAATCCGATGTTCCACGATTTCTGGATCTATTCCGGGCATATCCGCATATGACCAGGCAAACACGTCTTCGAACTCTTTGAGTAAGTTTACGAGGACTTCGCGTTCTTCGGCGGACAGCGTGGAACCGATTTGGATTATTCAAGAATTCTCTCCATCTCTCAGATTTATTAAAACAATTTCTTCTTTTACAGGTTGAGCGTGCCTCTCATCTTCCCTTTCGATTAGGGATTTAATTTCTTTGGGGATGTCCCCATCGAAATTAATATCTTCACCATCAAGTCGGCCTTGATTTATTTCAAAGTCTGAGAAGTAAGGGTAATCGATTCATTCATTTCATTATTAACGGGGGCCTCGGGGCACCATACACCGCAGGTGGACTCGAATTGAAATCTGAGACTCGACGAGTTTGGGCGAGAGGCACCAACTCGAACTCGACAGACTCAGAAGCTCAGAAGACTCAGCGGACTCAGACTCGGACTCGGACTCGGACTCGGACTCGGATCCATAATGAGTTGCATTTGGCATGAAGGTCGATTCTTGTACTCTCGGCGGCATCCATGATGGCGAAGTTGGGTGCTTCGAGTATCTGTCCGTCATCGGCCTTACGCTTCCACAAGCTGTACCCGTTGGTTCGTCTTCCTTGAATAGAGTCGCAAGACTACCCAGGGCGAAAACCTCAATCCAGTCAGCCGGTTCCTTCTGCCCTCTCACCATTTCGGTTTCTTCGTCGCTTTCCGGCCAAACATCGTTCGCAAATATCTCAAATCCCGGCTAAAAGGTGTTGGTTTCTTTGTCCCAGAACGGTTCTGGCTGGCCTTGGTAAACCTGTTTTGCTTTTTCCCTGACGAAGTAATCTTCTAGCCTATTTCCTTTTTTCATCTTGCTGTCACTTGAAGGTGAATATCCCAGGCCAGTAGTGCGCATCAAAGTGCCCTGAGCTTCAAATTTCGCGGGGCCTTAAAGATTCTTCCCCAATCCCAACCCCGGCATGTAGGACATCTTCTTCATTATCTTGACAGCAACATTGCTGACAACAAAGTCGTCGTCAATTCTGACCGAATAGACAGACCGGGAGGTATCCAGAGAGAAGCCTCCTAGGGCGATATCTTCTTCCCCGTGTTGAATTTCCAAGAGCGGGGCATTGTCTTCCACAGGGGCATGGATTCCAGAGTCCCCGTGGATAGTGAGCATTCCTGTTTCTAGTCCCAATCGAATCTTCTGATGGAGCGTAGAGGGCACAGCCATGATATCCGGTCGGTGCAGCCAATGTCTTCCTAGTAGCAAGTTAAAAGAGGCGGGAATGATTACCATGTGAAACTCTACCTCCGTCTGGTACGGTCCGAAGGTTATGGGAATCATGAGAGTCCCCACTACATCTCTCCGAGTGTTGTCGTATGCTCGGACTTTGACTTCCGATGGAGAGAAGTCCTTATTTTTGTACCCAGGCAGTAGGCGACGCGGAGTTGGCAGACATTAATTGTCGAGCCGTTATCGACCAGGATTACCGGAACCGATTTGCCATGGCATTTCAGAGTGATGTGTAACGGCCGATTGTGGTCAGTTCCCTCGGCAGGTAAGTCCCGATCAGTAAAGGTGATAGCATGTTTGGCAGGTATGGTTTTGATCAATGCCACAAGCTCATCGGGGGTTATAGCGGAAGGAACCTTTAGTTGAGAGAGTGCTTGGATGAGACCTTCATGATGGCGTGTGGAATGAACCAGCACATCCCAGACGGACATCTTGGCATTGGTTTGCTCAAGTTGGCGCTTGATCATCCCTTCGGGGTCCTTTTCAAGTCGGGAAGGCTTCTTGGCCGGTGGGTCAAAGGGTCGAAAGGTGTTTTTGACCGGGGTGGTAAAGGGATTAGAGGGTCCTGAGGCTGCAGGGTTGGAAGATTCTCCGACTTGAAGATTTGGAGGTTGGTAAACACGGCCGCTTCTGGTAAATGATCAATCTGGCGATACTTTGATTCCTCACTCCATAGGTCGGCCAGGGCTTTGCGCTTGTTTCCGATAGTTGTATCTTACAGATTAGCGGCTAGATCAGCAATGACTAGGTCATCCCACAGATCCTCAGATGTCCAACTTGCAGCCTCCATTACTGTCTTATTGACGGTCCATTCTTCGTTCCTCACCTTTATGTTGACTACCTCGGTGCTAGCCCACAGGTTTGTTTCGGCCCCTGGTTCACCTTCCCACAAGTTCATCATAGCGACGTCGGCATCCTTTGGAAAAGTAGCAGAAGGTTCGGATTCAGTCCCGTCGACAAGGTAGTCCATCGGGTCGCACTCGTTACTAGCAACCTCTTCTTCGATTCCAGGGCGATTCGGGTACGGGGTGAGGTCCACATTGCCGTACAGATTATTGATAACAAAATCGTTAAAGTGAGAGAAATCCAAGCGAAAAGGGGCAAGTTCTGGCCAGTTGTAGGTCATCATCTCAGACGGATATCCAGGCTGGTGTTCTTTACCGAACAGTGCTGGCAGGGTGAAGGTATCCAAAGGGTCATTCCAGGCCATGAGCTGGTATTCGTCTGGGGTTGGATTCCATTCCCATTCAGGTACATCTTGAAAAACTTGGTATTCTTCTCTTTGATTTTCAAACAGTGCATACAGAGAAAACCCGTCAAGAGGATCTGCTTGGATGTTCTGCCAGTCAACCTCCCATCCGGCTTCGAATAAGGGTTCGTCGTTCCTTTGGAAGTTGGCGGCCTCAAATTCTTCCCAGTCAGCAATCAACTCTCCCCACGTGTCTTCCCATTCCCATATGGAAGGGAAGGCAGTTTCTCCGGGAATTCCACCAGCAAGGATTGGTTCCGTATCAGGAGTAATGAACAGGGTAGGGTCAAATTCTGGGATGCTCTGATTCTCGGCTAAGGTAATTTGGTTGATACGAAAGGGGGCATTATGCTGTGGTAGGGGGTTTGTAACAATGTTTGGTTTATCTGAGGGTGGAGCATCAACAATTTTGTTATCTATGAGGTTTTGGATTTCATGGCGGAGGCGGATGCAGTTATCGGTGGTATGGCCAGGCATTTTGTGGAAGTCACAGTAGACATTTTGGTTGAGGTTTGGTGGAATGGTTTGTGGCGGCGGAAGAGGTTTCAATACTCCAATTTCTGTGAGTTTCTTAAGAAGAGTGGATCTGGGAGTCTTGAATTGGGTGAAGGTTCGGTTATGGGATTTTGGTTTTTCGAAAATTTGGTTGACTTCCACGAGGTTTGGTGGATGAGGTTCTGCTTGGTTAGTGTTCCCGAAGAGAGCGTTGCTGTTTCCTGAATACGCTCTTTTGGATTTCGACCCCGATCCTGACTCTTTCTTTTCCAAAGTTCCATCTCGCAAAGTCTCTTCTACGGACAGTCCAGAATCATAAAAGGTTTCAAAATTTGGGGCAGCCTAGGAAAGAACCATGTAAGGAGCAAAAGAGCTTGGCAGGTTCTTGGTTATTATCCGTATCTGTTCTTTCAGATCAGGTTTATTCTGTATTTGGGCAGCATTGGCCCTCCAACGTTTGACAAAGTCAGCAAAGTTTTCCTTTTCACTCATCTTAGTGCTTTCCAACTCCACCGTGGTCATTTTCAGGTCAACATTGAAGTCGTATTGGGCCACACGAAAGCTGTCCCAATGTCTTTCCAAGTCCTTTTCTTGGACGGCGAGAGAGAGGAACCATTATAGAGCCCAGATAGGGATTCGTGGAACAATTGGGCCATAGCTTCCTTTGATGCCACGCATGGTGAGAGCCAACATATCCTTGAAGATGGGCTCTCGGATCGCCCGGTACCATCGAACTTTGCAAAATCCACACCTTTGAATTTTTCGGCAACTTGGCCTTGGGAAAAAGGCACACTTGTTCATGTCGATTTCTCCTTTTCCAAGTCGCTTAGTCTCCTGGACTGACTCCTCCAATTCGCCAATCTTAGCCATGAGGGCGGCCAAGTTGGGATCAGCTGCTGGTATTTCTTCTTTGGGTTACTCAGGCCGCCTAGCCAGAAGCTTATCACTAATTTCTTGCATACTTTCCATCATCATGTTCATGTCGTTTTTCATGGAGACCACGGTAGCTTTGAGTTGCGCATCGACACCAGCAAGGGACTGCTTAAACTGAATGTCCATGTTTGCCATGTTCTGCTTGAGCTCTTCTATCCCGTCTCCTTGGTCAGCCACGGGTAAAGGGTTTTCGGGTAGGATTAAGACTATGGGTTCTTCTGTTATGGTCTCTTCTAACAACTGTTGCTCTTTTGATATTTGGAGTTCAGTGTACTTTTAAGAGAGTTTGACAAAGCATGACTGAATATGTTCCTAGTTCTAACTCGGCATTCGTTAGCTTTTGGCGATCAATGTTGGCGATCGCTTCAAGTCAAAAAGGAGCGACTCACAATCGATCCAAATGCTCGTCCTACTTCTACCCATCTCCCAAAACAAGGCCTAGGACCTACCGTAGCTTGAATCTCACTTAAGACGTTTGTACAAAAAATTATAGCTCGGGTAGGTGCCGTCAGGCAGGTTAAATTCCGAACGGATCGGAACCAGAGCCAATCTCCTTATCATGACCATCCGAGACAGAGCAATATGACCACCGGAATCCAGATACGCACGTGCTCAAGGCTAGATTCAAACCAAGGGAGCTGTTCGAGCATGACAAACACTGGAGGTATCACAAACTCCATGGATTTAAGGTCTCCTAGACCGACTGGAGGGTCCTAAAGAATTCTAAGGGAGCCTAATCCTCTAGCCCGCAAAATGCAATGATGTATGAATGATGGGTGTACAGAAATAAAATGCACATAAACAGGATATAACACATAAGTCCTAACCATGGGTTCCTGTCTTAGTTGGGATGGTTCTATGGCTATGTACAAGTGCAAAGGCTGGTTTTGGTCTCAGAAGGGTTCCCCGGACTAGAGCCAAGATGTACTACCCCATGTCAAGTGTATTGCAAGACAATGGTCGAACAGCACGATGGCTCATCATAGTCGAGGGTTGCTAGGCATTTTGGGAGAGCTTGTCACCGGTAAACCGGGCAAGGTAGCCAAAATACGCTAGCGAGGCTTGTGCAGTGCAAAGTGTACAAGATAAAAGAGCTTAATCTTCCGAAAGATATTTGAAAAATCCCCCTTTTGAAAACACCTTTCAAGTTTGGCCCTCTTGATCATCCAATATTTTTGAGCATTTTTTTTTTTTTTTAAATTGGATGAAGTAAAGGTCCCCAGCAGAGTCGCCACTGTGGGCTCCCCGGCGCCCGAAAAAAGGAGCGCCAACTCGAAGAGTCGCCACCCTGATTTTTGAAATGGATCATCCGAGAAACCGAAGAGTCGTTTGGAAAAGGCTTTTGGTCTAGCGAAAACGTTGAGATGTTGGGTTCGGGAACCACGTTACGAATGAGAAAGGTTTTCTTTAAAAAGCACCCCACTCGCCCGGAGAAAATCGGTCTCTACTTAATGTTTTCAAAAGAGAAGGGGGGGGATCTTCGATATTTTTCGGAATATCAAACTCTTTAATAAAACAAGTAGCGGGGAAGGGACATGGAAAATATATCATATTGACGTGCAGGTGGTGCTGTCTGTACAGTAATGATAAAATGATATGAATAGAGGAAACAAACAACGCTGAGCAGACTGTCTGGATCTCGACAAACTGTTCACGGCACACTGATATGCCGCGCGCGGCATCTCAACACGCCGTGCGTGGTACCTGCTCTGCCGTCAGACTGTTACATATTCTCAAAATATTATCTACCTCGCTGCTTCCTCTGTATATCTTTTGGAAAACTCAACAGAAGCCTCACGGTAGACTGATCATCCCAAAATGTCATTGTCTTTTTCAAAAACATGGTTTTAAAGTAGTTTTTAACATATTTGATCGTTTTGGGATGATCTTGAAAAGCTTTTAAAAGAGCCAGAACATGGCTTGTAGATATGGTCTTATTTCAAGAGCAGCGAAGCGATGGCAAGCAGTCTGAGATAACCACATGAGAGGAAAACTTCGAGATCAAGCAACCTGCTCACAATAGCATCAGTATGCACCGGGCCGTGCGCTGAGGGTCAAGATGCCGCGCGTCTTATCAACAAACCGCGCGGTTTCCCAACCTCAGCACAATGTTGGTTTTATTTTATGAAAATGAATTTTGAGTCAGGATCTAACCAAAAGGTATTAGATCTGCTGACAGAAAGATCCCCTCAAGACCAGAACGGAGTCTAGTCCGAGGAAACTAGTTTATACCTTTGGTTTCGAGCTTGATCAAGGATCGTGGATGCAAGGATGTGGATGGATCGTCACGGATGTGGATGGAGGAGTTAAATGAGACAAAGGGAGTATGAGTGTGAGTGATGGTTAGGTATTTTGAGTGATGGGGTCTTGAAGTTAATGAGTGATCAACTTCAATGATGAGAAGGGAGTCAGTGAAAGCTCTTAAAGAATGTCTTTTGGGAATGACATCCTTTAAGACTTGGAAATGGAAGTGGTAATAGAAAGTGGGTTTGAGAACTTAGAGAGAGAAAGTAGAGTGAGAGAGCCAAGAGAAAGGCAAGAGAAGGACTCAAAAGAAGGGCTAAGAGGGACCCATTTCCCTTGAGTGGATGGGTTAATTTATAGGCAAAGGTCAAGGATTTTGAATTTCAAGTGGTGGAGGTATTTTCTGGGCGGGCCAGAAGTGCACTTTCGGCTGAGCCAGTCATCAGCTATGGCTCACACTGGCGTGGCCAATGACTTTACAGGCAGTCGATTTTTAGCTTAAGGTGCCGTGCGGAGGAGTTTGGCTGCGCACGGCCCCTTGAATTCTCAAGGTGCCGTGCGCTCCAATTTGGCTCTGCACGGTGCCTCCTCCTATGGTCCGGAGTTTATTGGGCTTGGCTGGGCTTGGCTGGGTTTGTTGGATTTGTTGGGTTTTTGGTTTTAAAGGAGATCCTTTTTCAAGCTCGCAAAGGTACCGTTCCCTCTATTTTATCATCGGGGTGGACAAAGACTCTCCGAGGTCGGGATTGGGGTGTCTACACAAATTCATGGTTAATCGATATCTCAAATTTTTTTTTGGCAAATTCATGGTTAATCGATCATGTTTTTTTGGTTAAATCAATCATGAAATCATGACATATCATCACATTCTTATAGTGAAAATATGAATCGATTTCATGACATATTCCGAAAATATGAAAAACATATGGTTTAAATTGGTTTCCAAAAATATGAACGCTTATAGTGAAAATCATATTTTTTGTATTTTCGGAATATAAAAAATATGGTTTTCGAATTTAAATGAAAAATAAAGGAGTTTTTTTTGGTTATTATACATTTTTTAAATTTTGAAATCTTCTTTTTTAATTATCTCCCGTAATTATTGTGTTGAATCCCATTAAATTAGAAAATGATTGATTCCTCTAAATTAGGAAATGGTTGAATCCCACTAATTTAGGAAGACAATATACCCATATATATTAATATCTTATTAAAAGGGTAAAATAGGTAAATTCACCATCTGAAAGGATGAAAACATAACTGTTCAAAATGACCGGGATGAATACTTACATGGGATGAGATCTGAGGATGGATATTTAAAAACTCCTTAAAAATTATGTGTTTACGTAAATATTTTTTCTATCAATATGGATCTTATTTAATAGATCTCATTGAAATCTTTAATACGGTGAGAAAAAAAATGAAAAATTATTTTTCATTTACATTATTTTTGAGTCCCCAACTACTGCAAAGGGCTCTATTTAGTTGTGTCTTGTTCACTCCCCTCTTCAAACACAAAGATTTTTGAACACAAGAGAAATGGTCTGACGTATAATCTGATCTTGAGTTGAGACATTCTGATGAAAACCCGTTGATTCCTTTCCAACCAAAGATTATACACAGTAGCAGCTAACACAGTCTCAAAAGCAAACTTTTGAAACTTGTTCCTTTCACATGCTGGAGATACCAAGCAATGACTTCTGGCAAGGTAGAGGGCATTTGATTGCTTGAAGACCTTCTCCACATTCTACCCCACACAGAGAGAGACAAAGGACACTGAAAAAAGAGGTGATGGTGAGTTTCCTCGCTATTGGTACAAAAAGTGCAATCACCTTCCACAATCATTCCCCACCTCAAAAGTCTATCTCTAGTGTTCAACTTTTGTTGGACAGCCAACCACACAATGAAGGACCACTTAGGGATATTCCTTTTATACCAAACCACCTGAGCCCAATCTTGGACTGGGAGTTTTACCCTGATAGCTTCCCATGCAGAGAATACTGAAAAGCCACTAGGATGAGGGAGCCACACAATTGAATCTTTTTGTAAGCAGTTTGGCTGAAAATCTAGAGCGGTGTGAGCTATTATAAACTGAGTAACCCTATTTCTTTGCCTAGGCCATCTCCAAGCCCCATTGTGAATAATAGAGGAATCCCTTGAAAGCAAATACCTGCCAAGATTGTACACAACACTCTCACCAAGTCTTTTAAAAAGGGGACCAAGAGGATGCCAATTATCCAACCATAAGTGAGTATTCGAACCATTCCCAATCTGATACTTGATGAGGGATTGACCTAAAACTCCAAAGGTTCAACACCTTTCTCATTGTCCATGAGGCATCACTTGGGATGTCCATGGACCAAAAACATTGTCCTTTTATAATATAAGTATGTATCCATTTCACCCAGAGAGTGTCAGCTTTATTGCAAATGGCCCAAAGGTGTCTAAGCATTGTGGCTTTATTCCATTCCTTTATTCTCCTAAAACCAAGACCACCCTCCTTCTTAGGGCCACAAACATGGTCCCATTTGACTTTGGCAGCAGAGGACTTCATCTCTGATCCTAACCAAAGGAAAGCCATCAATGTACTCTCAATTTTTTTGATGGTTTTGCTAGGAATAACGAAGATGGAACTCCAGTAGACTTGCAGAGAAAAAAGCACTGACTGAAAACATAAATCTGTTTCTACTTCTAGTTTCTTAAAAATAAAAAATTGAAAACTAAAAAGGTTACCAAACGCATCCTTAAGTAATTGCCTATTGAATTCATCACTTCGTGGTACATAAGTTACATTCTTGGCCATGTCATAGTCATCTGAAATGGGTAATGTGAGAAAATAGAAGAATCCATAGAGTAAAGAAAACAAATAATCAATCCAACCTCTTCTGGCACATGACTGATCTGCCTGCAGGCTCTTGTTGGACAGTTGAAAAAATCTTTCAGCTTAGTGGATCTTTGCCAACCTCCTATCTCTTTTTAGGTTGGCAATGGTTCCTCCTTCTTTGCATGGTTGGACAAATGGCACCGGATTGGATCCCTGTTTAAAAAGTATGGGGACAGGATATGTACTAATATTGGTCATAAATCTCTCAATTCAATGGCAGCTGGAAATGGCCTAGGGGGAGATATTGTAGAGTAACTTAGGAGATTAAAACTTTAACCCCAGATGGTTTCCTTCCGGATGTAAATGCAGAGGACTCAGTGATGTGGGTTCCTTCCAAACATGGTAGAGAGATAGCTTTAAGAAGTTTGTCCTCAAACTCTCTCTCTCTCTCTAGTGTTGTCTATAATATCCGGTGTGAGCGTGATGTCAGAATTTTCCATCTCTGAATTCTTGCTCCCTCTCTGCCAAAATTTACAACTCTGTTTGGGAAGCATTGTTTTCTTGGTGAAATGTGAAGACCAAGCAGGGTAATGGAGAGATATGCCAGCGTTGGAATACCCATTATGGGATCCATCCTCTCATTTGTGGATGTTGTACATGGATAGGTCTTGTTTATTCTTTGGGCCTGTTTATTTTGCTGTCAAAGTGTCATTTTGGTTCTGCTTTTGGTCTTGCATGACCTAGTAGTGTAAGATTTCATTTGTGGATGAGTTTGGTGTTCTTTGCTTGGGCGTTCAATGAAAAGTACCATTTACCGGGGAAAAAAAAAATTAAATCCCACTTCACTTGGTCATGACAGTAACTTGCAACAACCTAGTAGTCAATAGCTAGTTATGATTTTTGTACTAGACAACCAAACCAGCTAGCCATGGAATTCTTTGTAGCTAGGTTTCCAACATTATTTCCTCTATTTTTTCTGCTTCAGTTTTTGCAGGTAAGCACTTCACTACGTACATCTTCCACTGCACAATGCAACCAATCAAGAGAAGGAACCAGAAACCCTCATCAATGGCTTGAAAATGCCTGCTCTGATCAACAGATCGATCACATAGATTGGGGTAATCTCTTGCGCTGCTCCCCAAGCACCAACAATGCTTGTGAGCCATCAGAACTGAGACCTGATTTACAAAGAAAACAGAAGAGTGTTCAAAAATGTCGCAAAACGGAAATATGACAAGTCAATAGACTAACGAAGAAGAAATAATGTGTAACACTCCTAATTGCGTAACTGCCACGGTTTAACCAGCAGGTGTGGTACACTCCGAAGTTTTTTTTTTTTTTGCTCGGCAATTTTTTTTATTAATCTTTAAAAGAAGAAAACAAAGTTGCAAGGAGGCTGTGGGTTATTTGGTGTCTCTAGCATCAGTGGGAATATTTTAGCCAAATATGGCGCCGGCTACTTGCACAGGCGTGTCCCTGTGCCTCATAAAGTTATTCTGTGAGACTGACTCAATGTTACTAGGTAACGCTACTTCCCTAGCGAATTACATTTTGGGACAAATGTTCCGAAACATGATACACTTCCATTCCAAAACGGTAAACAAAGCAATCGGCAAATTTTTTCCAAAAAGATTAACTTATTAATGTAAAGAAAGAATGGAATTTTGGTGAGAGAAATATAAAAATTCGGTCATTATTGTCCTAGAAAAGTGTTTTGCATCAATAATTTGGAAAATAATGCTTAGTTTTACTAGATGTTTATCTCTTGGAAGGGTAAGTTATGATTTTGTTATCTATAGAAGCCTATACCTAGCGTTCCACAATTTAGACATGTCGCCCCGTTCCCGTTCCTCGTACCGGTACGATCCGCGTTCCAAGTAACATAGGACCAACTAAAGTTGTGAGGTTTATTTGGTGTCACCAGCATAACCCAAAATATCTGAATGAAACTCCAAAGACAAGTTACTCTCAATAATACACCACTGCTTTACTCGCACGCCTCACACTTCTGATGGACACCACCACATTTCATTGGATGGGACACACCAATGTTGCGACGAGGTTATATACGTTGTCTCTAGCACAACTGCCATAATCTTTAAGCCAAATTCCAGAGACAATTGTTAGGAACATTGAGAACTACCTGAAAAGTACGTCTTTATCTTGCAAGGATGGGGACACCACAAGCAGCAGGAGCATGTTGCCCCTCTTTGTATACGAGGTTACCTCTCACGAAAGTCGCCAAAACTTTTCCCGATAGTCTTGACCCCATGTAGGCTGAAATGCTCTACACAAGCAAGTAGAAACACTTAATAAAGGGTTAGGGAAATGACCTCTAGATAACATGCAAAAGCTCAGCAAAGAGAACACAAAAGGGTAGGGAGAACCGGAGAACCGTAAAACGAAAAGAGTGGGAAAAGAGGAAGACATCTATTGCATATAGGCTACAGGCCTACAGCTCTCTCTTACGTGGTGATGATGTTCATTTTGAAGGTTTGACGTATCTATACGCGTTTACGTTTGACATTTCTAAAGCCAAAAAGAGATTTAAGCCCCACAATTTGGTTTTCTTGGTCCAAAAAAATTGCTTCAGCTCAAGTCTTTCTGTTTTCTCTCTCTACAAAACAAAAATAAAGAAGATAACAGAAAGGAAATTTCAGATACTGAGCCTCAACCTTTCTACTTTTTCCTTACTCAATTGAATGCTTCTTTTAGACCCCCCGAGGTTCGGAAGAAAAAATTAATGAAAAGAAAACGACTTCAAACAAAGAAGGGGAAACCAGAAATTAAGCAAAAGACGAATGAGAGCACATACAGGATGCTTAATGTACACAGGATGAGTATCGTTGAGGACAAACTCCACTTCCGGTTCCCACACAACTATGTCTGCATGGTTTCCGATTGCTATGGCCCCCTGCATTTTTCCACCATGAAGTCTCAAAGAACTACCCTTTTTAGCTATAATATAAAGTGTTCAAAATGAAGATATACTTCATGATCTGTCAGCTTTAAGGGAATAATTTGTTACGATAATGCAGCTCCAGTTAACTGTAAGAGTGTAAGAACAATTTGGTGTAGTGACAGGATTTTCTCAGCCCGTCACCTGGATTGTCATGAAGCGGTAGCTGAATATATTGTTTATCATAAACAGATAAATGCTGTTTTCCTCGGGTTTTACTCCATAAGACGTTCTTCAAAATCCTTGTTTCGTTGTTTTCGTTTTTGTTCTTTTTCCTTATCAGTAAATCGAGTTATTCAAATGATTTTGTTTACATTCGAATCATCTATTAGCAAACGAATTTCCAACTGGAAAGGAAACTGATAGAAATGAAGAAATGTAATTATATTCACCTCCTTATCCTCTTCCCTTTAGTCTTTTGCCTTCTGTAATCATTTATCTCCATAAATCCGTCCAATCATGATCCAAACACAACCTTAACAAAAAGTTTTCAATGAAAAAGCCTTGGTGTGCTAGACACAGCATTATAACTACTCTATTGCCTTCTTTGAGTTCACATTTGTAGAAAGTACGTAGAGGACGCATTTTATAACCAGAACCCCATTCTTCTGAAACTAGCTCACATCAATAACTTGATCCCCACCTTAAAGATTGTTTTAGGCAAGTTTCCTTTGAAGTGGATACCAAAATGGAAAGTATGGCTTGTAATAATTATATTTGGGAGCATAATGATTCTTTTGCCATCTAAGGATTGCACTTTGGTAATCTGAGATAGGTCGATAACAATTAATCAATAAGAGTGTCACCTTCAAATCTAGGCCAGCCAGTTTGGCAGGCTTCTCACTCCACCATGAAGCTAATTGTTCCAAAGTAATTCCATACTTACGGCCATAGGTCCACGTCACAGGGAGAACAAACTACAGGAAGAGAAATACAAAATACGTCACATTCAAAGATAAAAAAACAATCCTCCGGAAATTAAGCCCATTGATTAACTGAAGCCTTGGAACTATGAATCCTCAACATTCATTGTGAGTAGACTTATGAAATGTGTCATTGCACATTGAATTACAGAACATTTCAAAAATACCTTCATCATTCAGCACACACATTATCAAGGAGTATCAATCAAATGCATTTTGATATCCAATTAATTTCTATTTGGCAGAAACATTACTGTGAACCTGTGTTATGTGGACTTCACAACATATAAGTACTGTGTCAGTCACTTGACACTTAGCTAAGGCTATGGAATGTATGTCAAAACTTGAGACAGTTTTAGTTGAACATAGACATTTTCAGTAAGGATAGTTGGACACCTAGGAAGCATATTCAGTATTCAAGTTTACTGCAGAATTGTGCATAGAATTCTCCTGTTATGCATGAAGTGGTATGTCGTATTTTGTAAACATAATTGATCAGAGAAAATGAAAGAAAAGTATTTTTAGTGTTGTCATGTCCTTGTAAAAAGGAAAAGATGAATCCTACACTTAAACACATACAGCTACGCCACTTCCAATACTCATAGCTGTGAACTGACTAAGCTAACCTGCAAAGAAGATATGCCACCCCATGCCTTCAAGAAGTTACCATCATCAAGGCGTTTGAGTTCTGGTACTGACGGTGAATGATCAGAGCTTAGCAAGTCGATATGTCCACCCTGACATTTATAGAATCAGGTGGAATGATCCACGATGACAGAAAAACAATGGAAATTAGCGTCAAGAAAAAACATATACCATCAAAGCTTCCCATAGTGTTTCCTTATTTGCAGAATCCCTAATGGGCGGGGCACACTTAAAACGTGTATCTCCATCTTGGATCTCTTCAGCCGAAAAGGCTAAATAGTGGGTGCAAGTTTCAACAGTTATGCTATCACCGTTACGTTTTGCTTCCTACATAAAAGAATGAATTGAAAAAGTGAATTTCAAACTTCATAAAAAAAGTGATGGTAAACATTCCACTGAAAGAGAAGTTATTAGAGCTTGTGTCCCACATAGATTAGTTATTACCTCCCCAACTGGTATAAATCTTGTGGGGCTAGCATGGAATCAGTGTTCTTATCAATCAATGACATGTCACGTAAGAGCCACCCACAATTGGTAGAGCATATTTTTATTTTACATCACTCGATCCATCCATAGCTGAAATAAAAAAAGAACTCTGAAGTCTGAAGTACCTTAATTAGCTCTAAGGAAGATCTAGCATCAGACAAATGAACGATGTGAAGATGAGCACCTTCAGCACGGCCACCAGTCCTTGTACCATTTGTTACCGTTAAAAGCTCTCTAATAGCTGCCTCTTCCCTGTGGTCAAAGGAAAAAGCAGGCAAGGTGAATATCTCTGTTCATGTACGATGAAATTTACTATAATCATTCAAATCAGAGACGCAAACATAAGTCGCCAAAATTCAAATGACGCATTCCCTTCATTCTTTCCGGGTTCAACTAGGTAAGCACAAAACGACTCTCAACTTTGTCATTTCTATTTGAGTACAACATAGCAGCCTTTCAAACAATTTTAACATCAATGAAATATAGACGCTTGTTGAAACCTCTGTGTTAAGGCTATCTTTGGACCATGGATTTAAGGACATATTTACTGAGGGGAAAGCAACTAACAGGGAACCACAGAAGCAAACTAATAACCCTCATAAAGCCTGAACGCAAGTGAGAACGGGAAAAAAATTAAGCTGGTTACTAACTAGAACCTAAATAAATAACCATGATTCTGATGAGGAGAATGCTTAAGCAATATTTACCATGAAGCAGGCCTAGTCTTCAGATAAGTTGAATAGTATCGAGGGTCAACTGCACTATCGTCCAGTTCCAAGATGCCTTCAAGTTCATGTTGAATCTCCGCATGTACGAGTAAAGGTCTTTTGTACTTTGCCAGTACTGACAATCCTTCCTACAGGAGAATAAAGAGACCAACTTTCTTAGAAAATTATTCATCTCATGAAAAACATTAGAACAGCATTTAAGATGTTTGAGCCAATATAATCATCATAAGATGAGGTCTAAAACTCTAAATAAGATCAAACAGACCTTTATATGGACAGCATTTGTCATGGGAAAGTCATTTATCCCTGAAGGGCACATAAAGGACTACAGAAAAAAGAGCAGCAAATGTCAGATAGATAATTAGATAATACGTCATCTCATGTTTATGAGGGAGAACTTGGCAATCAAGCTGAGAAAAGTTCTGATGTACGAAACCGAGCAACATTGTTTGACTGCCAAGTAGTTTGAAAGCAAAAACCCAGCACATATATTTCGTTTTGTGCTTTTCAAAACAAATGGTAGGCATTGATGGGAATTGAGCATATCGTAAACCCATACACTCTGGTGTTCCTCACGTAAAAGGAGATTAAGGAAATAAAATAACGAGAATAGAGCAAACACCCTTGCCTTCAAACCAAGAACACCAGCCTTTAGGAGACCCTCCAGCGCACTTCTATTGAATGCATTTTCCGGAACCAGACCTCCCCAGAAACCTGTTAACATTGGAGTTGAGTGAAACAAGTCGCCAATCATAAGAATTTTCATGTATCGCTCGAGGTCATACCAACATCAACATGGATCCTCTTGTCTGCAGCCTTGATCTGTTATGTAGATACAACAGAGGTAATAGGATAAGGCAATAGTTGGTCAAGTTTGGCGATAAGTAAAAAATACCCAATAACACAAAAATTGATTTTGTAATGGCTATTGCCAAATATACAGTCCTTTTTCATTTCAGTTCTTTCACTTCTTTTTTCTCTAGACTTCAAAACACCAAGACTGACTTCTGATGTTGGAACTATCACAAGCATATAAACCCAGAACATAAACTTCTGCTCCTACTCAATAAATAAACAAAGAAGAGAGAGAGAGAGAGAGAGAGAGAGAGAGAGAGAGAAGCTATGAACACAACAAGCAGATTTCCAATAGAGTAATCAAAAAGCCAAGTTCTCGGGAAGTTTTCTTTGATTGTTCAGTGTCCGGTGGAAGATCAAATGAAGACCTCCAGTGAATGGCAACCACTAAAATGATTATTAGAAAGCCAAAAAAAAAAAGGAAGAAGAGAAGACAATCATCATGATGTTTCTAGAAGTAGGTTTAAGTAGCTTAAAAAATGCAATTCCTTTTGTGTCAATCTACTTACCTTGAGTTCAAATGTTTCTTCAGAAACCGTAGAGGGAAAACTATTAAGAGGCATGTCAACCAAGGTTGTTAACCCACCTGTAGAAACAAAGTTAATTAAGCACCAAGTTACATAGTGCATGTAAATATGCAGACATAGGTCTGATATAGAGTACAAATTTAACGGTCAGATGCTGTAGGAATTTTAGCAATACAAATACTCTCAATTTCAAAAAGCTTCAAAGCGCTATGTTCTAAAGAAATTCTACTCCAGAAGATAAATGGCACATTCAATTAAATATATACCGCCCCTTTTAACAAAGAGTACATAGAAGAATTAAAGAACCAAGATCCACAAACCAGCAGCAGCTGCCCTAGTGCCCGAAGGAAATCCTTCCCATTCTTCTCTTCCGGGATCATCAAGATGAACATGCCTGCCATGAAGGTTCCATATTTAGCTCTTGCAAAAGTGAATTTGAAATCCTCCAAACGATGTGATCAATGCTCCTAACTATATGGCTGTGTAGAAAATAGACGAATCAGTTGAATGGAGACTTTTCAACCAAAAAAAAAATTCAGTAAGATCTCTCATTAGTTTTATTGTTCAATAGGGAACCAATATGGTCTGCCAAACGTTGAAATGTTTTGAAAAGATAATTGTCCCCATTATTTAAATCTTCTCTTCAAAATCCATATCTGGTCAAAGGACTAACAAAACATGATTTTGACAGTTATCAAACGGATAGCTTAAATACTGAGTAAGTCTTTTAACCACAGAATTGTCTGGATTTTGATGGTTTTCCAACAGAGAGCTTAATCACTTAGAGTAAGTCTTTAGCACAGAATAGTTTTTCTTCCATTACCGCAAGTACAGGGAGCCTCCTCGCTTTCAAAAAGAATTTACTATCCGTAATCTCCCAACCTCTGCAAGTAGCTTAGTCTGAATCCTAAGCAAATTTTCTACTGGCTACTAATAAAACAACTCAGGATTCATACTCCTTTTAAGTGCACATGCAATGCTACGTTTTCCCATGTTTCATAAGCTAACGAATATTACAAGCTTTTTTTAAGTTTATTTGCAATATATTATATGGGTATTCTTACTGTTGTACATGCAATATTTTGTATCCTATATGCATTGTATTGCCCTTTCCACTTCCTACCGATGTTGGACATCTAGTTTACAATTAAAGAAGAAATTAGGAAAAGCAAAACAACAAGAAGATAAATAATTTTTCTTTGGTCAAAGAATTAAAGGTGATTCATAAGGAGATAAGTGCCACAACTTACACATCAATCAAACCAGGCATGACAACAGCGTCCCCATAATCAATCACTTGTCCAGTCTTGAAATTCCCTTGCCAATCTTCTTCAAGAATCAATATGATGTTCCCTCCCTTGACCTCAACTGGTCATTTACAACTATAATTAGACAGAGAAATGAATGAAGAAATAAGCATATAATCACAGCGCTAAGAAATGTTGCTTGAAAAAACAGCAAATTTGGGCAAACATAATTAATACCATAGGCAGTCAACCACGAGGGCTGGAATACATTTGCAGTAAAACATGCAAAACTATGTTTTAGACCAAATTAGAGATGAAATATGATGACTTATGGATTGGTCTAATGTGATGTTTCTTGTTATTGCAGAAGTTATCAAACTAGCATTTCTTAGTCCAAATTTTTTCTGTCAATGAAGGAATCCAGAAAATTATTTACTGCACGGACCTGCACCAGAAATCAACCCCTTTGGTGTCACTATACGTTTGCTGGATATCCAAAAATGGTTGTGAGCAAGAAGGCTGCATTCGCTCTGAGATGGCTGTACCATAAGTATTTGAAGTTAATTAGAGCAATATTTACATTTGGTCCAATTATTCAAAACTAGAACTCCGACATCTGACAGTATTACTAAGCATAACTCCCAGCACAATTACGACAATGCAGACAAGAATATACGTACACAAGAATTAGCCATTTGTTGTTTTCTGATGGTTTGCTAGTCCATTATCTTGTTTAGTAGCTCGCGGGGCATACATTTGCCTCACTGCATATCTCTAAATTTGTTTAAAGATATGCTTAAATGCCCATAGAAACTTACAACATGAAGAGAATTGAGAATCATGAAAATGGTTGGGACGCAGATGTACAGATGCAGAAACGTATCCGGAGCCATTCGATGTGTGTGTGGGTCCCACGTGCATTGTGAGGGACCCGTGTTCATCATACTTCTGGGTCCAAGCATGTGCGTCTGTAGTGTTGCTCTTTTCTTTCTTTTTCCATTCTATTTGCAGAATCCGATTGAAATTGACTAACTAGTAGGTTCAAGGAGTTGGTAGTCACCATCATGAAACTAACAGCTATATAAGTAAAAAAAACAATATACTCCGTAGTATCATATGGTTGAATTGCTTCTGCTTGATAGAAATAAAATAGATTAACCTGAATAAATGGGTTCAGTTCTTTCCAACAACCTGACTTAAAATACTATAATTTAAATAACAATCTTATTGGAATTCATTGATTTTTCACCTGTCTTTATCAATTATCCATCATAATATCATTCTAAAAATAAATAAATACCATCATAGTATCATATCATCAATTCGGGTATGCAAGTATGCGAGGAGTTAAACAGGAAAGGGTGAAAATTGATGAAGAGAGAATAAAAATCAAACCTTTAGAGGGTTCTTGATGTAGTAGAACAAAAGGGATGCAAGAAGTGGTAGCAGAGGTAAAAGCCTCCATTTTAGAACGTCCATCTCTGATATCCTCTGCTACCACTCTGTTGTGTCTGCTCTCTCTCTCTCTCTCTCTCTCTCTCTCTCTGTGGCAAACAAAGGAAAGGCCAGTTCAGGTTTGGTGGTCAATGACTGGACAAAGAGCCAATGGTTGCTTACATATTGGCCCCGTAATCGGTTCACGGATTTGTTAGTAAAAAGGATGGTACGGACTACCGAACTTCTCACCCGCAGTCACCCGTATATGTGTCACCGTCCAATTGAAATAAGCTGCAGCTGGTATTTTAGAATAATAATAATAATGAGTGGATGGATATAGAGGAAATTTATTAAAAATTGTTTGCGAAGGTTTTGAGACTTCAAACGAACAAAGAGGAACGAAGTCTATAAAAAAAAACGGAGATTTGGAGTGCTTATCTATTGCCCATGGCGCTCCTGACACATTTTCCACTACATTTCGAAGTAGTGCTTACACATTTTTTTCCACTACATTTTGAAGTAGTTCTATGTTGGATCCCACATTAATATTTGCTGAAACAAAAGCTTGGAGAATAATCTTTTTATGAGATTTTGGGTAAGGGGCATTAATTTTATAAAATACAGTATCTCTGATAATCTTTTTTATGAGAGATTTGGGGCATTAATTGTCTTAAATAGTGTATCTCTAAGAATCTTGAATTCAGTAGAATACTTCCGTTCATAACTTTATGTTTCGGATTACAAAATAAAATATATTCCATTCATAATTTTCTGTATTTGTAGAAGTGTAGGAATTAGATCATCCACACCAGTATCTTTAAATTTTAGATCAAATTAAAGAGCAAAAAGTCACTTTATCACTCTAGTTATCCATTTTTAAAATATTCACTGCATCAGACTCTTTACTCACACTCTCTTTTCAATTAAATATACAATTAAACTAATAGAGGCTTCTCCTGAGAATGACTGTTAGTACAAATAATTGGGGGCTTTTAATAAAATAATATAATAATAGGAGGTGGGGCTAAGAATAATAGTAATAGTTCCTCGGCTGACTAAACGAGGAACTGTTCCTCTTTCATATTGCAGGGTATTATAGCAAGCCTGGTGCAGAGTACATTTTGGAGTTTTTTTGGATTTCCCTCGTTACTTTAGTTTACATGGGCTTTTAGCAAGCCTGATACAGATGCTCTTAGAGCAAGTTTATCAACTATGAGGTAAAATTGCTAGTAAATAGTACTTTTTTTTTATTTTACCTACTCATATCTCTTCTAATACTACACCAATACTATCTATTTAACATATTCTCTATTAAAATATTATTACTTTTATTACCTTTTTCTTTTTTGGGGAGAGAGAGAGAGAGAGAGAGTGAGGAAACAATAAAAGATTGGGTGGCTTTTGAACAATTCTTCGCTTGTTATGCCGACGAACTGTAGCTGGAGGCACAATAGCAACGTGTTTACCTCATCTGCTGTTGGAAAACTTTTGTCTTTTCGTTACTCAAAATAACTTTTTCTTCTTTTTAACTCACCTGATAAACTTGCTCTTACTAGGGTAAAAAAATGGTTTGATTGGTAATCGCCCATCGTATTTTATGACTAAAAGTTTTTAAAACCAGACACGGGGTGCTTGGCAAACACAACTTCACGGAATGGGAGATATTGCCAAACACGTGGTGCTTGGCAGCGGTGTCGGGCAGTCCACATTGTCTATATGTATAAAGTAGTAAAGTAGTCTAGTACGTAATGGTGTGTACTATGAGCCAGTAGAGACAATGTCGTTGTCCATATGTGTACGTGTAAGTTGTAACCAGTAAAGCCATATTATTGGTTTATTATGTAAACTTTGTAAGCTTCCTCCTCCTTACGCTTATAAAAGGAGGAGGCATTCACCGATGTAAAACCAGACTTCAGTAATATATCCAGTAATATTATCTTGTGTCCTGTATTCTCTCTCGATCCTAACCTCCTTTGTGGTTGTACCCACTTAGTGTCTGTAAATTTGGTATCAGAGCCATGTTTTTCATTGTAGCTTAAACCCCTCTCTGGGAACTTTGTATTCGAAAATTACTTCAAATCTTTTTCCAACAGAAAAATTGAAGCGTTTGCTCTATGGTTGCCTTTTAAGGATCCTCAACATCAGAAACTTTACTAACTATTTTGATTGTAAAATTTTTGTATCAGTGGGTTAAAAGTACCTTGATACTTTGGCTATTGAGCGGTGTGTCTCGGTTTATCTACCCTAGTATACAAAATTTTATAAATCAAAATTGGTTAAAGTTCTCATATTAAAAGAAAAAGGTTTGTTGTATGAGGAGACGAAGAACCCAGATTTTTACCTACCAAGAATGAATCGTTTGTTTTCCACCTATTCCTCTGCTACTTCATCCCTTGTCCCTTCTAATTCATCCACTAGTAGAAATTCCACTGCTTCTTCTTCTAATCTCGAGTATTTGTATGAGTTTGAGTATCTTCCTGATGACAGTAAGGTTTCCCTTACTGATCTCCCTTTCCTAAATCCATATAATGCATTTTTTCGTCCACAAACTTCTGTAAAAAAGACTGTCACCCAACTTTTTTCCACAAAGCGTCCAACCTCAGTAAACGAGTATGTCCAAGCCTCTAAATTTGATCAGTGTTTCATAACAGCTACTGAGGCTGAACAACTTTTACCCCTGGAAATCCCAGTTGATTTGTCTCGCATTTGGCAACAACAAGGATTTACTCATCTTCACTTTGGAGCAATCAGATTGGCTGTCACTTTCCATGGCAGAAAAGATTTACTTGTTACTTCCAGACTTGCTCTGGTAGACACCAGGTTTCTGCAGTATCAGCATGCATGTATCGCCACAGTCCAAACCACTTTAAATGCTGGAACCATGATTTTCACCTTTTATCCTAACTTCAACATGCCACTAGCAGATCCTCATCTGCTAATAGCTCTAAAAGTTCAAGTTCAAATTGGTGGTGCCTCCCAAATCTCCACCACATATGCAGCAACCCTCCACTACCAAATGGCCTATCGTCTCCAGAATCATGCCTTTGACATGTCATTACCCTCTTCCACAGATGAAGCCCTTTTCCTAACTGTCAACGCACCTCACCAAGTTTCCTGTGTCCATGTCCCACGTCAAATTTCTCGACCTGAGCTTCTCAAACTTCTCCCATAATCTTGGGTTACAGCTTATGAGAAAAATCAACAAAAGCTCATACCTGTTCAATCCTCAAATCCGCTTTTCATCTCAAAACCTGATGGTACAGTAGAAATTTCTTTCCCAAAAGAATCATCTGCCTCATCTTCCACCCATTTGGTTATCTTTCCTTCAAGGATTGACATGTTTGTTGATGGCCCTAGACCTGAACCCCCAATTAAATATTTCCAGTCCAGTGGCCTTCCAGTTTTCTATTTCAAAAATCCAGAAACAGGTCATTGTTATTTTGATGCATGTGACTGTGATGAGTGTCTCGAAGATAGTCTTCTAGAAGATGATGAAAACTTTGAAAAACCACCTTCACTAAGCTCTCCTTTACCTTCTACTCCTTGTAAATCCCCACCTTCTCCTCAACCTCCATCTAAAAATGACCTTTCAGCACAACCCAGTAGATGTTTTATGTTCACTGAATCAGATTTTCCTCCCTTGGAGTTCCATAACCCTCAAGAGAGAACCACCCATCGTCACAAAGTTCCAGACTCAACTACCATTCTCCCTTATGGTAGTACCAAAGCAGTATCAGCAGCAGAAGCAGCAATAAATTGGCAGTCGGCAAACTCTCTGGCACAAAACAAAATTCTTCAAAAAATTGCTAACTCTCAGCAAAATTTGGAGAATGTTGTCCATAAGAAGTTGTCATATTTGGAACTTCTTATCAGAGACTTGCAGCAGAAGATCCAAAATGTTCACCAAGAACTCCTTCAGATGGCCTATGCTAACCAGGCATTCTCAGCAGCTTTTTACCACAAGGATGCTGAAATGAAGCATTTAAAGAATCAACTCCAATCCCTTCAAGCTCAGCAGTATTCTCAGCAGAAAAGCCCGTTTGACATGTTCACATCTTACACTCAACAAAGTTTTTCTGGGTATCCTCAGATGTCTCAACCCTTACCTATCACTCCTACCTTAGGATTTGGTGAGTCAAGCTCCAATATCTTTGGGAGCTCGTCAGCTTTCCTCCCTCCACCAAAAAGACCATCTCCACCGAAACTTCCTTTTCCAAAGCCCCAGATAAAACCTATCCAAGTCCCTTCAGTTCTATCTCCACCATCCACTTCTACCTCAGCTCCAACTACCTCTACTCCTTCGAAACCATCTGACCCAAATTCAAAATCTTCCCAGTTAATGGTTCAGCCAACTTCCAACAATCAAATCTCCACTCTTCTCAATACCCTAGCCACTATACCTGAAACCCCGTCTCCATCTCCCGAACCAACTATTGAGTTTAATTCAGACACTAAATTAAATGACTCAATGCCAACTCCTCCTGTTTTCATGATGAATCCCGAAAACCCAGAAGAAAATGTTGAAGACCCTATCATTGAAGAGGGTCCTGAGTTTGAAACACCTCCTGACATACTAACCTTTGATTCCTTCTCACATTCCAATATCCATACCCAAGGCTTTTCCTTTGATAACATTCCCCCATCAAAATGGTTAGATAAACTCTATGAGATTCATGCTTGGTGCATTGCTGGTATGCTTTCCCCTAATGCTACGCTTAGTACTGTCATTACTAAGTGTGTAGCAAAATTTCTTGGCCGTCTCCGTCAATGGTATATGGCTCTCAGTGAATACCGACAGCTACAGCTTAAGCAACTGCCAACTCTTGATCAATTCATCTCAGTTCTGCATACCGAGTTTCTTAGAGATCACAACAACACGAAAGAGTTCGTTCGAGAAGAATACCTCAGCATGAGGTGCTGTTCATTCAAAAGAAAAGATCTAGAGATCCATTATGACCGTATGTCTCAACGGTATGAATGATGTCAACCTCAAATAAGCTTTCCTCAATTCCCTTCCTAAACCATTAGGAAATGAAACAACAAGGTTGCTTCAAACAAAAAGGTTGTTGTTGAATGCAACATCTCTTGGCGGTATTTGTAAGGGGAAAAAATCCGCGTAGTGCTAACTCTAGCTTTTTTGGTGAACAGCTTCACGTGCCTCCTCGTCGGATCCCTAACCTTCCGCCGGAATCCTAACTGCAAAACAAACAGGGGTGAGCGCACCTTTGCCTCTCGTCGGCAAAGGCCCTCCGATGCCAAAGTCAGTATCACGTACTGTTAAGAAACCCTAATTATCAGTATGTAAATAACTCGATTTCCACAAACTGCGTACCTTTTACCTCTAGGTTTACCTCGTATTTATAGATGTTCGTATGCTTGCAGCCCAAGCATCCTAATCGCCCTAGATTTCCTACCTCGTATAGGAAACCCAGAATATCGTGGATTTTCATTCCCTTATCAATTTATTACCTTAGTCCTTTTAGGACTTCTTGCCATAACTGGACGAGCATCCCATTCTCATTGGGTATCTTCTCCAGATCCTATTCCCTTACGGGATGTCATCGTTCTGGAACCTTTCAGAGTGTTCCCTACAGCTAAGGCTGCTCCACCCAGAATACTGCTCTTGTTCGGCCCTCTCATTGCCGAACAGACCATCTGGACCAGCGACTTCACATGTCACTGTCCCTTACCAGACTCCTGGTCCAATAGCTCCTCGTGTTTATTGGATCAGGCCCCCACTCGGATAGCTTGAACCAATGACCTCTCATGTCACTGGTCCTTTATCAACTGCTTGGACCAAACTACTTGGACTAGTGACTTCTCATGTCACTGTTCCTTTATTAGTCTCTTGGTCCAATAACTTCTCATGTTTACTGGACCAAGACCCCGTACAACCTTCCTGGACCAATGACTTCACATGTCGCTGGTCCATATTGCCGACCACCGTCTTGCATGGCGACTGCCCCTATCATATTTATACCATGGTCCCATGTACCACGTGTTCGGCCATACCAACGAGCACCTTTATATGGTGCAGTCGATACTGTTCAGCGTCGCTACCTAGCAACCTTTGGTATTGCGCACCTGTTCGGCATCATGTCCTAGCACCCTCTGCCTAACAGCGCACCTATTAAGCGTTATTACCAGCCACCTTCACATGGGGCCGCCTACCAGCGCACCTGTTAGGCACTATCACCTAGCACCCTCTGCCTACCAGCATGGTGCCGCCTACCAGTGCACCTGTTAGGCATTATCACCTAGCACCCTCTGCCTACCAGCATGGTGCTAGTGCACCTGTTAGGCATTATTCCCTAGCACCTTCACATGGCGCCGCCTACCAGCACACCTGTTAGGCTGTACCGTGCACCCTCACTTAGTGCTCCGATGTGCTCATGCGTTATGCACGTGCTCAAGCTGTGTGTTTGGGAAAACCTCCCTACAATTGCTCCCCAGCTTTGCCTCTTGCCATTGTTCGGTGGCAATGGGTAAAGCTTCATTCGGTAATCCTCACTTATCTCTGGTTTTGCTCGTATCAGAGCGATGTTCATTGCTCGGGCCCCAAACTTCTTCGTGCTTGGGCCTTTGTCTGACAATCTTCGCTTGTCATGATTCGAGCAATGTTCAATGCTCGGACCTCAAACTTCTTCGTGCTTGGGCCTTTGTTTGATAATCTTCGCTTGTCATGACTCGAGCAATGTTCGATGCTCGGACCTCAAACCACGTCACGTTCGGATCTTAGTTTGTGCACGACGCACCCATATCCTAAGTTGTTTCGTGCTTGGTTGCGTTCTCAATTCTAGGCTCTCAACTCTGCCATTGTTTATGCTCAACACAACCAAACACAATGAAGTTTTTTCGTACTCTCACTGTTTTAGCCTATCCATGTCGGCGAATCATCTAAGTTCATTCGTACTTAGGTAGTAGCCCAAGTGTATTCGTACCTGGCTTTTCTCAATATTATTCATTGCTGTGAGTGTACTTTAGCCAAAACTCAACATTATTCATTGGCTTTAATCGCTTTTGGTTGCCCTATTCGTGGTCAAGCTCTTTCACACTATGCAGATACTTAGCAATCTTCATTGCTCTAGCATAAATGTTTTAGCCATTATCCAAGCTTGTTCACACTTGGTATGCCTAAGTATATGCACACTTAGGTTCTGCTCTTACTTGTTCAAACTCGGTGAACGATCTAAGTTTGTCCGTACTTAGCTTCCTTTCAGTATTATTCATTTCTTTTGGCCTGAGTGTCTTCCTACTTAGCCAACCATTGCTTTCGGACTGAGTGTATTCACACTCGGTAAGTTCCTAAGTTTCTCATACTTAGTAAACTTGTGCGTTTATTCGTACGCACCTAAGCGTTTCAGACTTAGCTATTATTTCGTATATAGTATGGTATACCCAACCACTGCTCCCCAATATAGGAACGAAAAGTTCCTTTCTTTTGGGAACCATATTCATAGTTGACAAACTTACTTTTCATTAACAGAAAAGAGAATTTTATTCATAACTCAAACTCAAAGGAATGTTATTCATAACCCTTTGCAACTAACTTGTAGTTTAAAAACGTAACAAATGAATTTTATTCATAACTCCTCATAATCATGTAATGTTCATTCCTTAAACCTAAGTTTATTCACACTTAGCCAAATTTGGAGTATGTTCGCACTCACTCTGATTTTGGCACTATTCATTGCCATGACCTAAGTTTATTCATACTTAGCCAAATTTGGAGTTTGTTCGCACTCACTTGGATTTTGGCACTATACACTGCCATGACCTAAGTTTATTCATGCATAGCCAAATTCGGAGTATAATCGTACTCAATCGGATTTTGGCATTATTCGTTGCCATGGCCTAAGTTTATTCACACTTAGCCAAATTTCGAGTTTGATCGTACTCGATCGGATTTCAGCATTATTCATTGACATGGCCTAAGTTTATTCGTACTTAGCCAAATTTCGAGTTTGATCGTACTCGATCGGATTTTGTCATTATTCATTGCCATGGCCTAAGTTTATTCGTACTTAGCCAAATTCGGAGTATAGTCGTACTCAATCGGATTTTGGCATTATTCGTTGCCATGGCCTAAGTTTATTCGTACTTAGCCAAATTCGGAGTATAGTCGTACTCAATTGGATTTTGGCATTATTCGTTGCCATGGCCTAAGTTTATTCCTACTTAACCAAATTCGGAGTATAATCGTACTCAATCGGATTTTGGCATTATTCGTTGCCATGGCCTAAGTTTATTTATACTTAGCCAAATTTCGAGTTTGATCGTACTCGATCGGATTTTGGCAGTATTCATTGCCATGGCCTAAGTTTATTCGTACTTAGCCAAATTCGGAGTATAGTCGTACTCAATCGGATTTTGGCACTATTCGTTGCCATGTCCTAAGTTTATTCGTACTTAGCCAAATTCGGAGTATAGTCGTACTCAATCGGATTTTGGCATTATTCGTTGCCATGGCCTAAGTTTATTCCTACTTAGCCAAATTCGGAGTATAATCGTACTCAATCGGATTTTGGCATTATTCGTTGCCATGGCCTAAGTTTATTCATACTTAGCCAAATTTCGAGTTTGATCGTACTCGATCGGATTTTGGCATTATTCATTGCCATGGCCTAAGTTTATTCATACTTAGCCAAATTCGGAGTATAGTCGTACTCAATCGGATTTTGGCATTATTCGTTGCCATGGCCTAAGTTTATTCGTACTTAGCCAAATTCGGAGTATAGTCGTACTCAATCGGATTTTGGCATTATTCGTTGCCATGGCCTAAGTTTATTCCTACTTAGCCAAATTCGGAGTATAATCGTACTCAATCGGATTTTGGCATTATTCGTTGCCATGGCCTAAGTTTATTCATACTTAGCCAAATTTCGAGTTTGATCGTACTCGATCGGATTTTGGCATTATTCATTGCCATGGCCTAAGTTTATTCGTACTTAACCAAATTCGGAGTATAGTCGTACTCAATCGGATTTTGGCATTATTCGTTGCCATGGCCTAAGTTTATTCATACTTAGCTAAATTTCGAGTTTGATCGTACTCGATCGGATTTTGGCATTATTCATTGCCATGGCCTAAGTTTATTCGTACTTAGCCAAATTCGGAGTATAGTCGTACTCAATCGGATTTTGGCATTATTCGTTGCCATGGCCTAAGTTTATTCATACTTAACCAAATTTCGAGTTTGATCGTACTCGATCGGATTTTGGCATTATTCATTGCCATGGCCTAAGTTTATTCGTACTTAGCCAAATTTCAAGTTTGATCGTACTCGATCGGATTTTGGCATTATTTGTTGCCATGGCCTAAGTTTATTCATACTTAGCCAAATTTCGAGTTTGATCGTACTCGATCGGATTTTGGCATTATTTGTTGCCATGGCCTATGTTTATTCATACTTAGCCAAATTTCGAGTTTGATCGTACTCAATCGGATTTTGGCAATTATTCATTGCCATGTCCTAAGTTTGTTCGTACTTGGATGCACACTCTCCCTGCTCCCCAATATGGAAGCAAATTATGTGAATCTTGGTCCATACTTATAGCTTATTCGTGCTAGGACCGAACACAAATAAAATTTTCATAATTCTGTCACAAAGCCACTCGTAGCTGAATACTTTCTATGGAATTCTAATCATAATTCCCCTATAGCAACTCGTAGCTAATAAATCACAATAAGCAATAGTTTCTATGGAATTCTGTTCATAATTCTCCTATAGCAACTCGTAGTTAATAAATCACCATAAGCAATAGTTTCTACGGAATTCTGTTCATAATTCTCCTATAGCAACTCATAGCTAAAATATAAATTGCAATAAGTAATTTGACTACTTATCTGTATATTCCATGGCATATGCATTGAATTCCCATCCAAGACTTTGAGGCGATAAGTTTCAATCTCAGCTATCTCTGTGACCTTGTATGGTCTCTCTCAGTTTGGACCAAGCTTCTCATTCGTGGGATCTCATTCAAAAACTTCCTTAGTTTCTTATCCTTCAGTACTTTAGGCACTTCGTAGCCCAACCAACAGGTCTTTTTATTCTACCACATTATTCGAAGCACTGCCTGAATTCTCCACCTTTCGTAGGCATTTGTACCAGTCTTGGACTTCTTGCTCACGTTTTTTCATACGCTAAGCAATTTCTTCAATACTACATTCTTTCTTTTTGAGACCTTCCGTAGTCTCGAGTACGTTGTGAGTGACTAACAAATTTAGACCGGTCTTCATGATCATCTCAAGATCGCCGAGCAGATTCGGACCGCTCTGCGCTTCTCCCGAGCAGATTCAAACTGCTCCTTAAGATCGCCTAGCAGATTCGGATTTCGCTACTGCGCGCTAGCGATTCAAAGCACCTTAAGATCGCTAACGATTCCGGCGCTCTGCGCTCGCGAAAGCGGTATTCGTGACACCTTAAAATCGCCCAGGTAGATTCTGCTCTGTTCTGCGCCTAGCAGATTCAAAGCGCACTTTAAAATCGCTTAGCAGATTCGGACTTGCTCTGTTTGCTCCCGAAAGCGAATCCTCGACGCTTCCTTAAGATCGCCCTACTTGGTCAATTTGCGTTGCGCTGCCGCTACTGATTCAAATTGCACCTTAAAATCACCTAGCAGCGATTCGTTCTGCGGCGCTCCGGCGAATCCGCATCGCTCCTTTAGGGTTTCGGACTGCGCTGCGCTGCTGCCTAGCAGATTCAAACTGCACCTTAAGATCGCCTAGCAGATTCGGACTGCTCTGCGCTGCTGCCTAGCAGATTCAAACTGCACCTTAAGATCGCCTAGCAGATTCGGACTGCTCTGCGCTGCTCCCGAGCAGATTCAGACTGCTCCTTAAGATCGCCTAGCAGATTCGGACTGCTCTGCGCTGCTCCCGAGCAGATTCAGACTGCTCCTTAAGATCGCCTAGCAGATTCGGACTGCTCTGCGCTGCTCCCAAGCAGATCCAGACTGCTCCTTTAGATCGCCAAGTAGATTCGGACTGCGCTGCGCTGCTGCCTGACAGATTCAAACTGCACCTTAAAATCGCCTAGCAGATTTGGACTGCGCTGCGCTGCTGCCTAGCTGATTCAAACTGCATCTTAAAATCGCCTACCATTTTATCCTTAGAACTCTAAGATTGAGCCAACGAGTGACTCGTACTCGCCGCGCCCTTCTTGTTCTTTACTAGTAGCTTTGTCACGACCCACTCAGGACCACACGTGTTCTTTAGGTCATATGGCTCTTCTTCCACCATGGTTTCAATGGGAATTCTATCGTTCCCCACAGACGGCGCCAATTGTAAGGGGGAAAAATCCGCGTAGTGCTAACTCTAGCTTTTTTGGTGAACAGCTTCACGTGCCTCCTCGCCGGATCCCTAACCTTCCGCCGGAATCCTAACTGCAAAACAAACAGGGGTGAGCGCACCTTTGCCTCTCGTCGGCAAAGGCCCTCCGATGCCAAAGTCAGTATCACGTACTGTTAAGAAACCCTAATTATCAGTAGCTAAATAACTCGATTTCCACAAACTGCGTACCTTTTACCTCTAGGTTTACCTCGTATTTATAGATGTTTGTATGCTTGCAGCCCAAGCATCCTAATCGCCCTAGATTTCCTACCTCGTATAGGAAACCCAGAATATCGTGGATTTTCGTTCCCTTATCAATTTATTACCTTAGTCCTTTTAGGACTTCTTGCCATAACTGGACGAGCATCCCATTCTCATTGGGTATCTTCTCCAGATCCTATTCCCTTACGGGATGTCATCGTTTTGGAACCTTTCAGAGTGTTCCCTGCAGCTAAGGCTGCTCCCCCCAGAATACTGCTCTTGTTCGGCCCTCTCATTGCCGAACAGACCATCTGGACCAGCGACTTCACATGTCACTGTCCCTTACCAGACTCCTGGTCCAATAGCTCCTCGTGTTTATTGGATCAGGCCCCTACTCGGATAGCTTAGACCAATGACCTCTCATGTCACTGGTCCTTTATCAACTGCTTGGACCAAACTACTTGGACCAAACTACTTGGACTAGTGACTTCTCATGTCACTGTTCCTTTATTAGTCTCTTGGTCCAATAACTTCTTATGTTTACTGGACCAAGACCCCGTACAACCTTCCTGGACCAATGACTTCACATGTCGCTGGTCCATATTGCCGACCACCGTCTTGCATGGCGACTGCCCCTATCATATTTATACCATGGTCCCATGTACCACATGTTCGGCCATACCAACGAGCACCTTTATATGGTGCAGTCGATACTGCTCAGCGTCGCTACCTAGCAACCTTTGGTATTGCGCACCTGTTCGGCATCATGTCCTAGCACCCTCTGCCTACCAGCGCACCTGTTAAGTGTTATTACCAGCCACCTTCACATGGGGCCGCCTACCAGCGCACCTGTTAGGCACTATCACCTAGCACCCTCTGCCTACCAGCATGGTGCCGCCTACTAGTGCACCTGTTAGGCATTATTCCCTAGCACCTTCACATGGCGTCGCCTACCAGCACACCTGTTAGGCTGTACCGTGCACCCTCACTTAGTGCTCCGATGTGCTCATGTGTTATGCACGCGCTCAGGCTGTGTTTCTTCTGTTTGGGAAAACCTCCCTACAGTATTTATCAGCACTCATTGATTGCCCTAGAAAAACTGTGCAATCACCAGAAATTCCTCAGAACTCTTGAAGAACAGGGAAAACTTCTTGGCAAAGCATGTGACCGACCAGACTTATCTATCAAGTGTAAAGACAAGAAGTGCACTTGCTGTCCCTCATATCGGAAATCCAAACACTTTCAGAAATGGAAGTTTAAATCCCCTGGCAAGTTTTCAAAGTTTCCTAAATCTGATAAATTCTCACGCCAGAAAAAATGGAAGTATTTCAAGAAGAAAAAGTTCAGAGGACAGCGAAAGTCTGATCGCTGTTATATATGCGGGAAAAAAGGGCACTATGCAAAACAGTGTCCAAATAAAGCAGCAAGAGACAAGATGGTGAATTCTTTGGCTCTCATTGATGATGATCTTGAAAATGCCGATGTAGAATCCCTCTTTTCAGTTGATGATGAAGCAACAGATGAAGCAGTCCTAGCATTTACTTTTGATGGTTCTTCATCAGAATCAGAGGATTCTTCTGATGACTCTGATTCATTTCCTTATGAAATCCAAACATTTGGACTCTTAGACATCATGTTGGCTCAACCCTTAGCCAAGGTTAAAATCTTGCTTGGAAAATATGAGAAACCCATACCAGTCATCGCCTTCTTTGATACTGGTGCTGCAGCTTCCACCCTCAACCCGGCAATTCTCCCCAGGTCTTACTGGCAATCATGTTTCCGACCCTTTACAGCAACTAATGGAGAAACTTTCATTATCACCCTGATCAGCAGGCCTATTATCATTCAGCTTTTCCCTGGATATACCATCAAACACCAAGTTTATGGTTTTGATCTTCCAGGAAAAGATTTATTATTAGGCTTTGATATTCTCTAAAATCTCAACAAAATCTCCTGGCTCAAAAAAGGCTTGAAAAACAAAAACTACCTTTTACCTTGGACCACTCAGCCAAATCTCTTTTCCATAGAAAACTTCTCCTCCATAAGAGAAGCCATCATCCAAACCTCTTGTGCTAAATCCCATTTCCAGTTCCTTACCAAATGTTCCAACCCACTTTAGAAAAACCCAAATTTCTTCATTGCTCTTCCCTTTAAGAAAAATGAAGATATCAACCCCACCAAAACTACCCATCATGGAATGAACCTAGAACACTACCAGCTTGCTCTCCAAGAGCTCCAACTACTCAAGTCAGAAGGTTTGATTGAGCCCACAACCTCTCAGTAGGCATGAGAAGCATTTTATGTGAATAAAAGGACAGAGCAGATAAGAGAAAAATTGCGTCTGGTTATCAATTACCAGCCTCTTAATCATTTTCTGCAGGACAACAAATTTCCACTTCCTCGACTGAGTGTTCTTTTTGCAAACTTGCCTAAAGCTAAAATTTTCTCAAAATTTGACTTGAAAGCAGGTTTCTGGCAGTTGGGCATCCATCCAGATAATCGTCCCAAAACTGATTTTTGCATTCCATGTAGAGACCCGTATTTTGGGACCCGTATTTTTTTTTCTTTTTTTATATATAATGTGCGGCGTGGATATACGACGGGGCGTATGTACGGTAGGAGATAAGCGTAATTATACGAGAGGTGCACGTGTGAGTGTGTGGTGCGAGAAGCGTGGGATAAGTCCCCAACTCTATAATTCTCCCCAGGAGAATTTTTCTCCCACTTTCCTTTCTTATTTCTCTCGGCAGCCTCACTCTCTCATTCTCTCGGTCTCTCACTCTCGTCCCTCCCTCTCTCATCTTCTCAACCAAAAACCCACCAAATTAACACAAAAACCTACATGGGTCAACCTCCAATATACCTCTTACATGTGATTTCAACCTCAATTTCAGTGGGTTTAAAGTTTTCCGGGTGATTTCAAGTTTTGGAGTCTAGGGCTCGAATAATCTCGTGGGTTCAGCTTTGAAACTCGAGGTAGGGATTTCTTACTCCTTCTATATGTCTATGAATTGAATTGGTGCTTTGATCATGCTTGAAATTGTTGGTTTGGTTGTTAGGAATAGTTTCAAAAATCTGCTAAGAATCTCTCGAACTGAACTGTTATCGATACCTTTCCCTTTGTTATCGATAACGTTGAATTCCAAACCCAGAAAATCAAGTTGTTATCGATACATTTCCCTATCGTTATCGATAACATGAGTTCTAAAAGCCAAAAATTTTATTGTTATCGATACCTACTGTGTTTGTTATCGCTACCCTCACATCTGGAACGATTTTAACCCCAAAGGTATCGCTACCTTTCTTATCAGTTATCGATACCATTATGTTTCGACCGACCAAAATTTTGATGTTATCGATACCATTTCATTTATTATCGATAACATTGTGCCTTGACTAATTCCAACCATCAGTTATCGATACCATTGTCCATTTGTTATTGATAACAATTAGTAATGGCGTTGCTTCATCACTTTAGATTCTTATTACAATATTTTAAGTTCTGCTCGTCCCTAATCAAATTCCAAACACATTTTGGCTAATCCTTAACCTGATTACTTGATGTTAATGGACCCACTGGGCATCCTCATGGGTTATAACTTTCATTTGGGGCATGATTTTACTAAAATAGCTTATGTTTTAGAATTTGGCTCGAACGGTACGAATTTCACGGTTAAAGGATTTGGAACATTACGAACTCAATGAGTACGTATCGTAGAGTATTTATGAGTGCCGTAGGTTGTTCGAATATCGTGGTGGGCATAAATGGTAGATGGGAGCGGCATAGTGACTTTAAGGGTAAGGTAGTAACATGTATCTTCACAACTCGTTGAATCTCTCGATCTTCCTGGGTACACTTATTACGAGATTCAAGTATAGGAACTAGTAGGTCGGATACTTTGGAAACCGCTTGTGAGTAGCACGTTGCGTAGGTGCAAGGATATAATTGAAGGTATGGTGAGAATATGTGTATTAGTCTATAAGCGATACGGTTGATTGTCGGCCTTGTAACGCCATGTGATTGATTGAATGATTCTTGAGTTCGATTGAGTGATTTGATGTTCATGAAATAGAAGTGGAATGAATGCAGATATGTTAATTAACGAATAGGCATGAACATATGTGTTTGTAGATGTATATAGTGGTTGGTTGAAGAATTGTGGTACAATCGATACATTGATGATGAAGTTGATTATGAAATGGTGGAGGGTCGGTTAAGCGATGTGCGTTTCTGCTAACCAAGGATTGTTATTATTGAGGGAACAGACTCGGGGTGACCCTGCGCTTGAGGGAATAGACCCAAGGTGACCCGAATGATTGTTATTGTTGAGGGAAAAGACTCGGGGTGATCCTACGCTCGAGGAGATAGACCCGAGGTGACCCAAGCTATTATTATCAAGGGAATAAACTCGGGGTGACCCTGCGCTCGAGGGAAATAGACCCGAGGTGACCCTAGTGTTAATTGAAGGAATATATCTGAATAAAAGAAAGGAAAGATTCTGTAATGAAGGGATTGAATAATGATGATTGTAGACTCGAGGAAGACTGTAGTATTGTATGAAGGATAGTAAAATGATTTGGAATTGGTTATAGACTAAAGTGGATTAACGTAAGCTTATCGATGTATTTAGTCTGAGGAGTGAACGGTTAGTGACTGTTCGGTGAAGTCTAGGATCCTTTGACCTAGGAGATAACTCGGTGGTAATCATTCGTACTTTGGGCGTATCCATCAATATTCACTCACTCATTCATGGTGCATGACTCATTTCATTTTCATATAGTTTGAGCATAGAACTCTTTACTGGGCACGTGTTTTGCTCAACCCTGTCCTTCTTTCAGGTACTCTCGGAGATGGCGACATGGAGTGCTTGGCATATATTTTGACGTCATTTTTTTTTAAAAAAAAAGCTGATGCGGGGAATTACTTTGGCTTTTTTTGTAAAACTCTTTGGCAGTGTAATATTGATTTCTATTTAAATTATCATTTGATCATGGACGACTGTAAACCCTAAACCTTCTTTTCTATCATGTATTTGAGTCTTCGAGCTTGATAAGAAACTTTGAATTTAAGTTGCAATCATGGGAACGAACCTTGATTTGGGGTATTATCTGTATTATTGCGAGGTATTGTTATTCAGAAATCTTTATACTTTATGTTGAAAGTCGAGGGCGTGACATTCCAGATCACCATTTTCAGTGGTCAATCATGCCTTTTAGATTGAAAACAGCTCCATCTTTATTTCAAAAGGCCATGATTCGGGTATTCGCTCCCATTCTATCTTCAGCCCTTCTCTATATTGATGATATTCTACTTTTTTTCCCAGATATAGAATCCCATGCTGTCTTACTACAAACCTTCCATTCCCTGGTTCAAACCCATGGCATTATGCTCTCAGAGAAAAAGATGCTTCTTGCCCAACCAGAAATTGATTTTTTAGGGATGCATATCTCTAAAGGTCAATACACCCTCCAGCCTCATATAGCGGTAAATAAGCCATTTTCTAGATGAAAACCTCATAGTCAAACAAGTTCAACAGTTCCTTGGAATTGTTAACTATATGGCTGATTTTATCCCTAACCTTGCCTAATACCATACTCCTCTCTCAGCTCTACTAAAGAAAAATCCTCCTTCTTGGTCAACTCATTGTACCAAAGCCGTCAAAGACCATAAAACCATAGCCAAAACCCTTCCTCCATTGACCATACCTTCAGATGGGAAGAGAGTACTTCAGACAGATGCCTCTGATCTGTATTGGGGAGCAGTTCTTTTGAAAGAAAACACAGAACAAAAGCACAGAATTTGTGGATACAAGAGTGGTGCATTCTCTCCAGCAAAACTTCATTACCACTCTACTTACAAAGAAATTCTGGCAATCAAAAGGAGCATTGAGAAGTTTGAATTTCATCTAATCGGTCATCATTTCCTAATTGAGACTGATATGATGAGTTTCTCCAGCATGCTCAATTTCAAACAGAAACACCAAAGGCACAGTTGCTCAGATGGGCAAATTAGCTTTCCAATTGGAGTTTTGATGCTGTCCACATAAAAGGAAAAACAAATGTCCTCCCTGAGTTTCTGTCAAGACTCAAAAAAGAAACCAGTCTGTTTTCAACACCAAAACCATACTCAGTCGTCCCTGGTTGTTTTCCAATGATTTCATGTTTCCGTCCAGTTAATTTTCATGTCCACCTCCAGTGTCATCTTTTGGAGTTAACCCTTCTTTTCAGGTGTGTACAAATGTGTCAAAACCTTCAACATCTCTGTATTTTCAAGTATGGTCTTGATGAAGGTCCCATAAAAGGTTTACCTTTCCATCCTGTCTATCCCTTCTTCACCCAGTTTGAAGTGTCTTACCATAATGTCTTTTATTTTAAAAAATAAGCCTATCTCCTTTTATGGTATTTAGTCGATGTGTATACTATTAGCGTCTGTTTTAATAAATCAGCAGTATTAGTGTATTTGGCACATGCGGCGTTCAATCAGGTCTATCCTCCAGAAGATTTCTTTTTGAAATTTCTCTTACTCTTTGGAAGCATACCCTACTGGCAACAAAAAATAAGACAAATCCCCAGCAATGCAGATGAAGATCTCCAATTTACTTTTTGGATAAGTCGCAATAACAGGAGTCTTCATAATCCAGATGGTTCTATCACATGGCAAAAAGGAGTATCATACCATATTTCTCTCGGCATATACAGAGTCTCAGAGACCTCAAATCAACAGTGGAAATTATCTTGTCATGACTCAGACGCTGTGTTCACTCAATGGATTGACACCGGCAGACGTACCCTCATCTCTCCTCCATTATGAGTCTGCAAACTGGAAATTCAATGATACTTATCCGGAAGAATGGCGCCAAAATATTCGCTATCTTTTGGAACAATATCACTTGACAGACAAGACTGAAGACTATTCTAGAAGGGCCGGTTCAGATGATTCAGAAGCAACAATCAATTATTCAAAATGACGACAATGTGTTTAGACCAGCTGTCTCTTTTATGTGGTGCACCCTTTTCTAGGAAGGGGTGAAATTATTAGTGTTTACTGTTGTATAAAGCATATTATTGGAATGTACTGTTCATATGTAGTGATGTGTAAAGTAATGGCATTGTCTATATGTATAAAGTAGTAAAGTAGTCTAGTACGTAATGGTGTGTGCTATGAGCCAATAGAGTCAATGTTGTTGTCCATATGTGTACGTGTAAGTTGTAACCAGTAAAGCCATATTATTGGTGTACTATGTAAACTTTGTAAGCTTCCTCCTCCTTACGCCTATAAAAGGAGAAGGCCTTCACCGATGTAAAACCAGACTTCAGTAATATATCCAGTAATATTATCTTGTGTCCTGTGTTCTCTCTCGATCCTAACTTTCTTTGTGGTTGTACCAACTTAGTGTCTGTAAATTATCCAGCTGCTCATTTCGGAACGGACAACTTGGATCCAATCTGAGTGCATAAAAATCTGGGTCGTCCGTTGCTTAGATTAAGATCCGAACCGTCGATTGCCGAGATGAACAACTGGATGGGCCGCTCAGCACCGCTAGCGGGGTGCTTAGCAACATCCCCGGGTCAACTTTACACACACCCTGTAATTTTATACTTTTCTGATTTCTCTCGTCGGGACAAAAAAATTAATAACATTTTAATCGAATCATACAAAAATTATTAAAAAATAACCAAAAAGACCGTGTCAAAAAATCTTTAAAATTTTGCAGAAACTCACCCAGGATAGAATTTTGTCAACTAATTATTGAAATTTTTTTTTGTCAAAAGTGAGAAGATTGTATCGGTAAACGTCTAGCGGTACTTACAAAAGGGAGATCATTATAAAGAATTTTGACAAAGCCAAACTAAACGTCTAACAAATACAAAACAAATAAATCACAAGTCAATCGATGTCTTACATGACGTAACGCAATAGCTGTAGACACCCCAATTTGGCCTAACGATTATTTCAACTCCCACCTTGGGACCATCCCGATGATGATACGGATTCGATGATTGCTGATTGCCTTCTTATGAAACCCCTGGACTTATGGTACGAACTTTAAGCCACTTAGATGACCCAATCCAAAGCCAAATAGCCTTTCAGACAGAAACATAGAGTGTTAGGAAAATCCATCGGTCGGCCGCAACATCGATCTCACGGCCTTAACATCCATTCCTCACCCGAGCAACCTGTTGCTAGCAAAATCTCCCTGAGAGATCAAAGCCTCGGCCGCCACATCCATTTCCAGGCCGCCACATCCTTTACTCGGCCGCCAGATCGGCCCTTTTCCAGACTCTCGAACCTGCTGTCGGTTGTTTGATCCAATTATGCCGCCTCTCCGATGCGTTTGGGCCACGTTCAGAGATTGCAACGAAGAGTTTGTGTTGCAATGCAATTGCAATTGCAACCCCGTGATTTGATGGGACCGAGTGAGTCACCCCCTTGCCTATATAAAGAGACCCTCGGATACAACAAAGATATACAGAAATTCGTAGATCTACACCCTCTCATCAGTCACGAAACTCTGCCCATATACTCACAAAAACCGTCTCTACAAAAGCCCTAACCTCCCGAAGGCGGCCATCAATCCGACAATCCAACCCCGGAGTTCAAACCCTAACCCTAGGGTTTCAATAAAGAAGCAATCAATCAGTCAATCCCCATCGATCCGAAGCAATCAAGCAACTGAGGGATCAAGGTGGTGAGGCCCAACGGCCTCTGGTTTGGTTTATTTATCGTATTTGCATTGAATCTTAACGTTTTGATAGTCTGTTAAGCTTTCTGTCTGGTGTGAGGAAGAACACCAGCCGGGGGCTTCGATGCCTCGGCCGGTACATTGATATCAGTATGATCACTCGGCCGTGACATCCATTCACCGGCCGAGTGATCGATCTGCTGGCACAGCTTTGATTTGTTACTGCTTTCTGACGCATGATTTATTTATTGTTTCGGCTCACCTTATTAACTGTTTAAGGCATAAAAACAGATTACGTGTTTGAATTAGATAAAGCATCTATATGTCTTAGGTTGAATGATTATGGGCTAGTCTCACGGCTAGGCAGAGAGGGGTGCCTAACACCTTCCCCTTACTGTACTTTTGGCTTCCGTACCCAGAATCTCTATCTGTTTTCCTAGTTTTAATAAACTGGGTGGCGACTCTATGATAACCGTTATCGTGTGGTGATACATCTAGCCATGTAAGTATCCATGATCTTAGTTTATGAAGCGAGCAACCAATCGAGCAAACACAGTGATGATCGAACTGTATGGCGATGCCTCGTCTGGGAGGTGTCTACAATAGCGACACTTTTAAACGGTCTAACATCTAATTAGGAGTCTCAAACGAGAAAAAGTGCAAAGTTAAGAACAAAATACACCAAATACCAGACGATTAGATGCACTCCGCCCAAGTATAAACGCACCAATGAACTCTCCAGAACAGTATTACTGCCACAAATAATTGCACACACACTCACATACCCATTAGTGAATGTGGACTAAAGTTGAAAAAGATTTTTATAAGACGAGAATTCAGAAAAGTATAATATCATAGAACAAAGTCAAAAAAATATTCATATAATACGATGAATCCTCTCATCGAGATGAAAAATATGGGGTAAAAATATGACCCAAAATCTTATACTCCCTCCGTCCCTTTTTAAATGTCCTGCTTCGTAACTTCAACTTATTAAAAAGACATTATCATTATACCTTTCACATCAACTTTTTCCTCCATTTTCCCTACTTACCCATCATCATTACACTTTTACTCACTAACTTTTTAAAATGGAATCTACTTTTAGGGACAAAATAGACAATTCACCAACTTTTACCCACTAACTTTACAAAATGGACACTTATTAAGGGACAGCCCAAAATGGAATACTGGACTGTAATAAAGGGACGGAGGGAGTAATGAATAAGATAAAACAACCAAAAAGAACTGTTGTTTTTTGTTTTTGTGGTATTTTATTTTGTTTTAGTTGTAATCTGTTTTAGTATTAATATTAGTACAATATGTTTCTGGTTCCTGAAAAGAAAAAAAAAAAATCATGGTTCCATCCTAAAAAGCCCCCCAAAAAAAAAAAAAAAAAAAAAAATGTAGTACTACAAGTGATAAGGGGAGGAAGAGTAATTTGTGACACAAGCCAAGTTTTAAGCTTTGTTTAGAACTTTAAAAAAAAAGAAAAAAAATTTAAAAGAAATTCCCTTCTATTATTTGGTTGAAAGAAAAAGAGAAAAGAAAATACTTTTAAATTTAACAAATAGTAAATTTTTCTCTCATTTTCTTTTGTTTTCTTACGTTCCAAACAGAGCCTGGGTTTTCCTTGTGATCTTCGCAATATATCCAACTTCTACTCGATCTGGGGTTTTTCTATGAAATCAGCAATAGCCCAAATCATAAATCGCCCATGTACCCCACCCCTCTCTCTCTCTCTCTCTCTCTCTTCGTTTGTTGGTTTTCAACGGGCAATTTTATATGCTTAAACGCACACCCAATTTTAATGGCCCTAGTAATCCACCCACCAGGGGTCCAGGACTGATGAATCAATTTAACGCAGATGTGCTGACTAGGAAAGGAAGGCTGTACAGTGTGAATCAAGAAAGCCAGTAGCCTGGAAAAGGAAGGGATGGCAGCAGGCCAAGAGAATGTGAAACACCTTGAAGACTGCTCAGTTTCCAAGTCGGTTAATTTTACCCTTTCTTTTCATCTTTTCTGTAAACATGTGATGTATGTTCATCATGCTTTAGTAAACTGTAGGGTTATGCCTTGCCATCTAGAGATTCTGGACAAGTAAAATTTTTTTTTTTTGTGTGTGTGGAAGGGAAGTGAAATGCACAGTGGACGTTTGATTTTTAGATTCATGTGAAGCTGTGTCGGGATGAAGTTTTTGAAGGTTTAATTTCGAATTAATACATAAATTGGGGGCAGGGTGTGGAGCCGAATGCTTCTAGGGCTGCAAACAATGGAGCTGCTCGCGAGCATCTCAAGGCTCGGCTCGGCTCGGCTTGTTTAGTAATTGAGCTCGAGCTCGAGTTTTAGACTCATATAGAAAAGGAGCCGATCTCACCACCTTAAAGCTCTTGAAAAAGCTCAGCTCGTTTGTATAGGCTTGGCTCATTTAATTAATGAACCGGGCTCACCTTGTTAAGGGCTCGGCTCATTTACAAACGGAGTTTTAGGCTTGTTTAGTAAACAAACCCAGGTCTGCAGCTCGACACTACAAAACTCAGCTCAGCCTTTTTGCACAGTATTCCAGAAGGTTTTATATGATTTAGTAGCTCAGTAACTCTAAGTGAAGAACCAAAATACTAAGATTTAGTTTCTTCTATGTGACTATGTCCAATATCCAAGGCTTTTGGGCAGTGAGTTTCTCTTAGTACACTACAACCTCAGGCATCTTGTAGAAATATGTTACTTTGAAATCAGGTCTCCTTCTGTATTGTTCTTTTCTTTTTTTTGGCCAACTGTGATGGTTGGATGTGGTGGGGTGAATTTGAAAGGAGAGTAACATATGGCAGTGTAAGGATTGAGATTCTATTAATAGTGGGGACGAGTGTAGGATGTGGAAGTTTGGTGATTGCAAGGAATAAGTGTAAATTTCATATTGCAGGGATTAATCTTGAGTCAGCTCAATCAAGAGGTTGATGGGGATTTAGGTTTCCCATTGAGCATTTTTTATTAAAAATTTGCGGCTTACGTTGGAAATAATCCCAGGGCTGAAAATTAGTCAAAGGTTTGAAGGAGTGAAGAGAGCTTTGTTTTCAAGGGGACGAAGACGTACCTTGATTCAACTTGTTTTGTGTAGCATTTTAAGTTATTGTTTGTCCCTGTGGAAGGTTATAGGTGTGATTGTGAATTCATTTGAGAAAATGACGAGAGTTTTTTAATTCGAAGGACGGGGTGAAGTGAATAAATATCGTTTGATTCGGGTTGGGGGAGACGAGACACCATGGTGCAGTCACAACCTCTTGGGAGTGAAGGAGAAGTGTCATGGGCTTATGGGCTCGGTTTAGACTTAAAAAAGTAAAGACAAGTTTACATGAAGTAAATAAAGTTTAAGAATATAGTTTCCATTTTGTTTAATAGAAATTGACCATCACTACTCACAAATCACACTACAACGGCTCAGGGGCCAACTGAGTGATCACTGATGAGCTATTCTTACCTCCCATACACAATGCTGGACTAAGGGGTATATTGAAATTGTGGACACCTTAATAGTGTCCAATATCCCTATGTGTGTCTTAGATCTTACTATGTGATCTTTTTGTTAGTTTGGCATGAAGATTAGTAGGTGTATAACCTTCAAAGTATTATATGCTTAGTTCATGTAGTTGTTTCCGCTTAGTAATGGTTAGTTGCATAAATTATGATGGTATTGTAAGTTGTTGGACATAACTTAAACTGAGCATACTTACCTCTAGGTTTTGGGTTTGAGTTGGAGGGCAACTACTTTGTGCATTTTATGTGAATGGTTAGGTCGTGCTTGTACCCAATGTACCCCTCGCAAAAACCTATTAACGGATACTAATTGGGTGTACTTTTTTCCCCGCATATTTTTGTTTCTTTTAAGTAAAACAGTGCTTATCTAATCAGATATGGAATGTCTGCAGTGCTCTGGGCACATGGATATTTTCTGTAGCAGGTGCTTTGCTGGCAATACCGGTGGGAATAAAGAGGAAATCATTGGCGCCACTTGTGTTCTTTGGAACAACTGGTACAATGCTTGACATAATCATAGGAATTAGCCAATGTGAAAGGGAACATGCAGAGCGCCAGCTGAAGCTTCAAGAAGAAAAAGATGCTGCAGTTGCCGGTGCTTTGACGGAGACAGGAGATGAGTCTTGATATGAACTTTTTGTGCATCTTGTTAGAAGTTTCTCAACTTGTCAATAGGCAAAATATCGGTGAAATGACCTATGTTGCTCTTTATTGCAACTAATTTGTGTATGTTTCCGTCTGAGGGTGAAAATGAGGAAGAAAATAAATCAGAGAGGCTGAGTGAGCTTCCATTTCTCTTAGTCAGGTCCTTCCAATTTTCTCCCTACCCTGATTTTGCAAATGTCTTTTATTGTGGACAAGTTCCTCTGGTTGTGAACTGCACTTGAAGAGCGAACATCGTTTTTTCGTGACTAGTGTATTGGAGGCTTTTGCCCGCGTAGTTATCGCGTTCGTGTAGTTCTCAATTCCACACATACCGGTAATTATCAGGCATGCATCTCCTCTTGAATTGGATCTGCTTCCAAATCCTTATGTTATGTATGGTACTTCTCTACTTTGTTTACATAATTGCTGGCTACAAGGGAATTTCAAGCAACAATGGTGCTTGTGCAGGTGTTCTGGTTTGGGTATTTTATCCCTTGATCAGTTCTGACCATGTTCCTCTGCCCAGGCTTTTGGAGATTGAAATAGAATGAGGAAGTTTTGAAAGATGCACCTTCGGGTGCCACCACAATCTGAGTGAATCTTTTTTAGAAATTTTGTTTGTAAGTTTTTTGTTGTTTTATAAGAAATTACTGTAAATGCGATGAGTTCACAGAGATTAGTGATTTGTATTTTTTTCTTGCATCAAATAGTCGGAGCAAAGGTGATTAATTTCACTCTTCTTTTTTAATTTCACTCCTTGTTTTGTCATCTTGTGATCTACATTTACAATATTACCCTTTCAAGTGTCAGAAAATTCACCCATGAAAGGTTAATCATGTAAACTTACATATAAGAAGGCAAAAATAAAAAAGAGTGGGATTTATAGAAAAGGGGGAGTGTGAATGATGCAAACCAAATTAAGCGATAGATTTCATAAGAGTGATAAATTCCAAAATGGGATATAAGGAGTAAAAGCTCTCTATATTCTTTTATTAATACATAAAAAAACTAACTAATGAGGGCACAAGACACTTATTTATGGACTCAAAACCCTACACACACTAAAGACACTAAAATGACAACAATATTCCTAAATCCTACTGCATCATACACCCTCTCTAAAGAAAACAACTTGTCCTCAAGTTGGACACAAGACACAAGACAACTAAATAAAGAAAACATAGAACTATAGAACTATTTATTATGCAGCTCCGAAGTAGCATGTGATTGGATTTCCTTAATTCACGTCACCCTCGTGCAATAACCCATCTTCAATATGAGTTTCCGTTTGTGTACATCCATCACATCCATACTTTTGTGTAATGAGATCACCCATTTATCGTGTCTCTTGCAAATCAAAATATCTACATAGTAGCTCATCATAAATACCCTCAAGTCGTGCCAAAATCTATCCACCTTTGCATGTTGAGAAGTCACCACACAATGTTCAAAACTTGCTTGCTTGGAGGCAAAACCCAAAGGGTTAACAAGCTGTCCTAAATCATTTTTTTCTCTTTCGGTAATTCTGAATGGAGTGTACTAGGAAAAGGAACCAATTTGATCACCCCCTTGCACCATGTGCAACTCGGAAGACAAATAGCGAAAGCAATCATCAAGTTTCGGCTCTCCAGAATCTCCAACCATTGGTGGATGATCTAAAATGACTTCATCCATCTTCGGTGACACACCCAAAGCATAAGGAACTTCTTCTATCATTTCCTTGCTTTCTTGGTTAGTAATAAGAAAGCTTTCCTTGATCATATTAACAAACGCCTCTTCATTGCCAACACAATACTCTTCTTCAAACTCATCATAGATGGGAACATCTTTCGGCTCACCACTCTTAAAGACGAGATCATCTTCAAAATTACTTCTAATCTCGTAGGCATTATCAACCTTAAGATCTTCTCCAATCTCCAATATGGAGTCACCTTTAAGATCATTTCCAAGTTCCTCATTTGGGAACTCATCAAGGACGGGGAGGACTTCGAAACCACCATCTTTAAAATCAGCTCCAAACTCTTCACGTAAGAGCACATCAAAGATAGGAATATCATGTGAGAATTCATCACAGTAACATTGCTCCTCGTCCTCCTCAAATGCATCCGGGTTAAGGCTCATCTCTTCCTCTAGCACATCCGGTTTGAGATTTACATAGGGCTTGGAATCATAATAACCATCAATATCCTTGAATGAAATAGACAAACGTTGCAACTTTTTCTCTAAAGTAACGACTTCTCTTTTCAATAACATTAATTGCACCTTATCATACAAGGTAGCAACTTGTTCACTCAACTCTTTAATCTCATTCCTATTTTCATTTGAATTGCAATCATTTTGCCTTCCACCTTGTGGAATAAGGTTCAATCCTTCACCATTGTTCACCACAAATCCTCTACCTCTACCTTCCCTTCTTCCTTTAACTCTATCCCTAAGTGTATGAGTCATTCCAATGGTTAAATCAGCCAACTCAATCACAAACTTAGTCAACTCAGTCCCAAAACCAGTCAACTCAGCAATTTTTCAACCCAAACCAGTCAACTCAGCATACCACTCATCCAAAATACTTAAACCCAATTAACTCAGTAACCAAATAGCCTCAAATACCTAGCAAAACAACGAAAAATCGACACTAATCGCAGCAAACGAAACAAACCCAGCTAGAATCGAACCTAAAAGCACAGATTCGAGTTCAAAAAGGGGCTGGGTATAGTCAAAATCACCTGTGTGAGGGTTGAAACAGACAGATCTAGCCTCGAAATGATGGATTAGGCTCGAAAAGGACTGGGTCTCTTCCGAAAAATGCCAAAACGAGTGTTGTACAGTGCTCGAAATCACTGTAGCAAGGCTCGAAATCACTATAGCAGGCTTGAAACTAAAAAATGAGTGCAGATCTTGGTCAAAAATGGTGATTCGAACACTGGGTCGAGTGTGAACAGTGACGAAATGGACAGATCTGTAGTTGAGATGGGTTTTGATGTCTGATACAACCAGAATCAGCTCCGAAAGTGGTTGATTAATGAGTTTCAAGGGTCGAAATCAAGTTTTACGGCCTTGGGTTGCGTAGATCTAGAGATTTGGAGTGAACTGGAGGAGTCTTCAGGCTCCGGCAAGTCTCCAGCCAAGATTCCGGCGCCACTTTGGGGTTCCAGCGAGATATTCCGATGAGGTTAGGTTTCAGGCGAAGTTTCCGGCGAGATGAAGGGTGGGGATCGAGCCTAAAAGCTCTGATACCAAATGATGCAAACCAAATCAAGGGATAGATTTCATAAGAGAGATAAATCCCAAAATGGGATATAAGGAGCAAAAGCACTCTATATTCTTTTATCAATACATAAAAAAAACTAATTAATGAGGGCACAAGACACCTATTTATAGAATCAAAACTCTACACACACTAAAGACACTAAAATGACAACAATACCCCTAAATCCTACTGCATCATGTGATCACTCTCCTTGAGTAAAAACACAAGTCAAAGTGGTCCCTGATTAATTTTCCCTCTTTGTTTCTTGTGTGGAAATAGAAGCACCATCTTAGGAATACTAGCACGGAGCACAGACAAGAGAAGAAATTCTTACAGTAATTTGTATTTGGAAATAGTTTTTATGCTCAACTTTTTTAGAAAGGGGAACTTAAATATTGGTCATCGCTCACCCTGTGACTTATGTTTCATCCCAGCCACTTTTTCAGGTTATATTTTCATCGTCTAATTTAAATAACCTCATCTCACCCTTGTTGGACTATATTAGTGAGATTTATTTGTTTCTTTAGGAGCCTATATAGCCAATGGTTTTTTGGCACAGAAAAATAATGTCGGAGGTACCGTGCCATAATTTATGGATTTCTGCACCCACCGAATCCCTAAACTCACGCTTTCCATATCAATTTCACATCTTCTAAATGATATACCGTGGAATGAAACCCCTCTCTCTTTTCTCATAAATGAATCGTTGCCCCAAGTCAACGGCCGCCACTCATCTGGACACTCAACCGTCGGCCTCACACAACCCAGTCGGCCACTCATATTATATTCTATGCCGTCTCTGCCGTCAACCTCCATTGTCAATGCTAATCACAAGCGTTGACCTTCGTTGCCTTAATCACCATTGGAATGGTGAATATTGTTTTTCACAAGATTGGCTCAAGAGTACGGTCATGAGCAAAAAGGTGTGATTCGCATACTGTGCGACGTTTTCGAACGGATACTCGAAGCCTTGCGAGTTGGAGATGAGTCGGATTGAAATCTTCTGAACGCCTTGTAACAGTCTATCTCTTGGCTTTCGAACTATTTCTATGTTTTTTTTCCTGTTATTGAAATGAGATTGGAGCAAATCTTGGATTGTTTTTCTTTGTATATATATACAGTACGTCTGGATGTGGAAGTGAAATAAGCCATGTTCATTTTCCAACAGCCATAGGAATGGTTTAGGGGTAAAGAATTGGATTTGGATTGATCATTCTAGTTTATTGAATTTGGTTTTGGGTAAGTTTTGATGGGTACGTGAATTTTTTTTTTTTTTTTTTTTGTGGGTCAAATCCTGTGACCCGATTCATGGCTTTCGCAAATCAAGGGGCTCATAAGGTAGCGCCACGCCCAATGATGATGACTAATTTTTTGGTCGCTGATGAGGTAGATGACAAGTGGCAGTGTGGAGGTTTGTGCTTTTGATAATCTAAAGTCGTCACAATGCCATTTGTTCGAAGAGATTACAACTATGGTTCAACTTACCATGTAATATATTTACCATATTACACATTTGGTGTATTTGATTCAATTCCTTTGACATGTTCATGATATATACACTTATTCATGGTATATTTTTTACACAACTATGGAAATCGGATCTGGAATATTAATTGTCCATGGCATACTTTCCAATTTGTACAGGTATATGTTCATGATATGTTTTGTAAATTGGAGTGGGCTTAATTGCAAGAACATCCCCTAAACTATCACTTTTTAGCAACTTCACCCCTTTAAGTTTAAATTCGAGCAACTTCACCCCCCTAACTATCAAATTCCAGAAACTTCACCCCCTCCCCCATTTTTCGTCCAAATCTGTTAGGGATTTGGATGGAAATTTACAAAATTGATGGAAAACCAAAATGCCCTTATACACCTATTATAACCCCCCATTCCCTTCTCTCTTTCTCTCTCTCTTTCTTCTCTCTACAATACACGGTCTCTCTCCTCCCTCTACCCCACACCAGAAAACCCTAAACCTACCTCTCCCCACACCAGAAAACCCTAAACCTATCTTTCACCACCTCCACAGTTTCTCTCCTCCCTCTACCCCACCAAAAAACCCTAAACCTACCTCTCACCACCTCGACGGTTGTCTCCACCTCCTCCACAAGATCTCCACCCTCACCTCCTCCTCTTCCTCACTCCTTCCATCACCACCAGTACACCACCCGTGTACCGCCCTTCTCCTCCTATCTCTCCTCTATATTTCCTCTACACCAATCCAGATAGTTACCAAAAACAAAACCCAACCAGATTATCCCCTTTTAAATCCCCAACCCAAAAATGATTAGCAACTTTAGTTACACCAATTACTACTTGCAGCACAATGGAGATGAAACATGTGATTGTGGACGAAAAATAGTGATGTGACCCTCATTAACTATGAAAAATCCAGGTAAAAGGTTCATTGGTTGTGTAAACTACAAGGTAATTTAGTTGAATGTTTTGTTGTCTACATAATTTTTCGTTTCCTAATAAAAAGCTTAAATGCTATTGTTTTGAATGTTTACTGACAAGTTCGAATTATTTAGAAAAACAATGGGTGCAATTTCTTCGTATGGGTAGATCCACCAACATGCGAAAGAGGGTTGGAATATGCTAAGATCATACAATCGAAAAAGGAAGAACTCGAGAGACAAACTGAAGACTTGAAGATGATGAATAAAGAGTTGGGAAGAGGAAAACCAAAATTGGAAGAAGAAAATGATGCGTTGTTCGTGAAGATAACAGAGTTGACTAAGATTAATGTCAAGTTAGCAGGACAGATTGGGCCAAGGAAGACAACAAATATGTCAACACTTGTAGTAGTAGTAGTAGTAGTAGTAGTCGTCGTCGTCATTGTGGTTTGTGTGCTAGTGTCAAGTGTAAAGCACACCCATGGTAAAAAAAACTTTGTATCTGGTCTGAAGCTATGTTATGAAATGCATCAGAGTACTAGCAGTATAGCCATTGTAATAACTTCTCCTACCTATTCAACTATTTTCCGTCGATATAGCTCGCTAACTTCAATTATAGCCATTTAGAATAGCAGTTTTGGACCACCAAAACTTGCATTTGGTAACCACAAAATCCATTAGTTTATATGCTCCAAAACCTGCTCTTTTAATTATCACAACCTAGATTAAATAACCACAAAACCCTGCAGTTTCTAAGCTCCAAAAACTACACTTCCTATAGTCCCACAACCTGGATTTGGTAAACCACAAAAACTGCAGTTTTTAGGCTAAAAGAATTGTTCAAAAACTGCAATTTTGAAGCTCCAAAAACTGCAGTTTTTGTGCACAAAAAATTGCACTTTTGAAGGTCCAAAAATAGAACCTTTGAAGCTTAAAAAACTGTCCTAAAACTGCACTTTTGAAGTTCCTAAAACCCAGAATTTTCTCACCCTCTCTGCCCCCTCCTTGTAAACCCAGATTCTTCCTCATTTTCCCTAACCCCAGAAATTTGAAATCCCCTTTGAACCCAGATTCTCTCTCATTTCCTCCTCATACGCCCATAGACCCACCATGAGCAATAGCTCATCTAGTTACACTAACAATTACTCACATGACAATGGGGATGAAAGATGCAAACGTGGAAGGAGAGACTGAAAAATCCAGGACGAAGGAAATTGTCTATGAAATATAACTATTTATGGTAGTTAATGAATGAAAAAGCAAGCTCTACATGCACTAACTTTAGCAACACTAATATGAAGTGAACAAACTGCCAAAAAATAGCATAATACCAGATTTTGTAACCACAAAAAGCTGCAGTTTGTAACCTAAAAAACTGCAATTTGTAACCCAAAAAATTGCAATTTGTGACCACATAAAGTGTAGTTTTGAACCACATTGCCCTACAGTTTTTAAACACAAATACCTACACTTTATAACCCCAAAAAATTGTAATTTGTAACCACATTGCCATACTATTTTGAAGCACAAAGAACACCAGTTTTGAACATGAACCCCTGGTCTTTGTAACCACCAAATGCTGTTGTTTTTAAGTTCTAAAACCTGCAGATTACACAATTGCATTTCTAGATTTCACATTCAATCCATAATTCACAATTCCATAAGGCACCCTATAAATAATGAAGGACACAATTCCATTGATTCCAAAACGTAACTGATTTTCAACAAAAGAAGAATACATAGTGCCCAGATTGTCAACAAAAGATCAATACGCAGTGCCTAGATTACACACAATCATTTGCAGATACCAACACAGTACTTTGAAACAAGTCAACGTAAGGTTACAAATATTACTGTCAAACTAAGACAACGGTTCCAAAAGACAGATTACAAGTAAATAAGTATCCCAAAAGTACTAAATTTAGTCTTTCAAGTATTAGACTTTTGGGTACTGCCTTGAGTTGACGCTTCTCCTTGGGTTAATTGTCTGTGACCAATGCTTGGCATTGTTGCACTACCAATGGTACTACCACTCCCACAAGATGCTACAGATGACCCTGCTGGTTGACTCCAAAAAAGGACATTTTCTATCCCTGTCGATCTCCTCCATCCTTACATTTACACCCATTCAGCCAAGCACCTGTACATATTTTCATTCATACATAATACTAGGGACAAATTTGTAAACTATTCCACTCATTCATACATGTGGTGATGGCAAACCAACCCTTGGAGCTATAGACATTGTCACTGGTTGACTCTAACATATACCTCCAAACCTTACGATTGGTTGTTTCCCTTTTGTTTTACAAACAACTACTTCTTTACCGTTCCCATTGGTTACAGGTCCTTGCCCTCCACTATTGTCTTGATTGTTTGCATCTCTCTTTAATGACTATACCAGGAAGTGCAGGAATGCTTCCGCCTCTTCCTCTTCTTCCTCTACCTCTACCTCAAACATTGGGATTGACATGCTTTGAGGTAGGGTCACCACCTCTTCCTGTGCCTCCCATCACTTTTGTTTTACCACCCCTTGCTTTACTTGTGTATGGTGCATCACCTTGTCCCTCTCTACCACTCTTCCTTCCTCAACCACATCCACTTTCACTCCCTTTACCACCAACCACTTCCTTTGCCACTTCCATATCCTGTAGGAAAGACATAATTATCATTTCACATATTCTTTAAAGAATAAAGTAGGACAATGATTTTTAAAAAATGTAAACTCCTTACTTGTTCAACTGTAGTGTTTGTTGACTTTTGAGCACATGTCCTCGCATTATGTCTAGGCTGTTTGCATATTCTACATTTAATGGTTGTGTAGTGCCTCCGCATTCCTCCTCTCTTTTTTGGTTCCTCATTATGCCCTTTTCTCCTTTCCTTTCTTGGTCTCCCACTCATTGCCCTAAAAGGCGGACGAATGAGAGGATTAAGGTCCGTACGAACCCACATAGAAGCATTTGGAATTGGTTTAACCATGTGCTTGTATGTCTTCGCAAAAGTTGCCACATGGAAACATTCATGAACAAAGTCTTCAGAATTACTTTTGTCCGTTATAATTGCAGCCATTCCATTTGAACAGGGTATCCCATACACATCCCACTTGCCACAGGTGTATGTCTCTCTCCTATGTCCACAACATAACCCCTAAGTACAGTCAATATTTCAAAAGTTATGCCACCACAATAAATGACCTCACAATCCTCCATGTTATCACATGTTTTTTTGACCTTCTTCACAATCCTTGGACATAGCTTACTATTCCACCCCTTGCACAGGCCACGTCTATATTGTAACCTTGTCATTAAGTACCTCTTAATACTTTTAGTCATGGTAAGGATTGGTTGGTCTCTTGCATCTTTGATAGCTTGATTGAAAGCTTCACTTGTGTTATTATCCATTCTATTGCACTTAGCCCTTCTACTGTACATGTACCTAAACCATGTTCTTGGGTCTTCACTCATCAACCACTCATAGGCAATCTTATTAAGCTCTTTAATTTGTTTCATCTTCTCCTCAAACTCCTGGATTGTGTAAACTGATGCAGCCTGCCACATGAGGTCTTTCCACTCCTTCCTCTTATACAACTTGTAGAAGTTTGAATACATGTGCCTAATGCAGTACCTATGTTCTATAATAGGGAACTTTGCTGCAAATATTTGTGTTAACCCCTATAAAAAAATCATGAAATTTATTTAGATGACAAACATTTACGTATAGTAACAAGTATAGGTAGTTATGGAATTGAACAACGTAATTAATAATACCTTTTGCTTGTCAAACATGAAGCACCAACCCATTTCCTCTAGATTCCACAACAGCAAAGGCCAAAGGGAAGCTTTGATTGTTGCCATCTTTTTCCACTGCATGCATAAGTTGACCTCCAAAAGAACCTTTCAGAAAACAAGCATCCAACCCAATGATTGGTCTGCAACCTGTTAGGAAACCCTTCACCTGTACATCATAACCTATGAACATCCTCTGAAAAAATGGAACTTGTCCACCCCAAGGTTTTTCCACCTTAATTTTAGCCATGCTACCTGGGTTCCACTTTGTCATCGTTTCACAATAGTCCCACAACCTTCTGTATTGTTCAGTATGATCTCCCGAATCTTTTCAAGTGCCTTTCTCTTTGCCCTATACACCTTGTACTCTGAAACATTAATGAGTCACTCCCTCCTCACAATATTCTTTATTAATTTGACCTTAGTCTCCCGTGCATCATTTAGTTTGGCTAAGTACTTATTGGAAAGCAAAGAAGCGGTTGCATTATTATTTGTGTAGTTTCTAGTACAAATATGTTGTTGCCAAATATTTTTTATCTGGAATGATTTCTCATCATACATGGGAGAGACATGAAGTCTAAATCCACAATCACATGCACATTTCATAGTCACCCTTATAGATTCATTCTTCAAGAATTTAAATGTGTAGCCCTCCTTTATACATGGGGGTGTTTGGGAGCCAACTTTTTGGCTTTTCATTTTCCACTTTTTGGCTTTTTGGCTTTTGGGATTATGATCAGAATGTATTTTGTATTTGGTAAAGTATTTGGATGATATGCGCAGAATGCATTTTGCAGTAGGAGTAGTGTTTGGAAGATATGGAATGAAAATGAATTATGGATTGGTTTTTTACTATGTTGCCCCCAATTATTAATAATGGTGTATAATGTATATAAATAATGTTTTGTTTTTTTAAATGGACACCCGAAATTGGACTGGTGCATGAACTAAAAAATTAAAAATTAAAAAATTCATTTTTTATTGTGTTTTTTATCAATGTTTTTTAAAAATATGACATTTCAAATTTATAAAAAAATGATCAGTTCTGGAGACAATATATTTTTAAAATTAGAAAGAATCAAATATTTCCAATCAAGTAAAAGCAAAAAAGGAAAAAAAAATTTAACTTAACATAACAATTGAATTAACTTAAATCCAACCAAACGCCAAAACACACAAAAGAAAAACTACGAACCAAAATTAATAAAAAAAAACATACTCTTACCAACTAAAGGAAAAAATAAAAACAGCCACCTGGATTTGAGAAGTGGAATTAGGTTATTACCCAAATGAGAGGAGGGTATTTTGGTCTTTCAACACATTTTGTGAAAATGAGAAAATGCAAAAAGTACCTCAGGGCCTCTTTTTCACTTCTACTCTCTAAACCTCAAAAACCAAAACCCATTCTCCTATAACGCATTTTAAAAGAACCTGCCAAACAACCAAAAGGTGAAAAGGAGAAAATGAAAATGTGAAAAGGAACCATCCAAACAGGCTCATGATATTCCCTAAACAATTTTCTAAACACCCTCACATTAGGAAACTTCATCCCTTCTATTAATTGGGGGGTTCTTCATGCAAGATTCTTTAAACTCAGAAAAAGCAGGCTTCTCATCTTCACCTTCCTCAACCAAGTCATTTTCATTACTATCAGAATCGCCCTTACCACATTCTGTTTCAAGGTTGTAGATACATAGACCAACCAAGGCAATGTTCTCTTCCTCTTCATCAGAAGACTCCTCTACCCCATTAAAAGAGTCACATGAAGTTTCACTATCATCATTAGGTTGCCACTCACAATCCGACTCACTATCCTCATCCATTTCATCACCTACTCTTTCTCCGTCTTCGTCCACATTCATTACCTACTTTCTCCCCTCTTCATTAACAACTGGTTCTTTTACGTGTTCAAGTCCCCCTAATTCACCACGTCTCTGACCTTTTCCTATTTCTAAATCACCTTTCAATTCAGTTAAGGGGCTAGGGTCTGTAGTAGTATTTCTATCTCTACCTATCACATCCACCTCTGGCTCACGATCCTCGTCAGACTCTACCACATTGGGACAATCAACATATACATTAATAACCATATACTTCTTACCACAAGAATGCAGTGTAAATATTTCAACCATGTCATAATGAGAAGTCAAGTTAATTAATCCATCATTCATGTTATGCATTGGAAGTTTATAAAACACAGTTACGTGTTCTGTTACTCCATTACTATCTGTTAGTCCATACCCCACTTGCCTAATTGTATCCATCAAGTCATAAAGCTGAAGGAATCTGGATCTACCTTCGTTTCTACAATAACCCCATTCAAGTATTCAGACTGTGAACCCCTGACTAGTTTACCACCTAAGCGCATGAACAATGTACACCTGAGGTCTATCATGATTTCTGTGCAACAAATAACTTAGATTAATAACAGGAGAAGTAAAATTGCATGTGGGGCTTAATTTTTAATGGCTTATAATATTGCCTACCCAACCATGAACAACAATATTTTACTCTAATATTAAAAGATAAGATTTTTTTAATCCCTGAATTGAATACGACTTTTTTTTAAGCCCTACAACGTTATTAACAACAATATTCTAAGGCCTAAACCATAATTTTTTATGCAATTAGCCGTAATCCCTAATCCCCAATGCCCAATCTCCAAATCTTTTATGCCATAATCTTTCAAATTTGTAGGGAAAAATCTATTTTTCGAGCCCTTAATCTCGAAAATTTAGGGTTTATTAAATTCGAAAACAATAGAACCTAATTCTTTTCTTTGTGTTTTTTTCTTTTCTTGTTTCTTCTTCTTGCATCTGGGGATTATAATATTGCCTACTGTCAAAAGTTATAATATTGCCTACTATTAAAATATAATAGTTTTTGAATCCCTCAACTGAATATGACTTTTTTAAGCCCTAATTTACTAGATTAAGGACAATATTCTAAGCCGTAATCCCCAATCCCTATTTTTTAAGCCATAATCTCTCAAATTTAGACAAGAAATATGTAACAACTCCGATTTTCTGATAATAAAAATCTCGTTTTATTTGAAAATTCTTAGTAATTCTTTTATTGCATAATAAATTGCTCTAATCCTTTTAATAATCCGTCATAATTAGATTCATGACTTATAAATTATATTTCCATGCACCGAATAATTTGGTCATTTTCTAAAGACAATTATGCTATTATAGACGCTTATTTATTTTTCCAAGTGGGTAAATTAAGTCTTAAAATTACATTTCTTGACTAGAAACCCTACATGGCAAGCATAGTTAGTTTTTAACCGATTAGTTAATAAATCCTAACTACCACTTGACTTGGTTACATTTCCCTAACCAAAAGTAAACCCTATGAACCTTATGAACCTCTAACGAACCCTTGAACCCTAGGAATGATCTTTAGACTTGCTTGTCTAGTCTTGTCAAAGCCAAGAGAAGCAATCATAGCTTTGCCGTGCATGCAACCCTAAATTCCTAGCCTTTGGCTTTATCCTCCTTAGTCTTTCCATATATATGCATATATATGTGTATGTTTGACCAATAGAGAGAGAGAGAGAGAGAGAGGAGGGCCGAGAGAGTGAGGTGTGTGTGTGTGTCTTGGCAACTCAATCAAGTAACCTAGTGTACTTTACTTCATCCTACTTCACATTCAATCCAATTCTAGGCTTCTTTATACATAACCATAGCCTATCATTGCCTTCTTTCTCGCAAGACTAACCATTCTAGGCTTAAGACCTTCATGATAACCTAGGATATGGCCAAAAATAGACGTGACAAGGCTTGCATGCTTGAAAGGCTTGATTGGACTAGTCCATGGAGCTAATCAATGGAAGAATGGAAGAGGAGGGGGGCCGGCCATTGAGGGAGGGAGAGGGAGCTCCATGTTTGGCTATAAATAGCCTCCTCACTCACCATACAATGCACACTTTCAAGCATTGCTCCAACTTCTCTCTAAAAACCATTCTGTTATTTCCAGACAGCCTACTGTCCATTCGTAAAACCTCATTTTACCCCTGCTTAAAGTAGTTTTTAGAACCGACTCTCCTCAGAAAAGTCGTAGAGCACTTCGAAACCTTCAAGTTAGACCCAAGAACCACCCCATTCGGTTAAGAAATGACCAAGATATTGCCATCCGAAGTCAGTGAAATACTCGGATTTTTTCAGTCCAGACAGCTTACTGTCCCCTTCCTTATCACCATTTTTGTCCTACCTAAAGTCGTTTCTAGGAACAACGTCCTCCACCAAAAGTTGTAGTAAATTTCGAGATCTTCGGTTTAGACTCAAGAACGACCATATTCGGCCAAATATTGACCGAGTTATCGCCATCCAAAGTTTGGACCAGATTAAGAGTTCACCGCCGTAGAACTTCCAAGTTCCAACTAGTTTATTCGGCCCCGACTAGTTTCGGATCAAGGTAGAATCTTCTTATACCTCTAACTCTAAGTAGTTTATCCCTTACTCTTCAATCTTAAGCATATGAAGCTTTCTACTTACTTTAAAGGTTTGAAATGCATAAAAGAAAAATGATATTTGTTTTCATAAAGTACCAACTTAGTTTGAAAGGAGTATACTTTGATCTTTGAATTGATTACGAGCTTTAAGGCATGTTTTGCTAACAATACTTATGAATGTTTGAAAGCATAAGTAAAGATTACTTCGAGAGCATCCTTACATGTAGCATTATTCGTTAGTAATAATTTGAGTACGATTAGGTAATATAGAGTTGAATGATCTTGCTAGATAGATTACAATGAATGATTTAAGTCAATCTATGTGAAAAGTCCCACCGCGGAGTCATTGCATGAAAACGAGACACAAAAATCGAGGAAATAGAAACATGACACCTAAGGTGTGTTTAAAGGCATGGACTTGGTAAATACTTTTGAAACTACATAATGACCAAATGTGGGTGCATTATGTGAGTGTGTTTGTTGTGTGCCAATGGAAAGCCGGCGCGGCGGAACCATTGTGAGGATACTCAGGAACCCGGCGCGGCGGAACCAAGGTTGGGTGTGTAGCTTGGTTATCCGCGGAGATGAGCCAATGAAAAGTGTGTGCCAATGGGAACCCTGCGCGGCGGAACCGAAGTTGGATGTGTTAAATGTGATTTTCAAAATGTTGATTTGGAAATGAAAATGGAGACACGGTTTACAAGGCGTCGCGTAGGAGAAACTCGGGAAACATGGACACCAACGGTAGTTAAATTAGTGAATGTGAATGTGTCTTTATTAATCTACTTGGATAAAAATGCATGACTTCATGATAATCGTCAAATCTTATGATTTATTGTTTGTAAGTTATGGGTTAGTATGTATGGGATTACTCTATTGAGCCTTTAAAGCTCACGGTGTTACCTTTGGTGACCCTGACATATTATATTGGTGGCGACGCCGGTATAATGTGTCAGACCTGATAGATGAATAGGGTGAACTCTACACCTTGGAGGCTTTCGGAGCCGAGGAGCTCGCAAGGATGGAGGAAGAAGCAGAACAGTAGTTAGAAACCCCTAGATTTCCTCCTTTTTTTGAATAAAAAGTACTCTTATAAGATTTGTGATGTAATAATGAGTCTGACTCTCTTTAATTTTCAATAATATTTTCCTATTTAACATTCCCAAAATTAGGGATGTTACAAAATCTATTTTTTAAGCCCTTAATCTCGATTAATCTTGAAAATTTAGGGTACAAAATTCGAAACAACAAAACACCCAATTTTGAAGCCCTAAAACCTCTTATGCGTCAATAAACAACAATATACAACAAAACACCCTATTTTTAATCCTTAAACCAACTTACCTCAGAACTTACAGAAAATGGATGTGACAACTGAGATAGGGTGGAGATCGTCGACTGAGAAGCTAGAAGTGGCGACACAGATGGGGGTGGAGATTGCTGACTTAGAGCGGGGTTTTTTTGATGCCAGAAGAATGATGGGATGATTTCTTTTGTTTCATAGAAGTTTTGGTGAATCTAGAGGCCTAATCTGTCTTAATGGTGCATTGAGTTGGGTTCATTTTGTTTTAGGGTTTGCTGGTTAGTGTTTTCTGTTGAAGTACAACTAGGAAGTGGTAACATCCATGGTCGCCGGCAACCATGCCAATGGCGGCAGCCGCTGCAATTGACTAGTGCCAAATTGTTAGGGAGGAAGGTAAAATGACATTTGTGCCCTTGGAGTGGGTTGAAAAGGCACATGCTTGGCATGTGACCATTTTGTTTTTTGGCTAAATATGTCACTTGGTTTATTTTTTGTTTTTATTTAAATTTTCCTCGCATTTCTTAGTTTTGCGTCAAAGTTTTGTTGATTATTGGTTCTTCTCGATGAGAGAAATTATAAAAATAAAAAATAAAAAAATTATCGTCTAAACTTAAATTTTTTGAATTAAAGACAAAAAGAAAAAGAAAAAGCTAAAGTGCCTTATTTTAGTTTTAGCCAAAACACCCTTTTACTTGCACATTTTTGTCTTTTAATTTTTTAAATAGGGTGTGTGGAGTAAAGAGCTCGGCTATTTGCAGCCCATTATTTCTCAAGCGTAGCTTGTATATAATATGGTACACACCTACATATAATATGGTACACAGACTACGCTTGGAAAATAATGGGCTGCAAATAGCTTGCCCCAGAGTAAATTGTGGGGTCCGACTCCGTGTGGATGTGTGTCATTCGAGTTGTCTAAAACGACGCCGTCCACCCGAATCCCTGATGTCTATATACACTTTAGGAAAGTAGTCATCTCTGTCGTCAATCAAACCCTTAGGGCCTCACCCCAACAATTCACCCAAAAACTGGAAAATCATTCTACGTATCTATACATGTATGTATATAGTAGGCCGCCGCTATTCGCAGCCCAGTTCTTGCTACTCGCAGTCGATTGCTACATACAAACCACCACCTTATAAGGAAGTGCTACTTGCAGCCAATAAATTATCCCTGAAGTCCCTTTTTTGCCCTTCTATGCAATAAACATAACATATATACAACCCAACAATCCATTCCCTCTTCAGTCCGTTCGTTCCATCTAACCTAGGTTTTCTTTCTCTTCTCCAGTTCATAGCTGCACCAGTCCACAGCTCCAATCGACTCCACCACCCACGACGGGCACCATTACCTCCACCACCCACCGACCCACCATTAACGCCACCGCCAAGCCCCACCCCCATGACCCCCGCCTCCCGTCTCTTCTACTTCTCTTGTTGCCCTGTTTCTTCTTCTCCTCCATCAGTGACCACCACAACACTCCTCTCACCACACCACAATAGTAGTACAACTTTGAGGCGAATGAGGTGTGAGAAGAAAGCACAATACGCTGGCATCACCAACTATTTGGAAGTTGAACATCGGTAAAATTTTGAATTTTGTTATTACGCAGGTTTTTTCGATTTTTGTTTCAATTTTTTTGAGAAATCCACGGTAAGTACGTAGTAAGTACGTACTGCAATTTCGTATATTTTAGATTTGATCGAACATTAGAGTCCGATTGTTTTCCATAGTTTTGGATATTAAAGTCTGATTGTTAGCCCCCTATTCGGATTTTTATATCTGAAATTGATTACCTCATTCGGATTTTAATTTCTAATTAGCCCCTATTCAAATATTATAAAAGTTGAATTGTTAGGTCATTTAGAATTTAATATCCAAAATGTATTGCCTCATTCGGACTTTAAACTGCTTTAATACCTGAGATTAGTCGGAAGCTCTCGATTTATACTGTGTATATGAATTATTATATGGAAAGATTATAAACCACCACAACTACTACTACTACTCCTCCTACTATAACTAGTTAACAACAATTGCTTACTTGTGATTGGTAGTTCTAAATGCAGACTTTTCCTGAATGTAAACTTGGCGAAATCCTAAAAGAGGCCGAGGTTGTATTCATGAGCTCTATTAACTAGTACAAATGTTTACTTCCCACATTGCACCTTCTTTGATGAAGAAACATTTTTTTTGGTAACTTTGATGAAAAACCATAATTTCTATACATGAAGCATTAGATGAGTGGCCAATAAAGAAAATATTTTACCATGTCTTTGTTAGATGAAAATCCAGGATTAACTCTCTCTGATCTTCGATCAAACTCTTTCTGATAAAAAAGAGAGTTAATAGTACCCACTATTGCATCCTATATATTGCTTGCATGGTATATTTGATACCGGAATCTCTCCTTATGTTCATACAAGAAGCTTATTTAAAGGCTTTCCTAAAGTTGTGATGAGAATTTGTAGAATTTCTCATTAATGTCTTGCAATAGTTTGTTCTGGTAATATGACCTGTAGACCTTCCATTTCAAGCTAGAAGAAGACATCATTCCGGAACTCTGAATGAATTTTCTGTATAACAATTCGTGATTCAGTCATTTACCTCTGTCATAAGCAGTTCATTGTTGCATATCATGACATGCTTTCCATGAGTTTTTATAATGCTTATGGTGGTTTGTTGCTTGATAAGTTATAAGTGTGGTAGAACTCGATGATACACATATTGTCTATATTTGGCTGTTCGTTGTAGACATGGTATTCGAATATTATGAAGGTTGAATTGTTAGGTCGTTAGAATTTAATATCCAAAATTTATTGCGTCATTCGGATTTTAATATCCAAATCTTTATACCCCATTCGGACATTACAGTCTGATTAGTCCCCTCTATTTTAGTTATTAGAATCCGATTTACTTATCTTTATTCAAAAATTAGTATCCGATCGTCCTATCTTTAATTCATGTCTTCTATTATATGACTTCGTCTATACAATAAGATTTGAATATCCACACTCCACTGTAGGCTTGATTGTGTTCTCTTGTTGGTATAACATTTAATTCTGCTTGTTATGAAGACGTTAGCATTCATTGCTTATGGTCATGTATAGATTCATATCGTTTTGTGTGAATCGTACGATTTTGACAACTGCAGTTCTAATGTATTGTCTACAATGAACAGGAAATGAAACAAGTTCCTCCTACCATATCTGCAAGGAAGAAGAAGGCTGAGCAAGTTTTAGCTTCAGAAAGTAAACGAGAAAAAACACGAAGACGAGGGAAGAGGCAAGAGGTTGGGGCTGAGGAGGATGTGGTGGTTGAGCAACATCGTGAGGTAGATTCGTATAGATTCATGTATACATTCGTATCATTGAAGCGAGCAGAGCAGGCCCTAGTTCAGAGGCTGCTGAAGCGAGCAGAGCAGGCCCTAGTTCGGAGGCTGCTGAAGCGAGTCATTACACTAGGCGCCGACGCCGCATTTGAGACTTGGTGTTCTATGTCTTGTTTTTGATGGACTTTATGGCCTTGTATGTATTGTGCACACTTTATGGCTATGGTTCATGGACTACTTTCCGTGATGGAATGACTTTTATTTTATTGCGGATAACTATTAGGATATTTGTGACAATTGGATATCATGAAAATATGAATGTTAAGTAGGGCACGAAAACGTAAATTTAATGGTTTGAATCATTGTTGATACTCTCCTGGGCACAAATAATTCGTATGTGAAAATTTTGATTTAAATGAGTGCCGTATGAACGCACAATGCGTTAGACAAATATATATTTTCTACCAAAAAAATTAATGTTCATAAATTTCATATTTTACAATAATATTGTTTGAAAAAATATTGGGTGTCATTCAATAGTCCTGTCCTCACGTATTCCGAGGAATAAATTCTGTCCAAATAACCCATTTTTCACAACAGAAAAATTCCAGAGTCATTGCATTTTTTGCCACAAATATGTTTTACGAGGTATAAACTTCCTACAAATATATATTTTCACGTTGGCACGTTATACGAGGAAGAATTACATCCCATTCTAACCAATAATGAATTATAATGAATAAGGGAGCTGATTTTCAAACTCCCATTTTAATATCCATACTCTTTGTCGTCCATTACAGCCAATTCATTCAAGAAAAATTACGTTCGGAAATAAATATCCAAAATATCTAAAAGGTTTTGGACTTTAATTTCCGATTTATATACCATTACTTGGATTTAATTACCGAACAGAATGAGAACTATCAGATAGTATGACAACAATCGGATACTAATGTTCGAACTCGATCAATTATTTCGGAAACAAATATCCGAAAGTTATAACCATTTACGGACTTTAATATCTGATTTGAATACCTTTAATTGGATTCCAATTTCCAACCAGAATGAAAACTAAGAGATACAATGACACCATTCGGATACTAATGTTCGAATTGGATCAATAGCTTCGGAAACAACTTTCCGAAATTTATAACCATTTTCGGACTTTAATATCTGATTTGTATACCTTTAATTGGATTCTACTATCCGAATGGAATGAAAACTCTGAGCTACCATGACACCATTCTACTTTTGAAATAGAATGTCACAGAGTTGACAACTAAGAGTTTTTAAACAAAAATACAATATAAGAGTTTCCTTGACGATCCGAAAACTACAATCAGACGTAATCATCCAATGTTCATAACATTATAAGACATTATGTAATACAACACATGAAATCGCTTCTCAATCTAAAAATGGCTACTTGACATCGATGACCTCCTTGGTTGCTACATCAACGCCGATGATCTCGTTGAACTTTTGAATGGCCGCAACATGTGCTGCATCCCAATTTTTTGCGATAGAAAGACGATATCTTTTCCAATTGCAAGCTATTGGAGGCATAGGGGAACCCTTTTTTAGGAATACCTGTCATATTGCATTAGGTACTTATATAAGATAAATTAAGTTGGACTTAAAGAGCACAATTCATTATATAGATGACAACAAATCATTTACCAAAAGTTAGTAAAGTTTTGGCACTGTCTGTCCAACTGTAAGTGCAGAATTCTCTGTAGTTTCATTTAGATAGTAATATCTGAAAAATGGCACTATGTTCAGATATATATAAGAGTCCAACAATGTTGACAATATTCAGATATTAATATCCGAATAGTTGTACATAATTCAGACATTAGAATTCGAAAAGTTTGTATAGTTTTGGCACTGTGTGTCCACTTGTGTCGGGCCGTGAATCGAAGTGAAATGGAGGCTCAAATTGAAAATGGACGGCGGGCTTACCTCTTGCTGCGATTTTTGCTCCGTCACTATAACATCTGTGACTTGTTTCTCAACTTCCATTGTGTGATCTTCTGACTCCAAATCGTGGTGTATTAATGGGTCACCTATTTCTTGTTTATCAATGGAGGGAGATGAAGCAATTGAGGTTTCAATGACAATGTAGGAGGAAGAGGAGGAGAGGAAGATAGGTAGACTTGGCTGCTGGTGGGAGGGCCTGGTGGTGGGTGATGGCAGCTGGGTAGGGATGAAAATGGAGGAGTTTGAATGGAGAAGGGAGAAGATGTTCGGGGATGGACGTGGTCTGGATGATGGAGGGAAATCAGGAGATTTTTTGTGGTTGTATGTAATGGGTTGTGTGTAATTTTTTTAAAGGGTTAAATGGTAAAACAATATGAGGTTTTAGGGGTATAATGGTCAAATTGCATGAGGGCATTTTTGTCCGTATTTGATAAAAATTTTAATCGGCTGCGAGTAGCAAAAAGTACGCTGCAAATAGCGGCGGTCATATAGTATATACAGTTCTGTTCTACTAGTATTGCTGTACTTGTACATACATACATATGAAAGACTATAGGGTTTGATACCCTTTTGTTCTCGTCTCTCTCTCTCTCTCATCTACTGGACGCTTCCTCAGATCATCAAGAAAATGCCGCAAGTGAAGATCATAGCCAAGAACTTCATGGACATGGTGGCCTCCTTGCCTGCCATGAAGCTCGACAAGCTTTACGACAATGCTTTCATTTGCGAAGCCATTCTCAGGTCCCCCTTCTCTCTCTCTCGAAATGTTTTTAATTCGAAGGGTACGCAGATTCTTTCATATGGATGTGTAATTACTAATTAGATCTCTTCTGAGGTCCTAATTGATACTTCATCTTGGGGCTTTTGTGCATAGATCTTTGCCACCGTTGGCCAAGAAGTACGTCTTGCAGATGTTGTACGTTGATGAACCAGTATTAGCAGCGTCGATACATGAGTGGGTGCTTGCAGATGGAGAATCTAAACATACTATTGCTGTTGATAGATTGGTCCAGTTGAGAGTATTTATTGAAACTGTTGACAGGTATACAGTGATTCATCTTTTTTGTTGATAGTGTTAAATTTTGATAGCTGGTTTGTGTAATCTTTGCTTATCCTATTACACGTGTTGTTTGAAGAAGTCAGAAATGAATTTGTTTTACATCCTCAGGTGGTATGTCCGTATTACTGTATATTCTTATGTAAGGTACGAAAGGGGTATTACAAGAAATGGCACTTTTCTTAATATGCAGTTAATTGCTCTGCTCCTCTCGATCAATGTTTTTGAGTAAATTCATGATTGGAAAATGGGTGGGAATATATTTTTTGCTATATGAAAACAAGAATTAGTCATTTGTATGTGGGAACAGATTGTAAAGCATTGGTATCAAAGCTCATCTCACTGTAATTTACATAATCTAAAATGACACAAACCAAGATGTGAATATGATATCAAGAATCTGTCATCAGTTTTCATTGATTCTTTGAGAGTTCCCTATGTATGGATGGTTGAAATGTGCAGTCTTTAATAACAGTGTTATAAGTATTTTGTGTATGCTCACCTTTTTTAAGACATAAGTATTATGTTCACCTTGCAAGTACGCTATGTCCACCAGGAATTTCCTTTCAAGTCCAACAAATGCTGTTTGCCCATACTCTGTATTTATTTGTAGTGTTTCCGCAGGAAAAAGGGGACCAATTATAGATTAAACACAAAGTTTCAGATTAACCTTCAGAAGCATATAGTACATGGGTAAGCTTCCTTCATTTTTATATTTCCCATTAGTATATTTGTTACTCATGCCTGACGTGCATTTTTCTTTGTTTGGTTGGGGAGTGGGGAGAGGTGTTTGTTATGATTTCCACACTAAAGGATTAGTCATTGTTACTATAGGGGGTTGGACATCAACTGCTCAATTCTGGTCTCTTAAAGTTGTGCCTGGCCAAAATTATCTGGCTTTAAAGTTTCCATCTTTTACGCTTGAAGTTTCCCTTTTCCTTTCCCTCTTCTTTTTCTTCTAGAAAAGTCTTCTTCCTTGATTCCATCATCAACATGTAGCATGTTCACTAGATGTGGCTTTTCAGTATAGGGGTGACCTAAATTTCGGATTGGTTGTGTTAACTGTATTTGCTGATTGCGTATCTGGAGTATGTAACAAAATTACTCACCAAGTCATGTTTTGCATGGCTAACCTTGTGTCTGTGTTCTCTAATCTAAATGTCATTTACCATATGAATAAACATAAAACCATTTTCCAGTCCTAGTAATCTCCGTCTAGTCACTTTGCTCAGGATGTGCTTATCCTAGAAGTATTGTTTTACTCGGATACCAATGGATTACCTTTAAACTCGATACGCAGTGGAGTTTTACCAAGGGAACCAATGCCTTCTACTATCACAGTGAGGCTTCCAAGCTTGGAGGATCTAGAAGCCTATGCTGCTGAACAATGGGAGGTATGAACTTCATCTTTGTGTTTTTCTGTCTCATTTGCGCTTGTGTATTGCTTAGGGTAGTAAGTTCCTAGTTACCATGCATCTCTGTCGTGAGTTGAGTTACTTGGTTTTTGTAATTGTTCAGTGTGCAGTTTTGTTGATAGTTTAGTCTCTGACTCACTCTTATCATGACTTCAAACTTTGGTACACTAGTGTTTCTTGCTGCACCTTATCAGCTCCGGCCAAGCTGAAAGGACAACAAACTTCAGCTCTTCAATGATGAAAGTATTCCAACGAGGCCTTCTGCGTCAGAGGTTATTTTGTCTCCCAAATATGTTTCAATTTTCACCTTTTGATTTTCTAAGTGGAGAATAAGGATACAGTACCTTATAGATATGTGTTTTTATGTCCCACAGAGACAAAGAAGCTCCGAAGCTAACTGAAAGTGGTTTCCAATTTTTGGTATGCATTATATTTGTCATTTGCTGGCTGTAGTCTTCATGATGTTTTATATGCACAAGTGTTGATTTCTATAAATTACAGCTGATGGATACAAATGCACAACTCTGGTACATCATCAGGGAATATATCTCAAATTCTGAGGTATCTGACAACTTTGTTGTGTTTTGGAAATTTTGATTTTGGTATATCTAGAATGTTGAAAAGAGGTTGGATCCCTTTTCCTGGATATCCAAGTAATTGCCATATTAAGGTTCACTTTGTGCATGTTGCGCAGAAAAAGAAATAACAATGGGAGTTAGTTTAACAATTTCAATTTTAATTGGTATGTGGCTTTGGAAACTGAAAAGTTATCTTATTGGAATACTAGGCTCATGCCCTTCATCCCTATTTTCCTTTGATACATTAGGTCGTAATTTGAGGCCTGATATTAACCAGCAATTATGACTTTGTCATTGTGGTGAAGGAGCGAGGTGTGGATACAGCAGATTTGATTTCATTTCTGCTGGAGCTTAGTTTTCACGTCACGGGTGAGGTAATGCATTTCACTTAGATTCTTAAATTATGTGACACTTGTTGACTTGCAATCCTTCCCTTACTGAAATTTGATCTATTTGATGGATATCCTTTGGCAACAGATTTCCTACTCTTCTTTCCAGAATGTAAACATAATTCTGCAATGCAAGTTGTGCGATGAATCGATATTTAACGAGTTTAATCTACACCCTTCTTGCGCAGGCATATAATATGAACACATTGACTGATATTCAGAGAAATGTGATAAATGACCTTGCCGACCTGGGATTGGTCAAGCTTCAGCAAGTCAATCGCTTCTTCTAATTATGCGTGTTTTCAGACTTTTGTTCAATACCAAGACCTTACTATTCCATGAACTTTTGGATTTGTGCAGGGTAGGAAAGAGAGTTGGTTTATTCCTACTAAGTTAGCTACCAATCTGTCAATTAGCTTATCAGCTTTATCATCACGGAAGCAGGTATTTCCCTTGTGATTCAACTTGTATTGAAATTTAACAATGCTTGACTTGAACTTCCATGTAATATTTACAATTTTTTTTACTTGTGAGGTAATGAGAGACTGGCATCGTTGTGTTTGTCATTCAGTTTTTTCCAAGCGCTTTAATTGGTCTGACAATATGCTAAGGTGAATCAAGTTGAGTGCAAAATATGGTCTACTACCTCTCTCACCTGGGCCTTATGTAGAAAACCATATTTTATTTCGTACTGCTGAGGCTGTACCAGGTACGAGAAGATTTCATCATGGCCTTTTGATACGTGGCAGAGTATGGGGCCTTTTTATGTTTTGGCCCTTTCTTTTTGTATGATGGTGGCATCGCCTTAATGCCTCTTAGATATATTGTTCCACATCAAATTATAGAATAGTTTTCACCGTTCTAGTTTATGGCAGGACCTTTTTTTTCTTGCCGAGTTGACCTTACTTTGTCTTTGGAGCAATTAGTGTGCATGCAGGCCAATGTCATCGTTCCAGTTTCTGGTTGCTTCCTAAAACTCAGAAAGGCAATAAGTGACTTGGTTAACTTGAGGAAGATAGCAGACGTAATACAACTTTTGGTCACTCACTTTTTCAAACCTCCATCGGTCATGAGTTCTTGGATTCCTAGCCTATTCAAGTAAAAAGAGGGGGTTGCCTAAAACGAAAATTAGCTGTGGAGACAGCATAATACATTATGGATTATGTAGTGCTGTGTGCATAGTGCGAATGGAGAGGGGAGTCGTAGATCTTTCTAGGGGAAGGGAAAACTCTATTAGGCCATCCACAATGTTATAATCAAAAAATGATAATCAAAAGTTGACACATCAGCTTTTGATTATTCACTTAAGAGGTTGCTAAACTTAGGCTCCGTTCCGGAACGAGAATAAGCTGCTTATTTTTTAAGAAGGCAATTTCAAACTCAAAAATAATGTGTTTACGCAAATAATTTTCCTACCACTATGGATCTTGTTTGATAGATCTCATCAAGATCTTTAATACGGTGCAAAAAAAATAAAAAAATTATTTTTCATTTACATTATTTTTTAGTTTGAAAATGTGAAATAAGCTTTTGATTATTCACTTAAGAGGTTGCTAAATTTAACAATGTTGAGCTTCACAATGGTCACTTCTTGTCCATAACCAAAATAAGGGTCCACTACAATTTCACTCTATCTCCCTCTCTGTTTCCTGCCATTCACTTCCTTCCATGTACTTTTTTTTTTTGCAAAAATATATCGATTCCGTCTCTTAGTTTTGGGAAAAAATCGGTGACTTTCTTCCATCCTATTATGATTTTTTGGGGGGAAAATAAAAATAAAAATGGGAAAGAAGAGTGAAATATCTTAATCCGGCGATGATGGGTTGAATTGTAGATGATCGAGAGCTTTGAGTTTCACTTTTTGAGGAAAAGAAAAAGAAATAGTTTGTGGGTGAAGTGAAAAAGATATAGAGTAGGCGAAGAAGAGAAGAAAAAAAATACCAATTGAAATACACGTGTATACAAATTTTGGAACTAGTTAACTTATATGGTGGGGAGTCCACAAATTTTGATTATTGAAAAAGATTGCTAGTTTTGGTTATCCAAAACCCAAACTTTGATTGTTTCTAAGGATATTGCTAAGTTTGATTATACCATTGTGAGCCGTCTTTTGCACCAACATTGTTAACTTTAAAAACAATTGACTTTTGATTATACCACTGTGGATGGCCTTAGTAACTTGAAAGCAACGATGTTGGCATCCTTGCTTTTTTTCAGCTGTGTGGATTTATTAGTGTTTTTTGGTTAGTTTTCTTGTATAAGCATAGGTACAAGGTTGAGTGGCCCTTATGGGCCATTTTCTATGATAATTTACTTTTGAACAATCTTTTGGGGCTATGGTACAGAGGAATTACGTGCCTACTTTGGCCGAACGTGTAGCATGCTGAAGACATCGTAAATTGTTGCATGGAAGATATTTTGGCAGATTACTTTGTTACATCACAATTTAAAATGTTGAAATGCCATGGATTGGCTGCATAATGTTTATGTCGGCTCCAATAGGTTCATTTGCTTGTATTGGTTGGAGGTATTTGTTCCTTTGAAGTGAAAGGAGGAGATGTTAGTCCTTTGCTCCTCCTTCTGCTCAGTTTGTGAAGTGTGTTTGCTATGTCTTTTCGGTGGTTGTTGGGAAAATTTGGTAGTAAAGTTGTGGACTATGAAAGGTGAAATCTAACAAGTAATATTCTTTTTTATTTGTCCTTCTCCAGGGTTTTGTTGTTGTGGAAACTAACTTTAGGGTGTATGCATACTCTTCATCCAAATTACTTTGCGAGATCTTGCGGCTCTTCTCAAGGTATAATGGAAATGTCCTTCATAAGCAATTTGGAATGGGCTACATGAAAAGGAGGAGGAAAAAGCAAAAGGAAAGAAGGATTCGATGATCTTTGTCAATATCAGGTCCTTCCCTGTGAATTGTTGGCTAAAGGCGGGAGAATCTTTACAAACACTGGATAAAAAGTTCCTAGTTGGTTTCTCGCTCCAAAATGGGCGAAGTTTAAAATTTAAATTGAGTCTTTTATATAATATATTTCAACTTGAGATACTTTTCTCCATACATATACTCTTCTACATCATTGGAGACATAAAATTTCCTTACGATTCGTCATCTTGGCGTTGGGATGGAATGTTTATGGGTTATACTTGACTGAATGCTATTCTTGTACATGTATTCATCACCAAAGACTAATTTTAGAACTGAAATGGCAGGGTAGAATATCAACTTCCAAATCTTATTGTTGCTGCCATCACAAAAGAAAGTCTGTATAATGCTTTTGAAAATGGCATTATGGCAGAGCAGGCAAGTATTGATTCCTTGCTGTATGTAACTTCACGTTGGTTTGCGATTTTCAAAATCAATTTTGTTAAAACTATTTTTGAAAACAAGATTCTAGTTTTGAAAACAAGATTCTGATTGTGTTTAGATCTTAATGCATATTTAGTGGAAATGATTACGTATGGAAAAATCTTTCTGATGTATATTAAAAACTGGCTCTTTCCACAAAATAGCAGAATACAAGTTTTGAAAACTGTCAATCGACAAGGCTTGTATCTTTTGTGATCTCCGAAGTCCTTTCATCTTTCACCTGATAGAGCAGCTATGATTTCAGTGTTATATTTAATGATATGATGAAATTTGGTCTCTGTTCCATTTAAGAGACGTCAATTGCCATTTATTTGTCATTAGGCACATCAGTTGCCTTCTTTGGATGGTTTGCCATCACAAGTTAGATTTCTCAAAATACCTGTGAGCTATAGATCACGCTTGTTAGTTCTTTTATTTTGTCGTGTCATGCTTATTAGTTTGAAATTGGACATATGTTGTCATTATCCCCACGACTATTTTTTATTTCAATGTTAACAATGAAGAATCATACTAATAGTTTGTTCAAAGTCGGATAAAACATTGGTCGCTGCTGCTAATGAATACTTGGACATTATTTTAGCTTCTGCGTTCATAGGCAAAAAGTATTTCAAGCACATGCTTTCAAATCCTTGTGCTATTATTTCTGTTGCCTTGTAAAACCCGTGATGATATTATTACCTACTGGGGTCTCGAGCCAAACCTATTCCAAAAATAAAAAAAAGGGGTCCTGTGTTGGTTGTTTCTTTTGTCTAGAATATAGTTGCTGTGGTGAATTTGAAGCTTTCAATTTTGCAGATAATTACTTTTCTTCAGCAGAATGCCCATCCTAGAGTTGCAGAGAGAATACCCTCGGTACCAGAAAATGTCACGGATCAGGTTGACATTGTTTTCAGTGTTCAGATGCATTTTCAAAGCCAAAAGTTCTTCTGCCCTATTCAAATTAAAAACAATACTCAGTTACTATTTATTATCTTCTTGACTATGCTTTGAGATGCAAGTTTTTGAAACAGATTAGGTTGTGGGAATCAGATATGAACAGGGTTGAGATGACACCTGCCAGTCTTTTTGATGAGTTCCCTTCTCAGGTAAAACAAAAACAAAAAATGCTCCTCTCCTTTACAGTTATGTTTCTGTATATTACTTCAAACCTTTTACCATTTTATGGGTTTTGTTTCCTTAATCTGTAGGACGTTTTTGAGGCCGCTTGTGACTTTGCACGAGAATATGGAGGTGTATTGTGGGAAGACTCAAAGAAGATGCGCTTGGCGGTGAAGGCGGAAATACTTGGGCAAATTCGAGAATTTTTGCGTCGGTAGAAGTAATAGATGTGTGGAATCTGCAGAAGGGGGAGTTGGATGCTTGAAAAGGGCATTTCTTTTTCTTTTGCATGTAAATTTGCTAGAAATTAATGGAATCATATGGTGAGAAAAAGAAAGTAGTAGAGATGTAAGTTACACAAATTTACAGAACATGCACGATTGGTGATTGGACGGACTACTTCGCACCCAGCAATCATGTTGTGCCACGTTCACATATATAAATTTTTGTACGCATTGTTTTGTTAGAGGGTGTTTTTCGTTTTTGGCCTAAATGGAATCAGTTTCGTGCAAATGAAATAGGTAGTATGTGTTTTGTGTATGCGTAGGCTATGTTTGGCTGAAGGGCATGTCTGGAACATTGGTAAAGTTGCTCTATGGTGACATGGAGGTCATGAATTCGAGTCGTGGTAGCAGTCTTGCTGTTTGTAGAAGTAAGACTGCATGCATCAACTATTTCCTAGACCTTCCAATGGCAAGAGTCTCTCGTGCACTGGATTTGTCCCTTTATTAGCTACGTTTGGCTCGTGGGCGGGGGTGGAGCTAGGCTTTGGCCGGTTAGAGCTATGTCTGCCCCCCAACATTAGGTTTGGCTCATGGGCAGGGGTGGAGCTAGGCTTTGGCCGATCGGAGCTATGTCAGCCGCCATCATTTCTAAAATCATCATACTACGAAAGTACTAAAATTTGTGCACATAACTGCTAATGTATATGGTATACTTACTCTTGTACTAAGTTTGAATTTATAATATGGAAAATGATACCGCCCAAATTTTCATTAATGTCTAAATTTTATACAAGTTTTTTTTGGTTAAGCTTTTGATATTAACAAAAATAGTTATGGCATTATCAACACTTTTTGAAAAGGATTTTGTGGTATCAAAAATTGATTGCAAGTAGAGTAGAGTGTAGTTGGTGCCCCCTTATACTCTCATGCATATGGGCAGGGTACAATTCCCGTAAGCACCCATCCTCCTTCCCAAGTCCCCTAAGATAGAGTAGATTAGATTTAACAAATGGTAGAAAAAAAAAATTGATTTCACTATCGTTTTTACTTTCACAACCTTAGAACCGTAGATCATCATGTAATTTTGGGATCATATATACATATGCTCTCCACAGTTTCAGTAATTATAACAAATTTTGTTCTGTATGTAACTATGTATCCCTTTTGGATGTACGATTTATCATTAAATGTGAAAACTGTATGAAAAGAAAATGTTTAATTGTGAGGGGAAATGTGTGGGAGAGTTTTTTTATTTTTTTATTTTTGAGAAATCATAAACTTATCATAGATAGAAAATAAACGGTACAACCACACGACAACAACCATACAATCAACCCTAGACACTAGCTGGCATAAAACAACCCGACAAAACTAAGGAAAGACCCAACAAAAACGAACAACCAAACAAGGCCAATCGAACCACCCAAAAAAATCCAACACAATAAAAGTCATGCCCATCAACGCCAAACACAAACAATTATATCTACAAAACATGGATAAGGAACAAGAGATAGAAATAAATCAATGTAAAGCACGACATTGAGGGATACACTAACTGTGGGCCTCGACACAGCTGTCTTCAATAACCCTTTCGTGTTTATGCTTTCTCCGAGTGAGGTTTTGTGTAGCCTTGTCACTATGTGCTTTGACATTGTCTATCTTCTTCCTATTCTGATTGCCGGAAAGCTTAACAGTTGTAGGGTCACAAACCTATCACCACAAAGTCATAATCACCACAAAGTCATAATCCTCTTAGACCGCAAATTCTGAGGTCCGACAATAGTGTCCTAGAGAACTGTACATCTCCAACCCAATCAGACGAGGAATCTTCAAAGCTAAGGTGCCGAGGTTCAGGCATTGGGGAAACAAATACACAACTGGACTGGGATCCCATCAGTTGAGGGCTAAGAGGGTCTGACACATTAACCATCGGCACGTTCACGTCTTGAACACGAATACAAACCTCTGGAGGCATAAGGGTTTCGGGTATACCAAGACAATTAACTATAGAAGAGGACTCCTTCACTTCAACTTCAACTTCAAAAGCTGAGAGACTCGACATATGGAAGAACTCGAACTTCCTACCCATATCCGATCCCAGAAGACAATTGCGGTTAACAAGGAGAAAGTCTCAACCCATGATAAAATTGACGATACTCTGTAGAACGAGGCCGCTTCACATTAGTAGCAGGTTGCACGTTGATCCAACACCTTACCAACGTCCTCAACCTTCTCAGAACTAGCTAGCAACGAATTCAAAACCTCCAAAAGCAACACAACTAGAAGAGGCCACCTCGCAATGACTCTTAGACCCAGCTCTCAAATTATTTGCCTATCATAGTCTCACATGCGTCCACTTTAGTGCTAGACCGCGAGGATTCCCCCACCTAAAACCGATGATAACCGTGGGAGAGTTTGAAATTAAGAAGTGAGAAACTAATTTGACGAGGAGAGAATTTTAGCGGTCGATGTGAATTATTGTGAGGTGTTTTACTCTTCTTTTTTTTTTTTTTTTTGTAAAAACTAAAGAGAACGTGTCGCGTGTCATACACATGCTTAAAATATTGTATACATAAATTACATCTTGGATTTGGTCAGCACCCTTTATGGTTTCTACAGAATGGTGATATTATCTGGTGTTGATGAAGTGATATTAATAATGTCACTTTTTTTGTGTGTGTTATACAAGTTTTTGTTAATATAGAGATGCATCGAATTGATTTTCACATTTCCCCGTGAGTTTGAAAAAAAAGGCAAAACTTGTAATTTGTCACTTACGGGGATTATTGTTGAAAAGTATAACTAGAGGAAGCAAAACTTTACACGAGCGCGCATTCTGCATGCCAAAAGTGCTTTAACCGGCCATGATGAAATGGTGGTATCAATCAAAATGGTGAAATGAAAAACAAAGTGTTGCTGCCCAGGATCGAACTGGAGACCTTTAGTGTGTAAGACTAACGTGATAACCACTACACCACAGCAACTTATGTTCTGTTCATTCCCCATAATTCAATATAGGAGTAGTAACATTAGTACTAGTAGAGCAACTAAAAGCTTGAGTTTTTATTAGCTCTTGAAATTACTGTAACTGTGTAGTCTTAATTAAGTTAGCGATACAATAAGTACTTATTAAATGTACACCCATTAAGATGGTTATAAGTACTAAGGACAAGAATTCATTGACAAAATCCTTTCAACAATATATAAATATCTTCGGTTGCTCGCTGATATGATCTTACTTAGCCGTTATAAGTTGGAACCAGTGGCAGAGTTAGGATGTGTACATGGGAGGGGCCGAACTAAGGGGGAAAAAATGCAACAGAAAATGAACTTTTGAATATTTATTAAGTATATTGAAAATAAAATTCAGAATTTAATTAAGTATAAGAAAAAAAAAGTCCTCACTATCTAAATCACAAAATGTAGTGTTTCAAAAAAAAGAAAACTTTAAAAATGACAGAATGTTATTCAATTTCAATTTTTTGTCGGGAGTGCTATCTCACTTCAAAGTGACCAATGGATTGACAGTCAAGTGGTGGGCGTCCTATACTCCTTGCACCAGGTGAGGGTTCAAACCTCACTAGTCTCATCCCATTTCTCCCGGATTAGAATAAAATCTATCTTCTTCAGTTCCTCAAAGGACATGAAGGATCCTGATCGATCTTCTCGAGCCCATGTTGATGTGATTAAAACTGTTCACTTTTAGAAGTTATCGAGTACATATATCAACCCTGCCAATTAAGAAATCATGTTCATCGGACGATTGATATGTTTTCAGAAAAGACGAGAGGGGTCCACTCACCTATTTTCCATCACAAAAACGCAAAAAATGCAAAAACCTTTTAACCAGCAATAAACAAAGGGAAATGATATTGCCATACCCTAAATTGTTAACGCCACACTCCTGCAGTGTATTTTTTGGTGCAAAAATACACTGCAGGGGTGTGGCGTTAACAATTTAGGGTGTGGCAAAATCAGCTCCCTAAACAAAACAGAAACTTGAAAATGAACCATCCCAAGAGGAACAAAAAGGGGAGAAACAAGCAGACCATATGCAGTTTCTAGGAAATTTCCCCAACTTTAACCTCATTTGCACAATCAGTGATTGAAGTACAAGTAGTGGTTTCCAAACATTGGCTCCAAAACTTTCACATAACAACTTGAAAAAGTAGTGGCCGGTTTCCTTGCGTAATTCATAAACACAACTTGATTGAAGTACCAAAGCTGCAGCTGATTCATTTCTCTCGTGTTGTTCCGATGAAAGACACTATGAAGGGTTGTGTCCAATTGTTTCTGAAACTTGTGAACTCAATCATGGGAATTGTCGGGATTTCAATGATCTTATATAGCGCGTGGATGGTTAGAGTTTGGCAGAGAGACATGGAAGGCTCGTCTTCTGATTTTCACCACCACTCTATTCCATGGTGAGCTATTTTTTCGAGCTTTCATTTGCGTTACATCTGCCTATTTTATGGTATGGTCATGGGAGTGGGACAGAATGCCAAAATCAATTTCATGAGTAAATTCACCTTTCTTCTTTTCTTCGTTGTGCTGATTCTTCTATCACGTTTTTAATCACAAGCTAAGTTTAAAAAGCCGGCGATCCACTCGGTTGATATTGCAGGTTTATTCATGCTTTCCTTGGCATTGGAATCACCTTAAGTGCTATTACATGCCTTGGCCATGTTGCTGCAAAAACTGCAAATCCCCATTGCCTTTCTGCTGTATCCTTTTTTTCTTTTTCTTTTCTTTTTCTTTTTGGTTTCTATGTCTATGTAACTCGTTCTCCTTACCTTGAGTAGCATTAATCACTTTCCCTTCTTTCAGAATTCAAATATTCTTGCTTTTTTAACTTTGACTAATAGCCTGGTAGGCGAATTAGGAGAGAAGGCAAAACTCGATGGTCCCTTTATTTAACAAAAAATGACAAATATTGAAGCAGTATAGCTCTCAGACGAGCCAGGACACGAGTCAAAGCTATCAATGTGATTTTGTAACTTTTGGAGAGAAAAGAAAGAACAAAAATTGAACTATACTGGTATTCTCCATTCTTGCTTTGCTCATCAAGGAGAGAACAAAAGTGAAAGATAGCTCTCTATATGAAGATTGGTAAAAGGAGTAAAATTTGTTGAAAACTTGTCATAATAAGGTAAAAGTTCAACTTTGGCGAACTCAGGATGTCTAGGTTTGCAGCTCGATCATCTCTGTTATATCTCCTTTGGTTTCATCTCTCATGCCGTAAGTTTGTTACAACCTTGATTAGGGCAAAGTATATGGTCACAATCTTTTTGCTTCTTCTAGTGGAGACTGCATTGATATCAGACATAATCCTAAATTCTGACTGGGAGAAGGTAAATAATACTCTTGTTAATATCCCTACCATGTATTCCAAATAATTCTCTGTCCAGTTCTTGAACTTTTTGCATCTTCATTTCTTGACATATTGTACTTGTTGTATAAATGCTACATGCACCAGGACTTGCCTGAAGATCCAACAGGAAGGTTTGATGATTTCGAGGATTTCGTGGAGTCGAATTTCAACACCTGCAAATGGATTGGCTTGTTGATTGTCTTAGCACAGGTACGTTAAACTAATTTGAAGGTGTCGAATATGACGGGTTTTAGAAATGAAAGGACATTTGAATTCCCTTTTCAAAAGATTTTAAGCTGTAAAATGAACCAAGTTACTATTAGAGTCATATAGGATCACTAAATGCCCAATAGAGATGAACTTGTTATACAATCAAATCAAATTTGAACACACTTTAGAACTATTTTCCCCTGTGCATTTGGCTCGTTATTGATTCTCAGCTGGGCAAAATATTGTTTGAAATTGACTTTAAAAATACGCTTGATCGAACATACACTTAAGCTCGTTAAGTTTCTAAGCCAAACTTGAACAATTCATCACCGAGCACAACTCAAATTGTATACCTAAGATTAGGTGGCCTAGTCTAAATTGAGTGCAGAGTTGGACATATTACTGTATTGGAAAAGCAACTGCACTCAAAGGTTTGAATTCAAATTCAAACAATGTGTGCCCAAAAGATGAACCAGATCACAAATTTCTACTGTTTTCTTATACGCAGGGATGTTCGATCCTACTGGCCACAGTCCTAAAAACTCTTGAGAAAGATACGGGAAAACACTATGACAGTGATGATGATTACGCTGCGCATAGGCTTCCGTTTGTGAACAATTCTGTGCATCCACTTCCTTACGCAGTTGCCGACTTACCACTTCCCTCCAAGAGCGAAACCTGGATGTTAAGGAAGGATTCACAATGAAGGTAGACATCTTGTCTGGCTGATACTGCTTTCATTTTGGTTTCGGGGTTTTTGGAATAAAAGCATTGGAAAGTCCAAAACACTCACTGTTTTGGAAACAAAAACATCTTTCGCGTGTACAAACCAATGGGTTGTTTTCAGAAAGACAAAATACTATAAGTAGTTTGCATAGCACATTTTCTTGAATGAAAAAATGGCAAAGGAGAACGCTAACATAAGAGTCTATTTGTCGGAGATCCAACTTCCATTAAAGTAACTCGTGGCCTGAGCATACCAACCCACACATCTTTTTTCCTTTGCAGATGATTCAAAGCTGAGGGAAGGACATAAGCAGGTGAAATCTTTCATGTGAATATTCACAACGGTAGGTCGAGACGTGTATGGTGGTGCTGCAGTACTGGTGCTGGTGCCATTGATGGTAGTAGAGGTAGCAATGCTATATATATCTAGTTAAACGATATACTACTTTTTCTTTCCTTTAACTAAGTAATGGAGAGATTGCTTGTCAAGTTGTCATGGTTATCTTGGCAATAGTAATGTAAAAGTTTTATGTACTTGTGTGAGTACTTGTATCATTTCCTCTTAGGTTTCATGTGGGGGAAAATAATACTACGTAACAATCTTGCAAATATGTATTAAGCCATGTCTATATAACATACGCGAGAGCACAAATCATTTCTTGTACACTACCATCTAACAACAGCCGGTAATCAACCCATAGAACAAATTCTATTGGTCATCCGAGAGCATGATGTGCAAGAGTGTGTAAAGAAAACCAAATTCAAGAGGATATGCAAAGAAAACCAGATCCACGCACGTGTAAGATGTAGAAAACATCTAAGAATCAGGAAATGGAGACTAAGTTATGGATATAGTGTCCCAATTGTATCACCATGATAGAAACTTCTGTGTGTATGGTAAATCAATGAACTAACGCCTCATATGTCGTCTAAGGCCTTAAACACCGTTCCCTCAAAAACATGACAACTATACGAAAAAGAAACCCAAAAAAATACAGTAACACATGAAAGAGAAGGAAAATTGAAGGAAATGTACTTGGTCAGATTTCTTAGTGGTCTTTGTTGATACTCCGGTACAATCGATCTCCTTCACCTTGTGAAGCTTGCTCCCTGCAATCCTGGGAGAATCATGCATGTTGCTCATCGTGGTAACTTATGCTCCTTGTCATTAGATTCATCGGGCCGTAATAAGAATAAGCCTAGCCTCTTGCTCCTGGTTGAACACGTATAATGTTCTGAAATGAAATGGCCAGCCACATAGGGTGCATCCCACCCCAAAGAAGTTTCCATTTAGTTATCGAGAAGTAAAATTATACAACAGTTCGGGAGTACAGTCACGTGGTGCTCAGGATCACTTTTTTTTTTTAATCGGCAAAAGTAACATTTTCTTAGGGGAAGGGAAATGGAGACCAACCAAAACCGTACAGCCTGAGGGCAAAGCCTAATACAACACCTGAGGGCCTAAAATGTCCAGATAAAAACAATGAAAATCATTAACAACTTGAGAGGCTTAAAAGTCTAGATACAACAATAAAGCCCAATCCGAAGAAAACCCAATTAAAACCTAACCCTAAGAAGAACCGCTGTCGCCCACCATTATAGATAGATCCACCACCAGCACCAGTTGAAACTCCTCCGACGTCCACCTAGCCACCACTAGCCATCACCACAGAAGAATCAACCGATTCGAAACTCCTCCGAACGAATTTACAACCACACATTCTTGTGGGGTCTACCACTAAGTGTAGGAATGTCCATGTCAATGCCATCTATTATTCTTATACAACTTGTTATGCCCATGATGTTTGAATTTGGGGCCCGGTCCATGACCAAATTGTGTCGTCCATGTGGGCATAACCCGATGACATATTTATTAGAGAGTCTTGTCTAATATTGGAGATGAGATATAAAAGGTTGAAGAAATCCTAATCTCTTAGGATTATAGGACTGCTTCCAAAACATCGAGGATGTTTATCTTTCTATATAATTCCTGCAGGATATTCACAACAAGATACAACAAAAAAATATACGAGAATATCAATCAAAGAGTTCAAGGGAACTCTCTCTTTAGTTCTCTCTCTACTGTTAAAGTGTAATCCAAGCTTTTGCGTTGTGGTATTGAGTGTGATACTCGGAACTTGTAGTATCACTTCATCGCAGGAGATTGTTGATGTTCTAGTATGTGATCCAAAGTATGTAATCCATCCACCAAAATTCGGTTGGATTAAAGTTTGCAAGAAGTAACCCGAATCACCCGTTTTCGCACTCGTTATATATTGTTTACATTGCGCCCTCGTTATATATCAAATTTCCGGCAGTTTAAATTGGGTAGATTACAAATGCGGAAGCGAGTGATTCAAAATACCTCTTGCAAACTTTAACCGAACCAGATTTTTGGTGGATGAATTACGTACTCTGGGTCACATACTACGAGGATTTAGTTTCACCCCACGATGGAAAAGCTTGGATTACCCTTTAATCCAGGTCACATGCTACGAGGATTGAGTTTCACCCCATGATGCAAAAGCTTGGATTACCCTGTAATGGTAGAGAAAGAGAGAGAGAACCATCTGTATTTAGGTCTTCAAGATGTGTCTTTTCTGCAGGAGATTTACCATATATAAAGGGATATGTATCCTATATGCATTAATTTTTTTTTTGATAATTCCTAGATGCATTAATAGAAATCCCAATCTCCTAAGAAAACTTAATCCGATAGACTTCCAACTTGTCCCATACTAAGATGGATTCTATCTAAATGGGTCTGGGTCATGTCTACATGAACGACCCAATTTGGGTCCCGGACCCGGTCCCAATTTTCAAACAGTCCTACTCCAAGGTGTACAAGTCTCTCTTCCATCTCCGACTCGTACTCTGGTATTGGTTTAACAAACAAAGGCCGAAGAGCATAGAAGAAAAGTTGGAAAACCACCCATCTGAGATGAAGTTCGTTAAGAAGATGGGCTTCAGGGAGGGTTTGGCGGATGTGGTTGGTGTTTGATGGAGTGTCGTGTCCCTAACATTTTCTATCTATCTATTCTATTCTAATATATAATGGAAGAGCACCCCTTTTGGTGTCTTTCTTTTTGTGTCATATATTTTCCTTTTTTTTCCTAAGTGCCCTCTTAAAAAAAGAAAAAACCAATACAAAAATACTGTAACCGTAAGGATATATTCGACATTTAAACACAAAAAAAAAAAAACTGCCGAAAACTTCCTCTGCCACTTTTCTCTTTTCTTCTCCCCTCAACTGCCACGTTCAAAGAAGGGGCAATCCACACGCTTAATCAAATCGACAAGAAAAAAGGGTCATTTCTCTTCTGCCTTCCAAAATCCAGGTCAGGCTATTGATTTTTCCTCAGACCATTGAATCTAATCAGTTTCGTTAATTTGCAGCTCCAGTATGTTCTGTTGATTGCAGAATGCCTGTGTATTGAGCCCTATAGGTCTTCCTTTACGGTCGGTGAGTTCTTATCCTACACAAGTTTTCACTGCTTGGTAATTTGCGCTTCTGAAAATAAATGTAAACGCAAAAAGAAACAGAAAAGTGCGTGGAAAGGATAAGGAAAGAGGAGTTAAAAGCAAGGGGCGTTTTTTTGTTGTACACCACTACTCTATAGATGCTAAAAAGCCCTAACAAGTCATTCTTTTTAAAATTATATATATATATATATATATATATATATATCCTTACTGTCGGGATGTGACAGCCAGGATGTGTACTTCAAGGTATATATATATATATAAGCAGATACAAAAATCAAAGACGTCGTCTGCCAATTGAAAATGCAAAATAATCTCTATTATAAAACAGAAGGGTGTGGGGACAAGTTGTTGGAACGACTTAGATTTATTTGATCCAAAGGCTGTAGTGCATCCTCCCACTTCTCGGTTAAGTGCTCTTGGTTTTCACTTAAATCACACAACTGTCATTCCCTTCCAACCGCGATGTGTAGTGCCATAGGCACGGGGTAGCACTAGTGGATATATAAACTAAGAGTCACTCAATGTGTCCCTACCCAGCTTACTCAAATCCTTTGGTCGGGATGTGTACTTACTTCTTTTGTAACTCTCACCATTTTTAAAAAGTGGATAGGGTCTGCCATTCAAAAGGGTTACTCCTACTTTTTCAACTCTCGCCATTTTTAACATGGCATGGTCAAAGGGGCTACTCCTACTTTTATGGGGTGTGCCATTCAAAGGGGCTGTATGCCACAAGCTGAGTGAAACTGAAGGCAGTGTAGAACATACCCAACATTTACATGATGGGCCATGTTTTGAAGTAATTTATCAAAGTAATTTATTAGGTCTTCGTTCGATTTTTGATTATGTGGTGTGGGTGCTAATTTTTTTTTTTTAACAAAACAGTGGTGATTATCATGGTAATGTATAGATATGTATATACATGTTAATTATCACTACAGTATATGATTGATATTTTGAGAATTTAATTGTTGTTTATCTATCACAATAGGTTAATACTAGAGGTTGAGACACACGTGATGCGTGTGCAAGTCGGATTTTCAGAACATTTGTGAAAATTTGATCAAACAATAAGTGGGAAGCATTTTTACAAAAATATTGTGAAAATCCGACTTGCACACGTATCGCGTGTGCCCCAGCCTCTAGTTGATAAAATAAAAGCGCAGAAAATTGGCAGTTCTATTACTATCGTTTAATAGTGTAGGGGGGCAAATTTCTCTCGGTTCATAAAGTCCAAAAGGTGTACTGTCATATCTCGGAAGGACCATAAGGTTTTATCTTTGTTCATATTTGAGTTTCGGGACTTTCATTTATTATCTTGCCAAAGCCACGTCATTACAGCCGAACGATCTCAACAAGTATTATTCCACAAGTATTGCCGAACATTTGTCTTGAGTACACTCGGCAGTTCTTATTATTGCTCAGCTATTGCTTGGCAGTTCTTATTACTGCTTGGCTATTGCTCGGCAGTTCTTATAATTGCTCGGCTATTCTTATCACTGCTCGACAGCTCTTTGTATCGCTTGAAAGGTTCTTTATATTGCTCGGAACGTACTGCTCGGTATGTGGACGCAGCAAATTGTGATCTTCTAGAAGTTTCTAAAAACTTCATTTGCACTTTTTACCTAGCTTACTTCCTAAGTCTCCTTACTTTCCATTTATAGTACCTTTCTACTAATAGCCTTTACTTAGTCATTAAGTTTTACTCACTTTTTCTCCATATAAGCAAAGCTCTCCTCCTCAAGTAAGGTACACAACACACAACACTCCTCTCCTTAAACATGGCTTATATTCTCTTCTTTATGTTTTTCGATTTATCTTCCCCGGGTACTAACTAGCTCGTCAGAGGCTCCACCCGGAGGAACCTCCCTCCGGTTTGCATACCATGCTCAGTGGCAACCTCCACTGCTCAGCAAAATGCCCCCATTGTTCGGCAGCAACCTCAAATCTCTCCAAACTCGGCGAGCACCCACACCGTTCAACAAAAGGAGGAAAGGATTTAAGTGAAATTCACCCCCTACAAATAGACAAACGATATTGGGCAATATCTTTGATGACAACTGCTCTCTCTAAAATTGGCAGAAAATACTTCATGCTAAAAAGTTTCTAAATTGCAACATATATGGTTATTCAGCCACTATAAGGCAATCCATCATCCACTAAAACTTTTGTATCAGCCTTGCACTCTTACAATTGGGTGTTCTCTGTATCGTTTCAATTTTATCGGAGGTGGCTTTTGGGAGATTTATGGGAGATTTTCATCTTCTGGCTTCCAGGGGTGGCTTGCTTGTTGATAGTTTCTATGGAGATGCTTTGGCTGGCTTTATGGGCAATGGTGACTCCGGTGGACGGCGGCTAGGGTGCGGCATCTTGTGTTGTTGTGTTTAGGGTTAGGTTTTTGGGTTTGGGCTTTGACCCATTAAGTGACTGGGCTTGGCCCATTAGGGATTTTACGGGCTTTGTCCCTTGGGTGCATGGGTTTTTGCCCTTTTATTGTTCCGTCCAATTTTTTATTAGACGCTCAATATTCCCTTTGTCGAGTTTTAATAAAATTTATTTTGCCAATCAAAAAAAAAAAATACTAGGTGTTGAGTGCTGGGTAACAGTACAATGTGAATATAATGCCAAATAAGTTGGAATTTAAATACACCTTGCAGATATTAATACATTCTCAAGGATATTTAAACACGTTTCTCGGATACACATTATCCATCGCCATAAGGGTTGTGGTTAGCATTGTCCAGAAAGAGAGAAAAAATAAGAGATTGTACAAAATATTTGGCCGGCTTGTTCAAATTAAGTTATAAGAGCATCTCCAATGGGAGATGTCAAATATGAAGTGGAGGGTGCAACAGTAACTTTTGGCATCAAGTCACCTTCCAACCCTGTTGTCTTTACTCATGTCAAAGTTGACGTGGCTTTGACAACAACCCCCTGCATGCCAATTTTGACCACTTCTCTCTTCCATGCCAAATTTCAAAAAGTAACTGTTGAAGTTTAAAAAGTAGTAACGGTTGAACATTTTTTTTGAAAAGTAGCCGTTTGAATTTTCTATTTTCTCATTTGAACTCTTTTTTTTTTCTCCCTATAAATGTAGAGTTGAATAAAAACAATTCCTTGTCCACAAGGACTTAAGGCTAGAAATTTTGCTGCAGCACAAGAGTCTGCAAGAAAGGACGTGGAGTGAGCTTTTGGAGTGCTTCAAGCTCGTTTTGCAATTGTTCGTGGTCCTGCTCGTTTCTGGGTTCGAGAAACGCTTCAAGATATAATGAAGGCATGTGTTATTATGCACAACATGATTATTGAAGATGAACGTGGTAAAAGTCTACCACTTACTTATGATGTGAGAGAGGGCGAAAACAATTCCTTTGAAGTTTCACATGATCATACGACAGAATTTCAAGATTTCATCCACAATCATTTGCGCATTCGTGATAGAGAAATACATACTCGTCTCAGAGAAGATCTAGTTGAGCACCTGTGGCGATTTCGGGGGGGCAATTAGTACCATGTGATTCACTGTGGCATTATGTATTGCTATTTTTTTTAATTTAATGTTTGATGCTGTGAGATTCTATTTTTTAGTAAATAAAAAGATTATTTCAGCAATTTTTTGATTTTTAAATTTTTACGTCAAAAACTTGCATATAATGGTTAAGTTTGCATGTATATTAAATAAAATTTTGGCAAATACAATTATTAGAGTTCATAAAAATTCAAAATGTAAAAATAATATAATTTGACATAAGGATTGACATTAAGGGTTGGAGAGGAATAACTTGGTGTCAAATAAATAAAATTTGGCATAAGGGTTGGAAAGGAAGGCTTTGATGTCAAATTGGAGATGCCAAAATGACACGTCAGCCTTCAAAAAAAATTGACATGCCCGATTTGAAGTCCGGGATTGGAGATGCTCTAAGTAAAGGTATTTTTGAGCTAAAAAAGTAAGAAGGATTAATCTATATTTCAAGTATTACAATTGGGCTACTGTTAGTTGTTAAAGCATCTCCTTTTTATTATAATAATAATATTCTAATTAAGCACCCTTAAAAATTAAGCTGTTTTAATGTAATTGTGTTATCCTTTTATCATATTTATTAGGTTATCCAGTAACTAATTAAGTTTATGTCACCTACCAAACTGACACACCTGTGCCTTTTACACGCTCTGTTCTTTAGTTGGTTTGATCCAATTATTTGAACTTTTAATATCATTAGTCAATTGTGGTTGTCATCCTCTTAGTAGTTTTTTTTTTTTTTACTCCGGTGTATATCCGAGCGAATTTACACGCACCTCAGTAATTCTGTGAGACCAATGGCACCGTTCACCAGCGGAGGCTCAATTAAAAGAGGAGTAAAACCCCATATGAACTTGCCGCATAAGAATTGATAACGCCTAGGAGGTCGTTACAAACCTGATATTTTAAAAGGGATCGAACAACATCGTAAATAAGAGGTCTTGTCGTCTTTTTAGTTGTAGCAATAAAAAATTGAGCTGAGGGCTTAATAAAATCATAACCTTGTAACTTGTTTAGTAATTAACTTAGCAAATAATTAAGCAATAATATCACTAAACAGAATAGCATAGCAATAAGCAAACATGTACTGTAATTGAATTGCCGAACAATTTTACTAACTCAATGTTTTGCTCTTTAATTAGTTTCGAAATAAAAGCAATGGAATGGAACCAAACGACCGAACAAGCCCTTAATTTCATATTATAGTCAACTTTAGCACTGTAATTAACAAGCCCTTAATGTGAATCAGAATGAATGATTTACTTTTCCCTCAAAAAGCTGGTTTTGGCATATACTAACAAGAAAACAATTAATTTTGCATGTCTATATATATATATTTTTAAATAACCAAGTGTCTGTTGAAAATATAAATAATTAAGTTGTCATTTTCTCTAATAGTTTAAACTTTTAGATGTATTGGTAATCAACAATCTAATAGTGTCCACAAGCACAAATTCCACTTTTTATAGGCTCAAAAATTCTTTCACAAAAATAATCCATCATTTTGCAGGCTTCTGGCTGGAATCTTATTAAAAATGGGAGGGGGGGTGCCCATAATGTCGAGGAACATGTACCTAGGGTGTACGTGCGACTGCATAGAAACCTCCTGCCAGTTCCAAGACTATGACTCTCTTTATTCATTCAACTCACGGTTACAAACGAGTCGGAAGGAGAATGAGTACTGCTTGGTTTTGTGGGATTGCTTATCCTCGTTAATTACAATATTCTGCTTTAGAATATCAAAACCAAAAGGAATAGTTACAGTTTTACTTTAAGGGGTTGTTGACTTGCTGGTTGAGGTGCCCCTAATATTCCATACACTCTCCTAATGATTGGCGTAAAATAATTTAAAATACAAAAGCTCCTGCCCCCCTAATACTTTTAATTAGAGGAAAGTCCACTTCCACCCCCTGTGGTTATCGCCATGTGCGGATACACCCCCTGTGGTTTAAAAGTGTGCACATAACCCCCTGTGGTTTTCAAATTATGCGGATAGACCCCCTGCCGTCATATTTTCCATCCATTTTAACGGAGGTGTATCTCACACACCTCTAGAATGTAATCTGAGTCGTTCATAATGTATTAAATAAAGAATAGAGTATCTCTGTAAAAAATCATCTCGATCAGGCATCAATAACCCAGTGATCTAACTTGTAGTAAATTCAAATTTGAAATTTTAATTTCATAACAAAATCGATTTGATCATAAGCTTTTCATTTTTTGATTGACTTGAATTTTGGCATAGACGCAATACTCGTCAAAATTTATAATATCAACGGTTTGGATTCAATTTTTGGTATACAGGATGGTGTGGTTAGATTTAAACAAGAAGAAGAATCAAGGGACGTGATGGGGGGTATAACGGTCTTTTAATGTTGTTTCCGTTAAAATGGATGGAAAATACAACGGCAGGGGGTCTATCCGCACAATTTGAAAACCACAGGGGTTATGTGCACACTTTTAAACCACATGGGGTGTATCCGCACATGGCGATAACCACAGGGGGTGAAAGTGGACTTTCCTCTTTTAATTAAGCACGCCAATCAAAAAAGAAAGTATTTGGTGCCATAATTATTTTTGAATAATCCTACAACTAATCTCGATTGGTTATCGGATCCGTTAAGAAAAAGAGAGTTATTCGACATCCATCCGGTAATTGGGAAAAAAAAAATCGAGAATAAGATCGATAAACCCAGTTATTGGAGTGACTAATTAACAAGACTGTGTGGTAATTGGAAATTTGAAACCAAAAATTCCATTCAATTAATGTCAATTTAGTGGGTTTGATTATGATGGTAGTGGCTTGTCGGCGCAGACACAAAAGGGAAGGGAATGGCCGGTCGTCGGTAAGGAAGAAAAGGGATAGAGGCTATCGCGTGTTTCAACCAGATAAGGAGGAGACGATACGCAAGAGTGATTTCAGCTACTGTAAGATTTAATAGTGGCCACGTGTACGTTAAGTTAGAAATAAGATTGGAGGATCCTTTAATTTTAAAAGGATTAGAAAAGAGTTGGACTCGATATTTAGTACGAGAGTAAAACAAATAATGATTTGGTGGCAAAGTGTATCATATGGTTGCTTATTTTAAAAGAAAAGAAAAGATTTCGACTGCCCCACCACACAAACAAGTAGTAATTAAGAGAAAAAAGTTAAACAAAATTGGACAAATAGAAACATGGGAAGATAACGTGATAATCTACCATAGTTGTTGTCTTCCAACATAAGGAAAAATTATTCTGTGGGGTCGACTTTCAAATTCATTGGAACTTGCACACTTTTGGGAGAGGGAGGAGTTTTACTCTTGAGCACTGATGAATAATCTCTTCAAATAAGTGTTCGCAAAAGAATTGAGGAACTTATGGTTGACAACACGACGGGTTAGTTTTTATTTAAAACTTAGTGTTTGTTTTGTCACAAGGCCTTATGCTCGATTCTTCTCGCGGACAATTTTTGAGGCCATCTTATCCACACGTGTAAGCGTGGGAAATGATTGCGAGAGGAATTGTATGTAGAAATTATTTAATCTAAGATGCACGCAAGCTGATGCAGGACACCGTACATTCTAAAAAGTACCTTATGGTTGACATACATGATCACTCATCCCATTCATTTAAAATATGTATCTGGGAAAAAATTAACAGCTTCAAAATATCATAAAGGAAATTGATATTTACACTTTTTTTTTATCATCCACACACTCTTTTTTATTTTTTAGTGTTGAAAGTGTATGTAAATAGTCAAAAAGGCGAGTGTGAATATTAAAAACGGACTGTGAATATCAATTCCCTATCAAAAAATAAATTCCCAAAATCTTTAAACGAAATGAACAAAATTTTGTTTTTTTTTGATCATGAACAAAATTTTGTTGAAAAGTCGATACCGAAACAGTCAAACAGCCACCATTACAGGAGGAATGGACTTTTCATTAAAAAAAAAGAAAAAAAGAGGTGGGATGGGAAAAGAGAAAAAGGGTAGTTTGGTAAATACACAAGAAGGAGAAGGGCAAGAGTGGAGGGATATGCCGCGAACCGATCGACGGTGCGTACTACGTGAGAGCGGATCCAGTCCATTTGCTCCGGACCAGTTTGGTCCATTTTGGTGCATCTGAGTCGTCTCAGATTTAAAGAGGTGTTTCTTTTTTAAAATCTTTCTTTAAATGTGAGCCGTTGGATTTATTCAAATAGACCGAACTTGTCCGAAGCAAATGGATTGGATCGGAGCCCGCACTCCGTAGAGGGAAAGCTGAGGGAAAAGTGGCGGACAAAAAGAAAGATATTGGACGATCATAAGAGAAAAGAACAAAGAAAGAAAGTAGTTGCGGATAAGAGGAGAGAGAGAGAGAGAGAGAGTATGAACGCGTGCGCGCTCACTATAGACGTATTCCGAAATTCCCGTTTTCACACTTTCCCTTAGCACTGCTAGGGAGATGTCAAAATTTACATCCATTTTTACGAATTTGGAAAACTGTAGCGCAGCCCACACTACAGGGGTTGTACGACAACTGATCCAATCATTTATTTTGACGTTGACGACTCGAATTAAATCAAGGTCTTATTGATCTGAGTCGTCCATTGTTGAAATGGACGGTCAGATCAGCTGCCCTACAAGATTCTCTTGTCTCATTTTTATATCTTTCATACAAGAAATGATAGGGTCCATAACACTAGTTAGAGGGTCTCGTAATCTCTTGTGAGAAAATATATATAAATGAATGTGCATTTTAATGTGTTTCTAGCATTTTTGCTCTCTTCTTTCTGAGTAAAGTATTCAACATTCAAGTTTTTGTCTTCTTTGGGCTCAATAAGTACTAAAAAAAAAACATTACTCCATGTTCTTAGAATATATAGAGAACATTAACGATGTAAAAGTAATGTTTTTGAAATATTGATTGATACAATCTAAGACATATTTATCGCGAGAAAATCACTGAATCAATACCTATTTATCTTAACATAGGTGTATTTCAAAACTATCTCAAATGGTATTTGTTCAATAAAATTTTTTTCTACGCGCTTAAAGTTCTGGACCAAATTCATATTAAAATAAACTGTTTTGATGTGAGCCAAAAAAGCCCAGCGGAACCTACTTTGGAATCACACAAAAATAATCAGAACTGTTATTTGTATAAAACACTTTTTTAAGAATTAAGGTAAAAGAAAAATGTTTCCAAAAAAAATGTTTTTACGCCCAATTTGATAACGGTGAGCATTCCACGCCCAATTTGCAGTATTTACACAGCATTTTAAAAACTGCGAGCAACCACCTCCAGTACACGTGGCTTCTCGAAAACTTTACTCATTTGGAAGAAGCCAAGAAATCAGAAGAGTACAGAATCCAGGAGAAATTCTAGAGAGAGAAGGTAAAGTCTACACTGAAGAGAGAGAGAGAGAGAGAGAGAGAGGGTTTAGGCGCAGTTTCCATGAACATTTATTGGGTCTTTCGGATTGAGTGAGAGAGAGAGAGAGAGAGAGAGAGAGAGAGAGCGAGAGAGGAGGGTTGATCGATGCTGTACTGGGTTTGTTTCTTTTGAGGACAATTTTTGTGGGTTTTCTTTGGGGGGTGGGGGATATGTACATGAGGTCCATGGGGAAATCCTTCAAGGATTCTCTCAAAGTTCTTGAAGCTGATATTCAGCACGCCAATACCCTGTTCGTAAAATCCTCTCTCTCTCTAGATATATTTGTATTAACTGTTCGTTAAATCCTCTCTCTCTCTCTCTCTCTAGAATTTTTTGTGGGTGTTGCACTTTTCAATTGTGATTGGATAAAGACTGCAACTTTAAGAATTTGCACTTTTGGTGCTTTGGATGTTTTCATTTTGAAGTATTCGGAGGTTTAAAATACTCTCTCGAGGCATACTGTTACCCTGTGTATGTCTTTGTATTTGTATGTTTTAGTTCTCTCCAATTGTGCTTGAATTAGGGCTGGTTAGTTCGAAAGTCGCGCTTGCTTCTGTATTTTGCCTGTAGTAACGGGTTGTCAGGATTTCATTTCTGCTAAGGAATTGTTTTGCCATTTTTGGGGTTTTGAGGGTTTTGCTTCTTCTCTGAGCCTGTGTTTTCAATTTTGGTACTTTTGGGGTTTAGCCTGTGTTTTCTGTCTGCGTCTTATGGTTTTTCTCTCCATTAGAAAATTCCTTGATCAAAACATAAAATTATGGTAAATGTTTCTGAGATTCATAAGGTGTTGGTGGAAGCAATTGTAGTACCTGTTTTGACCCAATAACTACTCATAACGGCTTTATGTTGCTTGAGTTCACATGGTCAAGCGCAATCCAAAAAGGTGCAAGCTTTTTCAAGTATTTTGCATAAGCATGGCAGTTAGAGGTGGCCTAAAAATTCCGCAACATTGGCCTTAGCCACCTAGTTTCATTGGGAAGTTGGCTTTGGTCGTGGAATTTCAAGTGTTAAAGTTGTGTTTTCGGCATCAGATTGGAGCTTCTGCTTGGTATACTTTTTGGATGGTACAGAAAGAGAAGAGCATTCGGTCGCGGGGGGGGGGGGGGGATTTGGGCATTTGATAAAAGAAAAGTATGGGCTCTGAAGATTGATAGTTCCTGGCAGATCAAAAAAAAAAAGATAGATAGTTCCTACATTATTGGCCAATGAATTTTCATGGCTGTACCTTGGCTTTTTTTTTTTTACAGTGCTACGCTCTCGACTCTCTAGCCTGAATATGTTTATGTTTATATGATTTATGGCCATATTTGTTTGATTTGACAAATTGTAATGGAACATGTAATGCCATTGCATAAATATGTTCACGTGATAGTGGTGAAGGGATTAATAATACCACATCCCTCGAAGTATTTGTGGTGGGTTAGGTTTTCACCTTAGGAAAGCAAGCCTCTGAAAATAATGCTACATAGGGTTCCGGCGAGAGTACCTGAAAGTCTCCAAGAACGTAAAGCCGGAAGACTCCGGGATTGATTTTTAGCCCTAGATATTTGGAGTCCCTTCCTTGAAGGATAAGCTTCCCAAGTCGGTCTTCCTATTCACGTGAGTCTCTTCCACTGCTAGAATATTCCTTAGTAGTTGGTCCCACTCCAGCCCCCTTAAGACGGTCTGCCTCAACCAGGCCCGGTGCGGCGGGTAATCCGGCCCACTTTAGTATTGGATAACACTCATGTTTGTGGGATATATTGTCTGACGATTCTGGCTGCAAAAGTTCCAGCCAAATTCAGGATATGTGGTCCTCTTGGATTTATACTCCAATCCAATGCTTTAATCCTGATAAACAAACAGGCTATACTTTATCCCTTCCCTATGAGTACAGTTAAGCAATTGGGCTCTAATTTCTTATTACCACCGAGTTCCAGAGGTAGCCTTGTGTGCCGGGTCACCCTTTTATGTCAATGGACTTATTTATCTGATTCTTTTAATGATTTCCACCTTTTTGACCAGTTCTAGTTTTTATTGTGAGCTACAGGGCGTCTGATTTTTCGAGGGAATATGACGGTGCATCTCTTCAAATGAGAATGTCATACAGTCCTGCTGCACACCTGTTCCTTTTCCTTGTGCAATGGACAGACTGTCACCTTGCTGGTGCCCTTGGATTGCTCAGAATCTTAATATACAAGGTTGAATCTTCTTTCAGGTATTGGTTATTTAGTCTTTGTTTACACTGTTTGTTACTAACTCTACCCTTGTGGTTTAGGTTTATGTTGATGGCACCACAACTATGTGTGCCCATGAGAGAAAAGCAAGCGTACGAGAATTCTATGGTAGGTTTCCGTGTTATGCAATTGGTCAGAGCCGCATTTTTCAATATTGGTCACCTTCTAATTGCCTCCTTCCTAATGTCTAAATTTTGTGGGCCAGCGGTTATTTATCCCTCTTTAGTGCAACTGCAAGGAGGTGTTACTGAAACAGAAGACAAAAGGCAAAAGGCAGTATGCATGGAAAGGTACAGAAGAAGAGATGAAGAAGAACACAAACAGTATTCAGATATTGAAATTGAAAGAAGAGAAGAATGTGGAATTTGCATGGAGATGAATAGTAAGATTGTCTTGCCCAACTGCAACCACATCATGTGCTTGAAATGCTATCGGGACTGGTATTCTACTTCCCTCGATTGTCCTTGTACCTTTCAAAATTGAAATTAGTTCAGTAGCTTCATACTGCCTAATTTCTTTTCCAGTAGTCTACATCATCGTCTTCTTTTTTTAATAGGATCAATAGCTAGCTTTATTCGAAGTTTTGAACTGTTTGCAATTCTGCATTGTCCTTATCACTATTATCTAATGAAACCTCATCTATATTTGCCATTGATGCTTAAAAAGAAAAGAAAAGATGTATTCTCTATTATAATAACTCTCTCTTGTATAGTTTCCATATTCCTTTTAGAAATCAAAACTCAGAATTCGTGTCCATAATCAAGATATCCTTCTCTCAAAGTCCAGTTATTTGTGGGGATAATTATTTGAAAATCTACGAGGCTAGGGAACAATGTCCAGCTAAGAGTTGGTTGCAGTGGCCTGGCCAGGTCTCATTCGTAAGCTTTGTTTTCATTGGTGCTGACGTCCATGAAGATGTGATTTTCTGAGAGTGCTTGATATTTAACAAGGCATGCGATGTGGATTTCTACATACGATCCTTTCTTCCTGTCCATACTTTCACTTATCATATTGTTTGTGGAGATCATCATTGGACAATAGTTTTGACATGACGAAGAATTCTAATTTGTCGTCAAGTTATATGTAGATCGAATATTGGCATATCCTATTTTGTATTTTCGGGGCATCAAGCCTGTAACTGCCATTTGCATCCAACTTACCATTTCTATCCACCCAACAACTGAATAAGTGTAGCCTTTGCAAACCAGTATCCGATGGGGCAAGCTTCGTATAAGCGTATATTAAAGGGTTTCAGTACAGAGCAGGCATTTCCACTGGTATCTAGTTGGTCTATCAACTTGATCTTTAGCTCTATGTGCCTCTTAACTGAATGAAGTTGGTGTCTTTAAGCTTTAGTTCTTACTTGAAAGCTTGATCTTGTGCCATGGCAACAATCAACGGCTTTCTGTATACTATGTTGGCGTATGCATGACACAACGTGCACTGTACCTTAGTTTGTGTATGCTATCATATCCATGTTAGCTTTCAATTTATTTATTTTTTAGATCATGAGGAGGTGAGCCATCTATATTACTGGATAACCTGTCCTCCTGGGAAGCAGTGCACCCTGGCCCATACAATTATTATTTACGATCCACAACTTTCAGCATCTTTCCTGACTCACCAGCGTTAGGTTGGGAACAACACATGTTTGATAGGAACTAACTATGGTGCTCCTGCAGAAACACCAGTGTTTACTTGGTATTTGCTTGGCATGGTTATGTAGTCTTTATGTTGTTTGGGTTGAAATGCAGCCCAAACAGCTGCTCTGGATGTTTTAGTTATTTCCATAAAGAACCAGCTACAAGAGCAGTTATATTTCACCTAGTTTTGCTATAGATTTTGCTGTAATCCAAAAGGTTTGTGGTTGATTCAGTATTTTGGGAACTACAAGTTGAAGTGATAGATAAATTGTTTTCAGGATTTTCCTAAAAGTTAGCTGTTGTATATGCAAGGGCCGGAATAATTGCAGTCCTTTAGTAGTCTAAGTGTTTGAATGAATTCGTTTAGGATTAGGTAGTATATATATATTTCCTCTATTAATATCTAAAAAGGGCGAATGAGAGCTATAATTCAGCTTCATTGTTTACATGAATGAAAATGGAATAGAAATGCAGAATTCTTGTGGATAGATAGCACTTGAAATTGTGGGACTATTTCCCTTCCGCAGTAATCTTGGCTTTCTACCCTCTTGAATTTTCCTGGATGAAGTTGGTACTAAAGGTTCAAGTTGAGTTACAACCTGTTGGTCCTGTTCGATGGAAACGAACCACGGTACTCCCAGTCTCCTACAGAAGTTAGAAAAGTTCCAATTTCAACTTGCAATGTGCTTGGGCCTTGTATTTAGGAAATCCTTATCCTCTTTTTTTGTTGGGACTAATAATGTGTGTTACACATTGCAGGCGCACAAGATCTCAGTCATGCCCCTTTTGCCGCGACTGTCTGAAGGGAGTGGACTCCGCTGATCTCTGGGTATTTATGGACAGCAGGGATGTGATTGACATGGCAACGCTAACTCGAGAGAATCTCAGAAGGCTATTCATGTATATAGATAAGTTACCTTTGGTGGTTCCTGTTACAATTTATGACCCTTATGATTCTCATTTACGGTAGGCAGGTTGGCACCAGTCTGAACCACCAATATAGCCTCCATATGACTATCATTTTCTTCTCTTTCGTTAACATAAAGACCGCATTCATTGGGTCGGTCTATTTAGGTCAAAAAAATTGCGGTGCTTTCTTGGCACTTCTGAGTAGAAGAACCCGGCCTGCATGGTTTTGGGCAGGGGGTTTGAAGTTGAGATAATATGACTTGTAGGGGTTCATAATGTGTTTATCCAAATTGTAAATGCATGTATAGCTTATACTTGGTTCGAAAACTCGTGTTGCTTCTCTTTCCCTATTACACTACCTATACTTAATATATGATGTTTGTGTCACTTGAGTAACTAGAATGCCTCAAAAGGTTATCTTGTATGTTTTACTGAGCTTTTTACGAGAATTCCGGAATGATGATGGGATGAATGTTGTTTCCGATGTTATGTTCACTTACTTTTGAGTACATCATCTAATATCAGAATGTTTTGTTCGACGTGTGTTTCTCGTCATTTGGTCTGTTTTGTCAATGTAATTTACCTTTTGTTAAGAGCTGAGAATTCTAGAAGACTGGAATTGTTGTAGAACACCATATTATTGTGGTGATTGTTCGTCAAGCCTAGAGAGTGACCATATAACCTCTTCCTCTTGGCAAGCTTCTGAAAGTTACGGTAAAAAAATGCGGTGTGGTCTTTCTTTGTAGCACAAGCATGTGTAGTTTCCCTTGACATCACTCGACACAGGTGGTATTCGGGGGTTACTGAATAGTTTGCGGGCAGTACTTACGACATTGATGGTGCTAATAATTTCCTCAGCAAATGTGTTTTGCATTCTCGCTGAATCTGTAACATTGTGAAATTCTTTTCTTTGTTTGTGCGTTGATCAATCACCTGGGAGCATTACCCGAGCCGGTACATGAACATCAATGCATGTCCTATGGCCATTCCAAATCTGTGGAACTTTGCTAACCCCCCCTTCTCGACCCGTATCTTGTTCATTCCGGAAACATGTCTTCCTATTCCATCTTGTTCGGATCATTTTGTTCGTTCGGGAAACACGTCTTCCTATTCCATCTTGTTTGGATCATTTCATTTCTGAATGTATACACACGACCGTATGAATATTTGTGAGACCGTGTCATTATGCAGCAAAAGAAGTGCCATTCATGCAGGCAATGAGCCATATCGATGTCTAAAAACTACAGAAACTAGAACGAAAAAACTCCGTGAACGAAAGCTTTCCACCGCCATCATTTCTGTAAAATGTTATGGGTTTCTCAAAATGCTTGGTTCTCTCTCTCTCTCTCTCTCTCACATGCACGCACATAATCACCTCTATATGGTTGCAGAATGACATTCAAGCTTCGTACTGCAACAATTTATGCGAAAACAGAAATCAGATAGCCAAATTCTCTCCAATTCAATTGCTCTGGAGTCTGGAAATGAGGTCAATAATATGAGTGATATCCAATTCACATTTTCACTTTCGTGATCTCTTGCAAAAAAAATTAGGATTTCCAACCACAAGACCAAAAATATTTAGTTCCAATTACGCATAACATTTAAGTTACACAAATAGCACATACAACAGAAACCCTTCAACTTCCAATTATGGTCTCAGCCAAAATTTTCCCACTGATCTCTGCAGTACCATTTTGTTATTGCTTGACAAACTCTCTCTCAAGCTTTTTGTCGAACCCCTGCTACGCTCCGAAACACTTTCAAAATCCCTGCAAATGTCACAATTCCAACTATACTATAGTCCTCTTCCACAACCCAAACATGACTCACACGATGTGCAAGCGCCTGAATCATCACCGCCACCAAAGAACTCCACCGACGGCAGATTATCGTCTCCGACCTCCTTGCCGGGAAATTCCGGCCTGACCCACCACCCCTACCCAACCCGAACTCCTCGTCAGAAGAGGAAGACGAAAATGATGATGAATAAGAAAGTTCCTCCATTAATTCCAAGATTGCTCCCAAATTCTTCTCTTCCAACCTTTCCTTCACCAGGTTAACCAAATCCTCTGGTGGGCCACTATAATCAAGATAAGCCATTAGATCACCGGCTGAGAGGGTTGAAATTGCCGCCGCAGCAGTTTCATCACAACAACAAAGGGTGTAAGGCGATATTTCGCCAATCAATTTGTTGTCTTCGTCAACGACTGCGATCGACTTTTGCTCGGTGAGGGAGAGAGAAATGGAGTCCAAGGCTGAGGAGGCAGGGTCATCATAGTAGATAGACATGATGTTGGTTTCGATTATGTTGAGCGAATCGATTGTGAAAGCTGGGATCGGGGAGAAGATGCCGATGGAGTTGAGGAGGAAGCGAACCACGTCTTCTTGAGTTAGCCAGCAGAATTCGCGGCCGTTGTGGAGGGTCGACCCGAAAGAGGAAGGTTTGGTGAGGTGTTTCTTCCTTGACGTGAAGGTGGTTGTTCTTGTCTCAATGGGGACGATTAAATTTTGTGCCCCTTCGAGGATGTAATCAATTGCTTCCAGTAAGCTGTTGGGAAGAAAGGAAAGGAGATTCAATTGGTAGAACTAACAACAGAAAACAGAAGAAGCTGAGGACAAATAAAAACCTAGATGGCGTTTCACAAACTGCCATTCAGTTGAAGATTACCAATTAAGGGTGAACATAAACCAAGCAAAAAGTCCTCCTTAACTTCAAAAATTCATCGAAGCAATTAAACTATGAATGAACCAAATGGAAGTGTCAACATAAGGAGGTATGATTCAAGAGAAATAAGCAAATAAGGACCTTCAGGAACTGTACAATGAGGGGGGAATCATACGAGCTAGAAATTGAGGGTGCAACAACGAGGATAAGAAGCCCATGACAAGGAAAATTCAACATTAATTTAGAACCGAAACTAATAGGTCAACTACTCCCTCCGTCATTTTGTTTGCTTACTCTATATTGGATGCCCCAAAATATTTGCTTTATTTAAAGAGTTAACGAAAAATAGGTATATTTTCATAAACTAATGCTCAAAAAGAACTAAAAAAGGTTTTAGAAGTAGACAATAAGGGAAAGAATGAGAACCTAATCAAAATTTGTAAGAAGGCATGCATTAATCACATATCCCTTGCAAAATTAAGTTCCCCTTGCAAAGCAAACCAAATGGAAAAATGGGAGGGAGGGAGTATGAAAATCTGTCTTGTTGGGGCCCTGTGCTTTATGGGTAGTATAATGGAAGTTCTTGTAAGAACTTGTTTCATCCCGATAAGAACATGTTTCCTATTCATTGTCCAGTAAATAATTATTTGCAAGGGTAACACAGTAACCATTATGGATACACAACTTGCTAATATTCATATCCATTGTCCTACAAACAAAAGTTCTTTAACGCTACTGATTTAGATAGCTGGTTTTGTTTTCTGGTTCTGTTCACCATGTCCAGAGATCAGCCATAACGAAGTCACCATGGCCATGTTCGGTTTGGGTCTCTATAACGAAATGGCTAATACAAAAGAAGTGAAAATCAACTTCCCTCCTTCAATCTTCTTTTCTCTCCCAAAAAAATTATATTTCTCGTATATAAAATCAAATAATAGGAAAGAAAAACAGGGTGTCTCGGGCCAACTTCCGCACACCTCAGACTAATCCCTACAGCCCCTCCCACAACCGTTTCACACGCTTATGCATGGGGTGAGGTGGCCCCAATAGTTGTTGACAAGGAGAATTGAACCTGAAACCTTAGGGAGGCGCAAACACTCAAGTCCCAGGCCAAGACCACCAAGCCAACCCCTTAGCAAACATTTTCCTTATCACCACTTAGCCTTATATCCCTCTAAGGATATTTTAGCATAGGAATTGGACGGTCAAATCCCTGTCAACAAACTCCTATCTTCCTTTCCTTTCATTAGGTTATTTGGGAACACCTTCCAGAATCTCAGAGGTTTTTTTACCATCAAATTTGACTGGAAGAGCAGCAATGAAGGTGATAACAAATACAAAAGTTGCGGGTTATAAGGTAGGGATCATCAAAACACCAAACCATCTCTATCATAATCTCATTTCTTCTTCTTTACTTTCTCCTCCCTTATCTTCCCTAATTTCCAAACAGACCCTTAAACATTTTGATTCACAGGCACGTTATTATTCGGTTCCCCTCGTACGGAACAGAAAAAATTTAAACAATTGGAACAAAGTACTCCATCCGTCCCATTGTCCCAATTTCTTAACCGAACAAAAAATTGGTTATATTTTTCAATTGGTAATACTTTTTATATGGAATATGGATCTCAATTAGTTCTATTAAATAATATTTTCAAAATTACATAACTACAAGATTTAAACAATTGATAAGTAGCACGGGCTTTCAAAAGAAACAAATAAATTAGTAGTAGAAACCACATTCACACAACATGACGAGAAATAAAACACGGCATTAATCGTGAATCGAATAGAAACACAAACCTAGAATGCGGCTCCAAATGCCTAACGATCCCAGCACCCGCTTTATCCAACAGATCAGAGACCGGCGCCCGAAGCGCAGCCGACGGGTCCACCAAGTTCTTCTCCCTGCACAAGAAGCAGATCACGTCCACCATGCAGATCTTCCCGACGCACCGGCACTCGCCGCCCGCCTTGGCGGCGGGGGAGCAGAGATCGGAGTGGTCGTGGTTGTTCTCACAGCAGGCCCATACGCTGATGTGGCTCTCGCCAGACCTCTTGAGCGCCGACAGGGCGTCGGCGACGGTGGCTGCGGAGGCGGGTAGGGCCGTCAGCGCCGGCTTTCCAAGGCACAGGTCTGATACCTCGCGCGCCAGAAACCTCACTGCCATACAATTGCAAGCTCTGCGAGGAGAGAGAGAGAGAGAGAGAGAGAGAGGTGGAGGGAGAGAATTCGGGAGAGAGAGAGAGAGAGAGAGAGTTGTGGATGGGATAGGAATATGGAGGGAATGTAGGAGCCCTGAGTATTTATAGGCGGCAAATACCGCGTATTTCCGGGTAGTTTTTTGGTGGGGTCAAAAGGAACGAACTATCATCCCGTGTCTTTCCGACGTGTGTTTTTGGATATTCCTGATTCTTCTGAATCTCAAATGTTCACGACGAAACTCAAATTCTGATCTTTTATATGAGAGAACAAGAGTTATCAACTTGAATAGGAGCACATTAATTTCCGACCTGTTCTCTACATATTTTCTTTTTATTCGTGTTTTCGTCGAATATTAATCATGCATTTTCCGTTATCATAGTCTTATTTTTTTCTCTTCAAAGGAAGGCTCAGTTTCGGAAATTCTAAGTGCATTTGTGATGAAACTTAATTATCAATAATGAACTCATAGGGAAAATAAGAAGGAAAAATAAATAAGATTAAAGAAATTTTTATAACGATTTTATTTTGTCGAGAAACATATTAAAAAATACACGCTAATTGTTTTGTATGTTGGATTAGGCATTTACATGCATCTTTTATTTTTCAAAATCCACATAGGAGAGGAAAAAATAGACGCGATTATCAAACTATAAAATACATAACTCATTATACAAGTTTGACCAAAGTATGTACAACTCAAGTCTAATTTTGTTAAATATTATAATCGCAAGTCAAAGAAAAAAACTAACATACAAACATTAAAAAAAAAAAAAAAAAGAAGCAGAAATCAAGGTTCTTTTTTTCCCCCGGGATGTGATGAGTTAAAAATATACAAAGCATTAACTTTATACTAAATAAAGTGCGATACATGAAGAAAAAAGTATTAACTTTATGAAAATAATGGTCATTGAAATATAAGATGTATGAGTGATTATTCAAATTTGGCCAAACATGTTTAGTTAGTTGTAATTTAACATTAAATACACCAATTACAAAAGAAAATAGAGCAAGAAGAATATTTTTTTTTAGTTTACATATATTCAAGGGCATTTTAGTCATCTAGTAACAAATACTAACAGTGTTAGTGTGTAGTTAACGGAATGAGGGAATCTAACAATTGTTCCAAAAGCAAGGGAGGTCTTTGCATTTGTCAAAAACCTCGGGGACGTCAGTAAAATTTACCCCAAGGTTTTGTTTTGAGGTTAATAGAAATTGGGTGCGGCTATTCGCAGCTACATATTTTCTCCCATAGGCCGCTATATTTCGGTAGGCAGTTGTTAAAAATCATAAATAACATATCGGTAAATAGCTGTTGAAAACAAAATTATATTTCGGTAACTGCATGTCGAAAATATGTTCAACATTCGGTATACAACTGTTAATACATACATTTCGGTAAATAGCTGTTGAAAAAAAGATTATATTTCGGTAATTGGGTGTTGAAAATGTATCTCAATTTCGGTAACTAATTGTCGAGTATAGTTGGAAATTTTTAGCGGATTATGGAAGAAAATACGTAGCTGCGAATAGCGGCACCCTAGAAATTGGTGTCCCCGTTTTGAAAAATTCCTGAATCTGCCCCTACCGACAAATCTTTGCACTACCGATATTGACCCGATTGACCACTTAAATAGTAGGTGAAGATATTTTGAACGGCCTCAAGTCCTAACCACAAAATCAAAACCATCTTGATCAACAATAAATTAAGGAGAAAATGTGGCAATGAAAATGGACAGAAGTGTGTAGTCCCCGCTTTGAGGTACGGATTTCAGGACCAATGGAGTTTGTTTTACAGCCATATGTTTTGCAGGGGAGGACTCTATGAACCCCTGATGTGGGAATTTCTTCACGTGGATACATTTATTACAAGCCACATTGGGCACGTCACGGTCAATATGATTAAAATCATATTATAACGGAATACCACACAAACAAAACTTGTCGGTAGTTCTTCGTAATCGGAGACCCTGTAGTGCATATGCGTTGTTTGTATGAGCCACACCGTATAGCTCAAGTCATTTGGATTCATTCTAGGTATCCCTCTAACGATTCAAATAGTAGTTAATTTTTTGGATTCTCTAAATGGAGTATTCATGCGAATAATTAATCACTTGATCTACCTGGATGACAGTATGATCTACTCGTAATTTTTTTAAAATAAATGGTGGCCGTTGTAGACCATTAATAATTAGTTTAGGACAAATATGGCGTCGTTAATATTAGAACAAGCTACATGTTCACAAATATATTCTACTCGACAAATTCTACTCGACAAATTCTACAAACGAATAATTGAGATCATTGGGTTGAGCCTAGAATGGATCCATTCTAGGATCCAAATTACTTGGATCCAGATGTTTAAGTAGTTTTTAATCTTAGTGGGGTCAAGTTATCCCATATCAGGGATACTACAATGCCACACGCAGCACTAATTAGCTCGAATAAGATGACCATGGGGTTTGGCCCAATATATAGTCGTGTATTATTCATTGGGAGCATGAGGTTTAGGATTTGACTTTTATGAACAGAAGGTTAACATATACTTTTTTGGCCCTCGTAATAATCTTAACATATACTAACATTCTATCATCTGGCAAAATAAACAAGCCTTGTGTAAGATGTTATGAAGAAGATTTTTTTTTTTTTTAATGACGTTTTTATCACAATGAACCAACTGATGTCTTAATGAGATCGATGTAGGAGGAGTTCGAATCTTTCCACTTGCGTGTGAATGTTATCAACTTAGAGTCGTTTTTTTCTATCCTGTATAGGCTTATTTCTTGTACTGATTGAGTTGTTGAATTTGTTTGTCTCGTGAACTCTCATAATTAATATAGTCTTCTATCAACTGGAAAGAAAAAATCACAATGGGGCGACAATTCCATCAAAACTGAATAAGCTCAGCTGGTCCACCAAATCCACTTTGAAATTTACAAGGTTTATGAAAAATGTTTGTTTGAAAGTTGGGTTCCTCTAATAGGTGCGATTAGGAAAGGTGATCCCTCTTTTCTATACAACCTGCCAGATCAATCAAGAACAGCGAGTCGTGGGACCCCCCACTTTGATCCCAAAGTCTTGATTTTGTGTTTGCTTAGCCAACCCATGGCGGGATGGGTACACACCATCGTTTCGTTGTGAAGTAGAGAGAGCGGTGCACCCACCATATTAAAGTCCCAAAGACCACCATCCAAACATTTTGATGCCCCACTTGGTTACAAGCCCTCGCTACTGAGCTCGGCGTTTAGAGAGTGCAATGCCGTAACTTATAAAGTGAAACCATTGAGTGATAACTACCCGATGTGGGATCCTAAATTAGTTTTTCACATCTCATGCGATTAACAAGACTCATTACTGCCCAATGGCCAGGTTTTCTAAGAGAAAATTCAGTAGCACCATAGCTAGTACTAAGATCTGATTCTACGACTACAACTATGTGGTTTTTTCTTTACCACAAAAGAAGCATTCTTGAATTCCTTTAATATCTAAACAAATTTACCTCTATGTTTTCAAAATCTAAATTGATTTTTTTTTTTTGGTGTGGTTTCCAATCTATTGTACAAAACTTGGATCCGTCACTGATGAAACCACCCTTGAAATTAAATACTTCTTCCTATGCCACGAGATAAAGATGAATTCCCCATTGATGTGGAATAATTAATTTGTTTTATTCTTGTAAGATAATTAACTCTGTTAAATTGATCTTTTCCTTCGTCATCAATATAAGATCATAGACATCTAACTTTTTTTTTTTTACTTAACGCGGACATACATGGTGTGATAGCTCAATGATAAAAGAACCAGCCATCAAATATTTTCCGGTATCCAATTAGAACAAAATTAACTTTTAGGAGTAAATATATTTTGGAAGAAAAAGTAGCAAATAAATTTTGATAAGTATGTACAGTACTAATCATACACGACGGAAACGAGATATACCCTGGTAGCTTAGGAATAATTTTTTCAAACTTCTCGTCAACATATTTGAATTTTAGGATTCTTTTCAATGAGAAAAAAATACAAAAAAAAAAAAAAACCAAAATATGTTTTTTTTTTTTTTCAAGAAATGGAGTATTCTGAATTTTTGATGGCTAAGAAAAAAATGTTTGTTTGTAGATGGGTTCCTCTTAACAGGTGCGGTTAGGCAAGGTGATCATACATTATTATTTGTACAACTCTTTAACTCAAATTAAAGAGTTGTTGGGGCTTTTAACGGTTTAACCCTTAAAACTACTATTCTTTTCAATGTATACTAGAAAATAGAGTCAATTTTGATATTACAAGAATATAATTCTTGCATAAGCCATAGGAAAAACAGCAATTGAGGATGAGTTTTTCCTAAATTTTTGGTTTGGTATTTTTATTTTATTTTTTGTAACTTTTTGTTTAACTCTTCGCCATAATTTTTGGGATTAATCGTTCGTTTTGACAAGAAGAATCAGAAAAATATGAAAATGTGGACCGGTGTTAAAAAGTTCATATAAGACGTCGATATAGATAAGAAAAAATAGCAGTTGTTTGGTATTTTTCGTCTTTAATTAGTGGATTTTTATTTTTTTATTTTTTTACTTTTTAGACTTCTCTCATTAAGATGGATAATTAATCCGAAAAATAAAGCATGATTCTAGAAAAAAATTCAAAACATGATTGGGAATAGGATAGTCCACCAAAACACCTTTGAAATTTATAGTAACTTACTAAGGCTAAGATGAAAACATGCCGTAGATAAGTTTATGTAGAGCTCGTGGATGTCACAAGGTCAAGGTTATGAAAAAATAAAAACTAGCAAGTTGTTGGGACCCCCACTTTGATCATGATATCACAATTTTGGGTTGGCATGGTGGGTTGGGTACGCACAATTATTTAGTTGTGGAATAGAGAGAGCAGCATGCACCCACCATATCAGAGTCCCAAATACCACCATCTAAACATTTTGATGCCCCACTAGGTTACAAGCCCACGCTACTAAGCTCGGCATTTAAAAGGTGCAACGCTGTAACTTATAAAGTGAAGTATTGAGTGATAATTAACCGATGTGGGATCGTAAATCAGTTTTTGACATGCATCTCATGCGATTAAGAAAACCCATCAATTATTGCCCAATGGCCAGGTTTTCTGTTTGGAAATTCAGTAGCACCATAACCAGTACCAAGATCTAATCTGTGAATCGAAAATGTTATTAATAGGATTTTGATATATCATAATTCATGTTTCATATGAATCATATATATCAATTCACTTGTAATAAAAGATCCTGGGCTGGTAAGCCAAGACACCGCGTGAATTTACGTTAATACCCCCTGAGATTTGGCTTTGTGTTTATTTCTGTAGGTGTTTGAGTACGGGTAGGTTCGGTATTTTACGTTTGCCATTGTTTGTGTTTGGATCATCGGTTCTCCGGCTTTCACTCATTCGTGTTTTGGTTAGGGCTAGGTGCTCCGAAGCGTTGGATCGTGAGAGAGGTGACAGAGGCATGGTTGGTTGCCCGGTTTTCATGGCTGAGATCGGTACTGTGCTTGCTGATTTCGTGGAATTATTGTACGCTAATATTCTTGCAAACGCTTGGTCCTCCGGTTTTGCCGCTTCAAGCTCGTACTGTTTTCTTTTGTTCCGCCGAAGTTTTGTACTTGCTGCGCTCGGCGCCGTTTCTGAACGAGAGGCAAGCTTCTTTGTTGGTACTTTGGTTCTTTAATGCGCCGAATTTCTGTACCAGTGGAGCCGATGGTCTGCGTTTTTAAAAGAGGAGGGAGATCAGTTGTTGGTTCACCGCATTCCGGTGGTGCTGCAATCGAAGAGGAGGCGTCAGAAGAGGTAAATTATTGATTTATTTTCAGCTGTGATTAATTCGGTTCTCATTGGATTCCATGATTTAGGGCAAAGAAATTTTCCAGCCGATATTTTTTGACAGATTTAGTGATTCGCTTGAATGGGAGTGATATAGCTCCCAGTGATTTAGGGAAAATAGTTTGGATGGCTATATTTGTTGGACGTTTTGCTATTGTGCTCACCATATATCAGTCGTATTTGATGTAGTTCTTGGAATTGCCCATAAAGGTTTCGCACGTTTGGTATGGCTGTAAGCTTTGAAGATGCTTTGGCATGTACTTGCCCGCGCTTTGTCGAAGTTTTGCGAGTGCGTCGTTATAAGCTTGGAATTGAACGTGGAGCAGTGTACTATCTGAAGACCTCGGGTGACACAGTAGTAAGGGTTGGAGAGTCGGTGTCCCGAAGCCCACAGAACTTAAAGTACACTGCGGATGTGGCTTTCATAAAGAAGTATTCGGTTTTGTTCGAGCTTGGTGAGCGGTTCCAGTGGGAAAAAGCTAGAGAGTTTGAAGACTGGTTGGCTTCCATTGTCAATGCAAGGCCAAAGTTCATTCAACCTTTTTACCGTTCGGTCAATGCTTTACCCGCTCTTGTTACTTCCCCTCGCGGTATTGGTAATTAAGAATTCCTGTTGAAAACATGCACCCCATTGCAGTGTCGTTTGTTAGTATTTACAATTAGTAGCTAAAATTTGTTCAACCTCGTGTTTTTGCAGATCACCACTACTGTTGGTTTGTTGACATTGTCCAAGTCAGAAATCATATGACAGTGGTAAGATTTTAAATATCATTTCAATAAAAGATTTGAGAGGTTGCTTAAGAGCTAGATATTTCCGCTTTCTACATGCGCGCTTAAAGTTTAGCTGAGTTATTTGTTTAAATTCAGAGTATACCGGAAGAGTTCGTGCCATATGTCTTTGCGCCACCAGCAGCTGTGGTTATAATCCACAGCGGTGCTCGATACTTCTATGTGAAGCTGAAGAATGACGAATTGACTGTAGGATGGGATCATGTTGCTCTTAGTCACAACCTTGGAAGGAATTATATTCTTATGTTTGGGTTAGTTGGGCACCTACAGTTTGATCTATTTGTGTTTGATGAGGAAGGGTGCGAGGTTAGCTACGATTGGTCTACCACTCTACCAATTCATCAAGCGAATGCTCCAATTGGCTGGGATGCAGAGTTGGCTATGTGTAATGCTAATGGCTGTAAGCATTTAGTCACTACTGTATTTGTTATTTCGAATAATCCAAAACAGTTGTTAATACTTTGTGTGACTTTCTGCAGCTGTGGCTTTAACTGCTTGTCCACCAAGCAGTTTTAGGGCTTCCAGGCATGCATTGCGGTGCAATTTACTTTTGTCATCTTCTCATCTTGAGAGGCTGGTTAGGTTTTATTATGCGATCACCTCTGAAAATTCTATAAGAATATAAATAGTTTAGAATGTATGCGTGTATTAAAAGAACTTTTTGTTTGCCTTTTAGGAGCTGCCCATGCGATTCCAATTGTTTTGCGAAGCTCATGGCTATGAATACTTTAGATTGGTGTCGAGAGGAAGAAGTTGGCTTGTGCGGTATGTTGCTGGGCACTTTGTTGGATATGGCTGGAAATTATTCGTTGACGAACACAAGCTTGAGAGCTGTGACATGTTGGTGCTGAGTCCTGATATCAACCTCCAATTGCATACCATGGTTTTCAGTGTGAATGATTGTGAGCGTATCTATTGGTGGTACTAATGCTAATTTCCCCTACTCCCTGTTTTGGCAGCTGGATTGTATTTAGACCTGAATAGGCTAATTTAGTGGAACTCTAGGACGAACTATATAGGGAAGATGGGCCTGTATGCTGTTCATTTGTAAGCATAAGTTTCAATTAAAAAGGTTCAATGTTCTGGTTTACCTTCATTAAGCAGAGTTCCTTGTTTTAGTTGAACTGGATGCGCTTTTGTATTGGGATAGAATGGTTTATTTTATGGACTGTGTTAGCCAAAGCCATTTTTCCCCTACTGTTACATTGTTGGGATTGTGTTTCAGATTTGCAAGACTCCAAAAAATATTCGTGTTTTGAGACTTGCTTTTGTACATCTGCGCTTTGAAGATTGCCATATTTATCCTAATATCTGGAAATGTACTAAATGTTTGACCTTCTTAGAGCCTCACAACAGTTACAGAATGAGAGTGTTGTCCAGCATTTACTGCACAAGCAGATACATACGTATTTGCTATACTAGCAGATACATATGATTATTACATATACGTATTTCAATACCTCTAACATGAAATATTTTTAGTAGAGGAATAAAGGGAGGGGGGAAATGAAAGAAGAATGCAAATGAAGACTATGAAGCATTTACACAAATGCAAATGAATCACCCCCATTTGGTGCAAGTTTTAATGAGAGATACAACAACTCTTTTCAATCTTCCGTGTCATTCTTGATGCAACTTGCAATGGTTTTGTTGTAGACATACTAACAACCCGATTAATACGATCAGAGGTAAATAAACGAATGATTGTAACAACAGATGAAAGAAAATTCACTTCAGTGGTTAAGCAACACTTGAACGAATTTACCAGAAATCAATGGCTTTCTGGTCATGTCAACGTCCTTTTGGGTTCATTATCTGTGAGAAAACAGCACTAGGTGTCAATCCATCTGAATCGTGTGGCTCGTGGTATCGTTGCAGCAGCACAGGAAGCTACGCCTCCTCAGCAGACTCCGCAAAGACTAACACCACAGGAAGCTACGCCGCCTCCCTCGCTTCAAACCTTTGCCGCCACTTTTCATTTGCTGAGATCAAGGCTGCCACCAACAGTTTTGACGAGGCGCTATTTGTTGGGGTCGGAGGTTTTGGCAAAGTTTACAATTTTTACTTCAATTCACAATCTGCATACAGTATAGGTTAAAACATTCATATGCATTTATTTAAATGGAGGCCAAACAAACAGAGAAACTATGACCTGCATGGAAAAGTTAAATGTCATAAATCCTACGACAGACAGGCTTCAGACCATAGTAAGCAGCACCAACACGAATCCCAGCAAAGCCAGCCTTCAAAATTCGAACAGTAGCTCAAACATCATAATTTTACATGGAAAAGACAAGTATTTCAGCATTGTTCGGAAAACTTGAAAATGCAGATAGTATAATTTAAAAGACAAAGAAACCAACTCTTCCGATACGAGGACTCACCTCTGTAATGGGAGTTTCACATGCTAACCTTGTAAGCCCCCTGATATTCGCCAACCTGCACATGTAAAAATGAAAAAATTAAGCATGATTAAACCCCCATAGGAACAAACAAACCACGAAACACAAAAACATGCCTCGAATCATTTACATGTATGGCGTCTTCAACCAAGAAGTTGAAATTTTAGCGATCGCTACCATGACACTACGATCAGGAGGTCATTACCTTAAATTCCCCCTCGATGTGGAACACCACCACCATCTGATGTTAGCGCCACCACATCATGTTTTTGGTCTGTTTTCCTTTCTTCCCAGCTTTTCCATTTTTGCTTAACCCTTGTAGACGACAAGCTTATATGTCCTCCATTAAAAAGGGGAATTTCATGGTATCCAATTCCCACAAACCAGCATTAGATACAGAATTAGAGAAGAGTCATTAGAGATTTTAGGCTCTTGATGCTTTCCAGCCCACATCGACTGAGAGAGATTGGTAAATGGCACGACCATATCAATATTGACAAACTACTACACTTTCAATACACCTCAAGGGATCGTGGATTCACAAAACAAATGCGGAGAGATAAATTTGAATGTTCTTATGGCCCAAAATTGAAAAGCTCGGACCGGAGATTCAATGGGAAGTTTGTACCTGCTGTGGAAATCACTGAAAATTAGAGAAATGGTCCATTGAATGAAAATATACAAAAACAAAGACGAACATACCAAATGGAGATTCAAGAAGAGTTTTTCTACGTCAGGAAAACCTTTCGTCCTAATTTTTCTCATCAATTAAACCACCACATAGCATATAATTTTTCGAGCAAAAAGAAGTCCAAATTGAGCTCAACTCTCAGATCTGCATTTTTAAAAACAGGTATTTATTTTAATTTTAAGAAATAGATCATTCTTTTATGCTAAGTTATCTCTAATGCCCATAATGAACCAAAACTTCATCACTTCTTTTGGATTTTATTTTTATGCATTCCATGGGTTCAATGTAACTGGAACAAATTTAGTTGCAATGTAACTGATAGAGAATTATCCTAACCAAGGACAGAATGGTCAATACCAGTAGGAACTGTTTTAGCACTTGTGCAGCAGGGGATAAAATCCTTTCTTTCTTTGAAAACACGCGGGCCTGACAGTACCCAACATGAGTACCAGGAATCCTGGTCTTCCAGCGGCGATGCTTATAATGTCGTCCTTTTTATTTTGCTTATGATCACTATCTTTCTCTTGGGTGGTATATTTTGTTTTCTCATCAACACACTGCGGCAGCCATACCTCAAAATGCCAAATGGAAGTTGTGTGTATTTATTCAGCTTTCCCCACTGAAACCACTGCTATAGCCAGGATTTGAAGCTTTAAAACAATAGGAGGATTTGTCATTGCTTAATTAGTGCTTTCATTAGGCCTACAAGAAAGAAGGTGCGTGATTTCCTATCTTTTGGGTTTCCTGGTTATGCGACTGAATAATTTCTTCAATCTATAGTATTCATGGCTTCTCTTTTAAGGTGAGAAAATTATATGTTTAGCTCACAATTGTCACTTCATATGATGAACATAGTGCATTAATCACCATGCTACCACAGTTGAATTCAAAAACTACCAACAATTGACTTCCTGGTTGTTTTCAAAAGAAAATAGATTGCACTCCTTATTAATATCTAATAATGCCCTTTTTTAGGGAGCTTTACCTGGAAAGTTTTAAAAAATGAAGGCACATTCATGGCCACTACTGCAAAATAATCTTCAACAGCCAGAGGAATCACATGCATCCCCTGTTCCTGATACGCTGGACAACCAAACACCAGGCTCGGAACCTTCTGTTAACAATGATGAAAATAACCAGAATTACGAATGGCTTAGAGATGAAGTCATTGAATTGGTTCGGATTCTAAAATCTACAGCTATTGGTAATAGATTACTGACAGATGCATTAGAACAAAACACAACATTGACTCTTTTGCGACAATGCAATCAAATGGTTCAGAGTGAAATTGATGAAGCAAGAGAAGGGCATGCAGCACGATTTGAAAGGATTTCGCCCCAACATTCAGGAAATAATGAAACTGAATTTGGAGATACTGGAAGTGCTTCTACATGATATCATTAGTGTAACTGTTTTGCATGGTACTTAGTAGATTACCTGAAGCATATGGATTTACTGTATTTTGGCTTCATCTTTTGAGATAATGTGGTTGCATTCCACTTAGAATGAATATTGTGATTACATGTGGTAAACTTTATGCATATTTTTGGACATCTTCATGGGGTGCACGTAAGCTTATGTGTATTTGTATCGTAAGATTTGTTTATCTGTGATAAGATTAAATGATTCCTCTCTTATTATTGCCATATTGATAACTTGAAGTTGTAATCGCACCTTGTGTTCTTCTAAACATATAGAGGTGCTTTAAGTTTGCTATGGCTATGAGTATTCAACATCAATTGGCTTCTACCTGTCACAATTTTGTGCGTATCCTGCGCGTTCGAAATGAATACTATTTTATCAACGAGAGGAATAAGGGTGTAAAAGTGGGACAGGCAGTACATGAGCATTCTGGTATACGGTATTCTGCTGATTTGACTTTCATCAAGAAGTACTCAAGTCTGTTTGCACTTGGAGAAGTATTTCAGTGGAACAACTCTGCAAACTTTTACGACTGGCTGCGATCAATCTTGATTGCTAACCCGACGTTCATTGAGCCACATCTCCGGTCCTTGAATGCTTTGTTTACTGCTCCAAATGCTGATGTCAATTTAGCTCGTAAGTTTTACACAGCAGAATTCTAAATTTCAGAGCATAGAACTTTATGTTTATATCATCCACTATGTTAACAACTGAACTAATGTTCTATGTCTCTGCTATATAGTGCACCAACCCTCTTGGTTCATTTCCTACATCACTCATATCCATACCCACATGAAAGTGGTAAGATTTATTTTGTTCTTTATAGTGTGATTGCACGTATAGAATCCCCAAAATATTCATGATTAATTTGCATTATGCAGAAAATACCAAATGATGTGATGCCATTTCTTTGTTCACCACGACAAGCAGTTGCTGTTGTTTACAGTGGCAATAGACGTTGGTTTGTCAAGCTTAAAAATGGCAATTTAAGGGAAGGATGGTATGATATTGTGCGAGAACATGACATGCGTGAGGACTATGTACTGTTGTTTGCCTGTGTCGGTCATCTTCAGTTTGATCTTTTTGTGTTTGATGAACATGGCTGTGAGGTCAATTATGACTGGTCTACCATTCTTCCAATTGAACAACCAAATGCTCCACTTAATTGGGATAGTGAACAAGAACTTTGCGATGCAAATGGATGTAAGATTGTTTAGATTACAATTTGATTGCTTATAACATATCATTATTTAAAGAAATTAACAGTATGGTTTACATTTGGTGAAGCTATTATGCGCACTGCTTGTCCTCCGCGTAGTTTCCGAGCTTGTAGACATGATCTAAGGTGTTATGTACTCCTTACAATTGACGACCTGCAGAAATTGGTAAGAAATATAGATTTAATATATTCTGATCTTTATGTGATCAATTATCAATACTTAAGGTTTGTATTTTTCTTGACTCAGAAAATGCCTGATCACTTCAAGAATTCGTTCCAAGTACATGGCCGTGAAGAATTTACACTGGTGTGCAAAAACAGAAAATGGGTTGTTCAATATGTAGATGGCTTTATCACCGGTGATGGATGGACTCAGTTTCTACAGGCACATCTTATGATTGCTGGTGATATTTTGGTGCTTGCTCCAGATATGTATCTGCACTTACACACCATGGCATTTGGCTGGAATGATTGTGAGCGTATCTGCAATTGGTTTTGATACACATATCAACCAGCTACAAAGGAATGCGTTAGCTTATTTTGGACGGTGTATTTATCATCTACAATATCTCTTGAATGTCTGCAAGACTTTTTGGACTTACTAGCAAATATGACTTCCTTGTATACTTTTGTGTTAGTTAGCTTATGAATCTGCCATGCTGTGGCCAATGATGTTCAATGTACTTTATGCTAATGTTTGATGCTTTATTTCATTTCTGCTATGACAAATGCTTGTAACACTGCCAAACTTAATATTTTGTTGGCAATGATAATCAATGTACTTAATCCTAATGGCTGATGCTCTATCTCCTCTCTGCTGTGAGAAGCTTAGAGATTTGGATGTAAATGTATGTGCATATAGACAATACTGATGGTCTGCAATACTTGTAATGCAGAGCTCACCATTTTTCCTCTAGGGCTTAATCTTAGGTTCAGATCAAATAACCATACTGTCACATTGTATGGTCATTAGGAGTTTGGCTTAAACATAAAAATAGCTGTGTTACTGGTGAAACATGGACTCATCTTCTTTAAGTATATGTTATGAGCCGTGGTGATATTTTGGTGCTTACTCCAAATGTATGTACGCATGTACACAACATGATATTTGGTTGGGATAACTGTAAGCATATCTCCAATTTCTATTGCTGTAAACTTGAAACAGCTACAAAGGAATGCATAAACTTTTCTGGGGAATCTGTTGGCCATCTAAAGTATCTCTCTAATGTCTGTAAAGCATTTGGAACTTATTAGTACATAAGATAGATTTGACACAACCAAAGCAGATATGCTTGTTTGGTACTGTTAGCAGTGCCACTTCAACAGTTATTTGAGTAAATGCTTAAGAACCTAGGAATGCAGTGAGCGGTTGAATCTGCTCAAATCATGACTGACATAGTAGATTTCATTACTGAATCTCCTCAAATCAAGGATAATGTACTATCCCAAAAATTTAAATATGAAGAAGGTCAACTCAGAATGAAGTCAGCTAACTGAATCTGCACATGTAGCAGCAACAGTGATAGCAGTACACATAAACGGCTGCATTTAATGTAGACCTGAGCAAACTACAGCTTTTTTGCATGAGCATTAATTGTAAGACTCAACTATTCAAATCGTTGAACATTCCATTGGTCCCACAGCCAAATACAAGTTACCATTTGCTTGTTATTATTATTTGGAATCTATAAATACTTTCAGTCAGCATCCTTCTGACTACGGTGTACAAAGTGTAGAGCTGAAGGTAATGAATAAATGCATATAATCTATGATATAAATACATAGTTCAATAAGTAGAATCTAACATATGTATTGTAAAGGTGTTCATATTTTAAATACTTCCAGTTTTAACAGACATTGAGTTGCAGAGGAGGTCTGCTCAACTGTTTCTGCAGCTTCTGTTATTCCTAAGGTTTCTACAGGTTAGTGCTTCACCAAAACACCTTTAGAAAGTATGCCTTATATTCTATCCTGAAAAAATCATGTGAAATTGGTTCGCCTTTGCTGTGCTTATATCTTGTTCCTCATAAATGCATAACAACGCTGCTAACGTTTATAAGGTAGTATGCTTCATTCATTGACATAGAATCCGTTTCTTAATCTACACATTACAATTATTAGCAGAAGTAAATATTCTACACATATGAAAACACCTTGTTTGACTCTACATCAATATGGAGCCAGGAAAAAGGACACGCACACCATACTCTGATTTAAGCCAAGAAGAAAAAGAAAATAGGAATTTACAGCGAAAAAAAAGAAGGACCACACAACCATCTTACTCTGAATTGCCACAAGAAAAGAAAGACCAGCTTAATGCACGAAAGAGAGAATTGTGCAGACTCAAAAAAGAAAAGAAAAGCATACCATTGCCAATCAATATTCCCCAATATGCAAATACCTTAGATGACTCAGCTGCAGCCACAACTTCCAACCTCCAAAATAGTAGCTCAATCCATCTATGTGTCACAGCACCTTCAACATATGAAATAGGTACTTTCTGATTTCAGAAACAGATATATAGCCAACCTATATACACTGTATCTAAATATAAAAACACATTCAATTTATTTCTTTTCGTGTTATCCAGGCGAAACCTCAGGTCAAACATCTGAAATATTGCAAGCCCAGTGTACGAATCTTAAAACTACAGGCCCTCTGAATTACAAGGCTTTGGATAGAATTTGGTTTGAGTAAAGTTTACTTATTTCATCGTGTCTGTAGGTGATGCACAGAAAAACCAAAGATTACCAAACGCAAGGCAAACTATACGGAAATCCAATTTCAACCGGTGTGCCATTCCGACTGAACCAAATAAATTGACCAATATACCACCATGCAGATTTTGCTTGGCAAAAAGATTTCCACATGAATCTGACAATTTCTGCTGCTCGAAAGGAAAAGTAAAACTTTACTCTATCAATATTCCCGATAAATTATTGGAACTTTACAATGGCCAAAGTGATAAATCCAAGGATTTCTTGCATAATATTCGAGCATATAATAATAACTTTGCATTCACCTCTCTTAGAGTTAACCTTGATCCAAAGTATGCAACAAACAACAAGGGAATTTATACTTTCCGAGCCCAAGGACAAGTTTGCCACTCCATAAATAGTCTTTTCCCTACAGGTCGCGCTCCTTCTTTCTTGCAGCTTTATTTTCATGATACTCAAAAAGAAATTGAAAATAGAATGAACTTCACAAAGACACTTGATAAAGACTACGTCACCAAGCTTGTAAAAATTCTGGATGAAAATCCATACTCAAAGTTCTTTCGGAGCTTACATGAAATACCAAATCTTGAGAATCATGAAATAAGAATCCGAGCTGATCCAATATTAGACACTGGAACTATGAGCGCACCTTCAGTATCTCAAGTAGCTGCAATTTGGTGTGAGAATGAAGAGAGATCAGATTTCAAAGAGCGAGATATCTTAGTACATACACATGATGGACATAGTCAAAGGATTCGGTATTATTTTGGATGCTACGATCCCTTGCAGTACCCATTGTTATTTCCCCTTGGCGAACCTGGATGGCATCAAGGTATAAAAAAGGTTTCAGGAAAACAATTAGGAGCATTCTCCCACGGTCAAGGATCTGTTTTACCAATTCATTCTACAACATCAGAAGATCTAATCGCAGCAGAATCTCTAGGTACTATATATCCACCCTTATATCTAAATCTAAATCAGTATTTAAGTTAGCATGCGCCAATTAAAGTACACAAATTCTAAATATTATTTTGTTTAATCAGTATATGAGGAAAATTCCACCAAGGAGAACATGGTCTCAGCTAGGGAGTTCTATGCATACCGATTCCAAATTCGGCCAAGTATCAATTCGATTATTCTTCAGTCCGGCCGTCTATTACAACAATTTGCTGTTGACATGTATGTTAAGATTGAAACTTCAAGATTGGACTATTTCCGAAACAAACAAGATGAGATAAGAGCAGACTTATACCAAGGCATAATAGACAGCATATCAAAAGGTGAATCTAGAGGAGAAAAAATTGGAAAACGAATTATTTTACCAGGTACATTTATAGGAGGTCCAAGAGATATGCGGAAAAGATTTTTAGATGCAATGGCATTAGTAGAAAAATTTGGCAAACCAGATATTTTCTTAACAATGACTTGTAATCCACACTGGACTGAAATTCTAGATGAACTACAACCACATGAAGAAGCACAAAATAGACCAGATTTAACAACGAGAATTTTCAAGAGCAAATTAGAATTACTTAAAAAAGAAGTCATTAAAAAGGCCTTATTTGGGCAGGTCGCAGCATACACATACGTCATTGAGTTCCAAAAAAGAGGTTTGCCTCATGTGCATCTGCTACTAATACTAAAAAAGGGATACAAATTCCATACAGCTGAGAAATTTAATGCATTAATTTCAGCAGAATTACCTAATAAAGACAAATATCCACATTTGTATTCGATGGTTCTTAAACATATGATGCATGGACCATGTGGAGATATGAATCCAGGAAACGTCTGTATGAAAAACGGAAAATGCAAGAGCCATTACCCTAGAAAATATATCAACGAAACTATTATTGCACCAGATGGATATCCAATTTATAGAAGAAAAGAAACAGGTGAACAAGTAAAGATACGTGGCCAGATGCTTGATAATAGATGGGTCGTTCCATACAATGCGTATTTATTAGCCATGTTTGATTGCCACATTAATGTTGAAGTCTGTTCGACGATCAAAGCTGTCAAATATTTGTACAAATACATATACAAAGGACACGATAAAGTAGCTTTTAAAATTGTGGCATCACAAAGTAATGAGGAATATGATGAAATCACTCAATTTCAAACGGCTCGATAGGTGTCACCGCCTAAAGCAATGTGGCGAATTTATAGATTTCCACTGTATGATATGAATCCAGCAGTGATAAGCCTACAATTACATTTAAAGGATTGCCAAATGATAGCTTTCAACCCTAAATCCAAAATAGATTATATTAAAAACAGTGAGTATTTCTCCAAAACAATGCTTACTGAATTCTTCTACATGAATAAACATGACAAATTCGCAAAAGAAAACAAACTCTTATATAAAGAATTCCCTGCTTTTTATGTCTGGAAAAAAACAAACAAAACATGGAATAGACGCCAAGCGCAAAATGTTGTGGGAAGAATCATCACAGCAAATCCAACAGAAGGTGAGCGTTATTACCTAAGAATATTATTGAACCATGTACGAGGACCAACCTCATTCGAGGACCTACGAACAGTAGAAGGAATTCTATATAGTACATATCGAGAAACTGCTCTAGCATATGGTCTACTTAAAGATGACCTCAGTAATGAAAAGTGTCTGGAGGAAGCAAGTTTCTATTGTATGCCTATATCTTTGAGGCAGTTGTTCTGCACCATACTTGTGCATTGTAATGCTATGAATCCAAAACAGTTGTTCTTAAAGTTTGAGGATTCTCTGAAAGAAGATTTTACCAAAAGAGAACTCATGTCAAACAATGAGGCCAGGCAATGCTTATTGCAGGCTTTAAAATCTGAGCTTGAATCCATGGGTAGAAAACTATCAGATTTTGGACTACATGACTTAATGTACATCTCTACTGAAACCACTACAGTTTGTAAGGAAATCCAAGATGAGAAAAACATTAGAATCTCAGAAATAGACTTACAAAATTCCGCAAATCTAAACAAAGAACAATTAACAGCTTTCAATGACATATTAGAAGCAGTTACGTTTGAAAAACCTATATCATTCTTCATAGATGGCCCAGGTGGAACAGGGAAAACATTCCTTTATCGTTCCTTGCTTGCCGTTGTTAGATCACAAAATTTAATTGCCTTAGCAACTGCCACTTCTGGTGTCGCAGCATCCATATTACCAAATGGACGAACTGCTCATTCAAGATTCAAAATACCAATAGATGGTGAAGGTAGATTGTCTTGTAATGTAAGCAAACAATCAGGCTTAGCGTGTTTATTAAAATCTGCTTCTTTGATAATATGGGATGAAGCATCAATGGCAAAACGCCAAAGTATAGAGGCACTCGATATTTTGCTACGTGACCTAACAGAAAAAGATTACTTATTTGGTGGCAAAGTGGTAGTGCTAGGAGGAGATTTTAGGCAAGTGTTACCTGTGATTCCCAAAGGCACTAAGGACGATTGTATTGATGCAAGCTTAGTAAGATCACCTATATGGTCCAGTCTTAAAAAACATACTCTCAAAGAAAACATGCGAGCAAAACAAGATCCAGCTTTTAGTAATTTCCTCCTTAGGATAGGTGATGGCATAGAAGCACAAAACTCAAAGGGTGAGATATCCATTCCACCACGATGGTTATTCAACCAGTGCCTGGAAAAACTCCTATACAACAATTGATGGATTTTGCCTTCCCAGATCTATCTCAATATTCAACTGATGCAATATCCATGACTAACTCAGCAATACTATCTCCAAGAAATGATACAGTGGATGAAATCAATGAAGAACTAATAAGTAGATTTCCAGGAGAACAGCATGAGTACTTGAGTATTGATCAAACAGACAACAAAGCACACCAAGGCCTCTACATCGATTTTATGCATTCGGTTGCCCCACCGGGTTTGCCACCACACAGACTAATTTTAAAGGAAAATTGCCCAGTAATATTACTACGTAACATAAATCCATCAAAAGGTCTGTGCAATGGAACCCGATTGATTTGTCGAAGATTTGAAAAACATACTATTATAGCAGAAATAGCAGTTGGGGAAAAAAAGACGGACATCGTTTTCATACCTCGTATTCCGTTAAAACCATCTGATCCCAAAGTGTATCCAGTACAATTCACAAGACACCAATTTCCTATCAGATTATGCTTTGGAATGACAATTAATAAAGCACAAGGACAAACATTAGGCACCGTAGGAGTTATCTTAACACAGCCTGTTTTCAGCCATGGACAATTATATGTTGCTCTCTCACGTGCAACAACTGCTGCTAAAATTAAAATTGTGGTAGATACCTCCACCGATGGATTTAATTATTCATCACACACGAAGAACATTGTATATCATGAGATCTTGAATGAAGCACAATCCAATAAAGAAGAATTAACTGATGATGCGTCTCTGGTATGTTTCAATATTAGTTCATACTTCCTCAATTACTGAAATCCTTAATTTATTAGTATGTTACAAATGTACAAAATTACTCATTCAACGAATTGTCTACTATAAAGATTTCAATGTTAAAAGTTGAACTGTATGCACATTATGCCTGTTGATTCTCCATTTCTGATATTGTTACCTCATCGTAGCCATTACTTATGTTATTTTTGTCAATGCTGAATTGCAGCTTACATATTAGATGACTTCTCACGTGATGATGCTCAAGGACATCGTCCCAGGTGTCCAAAACTGGACAGCAGAAGTGATGGTTGTCGAAAAAGGCTTACCGAGGGTTGCAAAAAACAAAAGACTCTACCAAAAGCTCGTCTTCATTGATTCTGAGGTTAGTCAACTTCAAATCTGATATCAATAAAAAAATATCGCAGCATAAATTTACCTTAGTAGATGGTCATAATTTTAATGTCATTACATAAATGCAAACCAGGGTTCAAAAATACAAGGTACCATCTTCCAACAAGATATGAAAATCCTGAAGAACACATTGAAGATCTACCATACTTACAGAATTAGCAATGCCATCATCAATTACACTCCAGCTCAACACAGAGTAATCAACAATGATCACGAATGGGTGCTCTATGCAAGAACACCAATCGAAGAAGTCGAAGTAAAGACACTTAGCATTACAGCTTTGAACTACAGTTTCGTGCCTCTAGCTGATCTAACTAAATACACCAAATCAAGAGAAGGCATAGGTATCAATTTTACAAGCCATCAGCATTATATATACTTGCTTCAAGATAAAACAATCTAATATAGGTGCAACCAAAAAAGTGCAGATACAATATTTGCCGTTCTCAAGGTCGGCGCTCCTAAAAAAACCAGAGAAACCTGGGTTCAAAACATTCTCATCATTGATCAAGGGTAATATTTAACAGAACATTAATACTTATTTTTTATATTCTAGCATTATCCGCTATTATTACCCTACTTGCGTTCCTGAAAGCTATATATCCACAGAATGCAGCAAACAGTATTAACCCTCTGGGATCAATTCGTTCAGCATGAAGGAAGAGCTTTCACCCAACTCTCTGGAGCATACCCAATCGTCCTTGGTGTCAGGTTCAAAGTTGACACTCGGAATGGTAATGATAATAAAAACTTTTCTTCAAATTCACTTCTGTCTTGTATGTGTGCTTCAATTCAACAAGCTGAATATTTTAAAGAACCATTATTTCCTCATACTTTAAAATTAGTTAAAAGATATACTATCCTTTATTCTGCTATATGTCTAGATTGAATAATGCAACTATTGTAAAATAATCCAAACAATAGACAATGAGTCTTCTACTCTGGATACAACAATACATACAGTTTTTTATTTGTTAAAATTCTTCTACCATCTTCTGCATAACCAGATTTCAATTTATTAATTAGTCTTTACAGGTTTCTAACAATTTCATTGGAAACTAATCATTACCTATTGCTTCTAGCTATTAACCCGACTTCTTTCGTTCACATGTCTGATGCTCACAACATGTAATTACAATGGTAACTTCATACTGATTGTCACTGACACTAATCTGGCTGCAGGTGTCAAACTTCAAACTAGGGGATCTACTACATTCATCTTTGATCCAGTTCTACCAGAGGCAAATGCACTAAAGAGCTGGTAAATTCAATTAGAACACACACACAAACTATGCAGCAGAATATAATAAGAGAATGCACTACATTTATGCATTTCTTTTGCCCCAATATTATAAACAGGTGTATGATACATTCAGCTGCAATCAATAAATTGCCAGCCATTGAACTTCAACAAGTGGGCCTGATTAAATCACTCATCCCATGCCGAAGTCAAATCATTAAAATCAACCGCCTGCCAACCATTGTCAGCACGGTAATAGCTTGTCCCCATATGCAAAAAAAGAAAGATAGATTGACCCGTTAATAAAATCCACAAACTTTACTGTTCCAGGACGAAATGCACTGGGTTCAAGTTGTGTGCAAAGTCACCGATTGGAACCAAAACTTCTACTATATGTCCTGCTCCCAATGTATCAAGGCAACGCCCAACCAAATTGACACTCTTTACTGGTGCAATTACTGCAAACAAAGAGTCCAACCTACCCCAAGGTTAGATGTCTCAGGCATTGTAAACATATTTGCATATTTCAGACCCAGTTTGACACAAAATCAAACTAACTCTTAACATCTCACACACCTACTATGACAATAGATGCAGGTTTCAGATACAACTAGGAGATTCCACAGGTTTCATCATTGCTACGGCATTTGGGCAACAAGCTGACTCAATGTTCTCGATCACAGGAGATTATCTGAGGAACAACATGCAACAGGTCTGGTTTGAAAAAAAATATACTTTGTTTTAATAATAATACAAAATCGCTGCATTAAATCTCAAACCATATACAGGCCACTCTATCAGAAGCAGCTAGGCAAAAACTTGGAAGAGGAATAGAATATGCTGTCCATCTGCGTGCTTACAAATATGCATCAACACATAGTGAGTTCTGCCTCTTCAGCATCGACACTTTTGTGCCTGCCACCAAAATCATAGAAGATACACAGGAATTGGATACTCTCGTCCAAGAATGACAACTCAGAAACCTTCAAATACTGCCACACAACAAGCTGTAGCTACTAAAGCCTCGAAAACTGCCATAATGGAATCACTACACTTCCAATAACCAATGAGGCTGAATGCAATCAATCCCAGGAACTTCAGAAGCTATTTGATCTGTAATAGCTTTTTTCGTCTACAACTACTGCAGCTGTCAAGAAACCTGCAGCACTTTGTAGTTTTATAAATTATATCATCCTTAATATTTTGTCCCAATGATGGTCAATGTACTTAATCTAATGTTTGATACTCTACTCCATTTCTACTCTCTCAAATGCTTATAGCACTCCCAGACTTAATATTTTGTTCGCAATGATAATCAATGTACTTAATCCTAATGACTGATGCTCTATCTCCATTGTGCTATAAGAAGCTTACAGATTTGGACGTGTATCTACACAACACCAATAATCTGCGATAGTTTCAATTCAAAGCTTTCCATTTTTCTCTATGGTTTCACCTTGGATTCAGATCGCAATCCTACTGAATTAGGCTCAAATGAATTAATTACACAACTAACTAATGGATCTATTTCAATATAGGTTTCATAAGTGCACTCAATATAAATTTTAAAACTAGCACAAGATTTCCACTTAATTATATCTTATTTTCGGAAGTAATTTAAAACACACTCAAATTTACTTCTTTTGTCCTCTATATATACAAAAACACAACCATAAGTGAAACAGGGAAAAAATTTAGACTACTTTATTGATAACATCATTCCCTATATCACCTCTGCCAGATCTTAAAAAATTTAAACTCCTTTATAGATTACATCTTTCCCTATGTAACCTCTACAAGATCTTATTATTAAATATAGGTACCTTTTGTGCACTGTTAGACTTCCTATAAATCTTCCTCTAAAAAATACAAAAACCCATCATTATGCTGACCATTTCTTGCAGATCAACAGTGTAGCAGTTAGAACAGTTTATGAAAAAGGTGCATTTTGGTACATTTGAACGGCTGCCATTGCTGCAGCAACAACCACATTCCAATCTTGGCTACCTCAGCATTAACTGCTGTCTGATTTTTTATCATAGCATTAGCCGCACAACAAAATTCTACTCATCATTCAACTATTAACTGATGGTTCTACATAACTCTATAAATAGTGAACTCAGTTGCTTCTTTCTTGTCTTATCTTAACAGAAAGTGGAGAATCACCAATATGTCTCAGACACCAATCCAACTGCTCCATTGATTTTTCCACTCTGGTCTTGGTTCAAAATCACAATTCCTCAAGGTAATTTCTAATGCATACATACACTCTAAATAATATTACCAATAATTTCAGCTCTTGTTTAAACACTATGTCTTGATCATGCTTACAATAAGACTCTGTTTAATTTAGGGTATCAACCAACCAAAGTAACAGCAGATAAACATGGCATCGTTTCCAGATATGTTGGCCTCAACATGTCCACCTTTCATCAGCATCGAAACTCAAAAAAGAAAGAACTCGCTGCAACAAAGAGGCTCAGATTACTATCTTGTATCTGCTTTCGGAAACCGTGTGCTCGTTGGTACTTCAATACCACGTGGGAGGAAAAACCTGATTTACTTTGCAAATCGAAACTTCATCATTCGCTACTCAAACATCTATCACTTGGGCCGTAAATTCAGATGGACCAAATGTGAAGATTTCAGGAACTGGATCAACACTCTCATAAATAGTGTTCCAAAGTTCATCCAGCCTCATATGCGATCAATCCATCAGCTAGATCCACCAGATGCATCATTAGGTAATATTCAATATCTATGAATATTCCAGAGTCACTCTCATAGCATAGCATATAAACTAACATCTAATACCTTCTGCATTTCAAATGTAGGCAAAAGCCAGTGCTGGTTGTTAAAAGATATCCACATAGCTGATGGAGGCAAATGCTTGGTAATACTGTGACATTTAATACAACCCCTGAAAGGAATACATTATAGTATAAGATATCTATTGACTTATTTACTATCTCACGCAGAAATTTCCAAAGTTCTTTCATCCATATGTGCTTGCACCAGCACATGGAGTTGCTGCAATCTACAGTGGCATCCTGGTTTACTATGTCAGGATCGAGAATCATGAACTCACCCTAGGATGGTATGACATAGTTGCTGACCACAAATTCGGCGGTGACTACACTATATTATTGGCATCAGTGGGTCATCTTTTGTTTGACCTATACATTTTCGATGAGGAAGGATGCCAAGTTAAATACCCATGGACAACCACTGCAGCTATTAGTCATCCGAACTCACCTCCTGATTGGGACCCCATTGAAGCCCAAACTTGCGTCACCGGCTGTAAGTTTTACAATACCAGTTCAACCCAAAAAGTACAAAACACATACACCCAATAAATTTTCATTAAACTTTATTTCTCAATCAACAGGTGCTATATTTACTGGATGCATGCCATCAGCATTCCGAAGCATGGGACATGAACTGAGATTCCACAAAAAACTAACCAACGGAGATTTAGTGGCTCTGGTACTGATTTCATTATTACCAACCCCAAAATACCATATATCAAATGGCAACTGATAAACACACTTAATCTTACTCTAGGAATTGTGCCAATCAATTAAGGAGTTTGCAGAAGAACTTGAGATGAATACTTTCATGTTGGTGACAAGGCAAAGAATCTGGGAAATACAACATATTGCCGGATACCTTGTTGGACACGGCTGGTATGCATACGTTGGTGCACACAGTCTCAGATGCAATGACACTCTTATCTTCAGTCTTGATTCGCACCTAAGGCTCCGTGTCTTGATCTTTGACGAAGCTGGACGTGAGCGCACCTATGATTGGTACTAAAAACCGCAGCTCTCTTTTTGTTGTAATGGCTAATGCCCTTCCTAAGGTCTTTTGAACCGTTCGCTTAGCAATTAGTTGTACTAGCTTTTGGAAACTCTTCCTCCTGGTGTACTAAGGACGACAGTCCTCTTTTGGATTCACTATCTAATGGCCTTTTCCATATTCCTTAGCAATGGTTTAAATTATGATAGCTGGATCTTGAAGGCAAACTTCTCTCAACTTTGCAAACAATTTCCAAGTCCAACGAAAAAAATCATGCAATTTCCAAGTCCAACGAAAAAAAATATGCAGTCTACTGGTTTGCCACTCACTCCTAGCATTCAAGGTAGGTATCCTTGCCTGCATTCTTATAGATTTTTAAAGCCTTCAATGCACTGTGGTTCCTTCTGTTAAGCTAAACAACTAAGACTTGTTTCTGCTTATACAACTTTTGTGCTCGAAATTAAGAAGCCAATGGTGGACCGATATTTACAAGCTTAAAAGAAAGAAATCCTAGCCTTAAAGCCAAAATAATGCTTCCAAGTTAGATCCACCATAGGAATGTGCCAATATTCTGCTCTAGGTTCAGAACTTGATTTACTCCCAACATTATGCTCTTGGTTTAGAACTTGATTTAGCTCATGCCATGCTCTTCTTTGAAGAGTTAGTCCAAAAAATAACTTGCAATTTCTGCAGTTCTGAAAATGAAACACATAGGATGTACTCAACAACAAAAAAAGCCTGCTATTTCAAAAACTAAACTCATCTCTAAACCTTCAAACACAATCTATTGTGATAACCCTTATATTAACATGATCATTATACACATGAGTGTCACATACGCAACCAAATTCAATCAAATGGATACACTGAGTGAAACTGATTTCCATAAAACTATGGGAAATTGAATACCTAGGTTCATACTTGCAAAAAAATCTTATAGCAACATGTGCTCATCAATGGTTGCTTTTCATTTTGGCTACTATAGTACATAATCTTTTGCTTCTTTCTTTAATGACTCTCCCTTGTAACCTATATGCAAGTAGCAGGGATTTACTTGTGGCATATAGTTACAAATTGATCATGGTGCAAGTTTGTTGATGCTTGCATTTCCTTTTTCCTTCATACTAAGAGTGCAAGTCAATTGCCCCTATAATTAAGAGGAATGCATCGGGAAATTTTCCACAATCTATATTCCTTCCAAGCCGCAAAATCCGTTATTTAGAAAACTAACTCTTGGAAATTTTGTCATAAAAACTGCTATTGAAAATGCTTATGAAGCATCTGGTGGTTTTTTGTTGGCTTTGTTGGTTATTGCAGAAATTCTTAGATCATCTTATAGAAACATCAGTTGATTCGCTTTCATCTTCACCTACAGCTAATTTTCCCTAACTAAACATTATACTATGACCTTGCTTCTAACCAAACGAATGCATCTGATGCACCCTTAAAGTCGTTCACATGAGATCATGAGCATCAAAAGTGGAATAACTATGTCCTTCTACGAATTATATTCTTAAAACACTGGTTTCAATAAATGCTTGCCAGCAAGTAATATACTTAGCAGCTAGAATTCCTCATAGCATCATCATATAACTGATATAGTACAGTTAACGACTGAAACTCCTCAATAGTGGAATCACTATTGTTTCGTACAGATTATCTTAATAGAACAGTGGTTTCAATAAATGCTTGCCAGCAAGTAATACACTTAGCAGCTAGAATTCCTCATATCATCATCATATAACTGATATAGTACGGTTAACAGCTGAACTCCTCAAATCAAGGATGATATTCTGTTATATAGTACGAATTATGTTCTAAAAACAGTGGTTTCAATAAATGCTTGTGAGCAAGTAATACACTTAGCATAGAATTCCTCATATCATCATCATATAACTGATATAGTACAGTTAACGGCTGAAACTCCTCAAATCAAGGATGTTATTCTATTACAACTGACAAGTGACAACCACTTATAACCTTTGCATCTGTATTTCAGCAGTGAATCAGTACCACTAAACGGCTGCATTTAATACAAAAACGAATAGAATACTGCTTCTTTCAGTAAACATTGATCGCAGATGATAGTCAATAATATGCGTAATAAATGAACACAAATAAAGAAAGAAATATTCGAAATACTGGAAATCTAAGGAGAATCTTAGGGGAATTTCTTGAAAAATTCTTTTTTAAAACTAAAGAGAACAAGGCATTAATCATTTCATTAGCACATGCCCAAACACAACTCACCATTGCTTCCGTTCTCTTGCCAACACACAGCCATTATCAAAGACAACGTTCATTGCGCCAATCTTTTCTAACTAAAAATTGGGCTATGCCCTTGCTTCTAAGCAACCGAACATATCTGATGCAACTTTGAACTCATTCACATGAGATCATGAGCATCAATAGTCGAATCACTATTTGCTGGCACCAATTATATTCTTAAAACAGTGGTTCAATAAATGCCTGACAACATACTAATACACTTACCGGCTAGATTCCCTCAAATCATCATCATCATAACTGATATGGTACACCTAACGGCTAAATCTCCTCAGATCAAGGGTGATATATTATTAAAACTGAAAATCACTTCTGACTTTCACATATGCATTACAACAGTGAATCAGTACTGCTAAGCGGCTGCATTTAATACAAAAATGAATAAAATACTACTTCTTTGGCTGAGCATTAATGGCAAAACCATTAAGTATTACCTGCTGGTTATATGGAAGTCTATAAATACCGGCATTGAACTCTCACTCTCCATGGTTCTCTGATTGCAAACCTGAAGGTAATGCATTCATTTTTTCATTCAACAAATACTTTCTACTCTATTACTATAGTATTGATAATAATATAACTTATCCTAATTTATAGCACTCTATTTACGCATGCATTCTGATAAACAAGGCGTACAGAAAGCTGCTGCTGCTATTGCTCTGATCCAACTCTTCTGCAAGTAAGATGGCTTCCAATATAAAGATGCTCAAGGACATGGTTACTGGCGACTCTAACTGGACAGCCGAGGTAATGGTGATTGAAAAGGGCTTCCCAAGACTCACTGAAAAAAATAGACTTTACCAAAAACTTGTCTTCATTGATTCTGAGGTAAGCTAACTTTCAAACTTGCTGTAAAAAAAACTCAGTTTTCTAACCTTCGATTCCTTTTCAAAATAATCATACCGCATAACCTCACTACAAAAAAAAAACGCAACACAGGGTACCAAAATACAGGGCACCATCTTCCAAGAAGACATGAGTGTCCTCAAAGACACATTGAAGATCTATCACACTTACACAATTAGCAATGCTGTCGTCAATGACACTCCACCAAAACACCGAGTCATTGACAATGACCACCAATGGCTGCTCTACGGAAGGACCCCGATCGAAGAGGTCGAAGTTAAGTCGCTTAGCGTTCGAGCTTTACAGTACAACTTCATTCCTCTTGCTCACCTTGGTGAACATACCAACTCAAGAGAAGGCATAGGTATCAATCTTCCTACCTAACCTAAACAAAATCCTTCCTCCATTCAGCAACTTAATACAACTGATCCATCCCAAAAACAGATGCAATATTTGCTGTTCTCAAGGTTGGCACTCCTAAAAGAACCAGGGAGACATGGGTCCAGAACATCCTCATCATTGATCAAGGGTAATATTTACCACCACATCTCAGTTATTTCTTATTTACGTCATTATTACTTATTCAGACCACACATGCATTTACGAGACCTTTGGATCCACAGAATGCAGCAAACAGTCTTAACGCTCTGGGATCAATTCGTTGAGCATGAAGGAAGAGCTTTCACTGAACTCTCTGGGACATACCCAATCGCCCTTGGTGTCAGGCTCAAAGTAGACGCACAAAATGGTAGGTACCATAAAACTATACAATACAAATTCCAGTAGCAATTAGCTTTTTGCATCACCCAAACATCCTTACTATACTTTTGACTCTTATGCACAGATTTAAACAACTGCAAACAACATTTTACCAGACAACATTTTACAAAAAAAACTATGCACCAATACATCCATCTTTCATTCACTATTACAAATACACCTGCAGGTGTCAAAATCCAAACAAGGGGATCCACTACATTCATCTTTGACCCAGCTCTCCCGGAGGCAAACACACTGAAAAGCTGGTAATCTAAATTACAAAAAAAAAAAAAAAAAAGGCCACGCAGTAAAAAAACAAAACCAATACACTGAAAGTTCTGTTTGCCACAAAATTACAAACAGGTGCATGGCACATTCAGCAGCACTCAAAAAGATACCACCCATCGAACTATACCAACTGGGACTGGTTAGATCATCCAGGCCGCACCAAAGCCAAATAATTCCAGTGAACCGCTTACCAACGACTGTCAACACGGTAATCTTCCCTTCCCAAAGACACAAACTTTACATGAATTTCCACCTTGCTAAAGCCTATAGACTTCTTTAACACAGCAAGAGACACACTGGGTTAAGGTTGTGTGCAAAGTTACCAATTGGAACCAGAGGTTCTACTATATGTCGTGCTCAAAATGTATAAAGGCAACAGCAGCCCAACTTGATGCTCCTTTCTGGTGCAACTACTGCAAGGAAAGAGTCCATCCAACACCAAGGTTAGAGCCCCACACACTCTACATCTGCTCTTACGGAAAAAAAAACTCTGACATTCATTACATTTGATCCTTTCATTTAAATACCAGATGCAGGTTCCAGATACAGTTAAGCGACTCCACAGGATACGTCATTGCCACGGCATTTGGAGAACAAGCTGATTCTATGTTCTCAATCTCTGGAGATTACCTAAGGAATAGCATGCAAGAGGTATAGGCAAAAACAAACCCAATATACTTCCTCCATTAATACTTTATTACAACACTCACCGATAATCTTTTCAAAAATATAGGGCATTCTATCAGACCCAGCTAAGGAAAAATTGGCCACCGGAATAGAATACGCTGTCCATTTACGCGCCTACAAATATGCACCAAGAGATGTCGAACTCTGCCTCTTCAGCATCCACACATTTACTGCTGTAACTGAAATCATAGACGACCAGGACAACTTCCAGCTTCTCCTACCACAATCACCAGCCCCCAAAAAACAGCGTCTGGATGAAACTGAAAATGAAACATCTGTGCCAATACCAAAAGCTTCAGCCACTACCATGCACACTGCTGAACCAAGTGAACCATTCACACCAGAAGTCCAACCTTTACCCACTGCCATGGAAAGCGATCCAACTACTGAGGCTTCAAAGAGTGATCCCATGGAAGACACGATTGCTGCATCAAAGAATCCCAAAAAACAGCGTGCCCTCAAGAACAAAAAGGACTGAATGCAGTCTCCCACAAAACCTTTTGCCTAAGCTATTGAATCTACAATAGCTTATTCTACATACCAGTACTGCATATGTTTAATGGCTACTAGGAGTTTGTCGTTTTGTAAATTCTGCACTCCTATGCTACACCAAAGCATAGGAACTCAGAATTTTATGTACCTGCATCATAGCTTACAGCATCTATAGCTGTAACATAACTTCTGCTCACCATCTATTAAATAAAATCTCAGCACAACTTAACTAATCACTTTATAATTGCATGCCTTACTTGTCTTTTGCAAGACATGCATTTGCAAGTATGTCTTTCCAGAAACTACCGGTATCGCCATTTTTATAATTTTGAGTGTGACGTGGTTAATAATTAACACAGCACAAAATGGAAGGTTTTGAAGCATGCAAACTGCTAAATTACTGCATCTTAATTGGCCTTGTGTGGATATAGTGAAGCTGAGCTTTCGATTTTAGGTTACCATCAGCTCTCCTTGGCAGTTTTCTTCTGAAAGTCACGCCATCAAGCACTTCCTTTCCAATTTTAGGATCACCCCCTTAACTTTGGCTTCCTTAGGCATTGCCATTAGTATTTCGTATGGTAATACTGTCATAAATGCTGACTTTTACTCCACAAAACTCCTGGAGTTTTACTTTTGAAACTTGTGAAAAGGGTTGTAAGAGGATAAAACCAATCAGTCCCTCAATCGAACTATGTCCCAGTGCAATAATTTACTCCACCTGGCCCCCCCCCGCCCTGTTTGTCTTCATGTAGCTCACAATAAGGAAAAGAAGGGAAATCATCTCTGGTAGGCCGAGTTAAAAATTACTTACTTTTCCAGGCTTCCTGCACCAGTTCTTATTTGAAAGTGAGGAGACGGGGCGAAAGGATCAAGATGATTCCACTAACAAACTTTATATTGTTAACGAAAACAATAATGATGAACAAAGTGAGCTAGAAATGGTTTCTCACAGAATAAAAGATGCAAGTATGAAGATTATGTGTCCTGGTGTAAGGGATACGCTAGCATTTTTTAAATTTATGATCTCTTATGTTATATTCTTGCCATGACAGATATGACCTTAAGTTGAATAATGCAATTCTTGCAGAGGAAAAGCACTTTCCTATGTAAGTAACTCCTTTCAGATCCTAATAATGATAATATAATCACAAGGGAAGTGCATAGCACAGTGCATTTGTCGTAAAAAAATGCCTCTGCCTTGTCTATAAAACTATCCATTTTGCGAAACTAACTCTGGCCGGCTTTGAATATAGCTCATAATCTTGCTTTACCATCCCTCCACTTGTCTTGTTTTGGTTCTGCTTGTTCTTGTCATGTACCTGAGCTAACCCTTAAACACACCAAATTACACCAGATTGTGCTACTATATTCTTCGTTTTAGGACAACAAATTGTATTAACCCTTTGGAATCAGTTCATTTACATGAAGGAAGAGCTTGCACTCAGCTCTCTCGAACACACCAAATTACACACTACCACAGCCAAACAAAACTTGCAAACAACAAATCAACAAATGAGCACGCGGAAACGTGCAACGCACGTGCATTACACTAGTGTGGTAAAAGAACCTCATAGTCAAAATTTAAGTTTGCAATTAAAGAAACCTAGCTAATACTATATCACCATGAGAGAGATGGTAAAATATGAATATTGTATGTGTTAGAATTTGGGAGTTTTTCTTAAGAACTCCATCAATAATACGGAGTACAAATTACAACCTCCCGTGTGCATAAAATACAATTAGAAAATTATCTATTGCACACGAGTAAGACAAATATTACATCAAAATCAAATACGTAAATGATACACCAAGAATAAATTGATTAAATGGTCAGATGTCGCAGAAGCACATAAAAGTGATTGATGTACATCTGTCACGCTCTAATCGTTTGTGTTGGGCCCCAAAATAAATCCCACAAACCCATCAATCTATGCACGATTTCTAAAATGAGTAGTAACCAATATTTTATTGTTTTCAAAATCAAAATTGCTATGGGTACAACACTTGTACATCATCTTGTGTGAGACTCACTTCGAGGTCCCACATAAATGTTATAACCCGTTCACTTTCTTTAAAAAAAATTGACGGGTCCCTATAAAAAAACCTGTTCAGCTGGATTTCGGTAATTCTTGATCCATACGTACGTTCTCTACTCTTTTTTTTTTTTGTCCGTCCGATCAAAGACCAGAAAAAGAATGTCTGCATCAAACAGTTACGTACCGATATCCGATTGAACTGATTTGTTACATGAATGCTTCGAAAAAAATTCCGAACAAATTGAACTCATGGTATTCCTAAATTAGCCGAGTCCTTATGTTCATTTTATGTGGCTCTCTCTCATTCACCAGGAAAACGTGGAAGTGGTTACATACAAATTAACGACCTTTTCTCCATGACAGAGATGGCACATTCTAGTGTGAGAGTGGCTAGCTGTAAAGTGAAAGACTCAACCTTCGTGAGCCACATTCATTCACGCGGTGAAAAAGAAATTTAAGCTTGTTAAGCAACTCGACTGGTTGGCCACCCTCGGACATTTGCAATTGAGAGGTCATTACGAATTAAAATTTGAAAAGACCTGACAACTTAACCAAGACAAAAGAAAAAAAAAATCTGAAAAATACTGTGAAAACTGTCTTCCATTATCTTTTTGATTATTTTATTCTAGAGGGTTATAATTAATTTTTGACTCTAAAACCCTCATGTATGAGCTCTAAGATAGTCGTAGAACCGAACAAATAATAATTTGTTGAGAAAGCTACGGATACTTTTATCATTATATTGGAGGGACTCCGGACTGGATTAATAATACCATGTTCCAGTAGGTATTAGTAATCCACCTTAATCCCATGACTCACAGTCCCATGGGTATGTTAGTCTGGCCATTGAGAGTGAAAACAAACAAATGTTCAATCCCATGGCTGGAGCCGATTATCAAACGGGGTCTTTATGGCTGTACTGCTATAAATGTTCAATCTTTATTGTAGAAACGACTAAATTAGCAAAAAATGGTGGGAAAAAAAAATCCCTAAACATCAATTCTTTACCACTGGTCTCGGACTAGGACCAGGAATCAATTCGAATTTGAAACTTGACATGTGTCTTTTGGAAAAATTAATCTAGGCAAAATACACACAAGTAATTTATTTATTCCTCTTATATGGCCTATTAATTGGATTGTCATATGTTGAGCTTAATTAGTTTGGTTATGGCAGCCTCTTATAATACAAGATTGATGTTTGCTTTTGTTATTGCTATCTGATGATACATGTAGACATTGTTCTCTAACCACTTGAATAAAAATAAATAAATTCATATTACTTCGTTCAAGTTTTCAAATCTAAAATATCTCATAATTCAGTTATAAAAGGTCAAAACGTTGAAGTTGTTGAAACTATTTGTTAGTGATACCGTTATTAGATCCCTTCTATACTGACAGTTTTTTTGACCGTTGCTAAAAAAATCGATGGTAGATCTCGATTTTCTTATAGTGATAGTTATAAAAAGTACCTTCAAAGTGAGGAAAAAATGTTGAAATCAATTGTATTGCAATTGAATGAATTGAATAAATTTGAACGATTTTCAAAAGCAATGCATTTTGATTTGACTTTGACAGCTCAGAATAAATATCATTGATTTGTGTTTTCGCACTTATTTAGTCTTGTGTCAAATTTTTATAAATTATTGGTTCGTCTCATCGAGAGGAAACAGAAAGTAAAAAAAAAAGCCCAAAAAGCCAAATATTGGTAAAAGGTCGGCTCAATTATTTGCTGGTCATGTAGAGCCCAATTAGGTTCGTCTCGTCTAATTTCTATCCAAATATTTTTTAAAATATTCAAAATAAAACCCAAAATGCCTTATTTATAAGGGTTCAGTTTAATACTTATTATCAAAAGTCATCAAAAATATGAAGGAATATGTCATTACTATTATTTTTGTAAACTTTTGTGTGTATATATATTGGTTTAAATTTTGCAAGGGACATTTAAAGTGGAATGGAGAAAGTATATACAACACCAATTCAAAATGAACTCTCACATGTCGTCTCGTGTACACATATGTCCTTCATAGTTCATAGATGCAATGCCCTATGAGAGACGAGTGTTTTTACAAGACTCAAGGGTGATGTTAAAAAAAAGAAAGACAGCTTTACATTCATGTACATACGTCACGTACGTACAAGTTCTGGATCCGTCTCGTATCCCAAAATAATAATCGAAGCCGCTTATTTCATTCAACTCAATCCGATTTTGGTAAAAACATTTATAAAATATCCAACTTAATTTGCTTCATGTTTCATAAACGCTTTCACAAAGCAAAATTGAATATTTCGTACATGCATTTACCGATATTGAATTGAATTGATTTTTATCAAGAATCCTAAATAAACCATTTTAAACAAAATAAACGATTTGGATTATTTTTTTGGATATCCAAAACGGGTCCAAAAACCATATGCACGTGATGTATGTACATGGATGAATATACACAGAGATTCTTTTGGAAAGAAAAAAAGTTGTCCTAGGAGAAGAATCGATCCGTGCGTCAGCGCTTACGTTGATCATTCCTCTAGACCGTACCTTTCCAGATAAGCGCAAGATAAAAGTAGAAATCGGCGGAGGAAACGGACAAAAAGCGGGAGAAGTGGGGACCGATCCACTGAAAAGAACACGTGCGGTGGCCGCCGTCCTTTCCGATCACTATCTCCGCCCTTGGGGTCCCAGAGCATTAATTACAGATGGTTGGATTGGTAAAGCAGGGGAAGTAGCCAATAAAGTCAACCCTGTCACTCATTAGCCTTTGCAGGGAAAGTAAGGTTGGCTCATTTCAGGCGGGAAAACTTGGCTCATTTCTTTGTCCGAACAGCGCCTAATTGTGTGCCTATCCGTACACGTTACCGTACTACTGTGCAACCTTTGCCTACTTTTGTTGGGTGTTTTTTTTTTAGCTTTGGTATTTGCGGGAAGATTTATAAAGAGCCTCAAAAAAAAAAAAAAAAATGTTTGGACATATTCCGAATCTCACAAAAATTTAAACAAATATGTAGAGATCCGTATTTTCTTTAATTATTGAAATGTTTATTAAAGGGGCAAATTTGAAAAGTATGGTTTATTTGGTGAATATTTGAATTGAGAATCGAAGTGAAAGAAGTGAGACTTGAGGGAGTGTGAGTGTGATAAAAAGATATGTGGGTATAAATAGTGAGTGTGTGGGATGTAGAGAATCATTTCATCTCCCACCTCTCTCTGTCTCGCACGTTATTTTTCTCTCTCTCTCTAGCCGAAGTTCTCTCTCTCTTGCTCTCTCATAAAACTCTACTCCATCTCTCAAGATCTTCAAGAAACCACCTCCCTTTCGCCTTGCAATCACGTTCTCGAGCTTGAAATTCTTTGGGTCGGGCTTGAATCGAAGTCTTGAGGTTCGAAAAGGCTAGGGCTTGCTCAAAATTCGTGGATCTTGGTGTTTGTCGCGAGGTAGTGACTTCTTTACCTCTTTTATGTGTTTATATGTTGATTCGGTGCATGAATCGAGCTTTGATTGTCTCCCTTCGTTCATTTGAAAATCTGTCAAAACGTGCTGAAAAACCCAGGTGCGCGCTACATGTACCAGTGTTTACCCCGGTACATGTAGCAAAACCCAGATTTAACATTCTGTTCGCTGGCTACATGTAGCGCCCTTAACTGCTACATGTACCAACTGGAAATTTCTGAAAAGGTTCCCTTTCCATGGCTTCGACCCCCCGATCTTTTCTAAACCCTTTGGGACACTTCCAAACCTATTCTTTGCATGTTCAATTGACTGTCTTCGATTAATCGACATTGTCCTTGATCCGTCGGCCTCCCGTTAGTAATGAACGAATAGTTGTTTGCTTGGTTATAATGTTAATAAAATGCTACTTGTGTGATTGGTTGGCTACCTATGAACGTTTGCGGCATGTGTGTGATATTGTTGGCATATTGTAAGATGTTTGGTGTATGAATATGAGCTTGGTAAGGTTTTGGCATTGCATATAGAATGAGAAACATGTCGTTGGAGTCAGAAGTTGGTATAGGAAGTCTCGTAGCGCGAGGGGTGGAACTACGAAGACCTTGGTGGGTTCCGTAGTGCAAGGGGTGGAACTACGAAGATCCAAGTTGTTGGGAAACACCGTGACGCATGGGGTGGTACCATGGTGATCCTCTTGGAGTTATAAGGTATCGTAAGGGGTGGAAATACCTGTGGTAGAAGTTGGCGATAGAGAGTCTTGTCGACATAGCTTGAGTTATTGATGTCTTATGAACTAGTTGGCATACCACGGCTATGACATATCTTAGAATGAGTATATCGAATGTTGGCGCACTCGTGACTTGATTATTGTACATCGATCGCATTAAATCCCTTGTCTTCGTCCTTTTGCACGTACCATCATATTTATACGTAGAATTGTTAAAGATTTTCCTACTGGACTAGTGTAGCTCAACCTAATCTTTCTTTTCAGGTTCAAACGTTGGGAAATAGCTAATTTGCATCGTGCGCTTGGAAGTAAAAGACTTTTTGGAAGCTAACTGATTTAGTTACTTAATCACCTTCGTAGTTGACTTACTTTTGATTTAAGATGGGTTTGTAACTAAATATTTCTCGAATTCCTTTTGATTGAAATGTTTGTAATATTTTGGACAGAATTGTACTCGTACTTAAGTTTATTTCGTGGTCGATGTGCCAATGTTATAATTCCTTTAAGCTTGGGAATCTGTTTGTAAAATCTTAAATAGTTGGGAACTCTTTTGGGTATCTATCTATGATATGTGAGGACCTTTTAATGAAATGGATTATTTATTTATGTTTAAAAATAAGGGCATGACAAATTGGTATCAGAGCATCTAGGTTTGGAATACCTAGAGACCATGGGGAGACTTAGTCTCATGGGTTCAAAGATCATCGCATTTTTTTTTTACAAAAACATGTGTGTGCTTGCATGACTGACATGTGTTCACTGAATTAGCATTGCATATGTATAAGCTTACATGAAATAGTTAAAAGTTGGTGCTTGTGTCTGAGAAGATGAGAAGTTTGATCTCCTTGTGGTGGCTATGGTTGCGACCGTTACTATTGTTATCGCTACTGTTGGTAGTTTTGTTCTTGGGTCATGTTAAGGAAATGGAGTCCCACATTGCTTGGGAGTGGAACGTGTGATCACTTAATAACATCTGGGACCTCTCCACCCATAGCCAACTGGTTTTGAGATGGATATAAAGTTTTCACATGGTATCAAAGCGGGCCCGTTTCATCCCACATTTTAAAAATTTACAATCCACACCCCACGATGACAGACCAACAAAAAGGCTGCACGATGATAGGACCCAAAAATGGCCACACGTGACAGACCTCAAACGCGGCTGCACGTGAGGGGGGATGTTAAGGAAATAGAGTCCCACATTGCTTGGGAGTGGAACGGGTGATCACTTAATAACATCTGGGGACCTCTCCACCCATAGCCAATTGGTTTTGAGATGGATATAAAGTTTCCACAGGCCATCTGTGGTAAGGTGCTTTTTTTTTTAAAATGAGATGTTAGACAGGAAAGAATCTGAAGGGACGAAGATTGTGGTAGTGCTTATGCTTAGTGACGAGGTCGACATGTAAGAGGGGATATCTGTTAGTATGTAATAGAAGTGCTAGACTGTTAATAACATTTATGAGCTAAGTGTTGGATGTGTTTTACTTGAATTGCGTGGATTACTTATTGGATCTTAATTGCGTTAATCGAATCTTATGTGATGTAAGCCGCATCGAGTGTAAGTATATGAAGGGTAATATTTCTCTTTGCATGATAGGAACCAGAGTTTGTCCAGAAGGTGCGTGAGGTATATCATAGCTGGAAGGTTGAACTAGTGAGTGTCCCGAACGTGTTTGAAGGAGGATGATATCTTGTTGTGGTAATGATTAAGGTTTGTCATTATTATGTTGGTTGTTGAGGTTGACTAGGGAAGATGAGGGTTATAGGTAGGGTGTCTAGATACGGTATGTGTCTTCTGGACACCCAGGCGACTACCGAAGAGATCCAACTGGAAGAGGCGCTTGATCACCGCTCTTTCTAGATGGAAGTCTCGAAAAGTCAATTAGACACTAGGATTGTGTATAGGGGCTAGAACTCTAGGCTTGAGAAGGGTTATAGTGTTGTAGTCGTCATTGCTAAAGTGAATTATATGTATGTGACTTAAGTCGAGTGATTGGTGTAAGTGCGTGGTGAGAAACTTGTCTTGAGTAAGGGCGATATGAATGTGAGCTGTTAAGGTTGACAATGAGGCGAAATGTAATTGGTGTCCTGAGTGGGAATGGTAGGAACTTTGAAGTGATAGGCATGTGAAGAAATAATATGTTGTGAAAAGAAGGATTGGAGTGTAGAGATCGATCATGGTGTATAATCGGGTATGCAGACTAGACTAATGCCAGTATAGGACATGAAGGAATGCCAGTGAGATGATAAATTTGTTTAAGAGAGATGAAGGGATAATAGTGATAATGATGGTGACCGCAGAGATGGTGGTGGTAATGGAGGTTGTTGTTCTTGAGGTCAAGTGTAGATATGGCAAATGCCTTCGAGGAAAATTGAAGTTGATATGATTTCTTAGTTGAAAGATAATCGTGAGATGTGAAACTTGTGGTGAGCGGAACTATTAGAGGATGTTGGTGTGAGTGAGATTGATTCTTAAGTGACGAAGTAGTTGGAGTCTTAGAATATAACGAGAAGTATAGACATGTTACTAGGTTGTAAAGTTGTTGAAATAGAGGAATAATTAAAAATTGATAATACGTGTATTTGTGATGTGATATTGTGATGTTTTAAGACTGTGAACATGAGAAATATGTGATTTGACTTGACTGAATGAATGAGAATGCTCTAGATTAGTAAAGTAAATAGACGTCGTGTGAGGCATTACAAGATTGAAATGAACGAGATAACTGTTGGGCTTCTTAAAGCCATGAATTGTGAAGTGTTGGGTACTGTATGAGTCCGATGATGTGTAGGTGTGTTTGGTGCTATGCAATGCTATAAATTTGTACGATGAGTCAGCAGTTGGTTTATTGAGATATTTGTGCATAAAATGTGCTGCTATTTAGTTTAAATTTTCTTGTTTGACCGATTGTGTAATCCTAGTGGGTGAAGTTTATCCTTTGATTGCGGTATTAAGTAGATAGTGATGTGATGTGTGGATACATGTCCCTGGTCAAATATGAAACCGATAGAAACGTACTTGAGTTGATTGGCACAAATTCTTTAGTTTGACATAACGCTATGCGATGATTGGAATCTCTATTCTCAACTTCTTGTTTTATTGTGGCTTACAATTTGACGAGTGCTTTGCATGCCTTTCATTTTCTAGATTATGATCTTATTGAGAATCTTGATAGTCCAGTTCATTCTTCATGAGATGTACATTGAACAAGTAAAGACTAATTGGACGTTGTAGACACATGCAGCATTTGAATCAAGTCTTCTATTCGGGGCGTCGAGTAAGTATAGTGAAACATGTGAAGTGGTGGATTTTGGTTTTGGGAACTTTTACAGCTACGGAGTTATTTATGTATGTATTTGGACTCAAAATTTTCTGGGAAAGGGAATTGCTTTGTGTAAACTGATTATTCTTATAGTCCCTTTTGGAAATGGTAACAGTATAGGCTTAGAGTCAGTTACATCCCGGCAGAATGAACCTCATCCCAAGTTTTTGCTATGTTAATTACTTGTTGACAATGACTTTCAAAAAAAAAAAAACATTCCTTTTCAATTTCTTTTATAAGGTTTCGCCACTGGATGGGCATGTTTCAATGATTTACCAACTACTCGAACTAGAATTTTCAACGGGGCTAGTTTTTCGTTAAAAAAAAAAAAAGAAAAAGAAGAAGAAGAAGGAAGAAACTTACTTGAAGATGTGCGACACTATACACATGCTATTGAAAATCGTAAATTGGAGACTCGTGGTTGTTGTTCAATTTTTTTTATATCACCACGTTGGACGCTTAGACTTTTTAATATCACCACGTTGGACGCTTAGACTTTGACCTAACATTTGTCTTCTTGAGGGAACATATCTTGAGTATTGCTATTTTATGGGAGATTGTCCTAGAAGTTAATTACTCTAAGATGCATTAGTTTTCTTGACTCTACTGGAACCTAGTAATTTATAAGGGTCTCCATGTCTCAATTATGACTAGCAGTGTTATTCTTTGGGTGACTAAGTGGAGTTGTTTTGTAATTGGAACCTGACACATGTCATTCCTTTAACAGCATCAATGATTTAATCTAAAGATTTGATATGAGAAGTTTTCGCGATATGTTAATCTTTAGTTGGGAGTAGTTAATGGCTTGTGGTAAGGAGAGTAGTGGATTTGAGAGTTCACCTGAGTAGTTTTAATGTTGTGTCGTGTTGAGTTATGTAGAAGGGATGTTACCGAGGGAGTAAGTTTGGGTTTCCAAGACGGAAGTTGGTGGTGATTCCGAGTAGGCTGAGGGATGTGAGTTGGAAATAATGGCTGGTAGTTTGGTTTTGTGTATTTCGCCATACCAAGGGAAGTTAATCGTGTCTTTGTGAGGGAGGAATGAGTACCAAGATGCATAGGACCATTTGGGATGATTAAGGGAGTAATGTTGCAGCCTATCATTAGCAGTATCATAGAGTTGGTCGACCGTGGGACGTGTCTACTCTTGGAGTTGAAAGAAATATCAATAACTTGAAGCGTGAGGAGTTAACTATGGCAAGTTGATGATTATGATTGAGCATAGGATAATGAATCACTATGTAGTCTAATAGTTGGATCTTGGATTGCTTGCAAGATACATTTAGTTTGGACCCATATTGTTATCATGAATCTTGTTTATGAGTAAGTCACTCCCATTCTCTGAGTTTTCTGTGAGTATCTTTTGGTAAAATATGCATGCTTAGTTAGATTTTATTATTATTTTTTTTTTGGGTACTATTGAACCTGGTGGTCACAAGGTGGAAATCAGTAAGCCAGAGTTTTACGTTAGAGATGGCCCATGCTACTTCAAAGAATTTAACATCATGTGATAAGGAAAGGGACAATTCGCTATTATATGAGGTGTATATTAGATCAGGTGGTACCAAGTGATTTGTTAACTCTTGAGAATTCATTTAGAATGCTATTAAGCGGATGTGGATTTTCTTAGTTTTATTACAATACAGACAATTGGGGTGCTCTAAATTAGTATGTGAAAATTTTGATTCGTTGGTTGACATCGACTGAGGGAAATAAGAATGGGAGTTTTATAAGCTTTTTGATACATCCTTCTTGGTAGGTAGATAAATACTTATTGGAATAAGGCACAAGAAATAGGAATGTGAATTTTAGAGCTTGGAGAACATGGGTGCATTAATTGATAGATCTTGGTGTGATTGTTACGTAACTATTTGGGATTAGAACTTTAGTACAAATATTCGACGAACTTAAGTGTCTGTGCAAATCCAAATTTGATAGGGATGATTAGAGGTTGGTGGATTTCTTGAGGAGAAATTGATACGTATCCTAGAGTTGCGCGAGCAAGTTTTGAGGGGTAAAACCATTTCGTTAGTTCGAGTCTTATGGAGTACTCTCGGGAAAGAAGATTCAATGTGGGAAAGAGAAGACGAGGTGAGGGAGAAATATCCGCATTTGATTCCGAATTGATCAATGTGAGTTATAAATTTCGACTTTACGGTTATTGATTTATTGTTTGATAGTATGTGTGGAAGCATGAGCATGATTACTTGATGCATGATCTTAATTGGCTTGCATCGCAAATTTTGGGACGAAATTTCTTTAAGGAGGATAGACTGTAGAGACCCGTATTTTCTTTAATTATTGAAATGTTTATTAAAGAGGCAAATTTGGAAAGTATGGTTTATTTGGTGAATATTTGAATTGAGGACCGAAGTGAAAGAAGTGAGACTTGAGGGAGTGTGAGTGTGATAAAAAGATATGTGGGTATAAATAGTGGGTGTGTGGGATGTAGAGAATCATTTCATCTCCCACCTCTCTCTCTCTCGTACGTTTTTTTTCTCTCTCTCTAGCCGAAGTTCTCTCTCTCTCTCTCTCTCTTACTCTCTCATAAAACTCCACTCCATCTCTCAAGATCTTCAAGAAACCACCTCCCTTTCGCTTTGCAATCACGTTCTCGAGCTTGGAATTCTTTGGGTCGGGCTTGGATCGAAGTCTTGAGGTTCGAAAAGGCTAGGGCTTGCTCAAAATTCGTGGATCTTGGTGTTCGTCGCGAGGTAGAGACTTCTTTACCTATTTTATGTATTTATATGTTGATTTGGTGCATGAATCGAGCTTTGATTGTCTCCCTTCGTTCATTTGAAAATCTGTCAAAACGTGCTGAAAAACCCAGGTGCTACATGTACCAGTGTTTACCCCGGTACATGCCGCAAAACCCAGATTTAACATTCTGTTCGCTGGCTACATGTAGCGCCCTTAACTGCTACATGTACCATGTAACAACTCTGATTTTTACTAAATAAAAATTTCGTTGTTAGTATTTCCAAAAATCGTAATTTGGTTGTAATCGTCGTTTAACTGCCGATTTTCCCGTCGTTTCTAGGGTTAAGTCTTAAGATTCCGCATCTCGGCTGGAAATCCTATCTATCAATCCTAGCCAGCTTTTAACCGACTCGTTCACCTAGCAATCGTAAACCTAATCGTCGTTTGTTTCCTAATCCTCGGAAAACCTCATGAACCTTGGCCGTGAACCTTTTGAACCCCTTGAGTTTTGTAACCCTAGATTGACCTTTTGAACCTTTTAGCCATCGACCACTGGACGTTAGCGTTAGGGTTATCTTTACCCATTGGATAGTAGGAGAACCTTAGTTAATCCACCTAAGTACTAGATTAGATTAGTTTAGTACTTAATTACGAAGTATTATACTTTCTAGTATTACCCATTGGATAATAACCGTTAGGAGAATTATTACCCATTGACGATAGCCTAAGGTCCTTGCCATCTTTAACCATTGGTTAATAACCGCTATGGAAACTATTATCCATTGGATAATAGTTAGTCTTGACAATCAAGTACTAGGTTTATTAAAATACTAGATTGCCATGTGTTAAAAAACCATTAAAATACAATTGTTACATTAGGTTAATATTTTAGTACTTAGTACTTTGAAAGTATAGGATTACTTTATTAGATATTGGATTTTTACATATCTAGCCTAGATATTGTAGTACATGGTTGTATATATTATATGTGTACTTGTGTATATATATATATATTATATTGTATACAACATGTGTGTATTTCATTATTTTAATTAGGAAATCTCTTTTAGTTGTAAAACCCTAGATCATGTAGTACCCATAGTACTTATATATATAAATACTTTCTAGGATAGTACAAGGGAGAGAGAGAGAGAGAGAGAGAGAGAGAGAGAGAGAATTACCGAGAGAGGGAGATGAGAGAGAGCCGAGAGAGAGAGAGAATTGCCGAGAGAGGGAGATGAGAGAGAGCCGAGAGAGAGAGAGAGAAATGGGAGGAGAGAGAGAGAGAAGGAAAGAGAGAGAGTTGATGTATTGCTTGGATTTTGTCTACCAAATCCTAGATATATGTATATAGAAGTACTAGTACTTGTGAAAGAAGAAGAAATGTAGGGAGATATGAGAGAGATTTGATGTGCAAAAACTCTTACAAATCCTTATACTTTCCTTAGTCATCCACCAAACCCTTGTCCATATATATATATATATATAGTACATTGTACCAAGGAGAGAAGAAGAGAGAGAGAGAAGGAGAGAGAGGCCGAGAGAGATTAGGAGAGAGAGAAAGAAGGCCGGTTGAGATAGGGAGAGAGAGAGTGATGTCTGTGCTAGTGTACTCACCTTGATTGACCATGCTTTGATCACCTTTGTCCTTGTTTGATATGCTTTCAAAGTGAAAGCACAACCATTGCAAGCAAGATCTTATACATCTTGTACAAACCCCATTTGAATACTTGAATCAAATCTCGCTTCCTTGCCCAATCTTCCATAATCCAATCCAAAGGACACATCCATAGCCATGCAAGCCTAGGATAGACCTTGATTTGCAAGCACACTTGATTTGTTGGAATTTAAAAATGAGATATAGAGAGAGAGAGGGCCGGACAAGAGAGGAGAGAGGAGAGGCCTTGCCTATAAATACCAAGCCATTTGTGCTTTGAACTCACACCTTCAATCCATTCTCCAACTTCTCTCTAGAAAAAGTTTAGTGTTCTTGTTGTTCTTGCTTAGTTCTAGCTTGTTCTTGAAGTCTTTTCTCTAGTTCTTCAAGAAACACTTCCATCGCCGCCACTAAACCACCACTCGACTGCCACCTCGATCCAAAAGTAGTAGTAGTTCTAGTTAAGAACTAGTTTCGAGAGAAACCATTTTCTTTTGAAGCTATTGGAAGCTTACCGTAAGCCGTTACTCCGTTCGATCGCCGACTTTCTTTCCAACGTACTTTCCGTAGCTTACTACCGCCAAGAAGAACGGTAGATATCCCTATCTACTTATCCTAAGTATATTGTATTGTATGAGCATGAGGATAGAAGACTATATGTTTGGTATAATCTTTCGTAGTTTACTTTGATCTTGTGAATACTTGATAGCATGACCTTGAGAATGATTGGATGCATGACTTTATAGAATCTTTTCTACTTGAGTAACTCGTCAATAAACATATGTTGTTTTGACTTTCCAAAAGAAGGATATACGTTTTTGGTTTTAAAGATAAAGTGTTGTTTTAAACGAAGTATTCGTATTTTGACCTTTTCGAGGAATATAAACTTGATCGCATGATTGCTTGCCTTACTTGTGGTTATGAATGAGCATGAATACATAGAGTTGGATGATCTTGCTAGTTTAGTTTCAAGATTGCTATGCATGAATCGTACTTGTTTACGAAGTCCCATCGCGGAGTCTATGCATGATACGAGACACAAGAAATTGGAAAGTAGAGACATGACATGTAAGATGTGGTTGATATGGATAAAAATATTTTTGAAACTACGTAATGGCCAGACTTGGTAGCCTTACGTTGGTGTGCGTTGCCAATGGAGCCGGACTTGGTAGCTTCATTTGGAGGTGTGTTTGTGACACAATATGCTGGACTTAGTAGGCATTGTGGCCAATAAGCCGGACTTGGTAGCTTATTGGTTGTGTGTGTTCACAATGTGCCGGACTTGGTAGCCAGTGTGGCCAATGAGCCGGACTTGGTAGCTCATTGGTGCGTGCGTGCGAGTTTTGAGAAATGATGTTGAAAGATGAGACACAAAACAATGAGTTGCGTAGGAGAAACACGGAAAACATGACACCAACGATAGATAGCGAATGCGGATGTGTCATTGTTGTTGTTGTTGTTATATTATGGCATGTGCTGTTTATGACCTTTTACGATATGTGCATGACTTGCTATGTGTAAGTTAAGGGTTAGTGGGTTTGGGTTACTCTATTGAGCTTTCAAGCTCACGGCGTTGCTTTATGTGACCCTGACATATTATGCTGGTGGCAACGCTGGTATAATGTGTCAAACCTTTTAGATGAGCAAGGAGAGTTGTATACTTTGGAGGCCTTTGGAGCTGAGGAGCTTGCTAGGATGGAAGAAGAGAAGGAGCTGTAGATAACCTTAGATGTCCACCTTTTTGTGTAATATAAAAACCCTTTGGGAGTTTGTGATGTAATAATGAGCTAGACTCTCTCTTGTTTATCTAATAAATGTTTAACTTAACATACCCGATTTTGGGGGCGTTACATACCAATTGGAAATTTCTGAAAAGGTTCCCTTTTCATGGTTTCGACCCCTCGATCGTTTCTAAACCCTTTGGGACACTTCCAAACCTATTCTTTGCATGTTCAATTGACTTTCTTCGATTAATTGACATTGTCCTTGATCCGTCGGCCTCCCGTTAGTAATGAACGAATAATTGTTTGCTTGGTTATAATGTTAATAAAATGCTACTTATGATTGGTTGGCTACCTATGAACGTTTGCGGCATGTGTGTGATATTGTTGGCATATTGTAAGATCTTCGGTGTATGAATATGAGCTTGGTAAGGTTTTGGCATTGCATATAGAATGAGAAACTTGTCGTTGGAGTCAGAAGTTGGTCTAGGAAGTCTCGTAGCGCGAGGGGTGGAACTACGAAGACCTTGGTGGGTTCCGTAGCGCAATGGGTGGAACTACGAAGATCCAAGTTGTTGGGAAACACCGTGACGCATGGGGTTGTACCACGGTGATCCTCTTGGAGTTATAAGGTATCGTAAGGGGTGGAAATACTTGTGGTAGAAGTTGGCGATAGAGAGTCTTGTCGACATAGCTTGAGTTATTGACGTCTTATGAACTAGTTGGCATACCACGGCTATGACATATCTTAGAATGAGTATATCGAATGTTGGCGCACTCGTGACATGATTATTGTACATCGATCGCATTAAATCCCTTGTCTTGGTCCTTTTGCACGTACCATCATATTTATACATAGAATTGTTAAAGATTTTCCTACTGGGCTAGTGTAGCTCAACCTAATCTTTCTTTTCAAGTTCAAACGTTGGGAAATAGCTAGTTTGCATCGTGTGCTTGGAAGTAAAAGACTTTTTGGAAGCTAACTGATTTAGTTACTTAATCATCTTCGTAGTTGACTTACTTTTGATTTAGGATGGGTTTGTAACTACATATTTCTCGAATTCCTTTTGACTGAAATGTTTGTAATATTTTGGACAGAATTGTACTCGTACTTAAGTTTATTTCGTGGTCGATGTGCCAATGTTGTAATTCCTTTAAGCTTGGGGATCTGTTTGTAAAATCTTAAACAGTTGGGAACTCTTTTGGGTATCAATCTATGATATGTGAGGACCTTTTAATGATGGATTATTTATTTATGTTTAAAATCGAGGGCGTGACAAAATATTCATAGATTTTTGAATATTATTTTTTGGGGTCCTATAAAAAATCAGCTCCAACATACATCAGTAAGTATTACTTTTGGATTCGTCAGGGGGAACTGAGCAGTTTCGCCTCTATGAATCCAAAAGTAATACTTACCGATATCCGTTAGAGCTAATTTTTTACAGGACCCTATAAAATTATATTAAAAAATTTATGAATATTTTTCTAGATTTTTGTGAAATTCGGAATGAGACCAAACATGTTTTTCTTTGCGTAGTTCTTTGCAAATCTTTCTTGCTAATTGAATTATAGTTTTTCTATTGCGTATTCTGTTGGTTCAAGCAGCAGAGATTTGTCTACTTTTGTTCTCCATATGTTGTGAATTGGTGTAGTGGTAGGGACTGGGGCATTTCCGCACTGCATGGGCTATAAAGCTGTTAATTCGGTCGATTATTTTGGCAATGGATGGCTACTATGTTAATTCGAACAATGAACGACTCAGATTAATGGGAGCTTAGATTAAATTCGAGCTGTTGATGCCAATATGAACGGCTGGATCAGCCGCCCTATAGCCCCTTGCAGTACTGCAGGATTTTCCATTCCTAGTAGTAGCGGCAGGATTCGTCCGATTTTGTATGGTCCAGTTTTTTTTTCCACGTCATGTACGGCGCAATTCAATGATTTGAATCGTTCATATTGTAGAACTTATTGGCGATACGAATAACCATGCCGAAAATCATCTTGATCGGATTTGCATTGATATCTGATTGGAACACACTAACTTGCAACAATTGGATTCTTATCCAATGTACCTAATTCCATTTTATAGAAAAAGCCTACTCTGATCAGGGATCAATACAAATCCGATGACAACGATTTTTAGTATAGGTAATTGTATTGTCAAGTTCTATATATAATATGAATGGTTTGAATTATCTAATTGGACCCTATGTGACTTGCAAATCAAAAAAAAAAAAAAAAATTGGACCAAACTAGACTATACAAATTGGACAAGAGTTGAATTTTTAGCGATATGAGTGAAACCTTCCCAATACTTGCCTAGCCCATTCCAAAAACCCAAAAAAAAAAAAAAAAATTTTATGAAGGCAATTTGAAGCTAAAAAATTATGGGTTTATTGAAATATAAAAATATGCAATATAAATCTTATTTGAAAGATCTCGATAAGATCTTTTATACAATGCAAAAAAAATTGAAAAATTATTTTTTATTTACATTATTTTTGAATTTGAAAATATGAAATAAACTGCTTATTTTGTAAGAAGGTTTAAATAGTTTGGTTCGAACATTTTACAAACCAAATCAAACTCAATGCTAATGATTGATGATTCGATTTGGCTTATTTACCTTTTTCGTCCCCAAAGTATTAACGAGCTGCCAATTTCATCCCCAATGTACGCACTTAACCAATTTCATCCCCAACATTTAAAATTGTGTCCAAATGGTCCCTGACGAATGTCGTTTTTTGTTTCCGTCAAAATGGGAGGCATTCTTGGTATTTCACATATCCTCATCTTCTCTCAAACCCTAATCCGACGTCACTTCCTTCTTTGACCTCCTCATCTTCTTCAAACCCTAACCCTAAGAAGCAAAAGCTTTGTCAAATCAAAACCTGATTATTCTCGCTCCCAATTACCCTCCTAGGAATACGCATATGTAAACACTAGTGCTTTGTTTACACCACAGCATCAACTTTAGCTGCAAAATCCTAATTTTATTTCTCAAATAATGTTGGGTTTCTTGCGGGACTCCACCGTTGATGAGGAACTCCATCAACAACCCTTTGAGCTGAAAAAATTGGACGAGATTTCGACTGTTTAGACGATTGGATTGAAGAAACCCCTGTGATGGCTATGGCTGGTTCTAATCCAAAGTCAGAAAATAGTTCAGTGATGATGATGATGGAATTAACAGGCCCTTTGGATGGATGGGTGAGAAAGGAGAAGAAAGGGGAGTCTTCTCCATTAATGGTGAGAATAGAGAAGAGAGGGGAGTGATTTCTCACTGTGCAACCCAAACAACCGTGAGAAATCAAACACTCTTCGGCGAGAAACTCTCTCCAGCAACCAAGATCTGTTAACTCCGGCGACGAAGCTTTCTCCGGCGACAATCTCCCAACACTGGCAACGAGCTAGCAACTCCGGCGACGAGCAAGCAACTCCGGCGTAGCCCGCACACTCGCCTTCCTTTCCTTTCTCACGGAATCGCGCCACATCCGGCGCGATTCAGAAATGGGGTCTGGAGAGGAAACGGTTTCTCTGCTTCCCCACCCCTTTCTCGCATGATGGCTCTCCTAAACGTGAGAAAGAGTCGGATTCCTCACCCTCTCCTTTCTTCTCGCTCGAAATCACTCGTTTCAAAGGAGTTGTAAAGGGTGTTTGGTAATGAAAAGGATGGGTCTTGTAGAGAAACCGGTTTGGGAGATGGGTTTCAGGAATTTGGTAAATGGAAAGCTCCAGTTGAAGGAAACTCGGTTCTTTTTTCTTTCTTTTCTTTTCTATTTTTTTTTAGTAAATAGAAATGACGGCAGATTTTGTAGACGGGAAGAAAGAAAACGTAAAAAAGTATAAAAGAGATAAAAGGGGTAACGCTCACCACCCAAGTTAGAAAATCAACGGGATACAGATTAACACCACCCGATGATTAACTGGGCATATAGGACGTAGGAATCGCTGACCACTCTAAAGAACCCACTTAAGAGATACAAAAATGAAATAAGATAAATTTCTCATTAGCCAAATGCTATATTTAATTCAACACACAACTTAGGATTTCATTCGTAGCAACACAATTTATAGGCAACTTGGAACAACCCTCCAAGAATACGAAATGACACTTAACATATTCAAGACACAAATTAAAAAGGACTTGACCATAGAGAAATAGAAAAATGTGTTTGACTCTTGGGACTTAAAAAAAAAAACACTTAGAAATTTTAATAGGAGTTAACAAATTCTAAAGAAGCTCAAAAGACAACTTGCTGGCAGAACTTGATTTACTTTGGAACTCAAGTTTTGGGAACTCCGGTGTCAAACTCCTCTGGTTGAAAAGACTTGTCCTTGAGTCTTCGGCACGCTCTTCAAAATTTTTCCTCTTCTTCCGTGCAAATGTTTTCTCCTCAATCAGCAAAAATCTCTCTCGTTTCATTTTCTCAACTTTTAGAAATAATTTTTTAGGTTCCCCGTTCACCTTTTACTCGTAAACATTCTCACAACTACGATAATAAACATTTTGATCCCATTGTCATGTCTGCCCAACAAAACATGACACGAGTCCATTCGCATCACATCGCACCAAATCTTGTCCTCATATTGGCGTCCAATGGAGAATTCGACTAATTCTTGCCTCATGATTCAACCAACACACAAATTATCACAAAAAAAAAAAACAAAAAAAAACCAAGACACATGATAAGGATTAGCAAGTTCTTCAATTGCGAGATCCGAAAAAGAAACCAAATTTGTAGACACATAAGTACCTCCACTTCCCCTGAGTCCATGACGAAATTACATTCACATGCATTCTCGAATGACTTCGTAAGTCTCAAAAATTCTAGTACGCTGTTTTAAAATCGATTCATCGAGCTAATCCCAATCATCAACCTTTCGTTTCTTTGAGTTCACAGTTGGGCTTGATGGGTGAAGTTAGGGGACGCTGCAAGCAGTCAACAATTTCAACTCTTCCGAATCAACTTCCTCTTCTGGATATTCATCATATATGGAAGGTTTAGACCAATCAGTTTCAGTCTCCATTTTTGCTGCCATCAAAATTTTAGAACACTCCTCATGATCGATTTTTTTTCCAACTTCATCTTCATCATGGATTGAATCTGCCCCTACCAACAAATTTGCACTACCGATATTGACCCGATTGACCACTTTCAAATAGCAGTAGGAAATATTATGAACGATCCCAAGTCCTAACCACAAAATCAAAACCATCTTGATCTGTTGGGACTTTGGTGTGTATTTATAAAACATTGTGTTTGCCTCTTGTCCCACATTGCCTAGTTACAAAACTCATTTCTATCATAAATGACATTGTACACTAATTAGTTTATAAATGAGGACCCAATGAGAGGTCTCGCGCGCTCGAGAAAATGGGCCATGGCCTATGGCGATTTGAAAAACTGATTCGGAAACCAGTTAACCGGGTGCGGGTCATGGGTTATTCGCGCTCAGGGAGGGTGCGAATCCGGGATTTGAGCCTCGCGCACATACCATAGTTAAGCCCACATTTGCTAAAATTCTGATACATTTTTTGGTTACAAAATTTTTAGTCAATCAAATCTTTTTCAAAATGGAAAGTTCTAACCGATTAAAAAAAGCTTGTTCATTGAAAACATGTGCTAAATCAAAGCAACTAATTTGATTTGATTTGATTTGATTTTTTGTTTCCAAAAATAAGCCTAGACGCTCCTTCCTCCATCTATAAAATCACTCCTTCAAAATCGTTTTAGACACAGAAAAATCAACTCTCTTCTGCCCTTAAAAATTATTTTTGAGTTCGAGCAATAGGTCGATCGTGTGTTTTGTTCTCGATTTTCTGCCATGTAGAGAAGGCCAAGCAGAGGTAGTGAATTCTGGGGACGGCATGGCATTGATGATCTACTTGCACAGTCTGGGTAGAGCTGCAAAATGTCTTAAAGAAAGTGACCTAGTCCGCAACTCAACCCAGACGTCATTCTTCAATTTGGTGTTTTGCATTTCAATAGCTGTTTTTAAGGTAATCCGTTCTTGTTTTACAACAGTTATTCTAACAATTTTAAGACGTTTCAATCTGCCATGGATTCTGAAAACAAGATCTCTGTTACCACCACTGATATCAACAAACCTTTTCGCTTTGTGGGGCTTCATTTTAAAAAAGATGTTTTTCTTTCTGACTATTCAAAAACTTGCTGGTTGTTGTGATTCTATGAAACCTGTTGCTGCTAATCCTCCTTCTGCTGAAAACACTAAGGAGATAGCAAAATGGACCAATGATGATTTTTTGTGCAAGAACTACATTCTGAATGCTTTGACTGATGATCTTTATGATTAGTATTCCAATTTTGAACTGCTAAAGAACTTTGGGATGCCCTCCAGAAAAAGTATGATACCGAAGAGGCTGGGCCTAAGAAATATGTTGTTAGTCGTTACTTGAAATTTTCGATGGTTGGTGAAAAATCCGTGATTTCCCAAGCACGTGATTTACAGAAAATTGTATGTTTATTTGTGAACAATTTCAGATTGTTGTTCTTATTGATAAACTGCCTCCTAGTTGGAAAGACTTTAAAAAGGATCTCTGTCACAAGTCAAAAGATTTTCTATGGAAAGCTTGATTGTTCGGCTCCGTATTGAGGAGGAGGCTCGAAAACAGGATCAAAAGGATGAGGTTCTCTTTGTTGCAAACAAAAAGAACCACAGTTCGGCTATGCTCAAGCCGAAAGGAGGAATCGTGAAGCCAAATCAGAACCGGAATCGGAACGAAAACTGGATCAGAACAAGAAGTTACCCCCTTTTAGAGGCCAGGCTCGAAACACAAACTCTATCCAATTTGTGTGTTACAATTGTAACAAGCCTGGCCATATGGCAAGAAATTGCAAGAACACCAGGCGTCACACTCCACAGGCGAACCTGGTGGATTGAGAACCTCTAGTGGCAATGATATCAGAGGTTAATCTGATACGTGGTTCAGAAGGGTGGTGGATAGACACTGGCGCCTCTCGCCATGTCTGTTATGATCGCTCCTTATTCAAAAAGTATGCTGAGGCTGGTGATAAAAAAAAGTGTTGTTGGGAGACTCCCATACCACTAAGGTTCTTGGTACTGGTGAGATTGATCTCAAGTTCACTTTTGGAAGGACTATTGTGGGCTCCCGCGCCCGGAAAAGGGCGCCAACTCGAAGAGTCGCCACCCGGGTTTTTGAGATGGGTCACCCGAGAAACCGAGGAGTGGTTCGAAAAAGGCTTTTGATCTAGCGAAAACGTCGAGATGTTGGGTTCGGGAGCCACATTACGAATGAGGAAGGTTTTTCTTTAAAAAGCACCCCATTCGCCCGGTAAGACCGGTCTCTACTTGATGTTTTAAAAAAGGGGAAATCTTCAATATTATTTGGAATATCAAACTCTTTAATAAAGCACGTAACGGGAAAGGGACATGGGAAATATATTACATTGACGTGCACGTGGTGCATCTATACAATCGTGATAAAATGATGAGTAAATGGAAGTAAATAACATTCAACAGATTGTTTGGACCTCGGAATACTGCTCACGGCACCCTGAGATGCCGTGTGAGGCATCTCAACATGCCGTGCGCGGCACCTGCTCTGCTGTCAGACTGTTGGACCTCAGAGTACCGCTCACGGCACCCTGCGATGCCACGCGAGGCATCTCGACATGCCGTGCGTGGAACCTGCTTGTCAGACTGTTGCAATCTTTTCAAAACATCATTTAGCCCACCGGCTTCTCTTAGTAGATCTTTTGAAAACTCACGAGTAGCCTCACGGCGGTCGATCATCCCAAGAACGTCATTATCCTTCTCAAAACATAGTTTTAAAGTAGATTTCAACGCTTTTGATCACTTGGGATGATCTTGAAAAGATTTTAGAAGAGCCGGAACATGGCTTATAGATATGGTCTTATTTTAAGAGCTACGAAAACAGTAAACAGCAAAAACAGGTAACCAGCAGAGGAAAACTTCAGATCCGCCACTGCTCACAATAGCACTAGTGTGCACCATGCCGTGGGCTGAGGGTCAGGGTGCCGTCGTGCGTCTGATCAACAGATCGCGCGGTTCCCCAACCTCAGCACAGTGTTGGTTTTATTTTATGAAAATAGGTTTTGAGTCAGGATCTAACCAAAAGGGATTAGATCTGCTGACAGAAAGGTCCCCTCAGGACCAGAACGGAATCTAGTCCGAGGAAACTAGTCTATACATTTGGTTTCAAGCTTGATCAAGGATCGTGGATGCAAGGATGTGGATGGATCGTCACGGATGTGGATGGGGGAGGTTAAATGAGACAAAGGGAGTATGGGTGTGAGTGAAGGCTAGGTGTTTTGGGGGTGATGAGTCTTTGAAGTTAATGAAAGATCAACTTCAATGATGAGAAGGGAGTTAGTGAAAGCACTTAAAGAAGGTCTTTTGGGAATGACATTCTTTAAAGCTTGGAAATGGCAATGGAAATAAGAAAGTGGGTGTAGAAATTTAGAGAGAGAAAGTAGAGTGAGAAAGCCAAGAGAAAGGCAAGAGAGGGACTCAAAAGAAAGGCTATGAGGGGCCTCTTTCCCTTGAGTGGAGGGGTTAATTTATAGGCAAATGGCCAAGGATTTTGAATTCAAATGGTGGAGGTGTTTTCTGGGCGGGCCAGAAGTGCATTTCGGTGAGCAGTCATCGGTATGGATCTGCGGCGTGGCCGACAACTTTCTGAGCCAGCCAGCTTTTTGCTCAAGGTGCCGTGCGGAGGGGTTTGGCTGCGCACGGTCCCTTGAATTTCTCAAGGTGCCGTGCGCTCCAATTTGGCTCCGCATGGTACCTCCTCCTGTGGTTTTGGGCCTTTTATTGGGCTTGGCTGGGTTTGTTGGATTTCTTGGGTTTTTGGCTTTAAAGGGAGATCCTTTTTCAAGCTCGCAAAGGTATCGCTTCTCTATTTCATCATCGGGGTGGACAAAGACTCTCCGAGGTCCGGATGGGGGTGTCTATAGTAGTCCTCTTTAACGTAACTCGGATACCATTAGTTGGTACAGTGACGCTAAAGAATAGGCATCCCAATCCGTTGCTCTAGTGCCTTTGAGCAGAGACAAAGTGAAAAATGCAAGTAAATAACGATGGTGGTCGGCTCGGAGAGCTGCCTCGTACCCGTTGCAGGGATCGGAGCGTAGTTCCACTGGGACATTACAATGAGAGAAAATGAGTCTCAAAGGACAAACTCGTGCAGAGAAAAAAATAACAGAGTGCTCGTGGTGTCGTGTATGCAAAACATTTGTTTTAAAGGAAAAACCTGAGACAAGCCCTCGGGAGGCGAAAATTAAGACGAGCCCTCGGGTGGCGAAAATCGAGGCAAGCCCTCGGGGGGCGAAAATCGAGACGTTAGGTCCGTTAGACCGTGGCTCAAGAGACGAAGAGACGTTAGGTCTGTTAGACCGTGGCTCGAGAGACGAAAAGCGAGACGAGCCTCGGGAGGCGAATCAGATTTTCTGGACGAGCCCTCGGAAGGTTAAAATTGAATTTTGAATTTTTGAGACGAGCCTCTGGAGGCGAAAATTGAATTTTGATACGAGCCCTCGGGAGGCGAAAATTGAATTTGGAGACGAGCCCTCGGGAGGCGAAAATTGAATTTTGAGACGAGCCCTCGGGAGGCGAAAATTGAATTCTGAGGCGAGCCCTCGGGAGGCGAAAATTGAATTTTGAGGCGAGCCCTCGGGAGGCGAAAATTGAATTTTGAGGCGAGCCCTCGAGAGGCGAAAATTGAACCTTGAATTTTTGATACGAGCCCTCGGGAGGTGAAAATTGAATTTTGATACGAGCCCTCGGGAGGCGAAAATTGAATTTTGAGACGAGCCCTCGGGAAGCGAAAATTTAATTTAGAATTTTTGAGACAAGCCATCGGGAGGCAAAAATTCAATTTAGAATTTTTGAGACGAGCCCTCGGGAGGCGAAAATTGAATTCTGAGACGAGCCCTCGGGAGGCAAAAATTAAATTTTGAGACGAGCCCTCGAGAGGCGAAAATTGAATTTTGAATTTTTGAGACGAGCCCTCGGGAGGCGAAAATTGAATTTTAAGGCGAGCTCTCGGGAGGCGAAAATTGAATTTTGAGACGAGCCATCGGGAGGCGAAAATTGAATTTTGAGGAAAGCCCTCGGGAGGCGAAAATTGAATTTTGAGACGAGCCCTCGGGAGGCGAAAATGGAATTCTGAATTTTTGAGACGAGCCCTCGGGAGGCGAAAACTGAATTTTGAATTTTGGACCTGCTGGGGAAAATATGTCGGATCCTTCAACCAGTCACGGTGAGTACCGAGAAGAAGGTGAATACGGCGAATTCCCGGGGGATTAAATGGCGCCGTAACCGATGCACGACATTTTAAGGGATCTTTACTGCAAAACGGCTGAGAATTGAGTTTCCAAGAGGATTTTGGTGGCTGATTGGATCAATTTTCGAGACAAGGCATTTACGCTTCTGAGCCAGGGTGCCGTGCGGTCTGGATTATGGGCGCGCGGCACCTCGATCTTCTAAGCACCCCTTCGATTTCCGAGAACAGTTTGCAGGTTTAAGGGTGCCATTAATTCTGGCGTGTCTGTTCGATGGCTGGGACGACTTTAAAAGCATGGTGGTTGTGGGCTCCCGCGCCCGAGAATGAGTGCTTCGCTCGAAGAGTCGCCACCCGGATTTTCGAGATGGATGATCCGAGAAACCGAGAGTTTGCTTGAAAAAGGCTTTAAGTCTAGCGAAAACGTTGAGATAATGGGTTCGGGAGCCACATTACGAATGAGGAAGGTTTTTCTTTAAAAAGCACCCCATTCGCCCGGTAAGACCGGTCTCTACTTGATGTTTTCAAAAAGGGGAGATCTTCGGTATCATTCGGAATATCAAGCTCTTTAATAAAGCACGAAACGGAAAGGGACATGGGAAATATATCACATTGGCGTGCGCGTAGTGCTATACAGTCGTGCTAAAATGACATGAATAAATGGAAGTAAATAACATTCAACATACTGTTCCTCAGAATACCACTCACGGCACTCGAGATGCCGTGCGAGGCATCCCAACATGCCGTGCGTGGCACCTGCTCATACTGTTACAGTCTTTTAAAACATCATTTAGCTCACTAGTTCCTCTGTAGATCTTTTGAAAACTCACGAGTAGCCTCACGGCGGTTAGATCATCCCAAGAACGTCATTATCTTTCTCAAAACGTAGTTTTAAAGTAGTTTTCAACGCTTTTTGATCACTTGGGATGATCTTGAAAAGATTTTAGAGAGCCGAACATGGCTTGTAGATATGGTCTTATTTTAAAATCTCTGAAACAGAAACAAAGAAACAAGCAGGTAACCACAAAGCAGAGGAAAACTTCGATCCACGACTGCTCACAATAGCACTAGTGTGCATCGTGCCGTCATACCGAGAGTCGTGGTGCCGCGTGCGTCTGATCAATGCAGGCGGTTTCCGACCTCGACAGTTGTTGGTTTTATTTTATGAAAATAGGTTTTGAGTCGATCTAACCAAAAGGGATTAGATCTGGCGACAGAAAAGTCCCCAGGACCAGAACGGAATCTAGTCCGAGGAAACTAGTTTATACCTTTGGTTTCGAGCTTGATCAAGGATCGTGGATGCAAGGATGTGGATGGATCGTCACGGATGTGGATGGGGAGGTTAAATAAGACAAAGGGAGTATGGGTGTGAGTGAAGGTTAGGTGTTTTGGGTGATGGGGTCTTGAAGTTAATGAGTGATCAACTTCAATGATGAGAAGGGAGTGAGTGAAAGCTCTTAAAGAATGTCTTTTGGGAATGACATCCTTTAAGACTTGGAAATGGAAGTGGTAATGGAAAGGGGGTTTGAAAAGTTAGAGAGAGAAAGTAGAGTGAGAGAGCCAAGAGAAAGGCAAGAGAAAGGACTCAAAAGAAAGGGCTAAGAGGGACCCTTTCCTTGAGTGGAGGGTTAATTTATAGGCAAATGGCCAAGGATTTTGAATTCAAATGGTGGAGGTGTTTTAAGGCGGGCGAAGTGCATTTTTTGAGCCATCACCGTGGGCTCATCTTGGCGTGGCCGGCGACTTCGACGAGCGACACTTTTGCTCAAGGTGCCGTGCGGAGGAGTTTGGCTGCACACGGCCCTTTGAATTCTCAAGGTGTGCGCTCCAATCCAGCCTCGCACGGCACCTCTTCCTTCGGTCCAGGGCTCTTTGGGCCTTTCATTGGGCTTTGCTGGGCTTGCGGTTTCTTGGGTTTTTGGGTTTAAGGGTTTATGGTTTTAAGGGAGATCCTTTTCAAGCTCGCAAAGGTATCGCTTCCTCTATTTCATCATCGGGGTGGACAAAGGCTCTCCGAGGTCGGATTGGGGTGTCTACAAGAGTCCTCTTTAACGTAACTCGGATACCATTAGTTGGTACGAGTGACGGTAAAGAATAGGCATCCCAATCCGTTGCTCTGGTGCCTTTGACCGGAGACAAAACAAAAATGCAAGTAAATAACGATGGTGGTCGCACTCGAAGGAGCTGCCTACGTACGTAGGGATCAGACCAGAGTAGTTCAATTGGGACAATGCAATGTGAGAGAACAAGTCCCGAGGACAAACTCATGCAAAAGCGTGCTTGCGGTGTCGTGTGCCATGCGAAGTATTGGAATACCTGAGACAGCCCTCTGGAGGCAAAAATTGAATTTTGAATTTTTGAGACGAGCCTCGGGAGGCGAAACGAGCCCTCAAGAGGCTAAAATTGAATTTTGAGACGAGCCCCTGGAGGCGAAAATTGAATTTTGAATTTTGAGACGAGCCCTGAGGAGGTTAAAATTGAATTTTGAATTTTTGAAACGAGCCCTAGGGCGAAAATTGAACTTTGAATTTTGAGACGAGCTCGCTGGGCTTAAAATTGAATTTTAATTTTTGAGACGAGCCCTGAGGGCGAAAATTGAATTTTGAATTTTGAGACGAGCCTCGGAGGTTAAAATTGAATTTTGAATTTTTGAGACGAGCCCTGGGGGGGTTAAAATTGAATTTTGAATTTTGAGACGAGCCCTGAGGAGGTTAAAATTGAATTTTGAATTTTTGAGACGAGCCCTCGGAGGGCTTAAAATTAAATTTTGAATTTTTGAGACGAGCCCTGGGGGGTTAAAATTGAATTTTGAATTTTGAGACAAGCCCTGAGAGGCGAAAATTGAATTTTGAATTTTGAGACAAGCCCTGAGGCTTAAAATTGAATTTTGCGAGATGAGCCCTCGGAAGGTTAAAATTGAATTTTGAATTTTTTGAGACGAGCCCTCGGAGGGCGAAAATTGAATCTTGAATTTTTGAGACGAGCCTCCGAGGGCTAAAATTGAATTTTGAATTTTGAGACGAGCCCTGAGGGCGAAAATTGAATTTTGAATTTTTTTGAGACGAGCCTCGGAGGGCGAAAATTGAATTTGAATTTTGAGACGAGCCCTCGGAGGGCTTAAAATTGAATTTTGAATTTTTGAGACGAGCCCTGAGGCGAAAATTGAATTTTGAATTTTTTGAGACGAGCCCTCGGAGGGCTTAAAATTGAATTTTGAATTTTTGAGACAAGCCCTGAGAGGCGAAAATTGAATTTTCGAGACGGCCCTCTGGAGGCTAAAATTGAATTTTGAATTTTGGACCGGCTGGGGAAAATATGTCGGATCCTTGAACTAGTCACGTGAGTCCCGGAGGACGAATATCAAGAAAAAAGGCAAATACGGCGAATTCCCGGGATAAATGGCGCCATAACCGATGCACGACATTCTAAGGGATCTTTACTGCAAAACGGCCGAGAATTGAGTTTCCAAGAAGATTTTGGTGGTTGATTGATCAATTTTTGAGACAAGGCATTTAAGCATTTGAGCCAGGGTGCCGTGCGGTCGGAATTATTGGATTATAGGCGCGCGGCACCTCGATCTTCTAAGCACCCTTCAATTTCCGAGAACAGTTGGCAGATTTAAGGGTGCCATTAATTCAAGTGTGCCCTTTCGTTGGCTTTATAAGCATGGGGGGTGCCATATTCCATGCACCACCAACAAAACTCCAAAGTTTCTCTTCTTTCTTCACTTCTTTCTACGAAAAACAGGTCGTTCTTCGAAGCTTTGACATGGACAGCAGCCGTCTTGCGGCCCGCGTCGAGGCTCTAGAGGCCGAGATGGCCTTCTTCCGGGGGGAGATTGAACAATTGAACGAGCAAATCGCAAGGCTTATTTCCACCATCCGCACCCTTCGTCGTGCCGTCACTAACCTTCAAGACTTCACGTTTGATCAATTGGACGATAAAGACGATCCAGATTCTGTCCTTGGGCGCGAACCGGAGGAGTCCGCGGAGGATTCGGAGGGAAATCCGAACGGTTCGGATGACCGTTCGGATAGGGCGGACGATGCCTCGGACGGGGGCAGCGACTGAGGAGGACGAGGGGGAGAAGAAGTAGGATTAAGAAGAAGAAAGGGCAGTAGGCCCATTCCTTATGTTTTTGTTGTTTTTCTTTTCTTTCTTCTTTTCTTTTTTTTTTTTGAACAATGTAATGACAAATCCTGGGGGTTACCCCGGGTGTTTATTGAATGAAAAGTCCCTTTCTTTTTCTTTCATTCTGCATTCAAACTCCTAATTAAATCAAACACGGAAACGCCACGAATCGCTTTCAAGAACCAAATCGTTAAACAAATCGCCATGCCGCGGCGCAAATGATTTAGTACGCACGGTATCGTGAAATCGAGGCATTGGATGTTCGTCCAGGTGCCGCGGCGAATTCGCTCAACGTGCCGTGCGGCCAGAGAAGCTTTGAACCCGGTCCAAAGTCGATTTCCAGGTGAAAGACCGAGGATATATATATATATATATACGCTGCCTACACAGGACACCCCACTTCGAAATTTCCCTCTCTCTGTCTCTCTCGATCATCTCTTTCTCTCTTGCTGCTCCTCTCTCGATCATCTCTCTCTCTCGCTCCCTCTCGCTCTCTTTCTCTCTCTGGTGCTCTCTCTCTCTCTCTCATATACATTGATCATGAAGCCAGGTGATATTTCTGGTACGATACATTACTCCGGGCCGAGGCTACACCACCTCTTGCCCCTCCGGAGGATGGCACAGTTGGGCGGAGCCAGGGGCCCTTGGGCAGCCGGCATTGGTCGAGGAGACCGCGGCCGGGGCCGCGGTGTTTGGCGATGGTGGTGGCGACGGTGACGGTGGAGCATTGGCCGGGTACGGCCAGGAGACGGGACTCCGGTGCAGTGGAGTCGATGGGTGATGCAGAGGTTTCGGGCCGGTTGGAGGCGGCGGCTAAGCGTGGAGGAGAGGCTACGGAGGGCCACGGTGGTGGTGGTTTAGACCTTGGTAGAGGAGACAGAGGCTTCTCCCGTGAGGAGCCTCTGACCGACCTCCGGGGAAGGCCCCCATCGCTAAGTGACTTGAGGCTTGGCCAGAGAAACCGATCTGAGCTGCGGTGGTGGAGGACACACCGCCCCTGCTTGTGGGCAGTGGTACGTGCAGGGTCGTCACGCCCCGTAGGCATGGGCGACTACTGGGGACAGGCCCATGGAGGACGGCTTTGGAGTTAGTGCGCAGTGTTTCTGGTTGAGGACGCTTTACTTGGCCCGTGAGGCGGAGCCGCAGGCCGGGCTTAGGACCGGGGTGTTAGAGAGCCGGAGGTTGAGGGGAGGCGAGCTGAGGAGGCCGGGTGATGGCTCCTCGCGTCACCGTGGTGTCTGAGGCGACCCTGCTGCAGGGGCGAGGGCCCTACGACGAGGCGGTTTACGTGCTCTTTCAGCAGTGGTGCCCTCACTTTTCGACCCTACACTCCGAGGAGACCAACTTATGACGAGGCTCTGGTCTTGAGGGACCCTCGCAACACCTTTCCTTGCGTTGAGACGAGGTATACTTTAAATATCTCAGTATTTCAAATTCCAATGCATCGTATTTCCATTTCATTGCATCTAAGTATACCATTGTATTGCACGCCATGCCTGTCTACTGAATATTTACCCATTTATTGTAACAGGCGATCTCGCTCTCATGGAGGTTCTGGGTACAGGCCGACGTTTTGGGAGAGGTTGCACGAGGCTTCATGAGATAGTTAGGCAAAGGCTTCGGGGAGTTTGTGGGGGTGTTGGCGAGGGGCGTGTGCAACGACCGCCCGGTGGTGAGGGCTCTGGCCGAGAGGTGGTGGGATACGACGAACACCCTCCACTTTTCTTTTGGCGAGCTGACCGTGACGCCGTTGGACTTTGCGGCGATCACCGGTCTCAGGGTCGGAGGTGACCCTATCCCTTTTGACGCTGCCACAGGGAGGCAGGCGGCGTTCCAGCGGGCGATGCTGGGGCACGAGCTGAGGGCAGAGGGGGACGATGCGAAGTATGCCCAGCTTCTCAGGTTTTGGACAGAGAGACTCCCGGCTGACAGGGTGGAGGAGGAGCAGATGGCGAGGTGTTTTCTGCTATACTTACTTGGTGCGTCCCTGTTTCCCAACAGGCGCAACCGAGTACACCTCTCGCTTCTTCCTGCCTTGAGGGACGTCGAGGAGATCGCCCGCTTCGACTGGGGAGGTGCGGCGCTGGGGACGTGCTACGCCTTCATGGGCTCCCTTTCCCGCGGAGCAGGAGTGAGCCTGGGAGGCTACTGGAGGGTCTGGGAGGTATATCTTGTTTCCTTTCTCATGAATAGTTAGCTTTCCATTTATATCTATTCAATGTACATCTTGTGCTAACTTTCAATGTCTCGAATTGCAGTTTGGACGTACGAGGTGATAGGGATGTACCCTCTCGAGACTACGTGTCCTGACGACACGATACTCCCCTGCGCTGGTCGACTGAGTACAAGGGCGTGAAGAGAGGAGAGGCAAACTTGACGCCTTCCGACTTTACTTGGACGAGCTACGGCCCCGATCAGGTACTAAAGCGCTTTCATATCTATCTGGCTTATCTCATTCAGACAGTGTTTTGATTATCGCTTATTCTTGACGACAGGTCCACTGGCGGTGTGGGACCGCTTCGAGATCCCCTACATTGCACAGAGTAGGGTGGTTGCCAGGGGCAGGGTGCTTCTCGAGTCCCCTTACGGCTGGCAGTGGTACTTGGGTGACCGAGTGTCACGCCAGTCGTTGAGGCTGGACGTTTTTCGAGTCCCTGGGCTGCTTCCAGCCCTAGTACAGAGGACGGACCAGTACACCCGGAGGGAGGTCGAGCAGTTTACGCGGCCAGACCTCGAGTTAGAGCCGTTCTTCGAGGCAGGTGCTGGCCTTGCGGCGGACTACGCAGAGTACTGTTCTCAGTACCTGATGGCAGGTCTGGGGATACGTGCTGCTTGGGAGGCGGCACAGGCGGCACGAGAGGGCGCTGGAGGAAGAAAGGGGCGGAAGAGAGGCAGAGGCGACGGAGCCAGCGAGGGTCAGGGTGCCAGAGGTCACAGCGAGGGTGCGGGGCCGAGTGGCACTAGTCTCCCTGCCCTCTCTTGGACAGTGGACGTGACGACCCCTCAGGGAGTCCCTGGTGTGGTTGCGGTGCCACGTCCTCCTGTTGAGGCTCCGGGGTTCCTTGCTCAGGTATAACATATTCTCAATCTTTTGTTCGTTAGTTCTTTCCACATGTTCTGATCGATTTCCTTCATTGCAGGCTCCTCCAGGGTACGTGAAGGAGATGGCAGAGGCCATGATGGGCCTGGAGCAGCTGGTGAGGCAGTACGCCATGGGCCACCCTCCAGAGGTGTTGCCTCGTGTTGGCGGAGCGATGGTACACTCTCGAGCTTTAGTCAATTGCTTTACTTCGACCGCTTATATTACGATTATGATGCAAATGTTATATGAATGCTTATACCATTGTAGGCCAGAGGACTCCACGAAGGTTGCGGCGGAAGTCCGTCCGCCCGATAGTACGACAGGCTCCTCTGCCGGCTCACGGGAGGAGCCGGCGTCGAAGAGGACACGACGCTCAATAGGGACTGAGGACGAGCCTATTGACGTCTCTGAGGACGATACACCTGAGCCTACAGACGTCGACCTGGAGGTTACTTCCGGAGGCACCGTACCCAGGGCGACTGGCACTCCCGAGGTGAGCAGCTCTCCCGCGGACGAGGAGATTTCTGTGGAGGACGAGGAGGAGAGCGAGGACGAGGACGAGAGTTGAGCTCCCTTTTGCTTTGTACTTTTGACGGAGCCTGCGTGCTTCTTTTTGTAGGGCGCCTGTTTGCCCTTGGTAGATAGGACATTGATCATTGGGCCATCGTGCCCCCTTTTTTTTTTTTTTTTTTTTGTACTTTGATTCATGGATGCCTTTGGGACATATATACAGATATTTTATCCTTTCATTATTTACGCCATTCAATCTCCTCTGGTTTGCATGAAGAGAACATTAACCGGGGTGTGCAACCAACCGCTGAACCGAATGTGAGGTTTGAGAGAGATGCATTAACAATTGAAACACATTGACAGTGAAATAGAAGTCAAAGAAAGCGACTAGATAAACCTTGGTAAAATTGACTCTATGCACCAGACTTTATATAGGCATCTTCACAACTGACTCCAGACACAAGCATACGGCAATAACGACCTTTAAGTCTTGACATGTGACTTGGGAGTTCTACTTTGCCTTTGGAATATACCCAAAAAGTAGGAAAATGTTGACTTTAACATGCGACCTTCTCGAGTTTTGACTTTGGACACGAACCGAAACTTGGACCAAGTCACTATTGACCATTATGACTTGTAGGACTTGGAAGAATGCCTTGAAACGACCCAAAATGGACTTTGATACTTTGACATGGCTTAAGAGACGGACATTATCGAGTTTTTGTGCCACGATGACGAATCCTGGGAGTTGTCTTGAAACGAAACATCCCTGAAGTCCCAAGTACCCGTTGGAGTGTGTTCTGGTGCTGGTTGGTGCTTCGTAGGGCCTCGATTCTTTCTTGGGGAGTTGCTGCTAAAAACTGCAGAGTCAACATGCCGTGCGTATACCCCAAGGTGCCGTGCGGGTAAAATCCTTCGCACGGTACCATAATTGACTTGCCGTGGTATTTCTCTGGTTTCAACATGCCGTGCGATCTGTCAAGGTGCCGTGCGAGGCCGGGTTCCTGACAGATTGCAGTTTTGCTGATTTCCAAGGCAGATTGCTCGGGGGTTGAGGTTTGACCCATGCAATGGCATTTCTGAACCAGTGCATGTCTGTTTTGGACCTTTTAGGACTTGACCAAACTCTTCCCCATGTTAGACTCATGGAAAACTTGTGCTTTTGAAACCCGAGGCTCTTTGAAAGTTGAAGTTGTCCCTTCTACTCCTCCTATAAATTCAAGCTTTCTTATACCACATTCTCCTCATCTCCTCCAAGTCCCATCTTCTTCCTTTACTCCTTGAAATGGCTCTCTCCCTTACCGGTTTTCTCCGTCCATGGTTGGCTTCTATGGAAGGTGTCGATTGGCTCAACTTTCGAGCTCACGGTCTCTATTCCATGAGGTACCTTCGCAACATTCGCCTTCGTCCCGAGCTTTTGAGGGCAGCTGTGAGTTTCTGGGATCCGGAGGTTCACGTGTTCCGGTTTGGCGATCAGGAGCTCTGTCCCACTGTCGAGGAGTTCCGTGCATACCTCGGGGGTTTTGGTTCGGGGGAGGTCATCATTCCCCCTGTACGTGAAAGTGCGTATAGAGTCTTGGTCGCGGCCCTCGGGATGGGTGAGGGTGCTGCCCGTTACTTGGTCAGAAATGGCCATCTCAATGTCATGCGCCTCATTGAGCTATTTTCTCCTTCGGGTGATCCAGGGGACACGACTTATCAAACCCGGCGGATGACTTCTCTGCATGTGCTTGCTCGCAGCCTATCTCTTGGTCCCTTCTCGGTCATGCTAGCTCGGCGCTGGCGGTGTCATTTCTCAGATCGAAGCTCGAAGGATGTGATTCGATGGTTCCGGCCGAGACGCCGATTGGTTTGGACAAGGTTCTGCTCGAGAGACCGAGACTTTGGGGCGCCCACTTCTCCTACAGTCGGCTTCTCACTCGCCTCTCCTTTTCGGGTTTCTCCCACGTTATCTTTTACCTCAACGCTTCGGCTTGGTTGCTCTAAGGCTTAACTTGTTTTCTCTCTTCCACAGATTTGGCTTTGTGATAAGGTGAACGTGTTGACCACTCCTCCCGGCAACCGGGCATACGAGGCGAGGTTACTTTCTCGGCGATGCTTTGAGTTTGAGGATAGGAGCAGGGCCGAGTGGGTCGATTTCCTCGAGGCCGGCCGGAGACCATTGCTTGAGGTGTCGATGGTCGGATCTTCCTCCCATGACAAAGGCACTATATGGGCTCTCGTGGTTGTTCTTGCCGACTTGGGAGCTTTCACCTTCTATATTCCTTACCGTATCCAGCGATAAGGCAGGAGGGCCCTGCCGAGGTTCTTGTGGACGTGGTTCCCTCTTTTCAATCATTCAGTTCTTTGCCATTACAGCGCTTTTGGATGACACGCGAGGTGACCGATGCACATCCCTATCCTTCTGTGGCGATGCGCGGGAGCTATCGAAAGTGGCTTAGGAGGGACATTGCGGCGAGAGCTGGAGCTCAAGGAAACTGACTCAATCCTACCACCCTGACCGTTGAATAAATTGAGGACCCCTTTTCATTATGTTGCACTTCTTTTGTTATGAAAGCTTTGCTCAACCTTATGTAGTAGAAGTAATCGTATTAATAAAAACGAGTCTTGGAGGGTTTCCCCCTTCTTGACTTTTGTTCTTCAAGTTTTCTCAACTTGATTTTTATTTTGATGGATCGTGACCGGGTCTCAGCGTGAGACTGCCAACGTATCCTTCTGGTGAAGGAATCAGGTCATGACGTAGTTCAGGGTAGGGTTCGCTCTGGTTTTAACACTCTCCTTTTGCGCTCTAGCTTTTGCCTAGAACCGCCCTTTCGGGTTTTCGGTCTAGCGAGCTCATTTATTGTTTGCCTTAACTTTTGCCTAGGATGCCCTATCGGGTTTTCATCCTAGCAGGCTTTGCTCTAACTTTTGCCTAGGACTGCCCGCCCTTGCGGTTTTTCAGCCTAGCGAGCTTCTCTCAGGGATAATAGCGCTTGAGTTGATCCAGGTTAACCAAGGTTGAGAATTCATTTCCGTCCAAGTCGATGAGTTGCGTAGCTCCCCCGGAAAGGATGGTCTTGATGATGTACGGCCCGGACCACTTTGGTCGAAACTTTCCTCGTGGGTCGTAGACTGGAGCTCGGATTTCCTTTAAAACCATGTCGCCTTCTACCAAATTCCTGGGTTTCACTTTCTTGTTGAATGCCCGTGCGATCCTTCGTTGATACCCTTGGATATGGTAAAGAGCCCTCAACCGACGTTCATCAAGCAGCATAAGTTCTTCAAATTGGTTGCTCAGCCATTCAACCTCTTGGACTTCACATTCGATCATTGTCCAAGAGATGGGACTTCCAACTCAATGGGAAGTACCGCTCTCCATCCCGTAAACCAAAGAGTAGGGGGTTGCTCCTGTTGGTGTTCGTGACCGACGTCGCGGTACCCCCATAAGGCCGAGGGTAGTTGCTCATGCCGATCCGCTGGCCGATTGAATAGTTTTCTCGAATGACCTTGATTGTCTTGTTTGCGTTGCTTCCACAGCGCCATTGGTCTGCAGGCCGATAGGTCGTCGATTTGTGCACTGGAATTTGGAACTCATCCAACTTCCCGGCCCGTCTCCTTTGAAATGAACCCCATTATCGATACGAAAGCTTGAGGGACCCCATACCGATAAATGATGTTTTGCTTGATGAAATGTGTGACTTGAACCGCAGTCAAAGTGGTGTAGGAAGCAGCTTCTACCCATTTCGTGAAATAATCGACGGCTACCAAAATGAACTTGTGACCGTTGGATGCTGCCGGTACTATCCTTCCGATAACATCAATCCCCCATGTTGAGAAGGGCCATGGCGAGGTCATTTGTTGCAGCTCGTGTGGCGGGACATGCATGAGGTTAGCGTGAATTTGGCACTTTTTACACTTTCGCACGTACTCTACACATTCTGTTTCCATGGTGGACCAGAAGTATCCCTGCCTAAGAATTTTCTTCGCAAGCATTAGGCCGCTCATGTGAGGACCGCATACACCCTCGTGAACTTCTTCCATTACCCTTTTCGCATCTTCTCCATGGATGCAGAGCTTATGTGTGCCACCAAGGCGATCTTCGATATAAGTTTCCTCCGCATAGAAGGTACTGAGTTGCCATCCTCTGGAGGGCGATTCGGTCTCGCTTGTTTGCTCCCACGGGGTATTCTCCCCTTTCCACGTACCTCCAAATGTCATAATACCATGGGTGGTCATCATCGGGCTCGTCGACTACCATGACGTGCTGGTGTACTGGAATATCCATTTGTTCTATCACAATTGATCTTAACTTTACGCCAACAGGGATCTCGACCATTGATGCCAAAGTTGCCAAAGCGTCTGCAAATTGATTTTTGAACCTTGGGACATGAGTGAATGTCACTTTGGTGAAGTGAGGAATGAGATCTTCGAGATCCTGGTGATACGGTTTCAGCTTTTCTTCTTTGACCTTCCAGTCACCATTCGCTTGAGACACAACTAAGTTCGAATCCCCTACAACTTCCAATTTTTCTACGCCGATTTCGATGGCTGCCTCCATGCCTACGATGCAAGCCTCATACTCGGCCTGGTTATTGGTGACTTCAAAGTTAAGCTTGAACGCCAATGGGATGTGCGATCCATCGGCGAAATGAGCAATACACCGATTCCAAATCCTTTCTGGTTGGCCGCTCCATCAAAGTACAACTGCCAAATGTCCTCGGTTACCGTCATTATGTCTTCGTCTGGGAAATTGAACTCGGCATCCTCCTCTCCTTTGACTGGGCAATCGGCTAGGAATTCTGCGCGACGGCTCTTCCTTTTACCGACTTTCGGGTGACATACTTTAGTTCAAACTCGGCCAACATCAACAACCACCGTGCCATCCTACCCATGAGGGCCGGTTTTGAATAGATACTTTAGGGGATCCATCCGAGATATTAGCCTGACCGGGTAGGCTAACATGTAGTGCCTCAACTTCTTGGAAGCCCATACAAGTGCCCAGCATGTCTTTTCTAGGGGAGTGTAACGCTCTTCAGGTCCGACCATCTTTTTACTGAGGTAATAAACGGCCCTTTCTACCCCATCATCTCCTTCCTGCGCTAACATGCATCCCATTGCAGATGGAGTGACTGACAGGTATAGGATCAAAGGTTTTCCTGTTACCAGGCGGTGTCAATACCGGTGGCTTGTGCAGGTAGGCCTTGATGGCTTCGAAAGCTTTATGACACCTATCATCCCAAACGAATGGCACTCCTTTCTTGAGTAGGCGGAACAATGGTTCACAGGTTGAGGTCAGTCTCGCAATGAATCTACTGATAAATTGCACCTTGCCGAGGAAGCTCCTTACATCTTTCTCAGATCTTGGCGGCTCCATTTCTAGGATGGCTTTGATTTTCGATGGGTCGACTTCGATGCCTCGGGTGGTGATCATGAATCCAAGCATCTTTCCTGCAGTGACTCCGAACGTACATTTGGCGGGGTTGAGACGCATCTTGTACTTCCTGATTCTTTCGAAAAACTTCCTGAGCGCGGGGAGATGCCCCTCTCGTTCCTTGGCCTTAACAATCATATCATCAACGTAGACTTCCACTTCTTTGTGAATCATGTCGTGTAGTAATGCCGTGGCGGCCCGCTGGTAAGTGGACTGCGTCTTTAATCCGGGCGGCATGACTCGATAGCAATACGCTCCCCATTCAATGACAAACGTAGTCTTTTCCCGATCCTCTGGGCCATGAGGATTTGGTTGTATCGAGAAACCATCCATGAAAGAGAGTAGAGCATGACCCGGTGTTATCGACTAACACATCAATGTGAGGTAGTGGGAAATCATCTTTGGCTGGCTTTGTTAAGGTCCCCGAAATCAACGACCTTTATTTTACCATCCTTCTTTGCTACTGGGACGATGTCGCAACCCACTGAGGGTACTCGGTTACCATTAAGAACCCAGCGTTAATCTGCTTAGTGACTTCTTCTTTTATCTTAAGCACCCAGTCGGGCCTCATGCGTCTTAGTTTCTGTTTTACCGGCTTTGCATCAGGATAAAGGGGAATCCGATGCTCCACGATTTCGGGATCGATCCGGGCATATCGGCATGTGACCATGCAAACACATCTTCGAATTCTTTAAGCAGGTTTACAAGAGCTTCACGTTCTTCAACGGATAATGCGGAACCGATCTGGGTCATCCGAGGATTCTCTCCATCTCTCGATTTATTAAAACAATTTCTTCTTTTACTGGCTGAGCACGCTTTTCATCTTCCTTGCCGATTAGGGATCGAATTTCTTTGGGAATATCCCCATCGAATCAATCTCTTCATCACCAGGGGCGACGCAATTTATTTCAAAGTCAGGAAAGTACGGAGAATCAGATTCATTCATTTCATGATCAACGGCGGCCTCGGGGCACCATACACACGGGTGGATTCGACCAGGCTCTGGGAGTTTGGGCCGAGAGGCACCAACTCGGATTGGACAGACTGAAGACTCAGAAGACGCAGAAGACTTGATAGACTTAACAGACTCAGATTCGGACTGACTCCGATTCGTGGTAGGTTGCACTCGGCATAAAAATCCAGTTCTTGTACTCTTCAGCAAAGCATCCATGATAAACAAAGTCGGGTCCTCGGGTATCTTGTTCCATCATCAACACTTCCGCTTCCATAGCTGTACCCATTGATTCGTCTTCCCTAAACGAGTTGCGAGACTACCCATCTTGAAAACCTCAATCCATCGGGCTCTTTACGCTTTTCCTCAACCTCGGTTTCTTCATCGCTATCCAGGCCGGACATCGTTGGTGAATATCTCAAATCTGGCAGGAAGGTATTGGTTTCCTTGTCCCAAAATGGTTCCGGCTGTCCTTGGTAAATGCTTTGCTTCTTCTTCGACAAAGTAGTCCTCTAGCCTGCTTTCTCTTTTCACTTTGCCGCTACTTGAGGGTGAGTAACCAAGGCCTTGTAGACGCATCGAGTGCCACTGGCTTCGAACTTTGCAGGCCTCGGAGGTTCTTTCCCGGCCCCAATCTGGGCATGTAGGACATCTTTTTCATGATCTTGACGGCGACACATTGCTAATGACAAAGTCGTCGTCGATTCTAACTGAATAGATAGACTGAGAGGTGTCTAGAGAGAAGCCTCCCAAAGCGATATCTTCTTCCCCGTGTTGAATTTCCAAGAGTGGGGCATTGTCCTCAACAGGGGCATGAATCCCCGAGTCTCCGTGGATAGTAAGCATTCCAGTTTCCAGTCCCAGCCGAATTTTCTGGTGGAGTGTGGAGGGCACAGCCATGATGTCTGGCCGATGCAGCCAGGGCCTTCCCAAGAGCAGATTGAAAGAGGCAGGGATATTCACCACGTGGAATTCTACGTCCGTCTGATATGGTCTGAAGGTCATAGGAATCATGAGAGTCCCAACCACGTCTCTCCGAGTGTTGTCATACGCCCGGACCTTGACCTCTGACGGGGAAAAGTCTTTATTCTTGTATCCCAAACAGTAAGCAACATAGAGTGGACAGACATTAATCGCTGATCCATTATCGACCAAGATTGCTGGAACCGACTTGCCATGGCACTTCAAGGTGATGTGCGGCGGACGATTGTGATCAGTTCCCTCGGCGGGTAAGTCTCGATCAGTAAAGGTGATGGCATGTTTGATAGGTATGGCTTTGATCAGAGCCACAAGCTCATCGGGAGTTATAGCGGAAGGAACTTTGAGTCGGGAGAGCGCTTGGATGAGACCTTCACGATGGCGTGTGGAGTGAACCAACACATCCCAGACAGACATCTTGGCATTGGTCTGCTCGAGTTGACGCTTAATCATTCCTTCGGGGTTCTTTTCAGGTCGGGAAGGCTCCTTAGCCGGTGGGTCAAAGGGGCGAAAGGTGCTCTTGACCGGAGTGGTAAAGGGATCAGAGGGCTCTGCGGTTGCAGGGTTGGAAGGTTCCCCAACTTGGAGGTTCGGAGGTTGATAAATACGGCCGCTTCTGGTTAGATGATCAATCTGGCGGTACTTCGATTCCTCACTCCATAGGTCGGCCAGGGCTTTACGCTTGTTTCCAATAGTTGTATCTTGTAGATTAGCGGCCAGATCGGCGATAACCAAATCATCCCACAGATCTTCGGGTGTCCACTTTTCAGCCTCCATCATGGCTTTGTTAACAGTCCATTCTTCGTTTCCCACTTTTACGTTAACCACTTCAGTGTTGGCCCACAAGTTTGCTGGTTCATCCTCCCATAAGTTTATCATGGCAATTTCGGCGTCTTCCGGGAAAGTGACTGATGGCTCAGATTCAGCTCCGTCCACGAGGTAGTCCATTGGGTCAAACCCGTTGCTGGCAACTTCCTCCTCGAACCCAGGAAGGTTTGGGTACGAGGTGAGGTTCACGTTTTCATACAAATTGTTGACGACAAAGTCATTAAAATGAGAGAAATCTGGGCGGAGCGGGGCAAGTTCCGGCCAGCTGTATGTCGCCATCTCAAGTGGGTATCCAAGCTGGTATTCTTCACCGAATAGTGTCGGCAGGGAGAAGGTATCCAATGGGTCGTTCCATGCCAAAAGCTGATACTCATCCGGGGTCGGGTCCCAATCCCATTCGGGTACATCTTGGAAGACCGAGTATTCTTCCCCTTGATTTTCGAATAGTGCACACAAAGAGAATCCTTCAAGAGGATCTGCCTGGATGTTTTGCCAATCAACCTCCCATCCGGCCTCGAACAAAGGTTCGTCGTTTCTTTGGAAATTGGCTGCTTCAAATTCTTCCCAGTCAGCAATCAGTTCTCCCCACGTATCTTCCCATTCTCAGTTAGAATGGAAAGTAATCTCTCCGGGAATTCCACCGATAGGCATTGGTTCAGCATCAGGGAATAGGGTAGAATCAGGTTCTGGGAGACTTGGATCTTCGGCTAGGGTGATTTGGTTGATACGGAAGAGGGTATTATGCTGTGGCAGGGGGTTTGAGACGGTGTTGGGCTTATCTACGAGTGGTGCATCGACAACCTTGTTGTCGATGAGGTTTTGGATCTCATGACGGAGGCGGATGCAGTTATCGGTGGTATGGCCAAGCATTTGGTGAAAGTCACAATTGACGTTTTGGTTTAGGTTTGGCGGAATGGTTTGGGGTGGAGGAAGAGGTTTCAACACTCCGATTTCTGTGAGTTTCTTAAGGAGAGCGGATCTCGGAGTGCTGAATTGGGTGAAGATTCGGTTCTGGGTTTTTGGTTTTTCAGCAATTTGGTTGACTTCTACAGGTTTGGTGGATGACGTTCCTGCTTGGTTGGCATTTCCAAAGAGAACGTTGCTGTTTCCTGAGTATGTCCTCTTGGGTTTTGACCCAGATCCTGACTCCTTTTTCTCCAAAGTCCCATCTCGCAGAGCCTCCTCTACAGCCAATCCAGAGTCGTAAAAGGTTTCAAAATTTGGGGCAGCCTGAGAAAGAACCATGTACGGGGCAAAAGAGCTTGGCAAGTTTTTCGTTATAATACGTATCTGTTCTTTCAAGTCAGGTTTATTTTGCATTTGGGCAGCCTTAGCCCTCCAACGTTTCACAAAGTCGGCAAAACTTTCCTTCTCACCCATCTTGGTGCTTTCCAACTCCCTCGTGGTCATTTCAGGTCAACATTGAAATCATATTGGGCCACGAAGGCTGTCCCGATGTCTTCCCAAGTCCTTTTCCTGGATGGTTCGAGAGAGAGGAACCATTGCAGGGCTGGACCGGACAAGGATTCATGGAAGAGTTGGGCCATAGCTTCTCCTTCGATGCCACGCATAGTGAGGGATCCGACATACCCCTGAAGGTGGGCTCTTGGGTCACCGGTTCCATCGAATTTTGCAAAGTCCACTCCTTTGAACTTTTCTGGCAGTTTGGCATTCGGAAAGAGGCATAGTTTCCTCATGTCGATTTCTCCTTTTCCAAGCCATTTGGTCTCTTGGACGGATTCCTCCAATTTGCCGATCTTTCCCATGATAGTGGCCAGGTTGGGGTCAACTGCTGGTATCTCCACTTTAGGTGGTTGCTCGGATTGCGGCGAGGCTTTGATCAGGATCTTGTCGGTGATTTCCTGCATGCTTTCCATTATCATATTCATGTCATTTTTTATGGAGGTTACGGCGGCTTTGAGTTGTGCATCAACACCAGCGAGAGATTGCTTAAACTGGATATCCATGTTGGCCATGTTCTGCCTAAGTTCCTCCATTCCGTCTCCTTGGTCAGACATGGATGAACGATTTTCGGACGGGACTGAGGCTACGGATTCTTCTTCCTCTTTTTCAGACAGTGGGAGTCCTTCCAAGGTGTCTACGCGAACTAGTCTTTGGGATAGACGAAACCAATTGGGTACAGCCTCTTTTCTTCGCGGGCGATCACTGTTGGCAGTACTCGCAACAAGTCAAAAGGGAGCAACTCAAAACCAATCCAAATACTCGCCCTACCTCTACCCATCTCCTAGAAACAAGGCCTAAGACCTACCGTGGCTCGAATCTCACTCAAGACATCCGTATAGAAGATTTCCGGTAGTCCGGGTAGGTGCTGTCAGGCAAGTTAATCCGAACGGGTCGGAACCCGAGCCAATCTCCTTATCGTGACCATCCGAGACAGAGCAATATGACCACCGGAATTCAGATATGGACGCGCTTAAGGTTAGACCCAAACCAAGGGAGCTGTTCGGGCACGGCAAACACCGGAGGTATCTCAAACTCCATGGATTTACAGTCTCCTAGACTGCCCTAGTGGACCTACCGTGGTTCAAATCTCACTTAGGATGTCCGTACAGAAGGTTTCCGATAGTCCGGGTAGGTGCCGTCAGTTAAATTTCGAACGGTCGGAACCAGAGCCAATCTCCTTATCGTGACCATCCGAGACAGAGCAATATGACCACCGGAATCCGGATACGCACTCGCTTAAGGTTAGACCCAAACCAAGGGAGCCGTTCGGGCACGGCAAACACCAGAGGTATCTCAAACTCCATGGATTTACAGTCTCCTAGACTGACCGGAGGGTCCTAAAGAATTCTAAGGAAGCCTATTCCCCTAGCCCACAAGATGCAATGGTGTGCGAATGATGCGTGTGTACAGGAATAAAAGCACGTAAGCAGAATATAACACATAAGTCTTAGCCATGGGTTCCTGTCCTAGTTGGGAAGGTCCTATGGCTATCTATAAGTGCAAAGGCTGCTTTTGGTCTCAAAAGGGTTCCCCGGACTAGAGCCAAGATGTACTACCCCGTGTCAAGTGTATTACAAGACAGCGGTCGAACAGCACGATGGCTCATCATAGTCGAGGGTTGCTAGGCATCCCGAGAGAGCTTGTCACCGGTAAACCGGGCAAGATAGCCGAAACACGCGTAGCGAGGCTTGTGCGGTGCAAAGTGTACAGGGTAAAAGAGCTTGATCTTCCGGAAAATATTCGAAAATCCCCTTTTAGCAAACACCTTTCAAGTTTGGCTCTCTTGTTTATCCAATACTTTTTGTACATTTTTTTTTTATAAAAAAAGGTTTTTCCTCAAAGAGTCGCCACCGTGGGCCCGCGCCCAAAATGAGCGCTTAGCTCGAATAGTCGCCACCCGGATTTTCGAGATGGATGATCCGAGAAACCGAGAGTTTGCTTGAAAAAGGCTTTAAGTCTAGCGAAAACGTTGAGATAATGGGTTCGGGAGCCACATTACGAATGAGGAAGGTTTTTCTTTAAAAAGCACCCCATTCGCCCGGTAAGACCGGTCTCTACTTGATGTTTTCAAAAAGGGGAGATCTTCGGTATCATTCGGAATATCAAGCTCTTTAATAAAGCACGAAACGGGAAAGGGACATGGGAAATATATCACATTGACGTGCGGGTGGTGCTATCTGTACAGTCGTGCTAAAATGACATGAATAAATGGAAGTAAATAACATTCAACAGATTGTTTGGACCTCAGACCGCTCACGGCACCCTGAGATGCCGTGGGAGGCATCCCAACATGCCATGCGTGGCACCTGCTCTGCTGTCAGACTGTTACAGTCTTTTAAAACATCATTTAGCTCACTGGTTTCTCTATAGATCTTTTGAAAACTCACGAGTAGCCTCACGGCGGTCGGATCATCCCAAGAACGTCATTATCTTTCTCAAAACGTAGTTTTAAAGTAGTTTTCAACGCTTTTGATCACTTGGGATGATCTTGAAAAGATTTTAGAAGAGCCGAACATGGCTTGTAGATATGGTCTTATTTTAAGAGCTACAGAAAAAGTAAACAGCAAAAACAGGTAACCACAGCGGAGGAAAACTCAGATCCAGGCAGCCTGTTCACAATAGCATTAGTGTGCATCATGTCGTGCGCTTAGAGTCAGGGTGCCGTATGCCTGATCAATGACCGCGCGTTTCCGACCTCAAGACAAAGGTTGGTTTTATTTTATGAAAATAGGTTTTGAGTCAGATCTAACCAAAAGGGATTAGATCTGGCGACAGAAAAGCCTCAGGACCATAACGGAATCTAGTCCGAGGAAACTAGTTTATACCTTTGGTTTCGAGCTTGATCAAGGATCGTGGATGCAAGGATGTGGATGGATCGTCACGGATGTGGATAGGGAGGTTAAATGAGACAAAGGGAGTATGGGTGTGAGTGAAGGTTAGGTGTTTTGGGTGATGGGGTCTTGAAGTTAATGAGTGATCAACTTCAATGATGAGAAGGGAGTGAGTGAAAGCTCTTAAAGAATGTCTTTTGGGAATGACATCCTTTAAGACTTGGAAATGGAAGTGGTAATGGAAAGGGGGTTTGAAAACTTAGAGAGAGAAAGTAGAGTGAGAGAGCCAAGAGAAAGGCAAGAGAAAGGACTCAAAAGAAAGGGCTAAGAGGGACCCCTTTCCTTGAGTGGAGGGGTTAATTTATAGGCAAATGGCCAAGGATTTTGAATTCAAATGGTGGAGGTGTTTTCAAGGGGCGTAGTGCATTTTCACTGAGCTACCATCACTGTGGCTCATATCGGGCGTGGCCGAAATTTTCTCGAGCCAGCCGCCTTTTGCTCAAGGTGCCGTGCGGAGGAGTTTGGCTGCGCACGGCCACTCTTTGAACTTCAGGGTGCCGTGCGCTTCAATCCAGCCTCGCACGGCACCTCTTCCTTCGGTCCAGGGCTCTTTTTGGGCCTTTCATTGGGCTTTGGCTGGGCTTGTCAGGTTTCTTGGGTTTTTGGGTTTAAGGGTTTATGGTTTTAAGGGAGATCCTTTTTCAAGCTCGCAAAGGTATCGTTTCCTCTATTTCATCATCGGGGTGGACAAAGGCTCTCCGAGGTCCGGATTGGGGTGTCTACAGTGGTGCCTCATTCTTTGCACCACCAACAAATTCTCAAGCCTTTCTACATTCTTTTCCCTTTTCTTGAGGAAAAAACAGGTTGCTTCCGCATTTCCGGCATGGACAACAGTCGTTTGGCAGCCCGTGTCGAGGCGTTGGAGGCCGAGATGGCCTACTACCGTGGAGAGATCGAGGAGTTGAACACACTGTGGGGGGCTGTTTTCAACCTGGATCTTTTGAACCCTTTGCTCCTCCGCTATTGTGCTGTGGGAAGATGACGTGGCTCGCCGGGTACCTGCAAACCGGAGGATGGTGTTCCTCCGGGTAGAAGCTCCGACGATTAAGTCAGTATAGGGAAGAAGAAGTACAGTGGTGTATGTTAGGAAAAGAGGAATTGCTTATGAGAGGAGGAGTGTGTATCAGTTTTTTTTGGGGTGAAAGGTACCTCTGTATTTATAGGCAAAGGAATCTTCCGCGCTAAGCAAACCGAGCGTAGGACACACGCGTGTTCCTACGCTCGGATGACGTCACCTGTCAGAGGCATTTAGTGAAGGCCGCCTTCCCAGGTTTGCAGAGGCACATGGGTTCGTGTCAGGCATGTCACATCATACAAGGGCGGCACGTCTGTCAGAAGAGAAGGCAACTCACGTATCACGTGGAAGGTTCCAGAACGTTCTGTACTAGCGGTCTCTGAGCGAACAGGTCCCGAATGAAAGATGACCGGCCGAACAAATGGAGATCAGAATTGGAGAGGTGCTATGCCGAACAAAAGACTTCTTTACCGAACAAAAAGCTAAGTGATGACGTTCGGACAACAATCTACGCTCGGCCGTGTAGTCCGTGGTCCATCCTACGTTCGGCGACAGGTGAACGACGTGTCATCGTGCCAACTCAGCCCTAAACGAATTGAGACAACTGAACGATGGACCCCGGGTATGACCCCTTTGAATCTTGTGAACCCTTTGGATATTTCGGCCTACTACAATAGCCCCTCAACTTCTTCTTCTTTTGCTCGGAAAAGAGGGAGGAGTTGATCCAGTGTGGCCGAGCAAACGTTTCATATTTGAAAAAGTAAGACTTCCGAATGTTGACTTTTCCGAACAGAGTGCACAGCCGAGGACAAGTATGCTCCAGGCTTCGAGGTGCAAAAGTTGGGATTGCATTTATTGCTCCTGCAACCGCCAACTTCAAATCTGCCACGCGTCCTAAGGCCATTGGGGAAAGACACGGCGCCTGCTGGAACTGCCACGCGTCAAGCATCCAACGACACATCAGTCTCCCTCCCAGATCTAACGGCTGGGCGCTCGGCACCGTTTCAAATGCCGCCCTAGGTATAAAAGGTGGAGCGGGGGAGAGAAAATCACTTTTTCTCTCTCCAGTCGATTGCATTCTCTAGCCAAGACGCCGTTCAACACCAAAACTCATCAAAAACCCAGATTTTGCTGCAGTTGGATCGTAAATCACCCTTGATTCTCAGGTATTTCTTGTTTCTCTGTTGTTTTCTGTCTGTTTTGATTGTTTTTGCATGCATTTTGACCCAAAAAATGGGTTTTTCTGTCACATTCGCCTGAAACGCTTTCTGGGCAAGGAAGAACAGGTTGAAGATGTTCATGTGTTCTTCCGAACGCAAGTTCATCTTCAACCAGTGTTCTTCCGAACAAGACCCCGTGCTCACCCGAACATAGGACTCATTTTGAAGCTCGTTAACGCTCGGGCAAACAGAATTGTTCTATATCGTTCAGATAGCTTCACCCAAAGAAAAGTGTTTGCTCGGGAATTCTGAGACACACTCGGCGAGATTAGCTCGTAACACTGAACATAAGCACCTCTAGGAGACTTGACCTTGCATTTCGCTGACGATCTTATCCCCTGCACTTGTGTTTTTAGGTATGGAGTCTTCATCAGCTTCCTCGGCGGAATCCTACGCCTCAGTTGACCCCAACGATCCAGGCCTCGGGGAGGTTGACCCCTGAATAGCCGTAATCAGAGCCGCGGCTCGCGAATATAGGGTGGGCGGTAGATCTCTACATGAATCGTTCGAGGGAGTCTTTGTTCCGGCCAACGTGACTCCACTTCGGACAATTGGCCCCGATCACGACGTAATAAACCTCGACGAGGAGCCTTCGGAAAAGGAAGCCGATGATCCCGAAGAGGAAAACGACGCCGAAGAAGAAGACGAAGAGGCAACAGAGGAGGCCAAGGACGAGGAGACTCCTGTTGCTTCTACTAGCCAGGCTGAAGGAGAAGCTGGGGTCGCAGGCGCGTCATCTTCTCAACCGCCGAAGACGAAGAAGAGGAAGATCGTCGCACTCGACCCCGACGAAATACCTCCTCGAGCAGGAAGGGACCCATGTCCCTATTGGGATTGCTTCGCTGACCAAGAAGGGATAGATATCTTCCGAACAACATATCACGTCCCTGACGACGTAGTAATCTCAACAATCCCTGGGCCTCGGATACGATTCTCCGACGAGCACATCACTGTGCCCCTCATGGCCATTACCGAGGGTGGCCTCAGGTTTCCAATGCACAGGATCTTGAGGCAGATCCTCCACTACTTCAACCTCACCCCGTGCCAACTGAGTGTGAACTCCTACAGAATCATCCACTCAATCATCAAGCTGGCCGCGGTTAAATTGTTCGACCTCCAAGCCCATCCATTTTCGAGAACTACATGGTGTCTCGGAATGTGAGGTACTCACGCTTCTACTTGTGCTCCCGAAGGAATATGGTGAAGATCATTCCCGAGGGTATGTACGATTCAGAGAAGTGGGCTTCGTACTACGTCGAAGTTCGGGGAAATTATGAGTTTCCCCCTGGTCAAGATGATCAATTTAACGTTGCCAAGGCAAGGGGCAACCCAAGTAAGCAAAAATTTGACTTCATTGTATTTAATGCTTCACACATTGCTCGGTCCACTTTTAACGTAAATGCTCATTCCCCTTTGCACTGAATATTGTTCTTTCCCTGTGTTGTGTTCGGCAGATACAACGAAGATCAACAAGAACTTGCTAAGACTTGCCAAAGGTTGCGGACTTGCAGATTCTTTGTTGACTATTCCGAGCGAAGAAAGAGACGCTCCAACCATCCTCCAGTACGACGCAACATACGGAGGAAGAATCCGAGGAAAGGGGGCAGAAGGAAGCAAGAAGAAGAGCTTTGTAGTTGACCTCACCGAGGATCAACTTCCTGACCTAGAAAAGCCTCTCCGAGGAACGGTGGGCCTACCCACCGAAGGAACCCCCTTTGCCGAAGAAGAGATGCCTCCTCGAAGCATGAGAGCTATCCTTCAGGCGAAGCTGGAGGAGAAGGCGGCCAAAGAGCTGGCCAAAAAACAAAAATCTGGGGGGCCTGGTGCTTCGGGTTCGGCACCGAAGCCCAGCGCTCCAAGCAAGAAGACAGCACCAGATGTGGTCCCCCAAAACCGTCAATTACCTCCCCCTGCTTCGTCCGATTAGCCGTCGAAGCGATTCAAAGTCACTGCCAAGAAGGCTGCAGCTTCGGCCGCTGCAGACACGTCTCCCAGCGCCGAAGGACAAGAAGGGGGAGAAAAATAAAAGGGGACCGGCAACGAAGACGAAGCTCCGAGCGCCGACGCTATCTGGGTGCCGAGCTTCATCACCCCACGAGGCAAACAAATCCTTCGTACGGATAGCCTCATTGATGACCCCTCTTTGGCCTTCTTCTACACTCGGGGCTAAGGCTGCCGAGGGATATCAATGCTCAGGTGTCCCTGAAGTCGGCTCTGAGCGACTACTACTACTTCACTGGCAGGGTAAGTTGTTTGGTTTGTTGTAAAGCATAAATAATTCCAACTATTTTTCTTCGAATTCTCATAGTTTATTCCACTTGCAGGCCATTCAATCTATCATGTGTGCCCAACGCCACCTCGTTGAACACGACAAGCAGGCAAAACTCCTCCAGCAAAAGCTAGAGTCGAGCCATGCTACGGCCGAGGACTACAAGAAGTGCCTCGAACAATCAGAGGAGGCCCGCCGAGGCCAAGAGATCACTATCGCCAACCTGAACGATGTGATCAAGGGGCTGCAAGATGGTGCCGAACACGCGAGGGCCGAAGGAAAAGATGAGGGATTTGCCGAGGGAAGAAATCTTGGCAGAAAGGAGATGGAGGAAGAGATGAGGAAGGAGCTCAAGGTCTCCTACGACAAGGGCTACTACCAGGCAGAGGAAAATGCTGCCGAAGAACTTATGTCCTTGCAGGCCGAGCTCCAGGAGGCCCAGCACAAGAAGAGCTTTCTGCTCGGCTTCAACTTTGGTTTCGACCAGGCTGGAGTCGAAGCTGATGATGAGAGAAGGTCCCTCGTCGAGGTACCACCTTTTGAGCCAGCAGAAATTCAAAGGGAGCCTCCAGTTCCCGAAGATGCTGCAAAGGATGCGGCCCAAACAGCTCCAGCTGACCAACCCATCACTCCCTCCGCCACAACCACTCCCGAGGCCCAGACATAAACAGTCTTTCTTGGTAGCTTGTTTTTAATTTTGAACTTTGAATTGGGACGTTCGGCTCCAAAAACTTTGGAATTTGCCGAACGTAGTTTGTAAGTAATAGATTTTAACTGTTGATGCTTGTTTTTCAGTTAGTATATCTGTTCGGGTAATATGTGGTGATATTTCCTCGCTTTTCATTTTATGATATCTACATCTGTTCGGATATCGCATCTATTACGATTCAATGGGATGTCATGAATTTGCCCAAGTACTTTCGTTCGGATGAAGTACATGTCTCAATGCCACAAATTTCCAAGTATTGTCATTCGGATTGGGTTCATAAAAACTAAACAAACCAATGAAGCTTGGTTTAGCCGGTTCGGATAATACTACGTCTGAGAACCCATAATTAAAAGTACCATGTGAAACGTAAGAAACGTAAGCCTGTACCCACATAGTAGCCCCCCTGCCTTCGGGTTGGTTGAGTAAGACAAACAACACAAAGGCAGAGATGGGTACAGCAAGCTCGGGAAAAGTACGAGAGGACCGAGGTAAAAGTACCAGAGCCCGAAGGCGATATCCCGGGCGAGATGGTATACCCTCAAACGAAGTAAAATTACCGAACAAACGAATTAGCCGAACGAGTGCGTTAACCGAATCGTAGATTTCCACAAAACACCCAGTGGGTTACATGCCGAACAAACAGAAGAATCAACGAACAAAAATACGAAAGGGGTACGCGAGGCTAGCCATGGAACTTTCGAAGTTTTTGGGCGTTCCATGGGTTAGCAATCAACGTTCCATCCATCTCAGCGAGCTTATAGACACCGTGGCCTATCTTCTGAACCACCCTGTAAGGGCCTTCGTAGGGATCTTTCAGCTTGGTCAACTTCTTAGCTTCTACAACCATTCGAAGAACGAGGTCACCAACTTGAAACGGCCGAGCACGGACGTTCTTATTGTAACCCCGAGCAACCTCCTGTTGGTAAGCAGCATGGTGTAAGTTGGCATTGTCACGGAGTTCTTCGGCGAAGTCCAGCTCAGCACCAACCAAAGCATTGTTGTCCACAGGATTGAAGTTTTCGGCCCGAACAGTTGGAACGAGCGCAGAAAGAGGAAGGACAGCTTCCATGCCGTACGCCATGGAGAATGGGGTTCGGCCAGTGGAACGTCGAGGGGTGGTACGATAACTCCACAGTACGTGAGGAAGCTCGTCAACCCATTTGCCGAGCTTACGATCCAAACGGCGCTTAAGCCCCCGAGTAATGGCTTTATTTGAAGCCTCGGCCTGTCCATTTCCTTGGGGGTAGGCCACCGACGAAGTATGGATCATGATATGATGGCGCTTGTAAAAGGATTGGATTGCTGCGGCCACAAACTGGGTGCCGTTGTCCGAGAGAATGGCATAGGGCATGCTGAACCTGGAGATGATATGCTTCCAAATAAAGCGCTCCACATCCGAAGCTGTCGTTTTGACCAAGGGTGCTGCTTCCACCCACTTGGTGAACAAGTCCGTAGCAGTAAGCAGATATTCGAATCCACCGGGGGCCTTCGGCAGCTTTCCCACAATGTCGAAACCCCATACAGCAAAGGGCCATGGACTGGTAATCATTTTGAGGGGAAAGGCTGGTTGGTGAGGTAAATGCCCACCGCAGCTTCCCATATGTAATTCATCCAAAATGCTTTGAACTTGATCCTCATGCACCACCCGAAGGTCTGGACCAGTGAACGTGCGACGGTACAACTGTCCATGGGGGTCCAACCAGTAGTTAGCTGCTCAGCAACGAACCTTGTGGGCTTCCCTTTTATCCTGTGGAAGGGTCTGGTTCTTTAGGAAGGCAATAAAAGGATCCAGCTGACTGGGACCGAGGGGAGCGGTACTGACCGTGCAAACCGCGAGCTCGAAGCTCGGATGGACAACCTCATCGAAAACGATGGTGCGAGCCCCAGCAGCCTTATACACCGAAGCAAGACCCGCCAAGGCGTCGGCATGAGCATTATGCTCCCGTGCAATCCATTCCACTTCCACGCGGCCAAATTGCTTCAGCAGGGCCAACACGTGACTTACATAAGCATTCATCCGAGCGTCCTTGGCCTGGTAATTGTCATTGAGGTGGCCCACTACCAGCCGAGAGTCACAGAATACATGTACCGAGCCTGCCCCCAACTTAAGAGCAAGCTGCAGCCCAGCAATGAGAGCTTCATACTCGGCCTCGTTGTTGGTGGCAGGGTAGCCAATGGATACTACATGCTCATGCACAGTACCAGCCGGAGAAACGAGCACGACCCCTGCTCCAGCCCCGTTGACGTTGGAAGCACCATCCACCGTCATTTTCCACGCATCACCGGAGAAAAGCTTCCACTCCTTCTTCGGCTTTCGTGTGCCCAAAGTGAACTTTGTCCGAAGAGACGCCCGAGGCTCACGCCACTCAAAATGTTCTTCGGCCTCGGCTAGCCGTGCTTCTTCGGCAGCTGTTGCCAGTGCATTCTCTTCGTCTTTGAGCCCAGGAGTAAGCTCAGCAAAGAAATCTGCCAAAGCTTGTCCCTTGATAGCTGTTCTCGGCTCGAACTGGATGTCATAATTGGCCAGGTCTTGAGAGAATTTCAGAATCCGGCTGGACGAACATGTTCTCCGAAGAACCGCCTTGAGAGGAAACTCAGTGAGGACCACGATCCTATGACATTGAAAGTATGGCAATAGGCTCGTTTTAGATGACACGAGTGCTAAAGCCAACTTTTCCATAGGCAGATACCTCGTCTGAGAGTCCGTCATCGTCTTGCTGGAAAAGAATATAGGTAAGTGGTCCATGCCTTCCTTCCGAACAAGAACAGAACTGGTGGCATGATCCGAGACCGCCAGGTATAGATAAAGATCCTCTTCGGGAAGGGGTGTGACGAGGAGTGGAGCTTGTGCAACGTATTCTTTAAGGGATTGCAAAGCCACATCACATTCCTCAGTCCACACAAACCTTCGCCGACTGGTCTTTATTGCCTGGAAGAAAGGTCTACAAAGATCTCCCGAACGTCGAATGAAGCGACTCAACGCAGCAACCATGCCTGTGAGCCGTTGAACTTCCTTATTTGTAGTTGGAGCTCGAAGCTTTTGCACGGCAGTGAGCTGGGTCGGATCAGCTTCAATTCCTCGGCGGCTAACCATGTAGCCGAGGAACTTCCCCGAGCCTACTCCAAACGCACATTTTTCCGCATTGAGGCGGAGCCTGTGTTCCTTCAAGATGGCAAAGATTTCACCCAAGTGCTGAAGGTGATCCCGAGCAAACTTGCTCTTGCACACCATGTCGTCAATATATGCCTCCATGATTTTGCCGAGCTTGGTGAGGAACATCTTGGTTATTGCCCGTTGAAACGTAGCCCCAGCATTTTTCAACCCGAACGGAACGACATTGTAGCAGTACGTTCCTCGGGGAGAAATGAAGGCTGTCTTCTCTTGATCATCTTCGGCCAGGGCAATTTGATGATAGCCCCGGTATGCATCCATGAAGCTCAATCGCTCATATCCAGCCGTGGCGTCCACCATTTGCTCTATCCGAGGAAGAGGGAATCGATCCATCGGACAAGTGTCATTGAGGTTGGTGAAATCAACGCACACTCGGAGCTTTCCGTTCTTCTTCGGAACAACGACCAGGTTTGCCAGCCACGTCGGGTACAGAATTTCTCGGATAGCCCCAGCCTTTAAAAGTTGGTTAACTTCGGTCATCACTGCATCCACGTGCGAAGGGGCCGAACGCCTGACCTTCTGAATAATGGGGCGTCTGCTCGGATCAACGTTCAAATGATGAGCGGCGAAAGCTGGATCCACGCCAGGCATTTCCTCGGGAGTCCAAGCAAATACTTCGATGTTCTCTTTGAGGAAATTGAACATCTCTGTACGCTCGGTCTCGACCATAGAACTGCCTATGAGAAAGTACCGACTTCCATCCTCCGTTATTGGCATCTTGATCAATTCTTCGGCCGATCTTTGCTCGGCAGGAATGCCTACGTCTTCCAATACGGGGATGTAGGTTGTGTCGACACATTGTACCTCCAGATAACTCGGTTTATTGGTTACCGTGCTAATGTAACATTTTTTCGACTGGACCTGGTCTCCACGAAGACTTTCCTCTCGCCCATTCCATCCAACGAACTTCATCACCTGGTGCAAGGTTGAAGGGACTGCCTTCAACTCATGTAGCCAGGTTCGACCAAGGATAACGTTGTAGGGGCTCGGAGAGCTAACCACTACAAATTCGACGTTAACCACTCGGGAACCGGCACGCACGGGAAGGGTTATCAGCATGAGAGGCCAAACCGGATGAAACTGACGAGCGGGGTGGTTGCTAGCCGAAGCCTGTCCGGTGAAAGCCCCAGACTCTTGTAGGTGGACTGGAACATCACTTCGGCCGAGCTTCCTTGATCGATCAACACTCGCTGTACTGTGGAAGAACCCACTATGACTGTAACGACCAGAGCGTCGGAGTGTGGCATTTGTACTCCCTGCATGTCTTCAGCTGAAAATGTTATTAGCCCTCCGAGGCTCGGATCTTCCCACTTCCGTTTTTGTGCCACTCCAACATTGCAAACGGACAATGCAGCAACAGCTTTATCAATCTCCGTACGAAGCTCGGCAGCTTTTCCTTCGGACACTAACCCCTGGATCACGCCAACGAGATTTCCAGCTAAAGGGGGGGGGGGAGGAGGAACTGGATTTCGCCGAAGGTCGATCCATTGGTTAAGATGCCCTGCTGCGGCTAGTTTCTCCAAATAACGTTTGAATGGTTGACATTGTGTGGCATAATGGCCACGCTCTTTGTGGAAGCTGCACATCCCTGGTCCGCTGCCCGCCGTACCAAGGAGTCCCGTTGGCCAAACGAAGAACGGGAGTTGGCCAATGATACTCAAAAGCTTGTAGATTGGCTCGGTAAAGGCAGTACGCTCGGCAACATACTCATCAGGCCTCGGATCCCTTCGTGTCTGCTGCCAAGGCTGCTGTTGTGGGACCTGTGGAGGTTTGGGTTTGTTGTTCGGTTTATTTGCTCCTGAGCCAGAATTATGCTGCCCACTTTGTCCTTGCCGAACGTTCGCAACATGTTTCTTCGCTGCAGTGGACTTTGGTACTTCGGCATTCTTCGGAGCGTTTCGCTCGGCAACAGCCTCCTCGTGGACGCAATCCTTCTCTATAATGACCATTAGATCGCCCATTGTCTTCGGTGGATTTCTGGATAAGTCTCGGAACATCGCCGAGGTTGGGTCCAACCCGTTCATGAAGGATTCCGCCGCAACACCTTGATCGCAATCAGGAATCAGGTTGTACACCTCCCAGTAACGCTCGGTATAAGCCCGAAGAGTTTCCCCCGGAGTTCTCCGCATGTTTACCAGCATCGAGAGTGTCTTCGGCTGAATGTTACTTGTCACGAACCGTTTCGTGAATTCCAACTCCAGCTCGTTGAAACTCTTGATGGACTTCGGCTTGAGCTGATTATACCACAACATAATGGGCTCACTTAATGTAAGAGGAAAGATCTTACACATGAGTGCGTCGGTGAAGTTGTGGAGGCTCATCGTCTGACGAAAGCGACAAACGAACGCAACAGCATCCTCCTTTGCCTCGTAGCGTTTGAACTTCGGCATGACAAAACGGTCTGGTGGTCGTTCTTGTTGAATGGCGTCAATGAAGGGGGATGCCTTTGCCTTTCCGAGCTTTGAGTCATCCACAGGTACAGGCACAGGTGCGGGTGGAATGACCGGCGCTGGGTTCCCTTGCCGAGCTTCATTGTTGGCCCTCGGATCTCTGTGACGATACCCCTGTTCTTGCCGAACGTGGTGGTCAAGCCGAACTTCTTCCGAAGGTTCCAGATGTTCCACTCTCGGACCTCCGTTCCGAGCGAGCGGAATGTCTACATCATCCACCGCTTGGTATACCACCGGCTTTCCCGTATATTGATCATAAAAAACAATGGTGTTCGCATGTTCGGATCGCGTTCCCCTACTCGTTCGCTCGCCTCGCAAACCTGCAGCTTGCCTCCCTTGGGGGTTTCGTTCGGTACGTGACCTGGATTGCTCGGATCGCTCTGGAAGTTCTCCTGTTCGTTGACGTACAGGGTGTTCGTTGAGGTTTAAAGGCCTTTTTCCATCCGCCCGCTCCTGTTGTCGTCGGCTAAGGCGACGTGTCCGCCCCGAGACTCCCATCCTAAGAGTTCTAGCAGTCGAATGTGTCGCCGAAGAGCGTGAACTCTCTTCCCTGATGATGCTTGCCACACGTGGACGAGAGGAAGTTGGAGGATCCCTAGGAGTGCGTTCGAGCCTTTCAAACACGTTGCGACGCTCGGAGGGTACTCCTTCGGACGTTTGAGCTTGGTGTATTCTTCGTCTTCGTTTGTGAGGCTTCTTCGGTTGGCTTGGTTCGGCCTGGTGGCTCCGAGCAGGAGTCTCGAGTGCGCCTCCGTCTCGAGCTTCGAGGCGTTGTTGTAAGAGGGCTATGACAGCTGCCTGACGCTTCTGCTCCGCCAAGGCAATGTCAAGTTCTGTTGGTGGGTAGCTGAGTGGACGAGCCACTAGTTGTGGGGCGGCAGCGGCCTGGTTAGGCTCGATGTTCATCGCGCCGTACCCAGCCAGACCGAGGGTGAAGTTCTCCGGGCTAGGTGGAGGAAGGCGTTGTGTCATTTTCCGACGGTGGTAAAGGAAGGAGTGGGGGAGATCTAAGGTTGAATACAAATCCACGTCCTGCTAGGATGTCCTCCCCAGCGGAGTCGCCAATTGTGGGGGGCTGTTTTCAACCTGGATCTCTTGAACCCTTTGCTCCTCCGCTATTGTGCTGTAGGAAGATGACGTGGCTCGCCGGGTACCTGCAAACCGGAGGATGGTGTTCCTCCGGGTAGAAGCTCCGATGATTAAGTCAGTATAAGGAAGAAGAAGTACAGTGGTGTATGTTAGGAAAAGAGGAATTGCTTATGAGAGGAGGAGTGTGTATCAGTTTTTTTTGGGGTGAAAGGTACCTCTGTATTTATAGGCAAAGGAATCTTCCGCGCTAAGCAAACCGAGCGTAAGACACACGCGCGTTCCTACGCTCGGATGACGTCACCTGTCAGAGGCATTTAATGAAGGCCGCCTTCCCAGGTTTGCAGAGGCACATGGGTTCGTGTCAGGCATGTCACATCATACAAGGGCGGCACGTCTGTCAGAAGAGAAGGCAACTCACGTATCACGTGGAAAGTTCCAGAACGTTCTGTACTAGCGGTCTCCGAGCGAACAGGTCCCGAAGGAAAGATGACCGGCCGAACAAATGGAGATCAGGATTGGAGAGGTGCTATGCCGAACAAAAGACTTCTTTACCGAACAAAAAGCTAAGTGATGACGTTCGGACAGCAATCTACGCTCGGCCGTGTAGTCCGTGGTCCATCCTACGTTCGGCGACAGGTGAACGACGTGTCATCGTGCCAACTCAGCCCCAAACGAACTGAGACAACTGAACGATGGACCCCGGGTATGACCCCTTTGAATCTTGTGAACCCTTTGGATATTTCGGCCCACTACACACACAGATTGCGAGACTCATCACGACTATCCGTTCCCTCCGCCGTGCCGTCTCCAACCTTCAAGACTTCTGCTTCGATCAATTGGATGACAAAGACGATCCGAAGTCCATCCCCGGACGTGAGCCAGAGGAGTCCGCGGAAGACTCCGAGGGTAATCCGAATGGTTCGGATGGTGCGGATGACGCTTCGGATGGCGGGAGTGATTGAGGAGAGGAAAGAGTAGGAGAAGAAGGAAGAGGAAAAAAGGAAAAAGGGCAGTAGGCCCTGTAGTTGTTTTTGTTGTTTTTCCTTTTTTTTTTTTGAAATGTAATGACAAATCCCGGGTTTCCGGGTGTTATCAATGAAAAGTCCTTTTCTTCTTCCTTTTCTCGCATATATCTCCTTAACTCGAATCGAATCGAACGTGAAAATGCCAAATTGCTTTTAGGCAGATGCTGAAACAGATCAACGTGCCGTGAGCAGCTAATTAGGGACGCACGGTAACGTAAATTAAATGTACCTGCATGCTCGTCCAGGGTGCCGTGGCGACTGCATAAGGTGCCGTTGCGGGTTTGGCTGGCTGTGAACCCGGTCCAACGTTGGTTTCCGAGTGGTCCGGTTCAGGGATATATATATATACGGGTGTACACAAGACACCCCACTCGCTCAATTTCCTCTCTTCTATCTCTCTTGATCACTCTCTCTCTCACCGCTATCTCTCGCTCTCTCAATCGCTCTCTCTCTCTCGTTTTCTCTCTCTCGCTTCTCTCTCTCTCTCGCTTCTCTCTCTCTCTCGTTCTCTCTCTCCTCCCGATCTCTCTCTCCATCTCTCATACATTACGATCATGGAGTCCAGGGACACCTGGTGACATTACTTCGCCTCCGATCGTTCCGGAGGATGTAGCTATGGCCGAGAGTGTACTGGAGACCATGGGGCTCGGACCGAGCGGCTCTGGCCGAGGAGACCACGGCCCCAGTCGGTGGTGGTGAAGTGGTGGTGATGATGGTGGTAGTGTAGTATGGGCCGGGTACGGCCAGGAGACGAGGCTCCGGGTGCAGGGGAGCCGAGGGACGATGTCGAGGTTTCGGGCGTCAGAAGCGGCGGCTGGCGTGGAGGAGAGGACCACTGAGGGTCACGGTGGCGGTGGCTTAGACCAGGGGGTAGGAGACGGAGGCCACTCCCGTGAGAGAGCCTCGGACTGACTTGGGGAAGGCCCCCGTCGTCGAGGGTGAGCCGGAGGTGGAGCCGGTGGTGGAGGACACACCGCCTATGTTTGTGGGCAGTGGTACAGGTGCAGGGTCGTCACGCCCTATAGGCATGGGCGACTACTTAGCGACGGCGTCCATGGAGGACGTACTGGAGGTGGTGCGGGGGTTTCCTGGGTTGGCGGACGCCTTACTCGCAGCCCGCGAGGTGGAGCTGGAGGCCGGGGCTAGGACTGGGGGTGCCAGAGAGTCTGGAGCTGAGGAGGCTAGGGTGACGGCTCCTCGCGTCACTATGGTGGCTGAGGCGACACTGGCCTTACAGGGGCGAGGGCCCTACGACGAGGCGGCCTACGTGCCCTTTCAGCACGTGGTGGTGCCTTCGCTTTTTGACCCTTACACGCCACGTAGGCCGACTTACGACGAGGCTCTGGTCCTGAGGGACCCTTAGCGGCACCTTTTTTTGCGCCGAGACGAGTTATACTTTAAATGTCTGTATTTCAAATTCCAATGCATCGTATTTCCGTTTCGTTACATCCAAGTATACCATTGTATTGCATGCCATGCAAGCATCGAATATTTGTCGATTTGTTGCAACAGCGATCTCGCTCTCGTGGTTACGGAGGTTCGGCGGTCAGGCCGACGTTTTGGGAGAGGTTGCCCGAGGTTTCGCGGGAGATAGGGAGGCAGGCGGCTTCCGGGAGTTCGTCGGGGTACTTGCGAGGGGTGTGTGCAACGACCGCCCCGGTGGTGAGGGCTCTGGCCGAGAGGTGGTGGGACACGACGAATACCCTCCACTTTTCTTTTGGTGAGCCGACCGTGACGCCGTTGGACTTTGCGGCGATCACCGGTCTCAGGTCTGGAGGTGACCCTATCCTTTGCGACGCCGCCACAGTGAGGCGGCGGCTGCCCGAGCGATCTTGGGACACGAGCCGAGGGCGAGAGGGGACGATGGGCACGCCCAGCTCCCGAGGTTTTGGACGAGAGGCTCCTGGTTGAGTGGTGGAGGAGGAAGCAGATGGCGAGGTGCTTCTCGCTATACTTACTTGGTGCGCCCCTGTTTCCCAACAAGCGCAACCGAGTGCACCTTTCGCTTCTCCCTACCTTGAGGGACGTCGGGGAGCTGCTTTGATCGGGAGGTGCGGCGCTGGGGACGTGCTATGCCTTTATGGGCTCTCTTTCTCGCGGGGCAGGAGTGAGCCTCGGAGGCTACTGGAGGGTCTGGGAGGTATATCTCATTTTCTTTTTCATGAATAGTTAGCTTTCCATTTATATCAATTCAATGTATATCTTGTGCTAACTTTCAATGTCTTGAATTGCAGCTTTGGACGTACGAGGTGATAGGGATGTACCCTCCCGAGACCACGTGTCCCGACGACACGATACTCCCCCGAGCCCTACGCTGGTCGACAGAGTACAAGGGCGTGAAGAGGGGGAGAGGCAAGCTGGATGCCTTCCGTCTTTACTTGGATGAGCTGCATCCTGATCAGGTACCAAGGCATTTCCATATCCATTTCCGGCTTATTTTCATTCAATCAGCACCTTGATATTGTTTATTCTTGATGACAGGTCCACTGGCGGGTGTGGGACCGCTTCGAGATCCCCTACGTGGCACAGAATAGGGAGGTTGCCAGGGGGAGAGTGATTCTCGAGTCCCCTTACGGCTGGCAGTGGTACTTGGGTAACCGAGTGTTACGCCCGATCGAGGTGGATGCCTTTCGAGTCCGGGCCGCTTCTCGCTCTAGTGCGGAAGCACCAGACACGCGGAGGAGGTCGAGCGATTCACACGGCCGGACCTCGAGTCGGAGCCGTTTTTCGAGGCAGGTGCTGGCTTTGCTCACGGAGTACTGTTCTCAGTACCTGATGGCGAGTCTGAGGATACGTGCTGCTGGACGGCACAAGCGGCACGAGAGGGCGCTGGAAGAAGAAGGGAAGGAAGAGAGACAGGAGCGGAGGAGACGGGGGTCGTGGTGACAGAGGTCGCAGTGAGGGTGCAGGCCCGAGTGGCACTAGCCTCCCTGCCCTCTCTTGGACAGTGGACGTGACGACCCTGCAGGGAGCCCCGGGCCTAGTTGTAGTGCCACGCCCTGCAGTTGAGGCTCCAGCGTTTCTCGCTCAGGTACAACATGCTTTCATTCTTCCGTACGTTCGCTCTTTCCACATGTTCTAATTGATTTCCTTCATTGCAGGCCCCTCCAGGGTACGTGAAGGAGATGGTAGAAGCCATGATGGGCCTGGAGCAGCTGGTGAGGTAGTACGCCATGGGCCACCCTCCGGACGTGTTGCCTCGCGTCGGTGGGTCGATGGTATACTCTCGAACTTCACTCAACTGCTTTACTTCTATCGTTTATGATTATGATTATGATGCAAATGTTATATGAATGCTATACCATTGCAGGCTAGAGGAGGGGCTACACGAGGGTTGCGGCGGAAGTCCGTCCGCCCGATAGTACGACAGGTCTCCTCTGCCGGCTCACGGGAGGAGCCGGCGTCGAAGAGGACACGACGTTCTGTAGGGACCGAGGACGAGCCTATCGATGTTTCCGAGGACGATACACCCGAGCCTACAGACGTTGACCTGGAGGTCACCTCAGGAGACACTGTGCCTAGGGCGACCGGCACTCAGGCGGCGAGCAGCTCTCCTGCGGACGAGGAGATTTCCGTAGAGGACGAGGAGGAAAGCGAGGGCGAGGACGAGGATGAGAGTTGAGCTCCTCTTTTGTTTTGTGTTTTTGACGGAGCCTGCGTGCTTCTTTTGCTAGGGCGCCTGTTTGCCCTTGGTAGATAGGACTTCGATCATTGGGTCATTGTGCCCCTTTTTTGTACTTCGACTCATGGATGCTTTTGGATTTATACAGAGATTTTGTTCTTTCATTATTTATGTCGTTCAATTTCCTTTTGTTTGCACGAAGAAAACATTAACCGAACTGTGCAACTAGTCGCTGAGTTGAATGTGAGGTTTGTGAGGAGGGACATATTAACAATCGAAGTATACTGACAGTGGAATAGAAATCAAAGAAGGCAGGCAAACCGTTGTAAAGTAGACTCTGCATACAAGACTTTATATAGACATCTTTGATACTGACTCCAGACATGAATATGAGACAATAATGACCTTTGAATCTTGCTATGGAAATTCTATTTTGCCTCTGGAATATACTCGAAAAGTAGGAAAACGTTGACTCTAACATGTGACATTTTCGAGCTTTGACTCTGGACATGAACCGGAACTTGGACTAAGTCACTTTTGACCATTATGACCTGTAGGACTTGAAAGAACGACTTGGAATGACCCGAAACGGACTTTGATACTTTGGCATGGCTTAAGGAACGGATTTTATCGAGTTTTCGTGCCACGACGGTGAATCCCGGGAGTTATCTTGAAACAAAACATCCATGAAGTCCCAAATACCCGTTAAAGTGTGTTTAGGTGTTGGTTGGTGCTTTGTAGGGCCTTGATTCCATCTTGGGGTATTGCTGCCAAAAACTGTAGAAATGCAGAGTCAAGGTGCCGTGCGCGTACACCAAGGTGCCGTGCGGGTAAGAATCTGCCTCACGGTACCTTAATCACCTTGCCGTGGGACTTTTCTGGTTCCAACGTGCCGTGCGATCCATCAAGGTGCCGTGCGAGGCACTTTTCCTGACAGATTGCTGTTTTGTTGTTTCCCAAGGCAGATTGCTCGGAGATTGAGGTTTGACCCATGCAGTGGCATTTCTGAGCCAATGCATGTCTGTTTTGAATCTTTTAGGACTTGACCAAGCTTTTCCCTATGTTGGACTCATGGAAAACTTGCACTTTTGAAACCCAAAACTCTTTGAAAGTTGAAGTTGTCCCTTCTACCTCTCCTATAAATTCAGGCTCTCTCATTCCACATTCTCCTCACCTTATTCAACTCCCATCTTCTTTCCTTACTTCTTGAAATGGCTCTTTCTCTTACCGGTTCACTTCGTCCATGGTTGGCTTCGATGGAAGGTGTCGATTGGCTCAACTTCCGAGCTCATGGTCTCTATTCCATGCGGTACCTTCGCAACATCCGTCTTCGCCCCGAACTTTTGAGGGCAGCCGTGAGTTTCTGGGATCCGGAGGTTCACGTGTTCCGGTTTGGCGATCAGGAGCTCTGTCCCACTGTGCCGAGGAGTTCCGCGCACTCGAGGGCTTTGGTTCGAGGTCATCATTCCTCCCGTGCGCGAGAGCGCTTACAGGGTTGGCCGCGGCCCTTGGATTGGGTGATGGTGCTGCTCGCTACTTGGTTAGGAATGGCCATCTTAATGTCATGCGCCTTATCGAGCTATTTTCTCCTCCTGGCGATCTTGGAGACATGACTTATCAGACTCGACGCATGACTGCTCTCTGCATGTGCCTGCTTGCGGCCTACTCTTAGTTCCTTCCGCCGGTCATGCTAGTTCGGCGCTGGTCAGCGTTGCTGTTCAGGTAGAGGCTCGAAAGGACGTGATTCCGATGGTTTTGGCCGAGACATTGATTGGTTTGGACAAGGTTCGCTGGAGGGACCGAGACTTTCGGTGGTAGCCCCTTCTCTTACAGGTTGGCTTCTCACTCATCTTTTTTCGGTTTTTCCCACGTTCTCATTTTACCTCAACACTCAGCTTGGCTTTCTACGGTTTCTTACTTGTTTTCTCTTTTCCCACAGATTTGGCTTTGTGACAAGGTGAATGTGCTGACCATTCCTTCTGGCAATTGGTCATATGAGGCGAGGTTACTGTCTCAGCGATGCTTCGAGTTTGAGGACAGGAGCAGGGTCGAGTGGGTTGACTTCCTCGAGCGCCGGCGAGCGGAGACTATTGCTTAGAGGTGCCGATGGCTGGATCTTCCTCCCATGACAGTGCACTACATGGGCCCTCAGTGGGTCGTCCTTGCTGGTTTGGGAGCTTTTACCTTCTACATCCCTTATCGCATCCAGCGACAGCTAGGTTTGAGGCAGGAGGCCCCTACCGAGGTTCTCGTGGATGTGGTTCTGCCTCTCTTCAGCCATTCGGTTCTTTGCCACTACCAGCGCTTTTGGATGACACGCGAGGTGACCGACGCACATCCTTATCCTTCTGTGGCGATGCGCGGGAGCTATCGAAAGTGGCTTAGGAGGGATATCGCAGCGAGGGCCGGAGCCCAAGGAAACTGACTCGATCCTACTTCCCTGACCGTTGAATAAATTGTGGACCCTCTTCTCATTATGTTGTATTTCTTTTGGTTTTGAAAGCTTTGCCCAACCTTATGTAACAGAAGTAATCGTGTTAATAAAAGCAAGTCTTGGAGGGTTTCCCCCTTCTCGACTTTTGTTTTTCAAATCTTCTCAACCTGGATCTTTTTATTTTGATGGATTGTGACCGGGTCTCAATGTGAGACTGCCTACGTATCCTCCTGGCGAAGGAATCAGGTCATGACGTAGTTCAGGGTAGGGTTCGCTCTGGTTTTAACACTCTCCTTTTGCGCTCTAACTTTTGCCTAAAACCGCCCTTTCGGGTTTTCGGTCTAGCGAGCTCATTTATTGTATGCCTTAACTTTTGCCTATGATGCCCTGACGGGTTTTCATCCTAGCAGGCTTTGCTCTAATTTTTGCCTAGGACTGCCCGCCCTTGCGGTTTTCAGCCTAGCGAGCTTCTCTCAGGGGTAATAGCGCTTGAGTTGATCCAGCTTGACCAAGGTTGAGAATTCATTTCCGTCCAAGTCGATGAGTTGCGCAGCTCCTCCAGAAAGGATGGTCTTGATAATGTACGGTCCGGACCATTTTGGTCGAAACTTTCCTCGTGGGTCGTAAACCGGAGCCCGGATTTCCTTCAAAACCATGTCACCTTCTACCAAGTTCCTAGGTTTCACTTTCTTGTTGAATGCCCGTGCAATCCTTCGTTGGTATCCTTGAATGTGGTAAAGAGCCCTTAGCCGGCGTTCATCGAATAGCATAAGTTCTTCGAACCGATTGCTTAACCATTCTGCCTCTTGGATTTCACATTCAATCATAGTTCGAAGAGATGGGACTTCCAATTCGATGGGGAGCACCGCTTCCATTCCGTAAACCAAAGAGTAGGGGGTTGCTTCCGTTGGTGTTCGCACAGATGTGCGATACCCCCACAGAGCCAGGGGTAGTTGTTCATGCCAGTCCCTTGCGGATTGAATGGTTTTCTCCAGAATGGCTTTGATTGTCTTATTGGCGGCCTCCACGGCGCCATTAGTCTGCGGCCGATAAGTCGTCGATTTGTGCACTTGAATTTGGAACTCATCCAAAACTTGCCGGGCTCGTCCTTTGAAATGAACCCCATTATCGGATACGAAAGCTTAGGGGATTCCGTACCAGTAAACGACATTTTGCTTGTGCAACTTGAACCGCAGTCAAAGTGGCATAGGAAGCAGCTTCTACCCGTTTCATGAAATAATCGACGGCTACTAAAATGAACTTGTGACCATTGGATGCTGCCGGCACTATCCTTCCGATGACGTCAATTCCCCATGTCGAGAAAGGCCATGGTGAGGTCATTTGTTGCAGCTCATGTGGCGGGACATGCGTGAGATTAGCATGAATTTGGCACTTTCTACACCTTCGCACATATTCCACACATTCCGTTTCCATGGTGGTCCAGAAGTATCCTTGCCTGAGGATTTTCTTAGCGAGCATTATACCATTCATGTGAGGGCCACATACACCTTCGTGGACTTCCTCCATTACCCTCTTCGCATCTTCCCCATGGACGCATAACTTGTGCGTACCGCAGTGTGATCTTCGGTATAGGTTCCCTCCACAGATAATGTATTGAGCCGCCATTCTCTGGAGAGCGATTCGGTCCTTCTTGCTTGCTCCCATGGGGTACTCTCCTCTTTCTACATATCTCCAAATATCGAAGTACCATGGCTGACCATCGTCGAGTTCTTCGATCGTCATGACATGCTGGTAGGCTGGAGTATCCCTTTGTTCTATCACAATCGACCTTAACTTTACGCCAATAGGGATCTCGACCATTGATGCCAACGTTGCCAAAGCGTCTGCGAATTGATTTTTGAACCTTGGGACATGAGTGAATGTTACCCTAGTGAAGTGGGGGATGAGATCTTCGAGATCGTGGTGATATGGCTTTAGTTTTTCTTCCTTGACTTTCCAATCGCCATTTGCCTGGGACACGACCAAGTTCGAATCTCCCACGACTTCCAGTTTTTCTATGCCGATCTCAATGGCTGCCTCCATGCCCACGATGCAAGACTCGTACTCGGCCTGGTTATTGGTGACTTCAAAGTTAAGCTTGAATACCAACGGGATGTGCGATCCATCGGGCGAAATGAGCAATACACCGATTCCAAATCCTTTCTGGTTGGCTGCTCCATCAAAGTACAACTGCCAAATGTCCTCGGCTACCGTCATTATGTCTTCGTCGGGGAAATTGAATTTGGCATCCTCCCCTCCCTCAACTGGGCAACCTCCTTTTATGCTAATGCCTCTTCCTTTCACTAACTTTCGGGTGACATACTTTAATTCAAATTCAGCGAGCATCAAGAACCATCGCGCCATTCTTCCTGCGGAGGGCTGGTTTTTCGAATAGATATTTTAGGGGATCCATCCGAGATATCAGCCTCACCGGGTAGGCGAGCATGTAATGTCTCAACTTCCTAGAAGCCCATACAAGTGCCCAGCATGTCTTTTCCAGGGGAGTGTACCGCTCTTCGGGTCCAACCATCTTTTTACTGAGGTAGTAAACAGCCCTTTCAACCCCATCATCTCCTTCCTGTGCCAACATACACCCCATTGAGGACGAAGTGACCGACAGGTATAAGATCAAAGGTTTTCCTGTTACTGGCGGCGTTAATACCGGTGGCTTGTTTAGGTAGGCCTTGATGGCTTCGAAAGCTTTCTGGCACCTATCGTCCCAAGCGAACGGCACTCCTTTCTTGAGCAAACGGAATAGGGGTTCGCAAGTCGAGGTCAGCTTTGCAATGAATCGACTGATGAATTGCACCTTGCCGAGGAAACTCCTTACATCCTTCTCAGATCTTGGCGGTTCCATTTCCAGGATGGCTTTAATTTTCGATGGATCGACTTCGATGCCTCGGGTGGTGATCATGAACCCAAGCATCTTCCCTGCAGTGACTCCGAACGTGCATTTGGCGGGGTTGAGCCGCATCTTGTACTTCCTGATTCTTTCGAAAAACTTCCTGAGCGCGGGCAGATGTCCTTCTCGCTCTTTGGCTTTAACAATCATATCGTCAACGTAGACCTCTACCTCTTTATGGATCATGTCGTGTAGCAATGCCGTGGCGGCCCGCTGGTAAGTTGATCCGGCGTTCTTTAGTCCGAAGGGCATGACTCGATAACAATATGTCCCCCACTCAGTGATGAATGTAGTTTTTTCCCGATCCTCTGGAGCCATAAGGATTTGATTGTACCCCGAAAAACCATCCATGAAAGAGAGTAGGGCATGACCGGCAGTATTACCAACTAACACATCAATGTGTGGTAGCGGGAAGTCATCTTTTGGGCTGGCTTTTTTGAGATCCCTGAAATCGACGCAGACTCTTATTTTACCATCCTTCTTTGGTACTGGGACAATGTTTGCAACCCACTGAGGGTATTCAGTTACCATTAAAAACCCAGCGTTAATCTGTTTAGTGACTTCTTCCTTTATCTTAAGCACCCAGTCGGGTCTCATGCGCCTTAGTTTCTGTTTTACTGGTTTTGCGTCAGGATAGAGGGGAATCCGGTGTTCCACAATTTCAGGATCGATTCCGGGCATATCTGCATGTGACCATGCAGACACATCGTCGAACTCTTTGAGCAAATCTATGAGGGCCTTGCTTTCTTCGGCGAATAGCGCAGAACCGATCTGGATCTCCCGGGGACTCCCTTCATCTCTCAAATTTATTAAAACGATTTCTTCTTTTACAGGTTGAGCATGCCTTTCATCTTCCCTGTCGATTAGGGATCGAATTTCTTTGGGGATGTCCCCATCGAAATCAATCTCTTCATCACCAGGGTCGACGCAATTTATTTCAAAGTCAGGGAAGTAAGCAGAATCAGATTCATTTATTTCATGATCAACGAAGGCCTCGGGGGCACCATACACACGGGTGGATTCGAACTCGAAGTACAGACTCTGAGAGTTTGGGCCAAGAGGCACCAACTCGGACTCAGCAGACTCAGAAGACTCAGAAGACTTAACAGACTCAAATTCGGACTCAGATTCAGACTTAGACTCATGGTGAGTTGCACTCGGTATGAAAGTCTAGTTCTTGTATCCTTCAGCAGCATCCATGATGAGCAAAGTCGGATCCTCAGGGGTATCTTGTTTCATGATCAGCACTTCTGCTTCCGCAGCTGTACCCATTGACTCATCTTCCCTAAACAGAGTTGCGAGACTACCCATGGCAAAAACCTCAATCCAGTCAGGGAGCTCTTTCTGCTTTTCCGCAACCTTAGCTTCTTCGTCACTATCTGGCCAGACATCGTTGGCGAATATCTCAAACCCTGGCAGGAAGGTATTGGTTTCCTCATCCCAAATCGGTTCCGGCTGTCCCTGATAAATCTGCTTTGCTTCTTCTTTGACAAAGTAGTCCTCCAACCTGTTCCCCCTTTTCACTTTGCTGCCATTTGAGGGTGAGTAACCAAGGCCTGTTGTACGCATCAGAGCGCCCTGGGCTTCAAACTTCGCAGGGCCTTGGAGATTCTTTCCCAGTCCCAATCCTGGCATGTAGGACATTTTCTTCATAATCTTGATGGCAACATTGCTAATAACGAAGTCATCATCGATCCTAACTGAATAGATCGACTGAGAGGTATCTAGAGAGAAGCCTCCCAAAGCGATATCTTCTTCTCCGTGTTGAATTTCCAAGAGTGGGGCATTATCCTCAATAGGGGCATGAATCCCCGAGTCTCCGTGGATAGTAAGCATTCCTGTTTCCAGTCGCAGCCGAATTTTCTAGTGGAGTGTGGAGGGCACAGCCATGACGTCTGGCCGATGCAGCTAGGGCCTTCCCAAGAGCAGATTGAAAGAGGCAGGGATATTCACCACGTGAAATTCCACTTCCATCTGGTATGGTCCGAAGGTCATGGGTACCATGAGAGTCCCAATCACATCCCTCCGAGTGTTGTCATATGCTCGGACCTTGACTTCTGATGGAGAGAAGTCCTTATTTTTGTACCCCAAGCAGTAGGCAACACGGAGTGGACAGACATTAATTGCCGAACCATTGTCCACCAAGATTACAGGTACCGACTTGCCATGGCATTTCAGAGTGATGTGCAATGGCCGATTGTGGTCGGTTCCTTCGGCGGGTAAGTCTCGATCAGTAAAGGTGATGGCATGTTTGATAGGTATGGTTTTGATCAGTGCCACAAGCTCATCGGGAGTTATAGCGGAAGGAACCTTTAGCTGAGAGAGTGCTTGGATGAGGCCTTCACGATGGCGTGTGGAATGGACCAGCACATCCCAGACAGACATCTTGGCATGAGTTTGCTCCAGTTGGCGCTTAATCATCCCTTCGGGGTTCTTTTCAGGTCGAGAGGGCTCCTTAGCTGGTGGGTCAAAGGGTCGGAAGGTGCTCTTGACCGGAGTGGTAAAGGGATCAGAGGGTTCTGCGGTTGCAGGGTTGGAAGGTTCCCCAACTTGGAGGTTCGGAGGTTGATAAATACGGCCGCTTCTGGTTAGATGATCAATCTGGCGGTACTTCGATTCCTCACTCCATAGGTCGGCTAGGGCTTTACGCTTGTTTCCGATAGTTGTATCTTGTAAATTAGCGGCCAGATCAGCGATAACTAGATCATCCCACAGATCCTCGGGTGTCCACTTTTCAGCCTCCATCATGGCTTTGTTAACAGTCCATTCTTCGTTTCCCACTTTTACGTTAACCACTTCAGTGTTGGCCCACAAGTTTGCTGGTTCATCTTCCCATAAGTTTATCATGGCAACTTCAGCGTCTTTCGGGAAAGTGACTGATGGCTCAGATTCAGCTCCGTCCACGAGGTAGTCCATCGGGTCAAACTCATTGCTAGCAACTTCCTCCTCGAACCTAGGAAGGTCTGGGTAAGGGGTGAGGTTCACATTGTCATACAGGTTGTTGACGACAAAGTCATTAAAATGAGAGAAATCTGGGCGGAGCGGGGCAAGTTCCGGCCAGTTGTATGTCACCATCTCAGGTGGGTATCCAAGCTAGTATTCTTCACCGAATAGTGTCGGCAGGGAGAAGGTATCCAATGGGTCATTCCATGCCAAAAGCTGATACTCATCCGGGGTCGGGTTCCAATCCCATTCGGGTACATCTTGGAAGACCGGGTATTCTTCCCCTTGATTTTCGAATAGTGCACACAAAGAGAATCCATCAAGAGGATCTGCCTGGATGTTTTGCCAATCAACCTCCCATCCGGCTTCGAACAAAGGTTCGTCGTTTCTTTGGAAATTGGCAGCTTCAAATTCTTCCCAGTCAGCAATCAGTTCTCCCCACGTGTCTTCCCATTCCCAGGTAGAATGGAAGGCAATCTCTCCGGGAATTCCACCGACAGGCATTGGTTCAGCATCAGGGAATAGGGTAGAATCAGTTTCTGGGAGACTTGGATCTTCGGCTAGGGTGATTTGGTTGATACGGAAGGGGGTATTATGTTGTGGCAGGGGGTTTGAGATGGTGTTTGGTTTATCTGTGGGTGGAGCATCGACAACCTTGTTGTCAATGAGGTTTTGGATTTCATGACGGAGGCGGATGCAGTTGTCGGTGGTATGGCCGGGCATATGGTGGAAGTCACAGTAGACGTTTTGGTTTAGGTTTGGCAGAATGGTTTGTGGTGGAGGAAGAGGTTTCAACCCTCCGATTTCTGTGAGTTTCTTGAGAAGAGTGGATCTTGGAGTGCTGAATTGGGTGAAGGTTCGGTTCTAGTTTTTTGATTTTTCGGAAATCTGGTTAACTTCTACAGGTTTTGTGGATGAGGTTCCTGCCTGATTGGCATTCTCGAAGAGAACATTGCTGTTTCCTGAATACGCCCGTTTGGATTTGGACCCGGACCCTGATTCTTTCTTCTCCAAAGTTCCGTCCCGTAGAGACTCCTCTACAGCCAATCCAGAATCATAAAAAGTTTCAAAATTTGGGGCAGCCTGAGAAAGAACCATGTATGGTGCAAAAGAGCTTGGCAAGTTCTTGGTTATTATCCATATTTGTTCTTTTAGGTCAGGCTTATTCTGCATCTGGGCTGCCTTTGCCCTCCAACGCTTCACAAAATCAGCAAAGCTTTCCTTCTCACCCATCTTAGTGCTTTCCAGCTCCCTCGTGGTCATTTTCAGGTCAACATTGAAGTCATATTGAGCCACGAAAGCTGTCCCGATGTCTTCCCAAGTCCTTTTCTTGGATGGTTCGAGAGAGAGGAACCATTGCAGGGCTGGACCGGACAAGGACTCATGGAAGAGTTGGGCCATGGCTTCTCCTTCAATGCCGCGCATAGTGAGGGATCCGACATATCCCTGAAGATGGGCTCTTGGGTCGCCGGTTCCATCGAATTTTGTAAAGTCCACTCCTTTGAACTTTTCTGGCAGCTTGGCATTCGGAAAGAGGCATAGTTTCCTCATGTCAATTTCTCCTTTTCCAACCCGTTTGGTTTCCTGGACTGATTCCTCCAATTTGCCAATCTTATCCATGATAGCGGCCAAGTTGGGGTTGATTACTGGTACCTCAACTTTAGGTGGTTGCTCAGATTGCAGGGAAGTCTTGATTAGAAGTTTGTCAGTGATTTCCTGCATACTTTCTATTATCATATTCATGTCATTTTTCATAGAGACTACGGCGGCCTTAAGCTGTGCATCAACACCGGCGAAGGATTGTTTAAACTGAACATCCATGTTGGCCACGCTCTGCCTGAGTTCCTCCATTCCGTCTCCCTGATCAGCCATGGGTAAGAGATTTTCGGTCTGGAATGAGACTATGGATTCTTCTACCACGGGTTCTTCCTCTTCCTCAATTTGGACCTCAAACAGCGGGGGTCCTTCCAGGGTGTCTACGCGAACTAGTCTTTGGGACAGACGAAACCAATTGGGTACAGCTTCTTTTCTCCGCAGGCGATCAATGTTGGCAACACTGGTAACAAGTCAAAAGGGAGCAACTCATAACCAATCCGAATATTCGCTCTACTTCTACCCATCTCCTAGAAACAAGGCCTAGGACCTACCGTGGCTCGAATCTCACTCAAGACGTCCGTACAGAAGATTTCCGATAGCCCGGGTAGGTGCCGTCAGGCAGGTTAAATTCCGAACGGGTCGGAACCAGAGCCAATCTCCTTATCGTGACCATCCGAGACAGAGCAATGTGGCTACCGGAATCCAGATACGAACATGCTTAAGGCTAGACCCAAACCAAGGGAGCCGTTCGGGCACGGCAAACACCGGAGGTATCACAAACTCCATGGATTTAAGGTCTCCTAGACCGACCGGGGGGCCCTAAAGAATTCTAAGGAAGCCTATTCCTCTAGCCCACAAGATGCAATGGTGTGTGAATGATGAGTGTATGCAGGAATAAAAAAGCACGTAAACAGAATATAACATGTAAGTCCTAGTCATAGGTTCCTGTCCTAGTTGGGAAGGTTCTATAGCTATGTACAAGTGCAAAGGCTGGTTTTGGTCTCAAAAGGGTTCCCTGGACTAGAGCCAAGATGTGCTACCCCGTGTCGAGTGTATTGCAAGACAACGGTCAAACACAGGACGATGGCTCATCATAGTCGAGGTTGCTAGGCATTCCGGAGAGCTTGTCACCAGTAAACCGGGCAAGATAGCCAAACACGCATAGCGAGGCTTGTGCGGTGCAAAAGTGTACAGGATAAAGAGCTTAACATTTCGAAAATATTTGAAAATCCCCTTTAGAAAACACCTTTCAAGTTTGGTCCTTCTTGATCATCCAATACTTTTATACATTTTTTTTTTTAAAAGTATTGAATAAGTACCTCCCCTAGCAGAGTCGCCACTGTGGGCTCCTTCGGCAAAGGCGCTAACTCGAAAAGTCGCCACCCGGTTTTTGAGATGAGTCACCCGAGAAACCGAGGAGTGGTTCAAAAAGGCTTTTGATCTAGCGAAAACGTCGAGATGTTGGGTTCGGGAGCCACATTACGAATGAGGAAGGTTTTTCTTTAAAAGCACCCCATTCGCCCGGTAAGACCGGTCTCTACTTGATGTTTTAAAAAGGGGGAATCTTCAATATTATTTGGAATATCAAACTCTTTAATAAAGCACGTAACGGAAAGGGACATGGGAAATATATCACATTGACGTGCGGTGGTGCTATCTGTACAATCGTGATAAAATGATATGAATAAATGGAAGTAAATAACATTCAACAGATTGTTTGGACCTCAGAATACCGCTCACGGCACCCTGAGATGCCGGGCGAGGCATCTCAACATGCCGCGTGTGGCACCTGCTCTGCTGTCCGACTGTTGGACCTCGAGTACCGCTCACGGCACCTGCGATGCCACGCGAGGCATCTCGACATGCCGTGCGTGGCTCTGCTGTCAGACTGTTGCAGTCTTTCAAAACATCATTTAGCTCACTGGTTTCTCTGTAGATCTTTTGAAAACTCACGAGTAGCCTCACGGCGGTCAGATCATCACAAGAACGTCATTATCCTTCTCAAAACATAGTTTTAAAGTAGTTTTCAACGTTTTTGATCACTGGGATGATCTTGAAAAGATTTTAGAAGAGTCGAAACATGGCTTGTAGATATGGTCTTATTTTAAGAGCTACGTAAACAAGAAACAAAGAAAAACAGGTAACCACAAAGCAGAGGAAAACTTCGAGATCGATCGGCTTTATTCACAATAGCACTAGTGTGCACCATGCCGTGCGCTGAGAGTCAGGGTGCCATGCGTCTGATCAACAGACCGCGCGGTTCCCCAACCTCAGCATAGTGTTGGTTTTATTTTATGAAAATAGGTTTTGAGTCAGGATCTAACCAAAAAGGATTAGATCTGCTGACAGAAAGGTCCCCTCAGGACCAGAACGGAATCTAGTCCGAGGAAACTAGTCTATACCTTTGGTTTCGAGCTTGATCAAGGATCGTGGATGCAAGGATGTGGATGGATCGTCACGGATGTGGATGGGAAAGGTTAAATGAGACAAAGGGAATATGGGTGTGAGTGAAGGCTAGGTGTTTTGGGGGTGATGAGTCTTTGAAGTTAATGAAGGATCAACTTCAATGATGAGAAGGGAGTGAGTGAAAGCACTTAAAGAAGGTCTTTTGGGAATGACATTCTTTAAAGCTTGGAAATGGCAATGGAAATAAGAAAGTGGGTGTAGAAATTTAGAGAGAGAAAGTAGAGTGAGAAAGCCAAGAGAAAGGCAAGAGAGGGACTCAAAAGAAAGGCTATGAGGGACCTCTTTCCCTTGAGTGGAGGGGTTAATTTATAGGCAAATGGCCAAGGATTTTGAATTCAAATGGTGGAGGTGTTTTCTGGGCGGGCCAGAAGTGCATTTTCGGCTGAGCTGTGGCTCACACTGGCGTGGCCGACAGCTTTCTGAGCCAGCCAGCTTTTTGCTCAAGGTGCCGTGCGGAGGGGTTTGGCTGCGCACGGTCCCTTGAATTTCTCAAGGTGCCGTGCGCTCCAATTTGGCTCCGCACGGTACCTCCTCCTGTGGTCCAGGGCCTTTTTTATTGGGCTTGGCTGGGTTTGTTGGATTTCTTGGGTTTTTGGCTTTAAAGGAGATCCTTTTTCAAGCTCGCAAAGGTATCGTTTCCTCTATTTCATCATCGGGGTGGACAAAGACTCTCCGAAGTCCGGATTGGAGTGTCTACAACTATCACTCTAAAGGAAGTCCTGCACACTCTAGAAATGAGGAAGAATCTTGTATCCGGCTACCTTCTCAATAAGGCCAGATTTACCCAGACTATAGGAGCTGATCAGTATACTCTTACTAAAAATGGCATGTTTGTTGGAAATGGTTATGCATCTGATGGCATGTTTAAGCTTACAATTGATATGAATAAAGTGCATCTTCCTCTTACATTTTCTTACATTGTTTGTTCTGTTAATAAGTGGCATGCTAGACTTTGTCATGTTAACAAAAAACTGATTAAGAATATGAGCAACTTAGGTTTTATCCCTAATATCTCCTTAAATGATTTTGAAAAATGTGAATTTTGTAGCAAGGCTAAGATCACAAAGAAACCTCATAAATCAACATTTAAGGAAATCGAATTACTGGATTTGATTCATACTGATATGTGTGAGTTAGATAGAGTTCTCACTAGAAATGCACATCGATACTTTATCACATTTATCGGCGATCATTCGAATTATACCTCTGTTTATTTAATGAAACATAAGAATGCAGCATTTGATATGTTTAAAATCTTTCTTATTGAGATCAAAAACCAGTTTCAAAGAAAGATTATGAGACTCCGTAGTGATAGAGGATTTGAGTATGATTTGAATGAGTTCATTGCATTTTACAACTCTACTGGTATAATACATGAGAAAAATGCTCCATACTCATCCAAAATGAATGGAAAGGCAGAACGCAAGAATCGAATTTTATGTGAACTTGTAGTTGCTATTATGCTTAGTTCGGGTGCAGCTTCACATTGGTGGGGTGAAATTCTATTGATTGTATGTTATGTGCTGAATAGAATTCCTAATTCCAAGTCTTTGATTTCACCTTATGAATTGTGGAAAAACAAGAAGCCCAATATTCATATTTTAAAGTTTGGGGCTGTTTAGTATATGTTCGTATTCCTGACCCGAAAAGGTTAAAACTTGCGAGTAGAGCTTATGAATGCATTTTTATTGGCTATGCTGTGAATAGTAAAGCAAATAAATTCTTCGATATTAACAATAAGGTGATCGTAGAATTTGTATATGCTGATTTTTACAAAGAAAAATTCCCTTTTAAATCCAGAAATAATGGGGCGCTGAATCTAGTAGTAGTGTGCCTAGATTAGAAGAACCTAGAAACGAGAACTGTAGGGACACTGAGATTGAACCGAGGAGGAGCATGAGAGCTCGAATCGCTAAAGACTTTGGTCTTGACTTTGCATTCTCTTTAGAAGAGGACCCCACTACTATTAATAACGCCTTGACTTCCCCAAACGCTAATTTTTGGCAAGAGCCACAAATGATGAAATGAACTCGTTAGAGTCCAATAGAACTTGGGAATTAGTAGACCTACCACAGGGCTGCAAAGCAATAGGTTGCAAATGGATGCTTAAAAAGAAATTGAAACCTGATGATTCTGTGGATAAATATAAAGCTAGACTCATAGCTAAGGAATATAGGCAAAGGGAGAACATAGATTTTTTCGATACCTACTCTCTTGTGTCTAGGATTACTTCAATCTGAGTCTTGATTGCCATAGTTGTTGTTCATAACTTAGTTGTACATCAAATGGACGTTAAAACTGCTTTTTTAAATGGAGACTTAGAAGAAGAGATTTATATGGATCAACCCGAGGGATTTGTTGTCCATGGTCAAGAACACAAGGTGTGTAGATTAGTTAAATCTTGTTATGGCCTTAAACAAGCTCCAAAACAGTGGCATGAAAAGTTTGACAGTCTAGTTGTTTCAAATGGTTTCAAAGTCAATGAGAGTGATAAATGCATATATTACAAGTCTGATAATCATGCATGCACTATTATCTGTTTGTATGTGGATGACATTCTGATATTTAGTTCAAGCATATCTATCATGAATGAAACCAAATTATTGCTTAGCCAAAATTTTGACATGAAGGATTTAGGTGAGGCTAGTGTAATCCTCAGAGTTAAAGTTACTAAATCTACAAATGGAATTTCTCTTGATCAGTTACATTATATTGAAAAGATCTTGAAGAAATACAATTACTTTGATTGTAAACCTGCTTGCACTCCTTTTGATCCTAGTATTAAATTGTTTAAGAACATTGGAGACGGTATTAGGTAGTCTTCGTTATGCTTGTGATTTCACGAGACCAGATATTGCTTATGCAGTGGGGGTATTATGCAGGTTTACTAGCAGACCAGGAATGGAGCATTGGTTTGCTATTGAGAGGCTCATACAGTATCTGAAAAGAACCATGAACCATGGATTACACTATCAGAAGTTTCCCACTGTTCTAGAGGGATACAGTGATGCCGATTGGAACACCCTTTCAGATGACTCTAAAGCAACTAGTGGGTATGTGGTGTTCAACATAGCAGGAGGTGCAGTCTCTTGGAAGTCCAAGAAACAAACAATTTTGGGGCAATCCACTATGGAGTCTGAGATGATAGCGCTAGCTATGGCTAGTAAGGAGGCAGCTTGGTGGAGAAACCTCTTGTCAGAGATTCCCTTATGGGAAAAACCATACCAGCCATACTAATCCATTGCGATAGTACCGCGGCTATTGCAAAAGTTCAGAACCATTTTTTCAATGGTAAGAAACGACAAATACGTCGTAAACACAGCACAATTAGAGATTTGCTTACTAATGGGGCTGTTAAAGTGGTGTAGACACCCCAATTTAAACCTATTAACTATCCTTAATTTGCACCCTCGAGGCTCCCCGATGATGAAATAGGGTCAAAACAAGCCTTGGAAAACTTGGATGATGCTTCTTGGACTTTTTCAAAACCAAAATATTCTTTTTTGTCAACACCCTGAGGGTAAAATTGGCACACATTTCAGCACGTAAAATACCTTTGAACGAAACCAATTGGGTTAGAAAGAGGACTCAACGAGCTTTACAACGCTTCGAAAAACACTCAAAACCGAGTTCGGGAGTGTCCGTGGCGGCCCGCTGAAGTTGGGCAGCCACTCCCAAGCGCTCGGGACCACTCTAGAGCGCTCGGGAGTGCCACTGCCAAGCGCTTGGGAGTGCTGACAGGCCAATGCATGTTGAGCTTGAACTTTGACCACGTTTTTTCAAACTTTTCAGCCCTGCAATTGAAACCTGAATACAGTAGAAGCCTGCCTGAGCCTGCAGGGCATCTCATCATGAGAATTTTCCTTCCCAAACTTTTTAATCTTTCATTTTATTTCCAAACCATAGGTTATGTTTGCCTATAAATACCCCCTTGTTCTACCTCACAAGGGACACGAAATTCCTCTCCCTCTCTCTCCCCTGTTTTCTGAAAATTTCAGCCTTCAAACTTCTCTCAAACATTTTTCAAAATTTGAGTTTTCAAAAGACAAGCTTCAAACAATCTTCAAAAACCTCATAATCTCTAGTCCATCTAGAATTTCATTTTCCTACTGTTTTTCAGTTCTCATTCAAGCATCCAAGTTAATCCAAGAAGTTAAGTTCAAGCACAAATGGTATAAACACCTCCATTAAGCCACTATTTTTCCTACTTCTGAGGGAGATCAGGGACTCACACCAGTTCCTTATACTGGTTGTGAGTTCTTTTGATCCTAGTTTAACAACAAAAGCAAGAGGAGCACAAATAAACGAAATATTTTCTGGGCACTGTGTTCACTCCCGAGCGCTCGGGACCATTCCTGAGCGCTCAGGAGTGCTGCTGCTCACCAAAATCTTCTTTTGTTATCAAATGCTACATTTTCTGTTCTTAGTGGACACTGGGTGTGTATTGGTCCTTCCAGAGCCCAGTTAGGTTTCTTTACAGTTGCAAGGAAGAAAGGTTTGAATGGTCAAGACCAATTCTTAGCTGTTTGAGCCTCTGACTGAGCACACCTGTATTTTGATTTCTTTTTGTTTTTACTGGCAGTACTAGCATGTGGATATGTCTAACCAAACTTGCAGGGTGGCTTGACAGCACTCCCGAGCGCTCAAGACCACTCCCGAGCACTCGGGAGTGATTCCAGTGACAGCTCATTCTATTTACTTGCTTCATCATTCTATTGCACATTGTACACTTTGCACATGCATGCACTGCTATCTTTTGGTATTTGTACATACTTGCTAGTTGGTTTAATGAAACAAAACATTTTTATTAAAGATCCCACAAATATTGAGTAGAGACCGATCTCGTGTCGGGCGAGGGGGGTGCCGTAAAACCCTTCCCCCTTCGTAACATGGTTTCCGAACCCTTAAACAAATCTATCGTTTTTTATTCAAATAAATTATTTTCAATCAAAACGGTTTCTCGGATGGCAAACCTCAAATCCGGGTGGCGACTCTTCAAATTTTTCAATTCGATTCAAAAATGGTATTTTTTTCGGGCCGCCCCGATCCACCCGGGGCTATGGTAGCCCATAGTGGCGACTCTGCTGGGGATTGTGTTTAATTGATATTTGAGAAAAAGTTGGTATGTTGACAAAACGGCCCGCTTTCCTTAAGCATCAATTAATCAATAGAGCCAAACTTGAAAAATATTTGTGGGATTTTCAAAACATTTTGTTTCATTTTCTATCTTTTGCATATATATCTTGTTCAGCCTCGCTGTTGCGTTCTGGCAATCCTGCCCGGCTTACCGGTGATAGGGAATCCCAGAATGCTCGACAACCCTCGACTATGATGAGTCATACCTGCCGTTTGTACCGTTATTGGGTGTACGCTCGATAATCGGGAGGCATACCTTGACTCTAGTCCGGGGAACCCTTTCTAAACAAAAACCCAGCCTCTATACATGTGTAGAAAGCAATAGAACCATCCAAATTAGGACAGGGACCTGCAAGGTAGGACTATATGCTATATCCTGCCTACATGTTACTACTTTCTGCATCTCACCGTGCATCTTATCCATGTCATGCCATTATGCTGCCTATTTCAAGTGTTGTGCTTCTTAAGCTTGCTCGCGCGGTCTATAGAAGGTTGCCGAGACCCGATGAAAAGTCGTGCACCCCAGTGTACGTTGTCTAAACTACATGAGTCCTTAGAACAATGAGACTTTGGGAAATCAAAACTTACTAAGTCCTTGACTATGCTTAATCGAAGATTCAACAGAGAATAAGGAATAGCGAGGAAACGATGCTGTGACGCCACGTCACTTACACCACTTCGGCTAATGGCACAATGCCACTGACGCCACTCTGGTTATGGTATCACGTCATCTATACTAAGCTATTCCAAGTTCAAAATTGAAACTTTGAATGAGGACTAGTTGAATACTTAGTTCATTTTGACATCTCTTGGAACTTGTCATTCTAAACAAAGGATACACCCTAAAAGAAAGTCTGAGGATCAGGGCAACCTTTGAAAGGCCGTAATCTTATCCCGCTTGCACATCGCACCTTGCATCTTATGTTGTCCGTTTGCTTTTGGGTAGAACTCTTAAACTCGCTCGCGCGGCTTGTTTAGGATTGCCTGGACCGATGAAGTGTCATGCCTTTTAAAAGGCACGTTGTTGAAATTAATTAGTCCTTGGAATGATGAAGTTTTAGGGATATCAAAATTCATTAGGTCTTCGATACATTTTTCAATCAAGAATTCAATGAAAATTAACAAAACAATTAGGCTACAATGCTGTGATACCCACACCACTCAGGTTATAGTGCGAAGTCACTTACACCGCTTAGGCTAATGGCGCCATGCCACGTACGCCACCCCGGTTACGGTATCATGTCATTTACGCCAAACAGTTTTTGAAATCAAAACAGAAATTCCGAGTGAAAAATGTTAAAGACTTAATTTATTTTGATATCTCCCAAGTCTTGTCATTCCTAATCAAAGGATACACACTCAAAAGAATCTCTGAAGACTAAGGCAGTCCTTCATAGGTTGTCATTTCTTTAGTAGAGGTCTAGGAAACCATAAATTCGTGGAGTTTGAGATACCTCCGACATTCACCGTGCCCGAACGACTCCCTCTAATTCAGTGCATCTTCCAGCGGTCTTATTGCTTTGTCTCGGATGGTCTTAGATAAGGAGATTGGCTCTGATTCCCAACGTGAGGAATTTAACCTGCCTGACAACGACCTACCCGTGACTGTTGGAACTATCTATAAAGTTTGATCCCTTGAGTCGACGATGAGAACACATGAATAACAATTCTTTTATTCATACACATTTTCTTCAATAAATCACAACAGGGGCATATTCTGAGTTCGCTTTTTTGCGTTACTGTCAGCACTGAGCCATCCATCCTACAGCAAAACCATACCTTCATAGACTTAGAATTTGTGGGAAAATATGGAACAGCCGGTGGAAAATTTCAATGGGGAGCATCCGAATGCAGAACAGCCAACAGGGAATCTGAATGAGTTGGATCAAATCCGAACCTCTATTCAACAGATGGGCGAACGAACAAACAATCAGATTACCCAATTGATGCTCATGATAATCGGAGTTGCTAGACGACTTCCACCTCCACAAAACCCAGAAACACCCCTCGAAAATAACCAAGAACCATCCCCTGAACCAAACTCTCAAAGCCTAGAAATCATAGCCATCAAAGCCAAATTACCCCAACTTGAGCAGTCCTTAGCCAGAAGCGAAAGAATCACCTCAATTGGTTTCGACATCGATGAACTCTGCCTCTTCCCAAATGCCAGACTACCCAAGAAATTCAAGCCAATCGACTTTGCTAAGTTCGACGGAACCGGTAATCCAAAAGGACACTTGACCAGTTACATCGGGGCACTTTCCATGTGGGGCGTGGAGAAAGACGCCACTACGCCAAATTTTCGCATTAACGGCATTAAAAAACTGCCGGTAATAGTCCAAAAACCGCCGGTAAAAGTATAATACCGCCGGTAAAAGTAAATTACCGCCGGTAAAAGTTCCGTCGGCAAAACAATTGTCGGAAATACAAAAACGGCGGTAAATTACCGCCGGTAAAAGTTTCGGACTATTAACGGCGGTTTTACTACCGCCGGTAAAAGTTTCGAAAAAAATAATGACATTGCCGAGATTCGAACCCGCGACCCGTTAATTAATACCCGAGCACTTACCCACTGAGCTACCTAAAATTATGTGTTTTATTAGAAGAATAATAATATTTATATTATATAAAGATTATTACCGGCGGTTTTTGATTACCGCCGTTAATAGTTAGTTTTACCGGCGGTTTTACTCATGCCGTTAATAAACGGCGTTTATAGTTACCTTTTGCGGCGGTTTGTTATTACCGCCGATAATAGCACCCTTTACCGACGGTTTTATTACCGCCGATAAAAAAACCGCCGGCAAAGGCAATTTTTGGCGTAGTGCCATGGCCCAAATGTTTTCTCAAACACTGGTTGGACATGCTTTGCACTGGTTCACTGCCTTGGAAATGACGAAAAAGAGATCTTAGGAGGACATCTGTGAGGCTTTCGTGGCCCAGTTCGACTACAACATCCAACTTGAGGTCACCATCCGAGAGTTAGAATCAACAAAGATGGAACCAAACGAGTCTTTTATGGATTTTGTCCGAAGATGGAGAGCAAAGACTATTCAGATGACGGAGAAGCCCTCTGAGAAAGATCAAATTCGGATGATTGTCCGAAATCTCCAACCCGCGCTTGCCAAGCACATGATCCTAGCTCAAGCCTCTTCTGATTTCAAGACATTCTTCGAAACAGGCCTGGCCATCGAAGAAGCCGTTCAATTGGGCATCCTCGAAAATACTGACAACCCCAATGCCTTCTGCGCCTTCCACCAAATGCCCGGTCATGCTACCAATGACTGTCACCGTCTCCGTCACAAGGTCCAAGACCTAATCGACGACGGAACCATCCCAATGTCGAACCTTAGGTCTGAAGGAGGGTTTTGCATGCAGTAAAGTCAATCCATGAATGAAATCTGTCACGAGTTGGGGAAGTTTCTGAGTTTCAAGTCGAGTCTTCTTCAAGTCGATTTCGAGTCAGTTTGTACTTCAGGTCTTTTATGTTTTTGTGTCTCTATGTTTTCAAATTCAAGCTTGTAGTCAAAGAAGAAAAACCAAAAGAGAGTCAATTCATAGGCCCGAACTACGTTATGACCTGATTCCTTTGCAAGAAGGATACGTAGGCAGCCTCATCCTGAGGTCCGGTCATGTTCATTCGAGTCGATCCCGAAATCCGGTCATGATCTTTCAAGTCAATCCTTCGTCGATCCATCCTATCTTTCGAAATCAATCTCAAGCTTCTTATGTCAAAATTGTGATGATAAACTTGCGTTTTGTGATAATCCCTTAACTTAGAATTGTTTTTCACCATTAATTGAGGAATCAAAACACGAAATACTGCGCCATTGCAAGGAGAAGAATTTCTTGGGACCACTCCCTGACGTCATCGAGAGGAAAAGCTCGCTAGATCAAAACCTCAAAATTCGATCTATGCAAAAGTCAGAGCACACAAATCTCTTAGCTTGCATCTAGGATCCAATTATCAAGTTGTGTAATTCAAAATGACGAAAGGCATTCTTTTCTTTTATCAAACACTTGAAGATATATATCCATTGATACCCCCTTTGAGCCTAAATCAATTTCTTTGAAAAAACCTAGCTAGGCAGCTATCCCCCACACTGGGTGAAATGAGGAGGACAAATGTGCCAAAACACATGGTTATCATCAGCGCATCAGAATTCAAAGCATGAAAGTGCAAAATACATAGGCATAATGAGATGTAAACATCAAAGAAAAATCAGAGAAAACTCAAAATCAATGAAAGTGCTAGACACATCTGCACAACAAAAGGCAAAGCAAATCAAGTGAAAGAAGGCACCCGTCAAAAGCAAAAAAGGCACAAAAAATGTTCAAGATAGCTGCTAGCTCTCGAAACCCAAAGAAAATGAAAATTTTTTAGCCTATTGTCCTTTCTTTGTTAAGCCAAACCTTGGCCATGTTACAACCCAGATAAAGTCCTTTCAGATTGGAAAACACGAACTTGATAATAAAAATCCTAGACAATAGGAGAAAACAAGAAGGAGGGGCAAGGCATTTTGTGAATCCTGCTAAATCCAAGCTGGGGCATTTTCAATATCCATGGGTTGTCATCAGCAACCTAGGTACGGTTCGTGGTAAAAATTCTCGTGTTTTGATAAAACAAGATCAAAGAAAATCCTGAATGAGCATCACTTGATGGAGCTAAAACAATGGGAAAATTACCAAAACTTGATTTTTATCATGACAATTTCAAACATCAATTGCGGGGCATGCTTGCCATTTTTCGAACCCTCAAATAATCAAGTTTCTCATCGAGTCAAATCAAACTCCTCGTCTAGTCAAGGTCATCATGGAGAGTCAATCCTCTCATAAGTGGTCTTTCATGTCTTTTGAGTCATCTAAGCCTTGTCCAAATTCGCACAAGGTCATCTGTCGAGTCAAGTCATATTGATCTTGAGGTCCCAACTCGTGAGAGAAATTCCAATACTTGGAAGAACCCGCGCTTGCACTCATGATAAAACTGGTTGCCGAAACTATCAGTGGAACCAAGGAAAAGAATCAGAACCGAGATCTGTCACTGGGGCATGCACATCAGGCCAATGTCATCGATCATAGCAAGCATGTCAAGACTGGGGCATGAATGCTCAAAACTCAAGCCCTGATCAAAGTCAAACTCAAACCAACTCCAGCTCAAGCCCTGGATCCAGCTCAAACCCAATTTCCATCAAAAGACAAACTCCATCCCAAATCCCAAGGTGCTGAAAATCCCAGCCCGCTGGCCAAAAATAGTAAACCAGAAAGGGTACTCGGACATGTCCTTTGTTGTTTTCAAATAAATAAAAAATCATCATTGCTGTCAAATGTCGAAACAAGGGTCTCACTTCCTAGCCTCGACCTCTTATGGTCGCCTTCATCTATCATATTTGTCAACAAGGCTGCTTGACATGCTGCCATAGATTTGGCATCATCCTGAGTGAACCTTTCAATGAAATTCCGCCATAGATTTGGCATCGTCCTAAGGGGCATCGTCCTATGGGACATCTTTTCAATCATCTTCCGCCATAGATTTGGCATTGTCTTGAGGGACACCTTTCAATTGAATGCTGCCATAGATTTGGCTTTGTCCTGAGTGACATCATTTTAATCATTTTCTGCCATAGATTTGGCATCGTCCTGTGGGACATCTTTTCAATCGTCTTCTGCCATAGATTTGGCATCGTCCTACGGGACATCTTTCAATCAAATGCTACCATAGATTTGGCTTTGTCCTGAGTGACATCATTTCAATCAACTTCGGCCATAGATTTGGCATCGTCCTGAGGGACATCTTTCAATCACCTTCCACCATAGATTTGGTTTTATCCCTTTGAGACAAACTAACTTGTTCCGTTGGGTGACACTCCTCGCGGTGTATTTTTAAAATCTTTTCCCTGGTTTAATTTTTCCACCCACTGAGACTGAGCAATCGGTGGGCGCTCCTCAATCAATCTTTCTTGTCGATTATTTGCTTGCATGTTTCATGCCTTCTACAGCATGCATGTTTGCATTTGCCCCAAAGAACTACGCTGGTCTGATCCCTACAAACGGGGTACGTAGGCAGCTCGAAAGAGCACGACCTCATGTTTCGAATGCTTGTGCATCTTTACTTGCATTTGATTTTAAATTAAGGATTTAGTAGGGCTCGAATTGGGCTGTCTCAATCTTTGGATGTCACTCGTATCCAAACATGATGCCGAGCGTCATCCAAAGAGGGGCAACTATAGACACCCCAATTTGGACCTATTAACTATCCTTAATTTGCGCCTCGAGGCTCCCCGATGATGAAATAGGGTCAAAACAAGCCTTGGAAAACTTGGATGATGCTTCTTGGACTTTTTCAAAACCAAAATATTCCTTTTTCTCGACACCCTGAGGGTAAAATCGGCACACATTTCAGTACGTAAAATACCTTTGAACAAAACCAATTGGGTTAGAAAAAGGACTCAACGAGCTTTACAACGCTTCGAAAAACACCCAAAACTGAGTTCGGGAGTGTCCGTGGCGGCCTGCTGAAGTTGGGCAGCCACTCCCAAGCGCTCGGGACCACTCTAGAGCGCTCGGGAGTGCCACTGCCAAGCGCTTGGGAGTGCTGACATGCCAATGCATGTTGAGCTTGAACTTTGACCACGTTTTTTCAAACTTTTCAGCCCTACAATTCAAACCTGAATACAGCAGAAACCTGCCTGAGCCTGCAGGGCATCTCATCATGAGAATTTTCCCTCCCAACCTTTTTAATCTTTCATTTTATTTCCAAACCATAGGTTATGTTTGCCTATAAATACCCCATTGTTCTACCTCACAAGGGACACAAAATTCCTCTCCCTCTCTCCCCCCCTTTTGCTGCAAAAACTCAGTCTCCAATTCTCTCTCAAACATTTTTCAAAATTTGAGTTTTCAAAAGACAATTTTCAAACAATCTTCAAAGACTTCAAAAACCTCATAATCTCTAATCCATCTAGAATTCCATTTTCCTACTGTTTTTCATATCTCATTCAAGCATGCAAGTCAATCCAAGAAGTTAAGTTCAAGCACAAAAGGTATAAACACCTCCATTAAGCCACTGTTTTTCCTACTTCTGAGGGAGATCAGGGACTCACACCAGCTCCTTATACTGGTTGTGAGTTCTTTTGATCCTAGTTTAACAACAAAAGCAGGAGGAGCACAAATAAACGAAATATTTTCTGGGCACTGTGTTCACTCCCGAGCACTCGGGACCATTCCTGAGCGCTCAGGAGTGCTGCTGCTCACCAAAATCTTCTTTTGTCATCAAATGCTGCATTTTTTGTTCATAGTAGACACTGGGTGTGTACTGGTCCTTCTAGAGCTCAGTTAGGTTTCTTTACAGTTGCAAGGAAGAAATGTTTGAATGGTCAAGACCAATTCTTAGCTGGTTGAGCCTCTGACTGAGCACACCTGTATTTTGATTTCTTTTTGTTTTTACTAGCAGTACTAGCATGTGGATATGTCTAACCAAACTTGCAGGGTGGCTTGACAGCACTCCCGAGCGCTCGGGAGTGATTCCAGTGACAGCTCATTCTATTTACTTGCTTCATCATTCTATTGCACCTTGTACACTTTGCACATGCATGCACTGCTATCTTTTGGTATTTGTACATACTTGCTAGTTGGTTTGATGAAACAAAACATTTTTATTAAAGATCCCACAAACATTGAGTAGAGACCGATCACGTGTCGGGCGAGGGGGGTGCCACAAAACCCTTCGCCCTTCGTAACATGGCTTCCGAACCCTTAAACGAATCTCTGATTTTTGATTCAAATCAATCATTTTCAATCAAAACGGTTTCTCGGGTGGCAAACCTCAAATCCGGGTGGCGACTGTTCAAATTTTTCAATTCAATTCAAAAACGGTATTTTTTTCGGGCCGCTCCGATCCACCCGGGGCTGTGGTAGCCCACAAGTGGATTATGTATGGACAGCTGAAAACCCGGTTGATCCTTTGACGAAAGGATTAGCTCGGGAGAATGTGTGGAACACCTTGAAAGGGATGGGGCTAAAGCCCATTGAGAAATGAGTCATTTGTGATGAATACCCAACCTATAGACTTGAGATCCCAAGAAATAGGTTCAAAGGGAAAAACGAGTCACATGGTGATATGGTAAGAATCATGTTATAAGGAGTTACACTCTAAGTCCATCCCTTAGAAGCATGACATGCTGTAGCAAAAGAGGTTGTGTTATTTTTAACACTTAATGAATTCTATAGCTCTATGTGGAGTGGAGTACCTAGACTACATGAGTACTCTTGATAGACTCACCTATATGAATGTTGAAGTGTGGCCTCTTCTCGGGAGACTTTGGGCAAATTCTCTAGGTCATTCATGAAACTGGGATATAAGCACGTGGCTGTAATGTGCTAGCTTTGAACATTACACATTAGTAGAGTTGTGTGTGTAGTGCTCTCAGACTTAGAGTTCAAGACCACAAGTCACTCTAGTTACTATTTGAAGCATTACCACTATGTAATGGTTCAAGTCGAAAGACAACTTTATATATGCACAGCTTTATACCTTTGCTCAAATATTTTGTTTTAAAATTACAAGTGGGGGATTGTTAGGACTTTGGTGTGTATTTATAAAACATTGTGTTTGCCTCTTGCCCCACATTGTCTAGTTATAAAACTCCTTTCTATCTTAAATGACATTGTACACTAGTGGGTTTGTGAACCAAGACCCAAGGAGAGGTCTCACGTGCTCGGAAAAATGGGTCATGGCCCAAGGCAATTTGAAAAACTGATTCGGAAACCAGTTGACCGGGTGCGCGTCATGGGTTATTCGCGCATAGGGGGGAGGGGGTGCAAATCCAGGATTTGAGCCTCGCGCACGTACTATAGTTAAGCCCACATTTTGCTAAAATTCTGATACGTTTTTTTGCTTACAGAATTTTTAGTCAATCAAATCTTTTTCGAAATGGAAAGTTCTTACCGATTAAGAAAAGCTTGTTCATTGAAAACGTGTGCTAAATCAAAGAAACTGATTTGATTTGATTTTTTGTTTCCAAAAACAAGCCTAGACGCTCCTTCATCCATCTATAAAATCACTCCTTCAGAATTGTTTTAGACATAGAAAAATCAACTCCCTTCCGCCCTTAAAAAGTATTTTCGAGTTCGAGCAATAAGTCGACCGTGTGTTTTGTTCTTGATTTTCGTCCGCGCAGAGAAGGCCGAGCAGAGGTGGTGAATTCTAGGCTGATTTATCCTGGGGACGGCATGATATTGACGAACTACTTGCACAATCTGGACAGAACCGTGAAATGTCTTAAAAAAAGCGACCTAATCCGCAACTCAACTTAAATGTCGTTCTTCAATTTGGTATTCTCTATTTCAATAGCAGATTTCGAGATAATTCGTTATTGTTTTACAGCAGTTATTCCCACATGATCAACAATAAGGGAGAATGTGGCAATGAAAATGGATAGAAGTGTAGTCCCCACTTAAGGTACGGATTTCAGGACCATTGGAGTTTGTTTTACAGCCATATGTTATACAGCCACAGGGGAGGACTAATTGTGAACCCGTGACGTGGGAATTTCTTCACGTTGAATACTACATTTATTACAAGACACACCAGGCATGTCACGGTCAATGTGATTAAGATTATATTATAACAGAATACCACACAAATTAGGCTCGTCAGTAGTTCTTCGTAACCGGGAATTCTGTAGAGCATAGGTGTTCTTCGTATGGACTACACCGTATATATAGCTCAAGTCATTTGGATTCGTTCTGGGTATCCCTCTAACAATTCCAGTCGTTAATTTTTTGGATTCTCTGAATGGAGTATTCATGTGAATAATTAATCTCTTGATCTACCTGGATGACAATATGATCTACTCTTAATTTTCTGAAAATAAATGGTGGCAGTTGTAGACCATTAATAATTAGTTTAGGACAAATATTGATGTCGTTAATATTAGAACAAGCTACATGTTCACAAATGTATTGTACTCGACAAATTCTATGATCGAATGATTGACATCATCGAGGTGAACCTGGAATGGATCTAGATATTAGTTTTTAATATTAATGAGGTCACTCGACCCAACTTTTGTCTTCTTCCCTCCGGCCTTGGTTTGGTAAATACTAATATATGGCCCCATATAGGAAATTGATTTTGACGCTCTATTTTTTACTGATGGCGTTCCAATTTTAACATGAATTACTAGTAACTTCATGAACAAAGTAGAACACCGAATAAAAAGTGGAGCGCGAATATCAATTTTCACTCACATATATATATCTTATAGTATCAGGGATAATACAATGCCGCATGGGCCGTAATTAACTCCCATAAGATGACCTTGGGGTTTGGATTAGGGTTCGACTTCTATGAACAGAAGATTAAGATAGGGTCTTTCCGCCCTCGTAATAATCTTAATATATACTAATATCCTATCGTCTCACAAAATAATCAAAACCTCACGCGAGACGTTATGAAGAAGATTTTTGACTGTTTAATGAAGTTTTTATCCCAGATTCACGGTCACCTTGTTTGGTTGAACATTTTGAGAGTAACTTTTACTCTCGACACAGTTTTTAATAAATTTCTCTCTCTATCTCTCTCCACTCATTACCACTCAACTGATATTATTCTCTTACGGGAGTTTTTTCATTTTTTTTTATTTGTTTCTACCCTACATAGACTTATTTCTTGTATTGATTGAGTTGTTGAGTTTGATTGTCTCATAAACTCTCACAATTAACGTAGCGTTTAATGGCTAAAGACAATCGAATTAATGTACAGTACTAAATTTGATTTCGAAGCAGGAACTGAATAAGCCGGCTGGTCCACCAAATCCACTTTGAAAGTTACAAGGTTTATGAAAAAATGTTTGTCTGGTAATTGGGTTCCTCTAATAACTGCGATTAGGGAAGATGACCGCCCTTTTCTGTACGACCCGCCAGATCAATCAATCAAGAACAGTGAGTCGTGGGACCCCCCACTTTGATCCCAAAGTCCAGATTTTTGTGTTTGCTCAGCCAACCCATGCGGATTGGGTACGCACCATTGTGTTTGGTTGTGGAGTAGAGAGAGTGGTGCACCCGCCATATCAAAGTCCCAAAGACCACCATCCAAACATTTTGATGCCCTACTTAGTTACAAGCCCACGTCACTGAGCTCGGCGTTTAAAAAGTGCAATGTTATAACATATAAAGTTGAACCATGGAGTGATAACTAACCGATGTGGGATTCTAAATTAGTTTTTCACATCACATGCGATCAATTAACAAAACTCATTACTGCCGGCCAATGCTCATGTTTTCTGAGGGAAAATTCAGTAGCACCACAGCTACTACTAAGATCTAATATCTAAAGAAATTTACAAAACTTTTTGGGATCCGTCACTGAGGAAACTTCCTATATCACTAAAAGATGAATTCCTCATTGACAGGAAATAATTTTTTTTATTCTTATAAGATAATTAACTCCGCGAAATTGATATTTTCCTTCGTCATCAAATATAAGATCATAGACATACATGGTGTGATAGCTCAATGATAAAAGAACCGGCCACCAAATATTTTCCGGTATCCAATTAGAACAAAATTAACTTTTAGGAGTAAATATATTTTGGAAGAAAAAGTGGCAAATAAGTTTTGATAAGTATCAACTAATCGTACATGACGAAAACGAGATATACCCTGGTAGTTAGGAATTTGAACTAAATTACATTGATTCTTTGGACAATGAATTGTTTTCGTTGGTACTTAATTTTTTCAAACTTCTCGTCAACATTTTTTTTTTTTCTCGGTAAACGAAACATTTTATAGAACTCGAATCTCGTCAACATATTCGAATTTTAGGATTTGTTTCAATGAGAGAAAAAATATACAAAAAAAAAAATTCCTAACTACGTTTAAAAATATTTTTTTTCAAGAAATGGAGTATTCTAAATTTTGTTCGGCAGAAGAAAAAATGTTTGTTTGTAGATGGGTTCCTCTAATAGGTGCGGTTAAGAAAACCCATCAATTACTGCCCAATGGCCAGGTTTTCTGTTCGGAAATTTAGTCGCACCATAACTAGTACTAAGATATAATTCTGTGAATCGAAAACGTTATTATTCTTTAATGGGCAAATTTCACTTACCTCCCCTGAGGTTTCTGACAATTACAGATACCTCCCCTCAGGTTACTGAAATTGCACTTACCTCCCCTCTGGTTTAGTTGTCGGCTGCAATTCAGCCCATCCGTTTGTCGGACGTTACGGAAAAGCAATAAAGGTGATGAGGTCAGCATAAAGACATTTTTTCATGACGAATCTACCATTGGCTCAACTTTGCTCCACTTTTTAGTTTCCCCCCAATTGTCAGATTCCCCCCAAAAACGTTGCCATTTTGTTTAAATAAAAAATTCTCGCCACCAATTTGCAATCCTATAGAGCAGAAACGTGATTATGAAAGCATTAGAGACAAAATTTGATTATACCTCTTTAGAATAATATGATCAGAATAGTAAGACCTTCACACCCGTTCAAACGGATTAAAAATTGGACCACTTAATTTTTTAACCATATTTTTTAATATATAAACGGTCTCAAAAAAATTAAGTGCTCAAATTTTCACTCCTTTTGAATCAGTACAAAGATCTTGTTATTCTTATCATAGTATTCCAAGGGGTCATAATTAATTTTTGTTTGTAAAAAAACCTGTTCAGCTGGATTTCGGTAATTCTTGATCCATACGTACGTTCTCTACTCTTTTTTTTTTTTTTTGTCCGTCCGATCAAAGACCAAAAAAAGAATGTCTGCATCAAGCAGTTACGTACCGATATCCGATTGAACTGATTTGTTACATGAACGCTTCGAAAAAAATTCCGAACAAATTGAACTCATGGTGTTCCTAAATTAGCCGAGTCCTTATGTTCATTTTCTGTGGCTCTCTCTCATTCACCAGGAAAACGTGGAAGTGGTTACATACAAATTAACGACCTTTTCTCCATGACAGAGATGGCACATTCTAGTGTGAGAGTGGCTAGCTGTAAAGTGAAAGACTCAGCCACATTCATTCACGCGGTGAAAAAGAAATTTAACCAACCCGACTGGTTGGCCACCCTTGTAGATTTGCAATTGAGAGGTCATCGCGAATTAAAATTTGAAAAGACCCGACAACTTGACGAAGACCAAAAAAAAAAAAAAAACTAACTGCATATTAGGCTCCGTTTGTTTCATGTAAAATATTTTTTCTGAAAACAAACTTCAAACTTTTATTATTCTGTATTTGGTTGGCACTTGAAAATATTTTCAAAAATCAACAAAATAGTATAGAGAGAGGGGAGGGAGCTTAAACGGTAGAGAGATATGAGATTATTGGAATTGAACGTGGGTCAGGACTGATAATCGAGAAAACTGAGCAGTGAGAATTGCAGTAGAAGGCAGCGAATTCCTTTCAGAAAATAACTTACGGAAGATTTAAGGGTAAGTCATTTTCATCCAATTGATGGAAAATGTTTTACATATAAAATATTTTCCTCATTTTTTACACCATCAAATACCGAAAAATAGGTAAAACCATTTACCGAAAAATATTTTACGTCCAAACAAACGAAGCCTTAGTCTAAAATCCAAATGAAACAACCCCATTAGAGCTTTAGTCCATTAGTCCAGCCTAAGTATTCTGTAATGTGTAAAATCCATTAATAAAAATATTTTAGAGTCTAGAGTCCGTGAGAAGACAAAATTGCCTTTCATGAGACAAGGGGTTTGTTTGGTTAACACAAAAAACGTCTTTTTTCATTTAAATTGTATTAAATGAGACAAGGGTTTTGTTTGACTAATACAAAATATGTTTTTTTTTCGTGTTTTTCGATCTTGTTGCACTTTCATAGAATACGCTAGGGTTTTAGGATTTTATAGGGTTTTAACGTTGACTTTTTTATTATAGGGTTTTAACAGTTTAAGCATTTTCATAAGGTATCCTAGGGTTTTAGGCACTTTCAACGCCAGTCAAAAAAACAAAAGATCAGGAACCAATTCGAATTTGAAACTTGACATGTGTCTTTTGAAAAATTTAATCTAGCTAGGCAATTAAAATACACACAAGTAATTCATTTAGTCCTCTTATGGCATATTAATTGGATTGTATTATATTTGAGCTTAGTTTGGTGATGGCAGCCTCTTATAATTTCTTCCTTTTTTTAATTGCGCCTCTTATAATACTACCTGATTGATGTGTCGTCTTGTTATTGCTATCTCATGATACATGTAGACAGGGCCGGCCCAACTCCAAGGCCCAAGATACCTGGGCCTTGGACATTCCAAAAATGCCAAATTTTAGGGGCACACCACAAATTTTCTAATTTGGGCTTGACTAGGAGTCTTTTTAGCCCAATAAAAGGAAAAAAATGGCTCATTGGCCCAGCCGGACACAATCAATGGAAGAAGGCCCAAAAAATTTCGGTGGCAGTTTTGTAATATAAGATATCTACTTGGTCCATTTAATTTCCAAACAAAAAAACAGATCTCTCATCTCAGTCTCTCACGTTTTGCTCAGAAGGAAAAGAAAGTGAACGAACATCGAAGAACACGTTAGAGAGAGAGAGAACTGCTGTGAGAGAGTGAGAGAGAAAGAGAGAAAACAAGAGAGAGAGAGGAAGCTGTGGCAGGAGGGAAGAGGGAGATTGAAAACCTAAACTGGTAAGTAATCTCTTGATCTCCTTCAACTGGTTTGCTCTAGGGTTTTTGCTTCAAGTGGGCTTGGGTATCCTAAACCAATTTAGGAGTTGGAATTCAATACATGGATTGAGAAGCTCCTAATTAACTCTTAATATGCTGGAATTGGTCTTGTTTTAGTTGAGATATCTCCTTTTTGATAGATTGGAATTCCATCACATTGTTCCACTTACACATGATGCTGATATGGAACGGGAAATAGAAGGAGATGACAATCCTGAAAGTCCAGATCCACCTGTTTGGTCTGAGGTTTTGGCTGTTCTTTATTTACTAAATATGTTAGTGTATTAAAAGAAACCACTTACGTAGTGGACTTGATTGTCCGACTTATTGTCCGCTGAAGAATCAGCAAATGATCATTCTGTTTTAGTCTACTTGTGGTTTCGTTTTCATTTTTGACCTGGTAATTTTTTATTTTGCAGATAATGCATTTTTTAGCAATCCTCGCAAGCCTATGATACTTGCACTTGCCAGGCCAGACCCTAAAAAGAACATCACAACTTTAGTCAAAGCTTTTGGAGAGTGCAAGCCATAGAGGGAACTTGCTGACCTTGAACGTCAAGCTTTTATTTGCATTTGAGAATACATCTAAATGTCCGTTCTTAGCAGTTGAAAAGGCTTAGTCAAGCAGGTACCTTTGATTCAACCCCGATACTATATCTCTGCATCTATGTCTTTGCAGACATTAATAATGGGAAACCGTGATGCTATTGACGAAATGTCTAGCACAAATGCATCAGTTCTTCTTTCAATACTGAAGCTGATTGACAAATATGATCTGTATGGTCAAGTGGCGTATCCCAAACACCACAAGTAGCATGAAGTTCCTTATATTTCCCCCGTTCCAAATGCCATAGATTTCTCTAATTTGTTGACCACTTCCAAACCAACTCTGAATAATTAATTAGGGCATAATGTTGTCCCGTGCATGGTTTTGAATGTGTTTTGGAATGAAGAATGGGCAATATAGCTTATGTTGGGCTGTAAGATAACTTCAGTAAATACTGGTTGTGTTGAGACTGCAATGAAGTTCAACACATCTTGGAGCTCATCCTCAATGTTGATGTGCTTATCTTAAGGTGTAATATCAAACCAAGTCAAAGTCTAGTTTATGTTCACACTCTGCTCATTTATAGGTCAGAGAACAGGGTGGTTGGCCACACTCGGAATTGTTTTAGTTATTGTAATCGAATCTTGATCTCTGCAGGGAGGGGTGGCTTGGTAGGTATTTGGTTTTTCATGCTTTAGTTTGCATTCACCTGCATATTTTGTGGGTTGCTGAATCTTTTTAACAATACCAAGACACCTGACCTCAGCCACGACCACCAAATGGTTGCCCATGGCCTCCGCGGCCAAAATCACTCCCAAAACCACGGCCGCCGCAACCAAAGTCACGGCCACCTCCTCCTGACTCCCGACCACCACGATGGTGAAGTTAGTTGCTCTAAAGCAGTCTTTTAATGCTTGAAGTAACCTCTGTAGTTGTAGTAAATGACAGTAAAGTGCTGATATACATGCTGAATCGGTGTATTAATCGCTGGAAACAGACTTTTGGATATTGTGATTGCTTGGAAAGTATGTGCCAGATCCATCGCTTGGGAAGGGCACACTTTTTTTATTAGGTCTTGGGCACTAAAAACCCTTGGGCTGGCCCTGCATGTAGACATTGTTCTCTAAACACTTGAATAAAAAAAAATCGTTTTACTTCGTTCAAGTTTTCAAATCTAAAATATCTCATGATTCAGTTATAAAAGGTCAAAACGTTGAAGTTGTTGAAACTATTTGTGAGTGATACCATTATTAGACCCCTTCTATACTGATAGTTTTTTCGACCATTGCTAAAAAAATCGTTGGTAGATCTCGATTTTCTTATAGTGAGAGTTATAAAAAGTACCTTCAAAGTGAGGAAAAAATGTTGAAATCAATTGTATTGCAACTGAATGAATTGAATAAATTTCAACGATTTTCAAAAGCAATGCATTTTGATTTGACTTTAATACCTCATAATAAATATCACTAGTTTGAGTCAAATTTTTATAAATTATTGGTTCGTCTCATCGAGAGGAATCAAAAAAGTAAAAAAAGCGCAAAAAACCAAATGTTGATAAAGGCCGGCCCAATTATTTGCTGGTCATGTAGAGCCCAATTAGATTTGTCTCATCTAATTTTTATCCAAATATTTTTTGAAATATTCAAAATAAAACCTAAAATTTCTTATTTATAAAGATTCAGTTTAATACTAATTATCAAAACTCATCAAAAATATAAAGGAATAAGTCACTACTATTATTTTGTAAACTTTTGTGTGTGTGTGTATATATATATATATATATATAGGTTTAAAAATGTAGTATAATTTTTTGTAGGGAATATTTAAAGTGGAATGGAGAAAGTATCTACAACACCAATTCAAAATGCACTTTCACATGTTGTCGTCTGGTGTACATGTATGTCTTTCATAGTTCAAATACACGCTGCCCTATGAGAGACGAGTGTTTTTACAAGACTCAAGAGTGATGTTCAAAAAAACAAAGAAAAGTAGTTTTACATTCATGTACATACATCACGTACATACAGGTTCTTAATCCGTCTCGTATCCCAAAACAATAATCGAAACCGCTCATTTCGTTCAACTCAATCTGATTTTAGTAAAGACATTTACATAATATCCAACTTTGATTCATGTTTCATAAACGCCTTTATAGAGCAAAATTGGATTTTTCGTACACGCATTTACCAATATTTAATTAAGTTGGATTTTATCAAGAACCCTAAACAAACCATTTTAAACGAAATAAACGGCTTGGATCATATCTTTTTTGGATATCTGAAACGGGTCCAAAACTTATATGCACGTGATGTATGTACATGGATGAATAAATTGTGAGGAGAAATTTTTCAATGCCGAGTAGATATCACGTGGTGTCCGCTCCGAGCCATCTGATGCAGTTTTGGACTGCTCGGATTTAAAGAGAGAAAAAAAAGAGAGAAAGAGGAGAAATGAAAGGAGAGAGAAAATTTCAATTTAAACGGTCTAAAAATATATCGGACGGTTCAAAAATACCGAACGAACACGACGTGGGATATACCCAAGGCACTGAAAAATTTCTCTACTGAGAGATTCTTTTCGAAAGAAAAAGGACTCCTGTGAGTAGAATCGATTCATGCGTCAGCACTTACGTTGATCATTCCCCTAGACCGTACCTTTCAAGATAAGCGCAAGAGTTTTACCCACAAAAAAAAAAAAGGAAAAAGATAAGCGCAAGATAAAAGTAGAAATCGGCTGAGGAAACGGACAAAAAACTGGACGAGTGGGGACCGATCCATTGAAAAGAGTGCGGTGGCCGCCGTCCTTTCCGTTCACTATCTCCGCCCTTGGGGTCCCACAGTATTAATGACAGATGGTAGGGTTTGTCATATGTATGTGGCTGCTGTTTTGGAATGAGAAAACCACGCAAATTTAAGAGAAATTGTGTGCATATCCGTACACGTCACCGTACAACCTTTGCCTACTTTTGTTTTTTTGATCCGCTGCCTACTTTTGTTGGGTATTTGTTTTTCTTTTTAAGAGTTGATTTTGTCACACTCTAAATTGTTAACGTCACACTTTAGGGTGTGGCAATATCATTTCCCTTCTTTTTCTATTGCCTACTTTTGTTTTTTTGATCCCCTGCCTACTTTTGTTGGGTGTTTGTTTTTCTTTTTCTATTGCCTACTTTTGTTGGTTCAAGCAGATTTGCCTACTTTTGTACTTTTTTTTTTTTTTTGGATCCGCCTACTTTTGTACTCCATATGTTGTGAATTGGTGTCGTGGCAGGGACCGGTGCATTTCCACACTGCAAGGGCTATAAAGCGGTCGATTCGGTCGTTTATTTTGGCGATAGATTGCTTGTATATTAATTAGAACAATGAACAACTCGGATTAATGAGAGCTCAGATTAAATTCGAGCCGTTAATTTCCTGTATGTATTCTTTTAACTAGAAATCTTGCTAGTAAAGTAAGAATTCCTTTATCGAAAAGTTGAAATTGTGGGTCCTACAATGTAACGCCCCGACTTTTCGGGAGAAAAATAAATAATTTCTATGAGAAAATTTTGCTAAATAAATATAATTTTCCAAAATAAAGATTTTGGTAATACAATCTCAAAATAGATTTACGGAATCAAAATACACTATCTGCAGAGCTGACTCTAATCTTGATACGAATCCTAAGCATCCTCGATCTTCGTTACTGATATTCTTTCCATGTCGAACTGCATCATCGTTGAATCTCTTCCATTGAATCCTGCGTCTTCTTGACCGCCCAAGCAATCGATTTGCCAGGATATAAACGTATCCGTGAGTGATAAATCACCCAAGAAAATAATCCAACCCAACTACCCTCTTACATTACAGATAGCAAGTAAACAGGATAATAATGATACGAATAAGTAAAGCAGGAGATTTTTCACATCAACCGGTTCATTACTATCCATTAGCCTTGACGTGTGATCTAAGATCTCCCCGCGAGATCTTTCCTCCCCAACCGATTAGCCATGCTCGGCCCCATGAGATCACTTCCATTTGTTGTAGTAGATAACCTAAGTTACAATACTACAACAAGGGATAGCTTATCATGCCTGGAATCACAATCAGGGTTCGCCTATCTTATACACCACATCACAATCATCACCGACACACGCCAGTCTATCAACTCATCACTGGACACACGCCAGTCTATCAATTCACCACTGGACACACGCCAGGACATCAATTTATTCCACTGGACTCGAGCCAGGACATCAATTTATTCCACTGGACTCTCGCCAGGACATCAATTTACCACTGGACTTCGCCAGGACATCAATTTTATTCCACTGGACTCTCGCCAGGACATCAATTTACCACTGGACTTCGCCAGGACATCAATTTATTCCACTAGACACTCGCCAGGACATCAATTTATTCCACTGGACTCTCGCCAGGACATTAATTTACCACTGGACTTCGCCAGGACATCAATTTTATTCCACTGGACTCTCGCCAGGACATCAATTTACCACTGGACTTCGCCAGGACATCAATTTATTCCACTGGACACTCGCCAGGACATCAATTTACCACTGGACACACGTCAGGACATCAATTTACCATTGGACTTCGCCAGGACATCAATTTACCACTGGACACACGCCAGGACATCACCACAAAATATCACTGGACACACGCCAGGTTTTATCGTCCCAAAATATCTCTGGAACACTCGCCAGGTTTTATCATCACAAAAGATTGCTGGGCCTCCGCCAGGTTTTATCGTCCCGAAATATCGCTGGACATCTGCCAGGTTTTATCGTCACAAAATATCGCTAGACCACCGCCAAGTTTTTATCAACAGAAAATATCGCTGGACTACCGCCAGGTTTTATCAACAGAAAACGTCTCTGGACTACCCGCCAGGTTTTATCAACATAAAACGTCACTGGACCACCGCCAGGTTTTATCAACATAAAACGTCACTGGACTACCGCCAGGTTTTATCAAAACATCACTGGGCTTACTTTGCCAGGTTTTATCAAAACATCATTGGGCTTACTTTGCCAAGTTTTATATCATCACTGGGCTTACTTTGTCAGTCTCAATTCATTACTGGACTCCTGCCAGTTTTAATTCACATCGCATCTCAAAATCACGCCTGCAGGCAACCTCTAGAATAAGAAAACTTCTCAATTTATCCATTACTTAGCATCGTCTAAGTGATTTCTATTTCGTATACCACCCCAGGTCTCTATGGTCCAATCTAACATTCAAATTAAGCATGAACACAATATCAATCTCAATAATAATGAAAACGAATAACAGACGGATCGAAATAATTATTAGGCAATGCAATCACATAACTTTTTATGACTGAACCGTTGGTCTTAATCTTGTATGGCCACAAAATCATTAATAATGTGTGAATTATTTAATAAAGATTTAAAAATAATTTTCTAGGCTTTTATTAATTATTAACAATTAATTAGACGAATTAAATACCAATTAAATACATTAATTAGGTAAAAATATTAGAATAATTGTCGTAACCCTAATACGAGTTTTAAAGGTCCTCTATAACAAGTTCGAGTGCTAAAAATTGGGTTTGGAGGTTCATGGGATTATTTTAAATAAAAAGATTAAGTTAATAGACAAAAGAAGAATAAATAGATAATAAATAATTAAATAATTAAAAATATATTTATTCTAACAAAGTATCATCTTAGGACTGTAAGAAGTCTAAATAAAATTATTCGGAATTACTAACCTCTTTTATAATATTTTAAAGTATTATTATTAAGAAACAATGCGTAAATAATAATAAATGGTTAATTAAATAAATAAAATTTTATTTTAATAACATATCACTTCTGAGATGTCAGAAGTCTAATAAAAATATTTTGGATGTTAAAACATTTTTTGTAAGGTCGCATTTATTTTTCGTTTATAACTTTAATTAAAAATAAAATAAATAGTTAATAATATAAAAAAATATGAAATTAGCAAGTTATGATCTTTAACATGTTTGAAACCTAGAAAAAATAGTTTGGGAATTTATAGAGTAGTTTATAAGGTCGCAATGAATTTTAGTTTATAAACTTTTACACGATTACGAATAAAAATTAAATAAATAGAAGATTAAATAAAAAAATATGAAACTAACAAGGTATGATCTTTGAAGTGTGGGTAACCTAGGAAAAATAATTCGGGGTCAAAATCGATGTTTTAAAGGGTCGCAAAATCAATTCGAAACGAAAACCCAAAACTGGCGCACGGCTGGCCAAATGGAGTTCGCGGCCGCGAACTCCAGTTCTCTGGTTCTTGTGGCGGAGGAGCCCGAAGGTCGCGGCCTCAAGGTCGCGGCTGGAATGCGTTTTTTTGATTTTTTTTGGTCCGGTTTCGATGCATGGGACTACGAGGCCTATTGGGTTATGTCTAAAAACATTAATTATACTTAGAGGAGGTTTCGGATTGAATTATAATACCTTGAAGAGGATTAAATTTGATTTCGATCGAAACTTGACACTTTGGAAAGAAAACTTCGGTTTCTTCGACCGAGAGACCTTGGGGCCGAATTGGTTGGTGGGTGGCGGTGCTAGGGGTCGTAGGAAGCAACTCGATTGATCAATTTGAGTCTCGGACGAACGGATCTACAAAATCCACTTTTCTCTCTCTCTTTTCTCTCTCTAGAACTCCATAGCTTTGGAGCTTTGATTTCCTTTCGATCTTCTCTCTTTTCTGGACGATTGGAATGTGAGAATTTTCGTGCGTGCCCTAGGGTTGGAGTAGTGAGGTATTTATAAGGGAATTCGGATGAGGTAGGATTAATTTGAGTCCTAATCGAAATGGGTTTTTGCATGGACGAATTTAGCTCGGTTCTAGAGTTATGGAGAAGGTAGAAATCAAGTAGGAGTAGGAGATGGAGAGATAGAAGGAGTGTGCATGCATGTAGGAAAATAAAAAGAAAATATGCATGCATGTATTTAAATACTTGCATAATTGTAAAAAAAAATAATAATAATAATAATAATTGTATTAAGAAATATAATTCTAATAACATTAAAAAAAATTTTGGGTCAAAAATCCGGGTCGTTACATACAACTTTCCTGATAACCGCACACACAAAAAGTTATAGAAAAAATAAAAAGATTTTTCCATTATTTTTTATCCTTTCCGTGCAGTTGATGGAGGCCTAGGAAAAAATTATAACAAAAGTATGCAAAACACTTAAGTAACTAAAAGAGTGAGAGAACTAACCACCAGAAACAACATTAGAACAAATCAAGATATCAAATTGAATCATTGAGAGCAATACTTGCAAGCAACCCTACGTTTCTCATCAACAAGATCAAAAGCAAAAGAGATGAGGAGGCGTTGCACATCAAAACCTTAGAGAATACTCGCAATCTATTTTTGTTGTTAACTATATATGTGATATTCGGTCCGGTTTGATCTATTTCGGATCGGAATGTGACAAACCGAACCAAACCAATTCTTTTTTAGTTTGGCTAAAACTCAAATTGGACCAAACCGTTTGCGCCAAACTAAATTACTCTTTTGGCCCGTTTCGACTTTCAGCTCGGTTTACCAAAATTTTTCACCCCTAATTCCCACTCCCTCGATTGATATAAGGTGTCTCATGCTCCTCCACCACTACATGCAATATCGGATCATTAAAAAATTGGACCCTCTCAAGTAACCATTCTAGACAGGAGCTAAAGTTATCACACATGTATAAAACTAGAGTTTGCCCATGCCTAAAGGCACGAAACATGCACCATCCTCTTTACTCAAATTAAATAAATTATTTACCTAGTTATACATACTACTTATGGGAGTATTCTCTCTTTCTATTCATTATCTTTAAATAGCAACCATGAACATATTCAACTTTTTTTTGTATTTTCTATTAATTGGATGAATATGTGTGTTCCACGTAAACTAAGAAAGAAAATAATTAATTTACTTAAGAATGTAGGAGGCTTAATTATTTTTGAACTCGAAGATATCCTCTTTGGCATCAATCCCTCTTTACGCCCATGGAAAATTCTCTTTAGCCCCATATATTTTTGATTACTTTATAATTACAATTTTGTCATCTTACGATCGATTTACCGGGTTTTTTTCACCCCCTAATTCAAATGAAGACGCAACATGCTATCATCTATTATTGTTATTAGGAGTAAATATGTAAAATTATTAGCTTTCTCACATCGTCTACATACATGTATTTTATGTTGCTCATTAAAAATTAGGGTTTTATTTTTCAGAATCTCGAGGTTCCCGTAATACATTTAAAAATTTTCTGAAAATTGTGTTCTTCGACTTAACTTTTTGATGTCTTTTTAGTTGTTTTTTTCTTTACTATTGTTAGATCCGGGCCAAATTTCTTGGAGCAATCGCCCATTTTGACGAGAGTAATTCAAAAAGTATAAAAACTAGGTTCGGCTACGTGCAAAGCACGAATATTACGTACCTGTTGTAGAGGTGATATTATGTGTCCGTTAAAAAGTAATGAATGATAAAGTTTGGAGCTGGTTTGACAGAGTTTATTATGGTCGCTGAGCTAGAAAGAGCTATGTGGAGGAGAAGGAGTAAGTCAAGAAAAAGAAGAAGAAGAGTCCATTGGAAATGATGGTGTTAGCTGAGAGAAATGTAGAAGATAGCTTATATGGCAATGAATGGATGGATAGAGAAATAGAACAGCATTTTATCTTCTATCTGGGAGAGAGGACAAGATAGAAATTAGATTAGAAAGAAAACAAAGCAAAAAGCTAGACCGGACTCTGTGGTAGCATGTTTAAGTTTGAAAGGACACCAAAAACGCATTGCAGTGAGTTAAAAGTTTGAAAGGACACCAAAAACGCATTGCAGTGAGATCAAAATGAGAAGAAATGAAACTGATGAATATAAAAGTTGCGAGGTCATTCACTAATCAGGGCTATTGACCACATAAACAAGCAAATCAGGGCTCATAAACACCAAATTTGGTAAAGCAAATCGACGACTGATAAGTTGCAATTGTCATTTGTTGCGTTTTCGGGCTCATAATCAAGGCTATATATTGTCATTTGGAAATTGCTGAGTAGCACAAGAGAAAAACTAATTAGTATTGTACGCAAAGGTTAGGTGAACTGTTCTGTTGGCTCAGTTTGTAATTTCCCACTTGGTCTTTTGTATCATTCATGGCCAGTTATTCTTTGAGTGGCAAGTATCCTGGATATATATGCATTTTAGTTTAGGAAGGAATTGTTATTGTAAATTGTTGAGTAGTAAAAGAGGAAATGCAACCGCAGTGGGGCTTAATAACTATGTTTGGATCTTAAAAAACACTAAGTCAAGGTACACTACATCCAACCACTACACCACCCACTACATGTTTTGTAGGGCTCACTCCGGGTCTCAAAAAAATACAGAAAAATGTTCATAAATTTTAAAATAATTTATTATGGGGTCCTGTAAAAAATCAGCTCCAACAAATATCGATAAGTAATATTTCTTGATTCGTAGGGGTGGAACAGTGCAGTTGAGCAGTTTCGCACCTACAAATTAAGAAATAATACTTACCGATATCGTTGGAGCTGATTTTTTACAGGGCCAGATAAAATATTATTCTAAAATTTATGGATATTTTTCTGTATTTTTTTGGAATCCAAGGTGAGTCCCATAAAAAATATAGTGAATGATGTAGTGGATGAATGGTAGTGTATGTAGCATCTCTCCTTAAAAAAACTCTCTCTCTCTCTCTCTAAAAACTCTCCGACTCCCCTCTCTCGAATCCTCTGTTAGGGCTGCCGCCGCCTGGGGGGAGGTGCTCATCCTTCCCTCCTCCCCCGGGCCTCTTTGTTTCTTTCATCTTACCCTTCTGTTTTGCAGGTGTTCGTCGCCGATTCTCCTTGCGACGGCGTTGCTCTCTCCTGCCGGCTGCTTCATCGTTCTTCCCCGTTCTCCTCGTTTCCTTCTCATTCGCCGTTCGCCTTGCGATGGGAGGTGGGGCCGCGAGATCTCCCTCCGATCTCGGCTCTTGGGCGTTTTGCAGTTTCACCTAACGGCTTGTGGAGATCTCACTGTCTGCGGATGTTTCCTCTTCTTCGGTTACTTGCTTTTGCTGACCGGAGCGTGGTTGGTGTGCAGTGTTTGTGGAGGCGGTGTTGTTGGCGGCCGGAGGTGGGGTGCTGTCGTTTTGGGGGCGATGCGGGGCGGCGGTGGTGGTTTTCTTTGACGGAGGCGTCTGGGGATGGGTTTCAAGTTTGAGGTAGTGGGTCAAATTTCCGGAGTGTTGTTGATGGAGGTGGTGAGTGCAGGGTGTTTTGCAGATTGCGGCAGCGGCGGGCGGTGGTTGTGATTGTTTGGTAGCCATCCATGGAGGTTCGGGAATTCTGAGGTGTAGCATGCAGCCGGAGCGGTGGCAATGGTGGCTGTCGGTTGGAATGTGTAGTGTTGGGTGCTGGCTTGGGTTGTCAGCGGGATTCGCTCGCGGATTCACGGCTTTCTGAGTGTCAGTGGCGGCGTTACATGATTCTTCTAGCAGCTGATTCCTTTGGGTTGGATTTGGTGAGCCGTTTGGCCTCAGATCATATGTGTCGTGGTCCCTCACCGGTCAGGCTTTGAGGGTGGTTTGCCGCCGGTGTGGGGTGGGTATCTAGGGCCCTGAGCTACCTAGGATTTGGTCTCGGGAGACAGAGGACGAATCTAAGGCATGTTTAGTTGTTTAAACGTGTGCGTAGTTTTTTAATGTTTTCCCTGCTCCTTTTGTCATTATAATACTCGTATTTCAGTGATAATAAAATTTTTTGCCGATCAAAAAAAAAAAATGCAACCTCAGTGATGATTCTTTGCTCCATCATCAATTGTCACGGTAGTAAGTTATAATGTGGTTGTGTGAGGAGTTCTATAGTAAGAGAAATTATTTGTCATAAAATTATTGTATGGTTTGTTGTTTTGGTTAAATTGAGAAGTATAGCTAGGAGTAGTTTTGTTTTCTTCTATGAAGCACCGATGCTCCAAAAGGGCGTCGTACACACGTATTGGATACAAGGACATAGGGACATGGCGGGGAGATGGGGACATGGCGTGTCCAATAATCTATAGTATTTTTTGATAGGGGACATGGCGAGAACACGGTGGTGTTTGGGGGTGGATTAACTCAATCAAATGGCAAATAATTGTGTGCGGGCGTGTCAGAAAAGAACTAATTTCACAAACGAAATTATTCTTTTCAATGTGACGTGAAACAACTAATTAATATCAGGCAACTGTGTTATCTGTTCAATTACCTCAACTAAGAGGATTTTTCCTTAAAGTGTCAAACAAGACTAAAGACTGATTTTCCTCAAATCAAAAAAGATGGTTGAATACAAACGAACCCAAATCTAATCAAAGGTAAGTTTGTATACAAACACTCTTGAAACTTTACTAAAAACCAATGCAAAAATATAAGCACACTGAATTTAATCAAAGAGAGCTTATAACCAATTAAGATGATTGAACACAAACAAACCTGAATCGAATCGAAGGCAAATTTATGCACAAACACTCTTGGAATTTTCTGAAGACTAATGTAGAAATATAAGCACACTGAATTTAATCAAAGAGGGCCTATAAACAACTAATCTTTGGTAAGTAAAAGACTGAAAGAAATAAGAAACTTGAATTTAATCAAAAGTAGTCTTACATGCAAACAAGCCTTCAACTTACAAACTAAACTAAACTAAATCCTAAACTAAGATAAATCCCTGAGCAATCATATTGAGTATGAGTTGTCAGAGGGTAAGATTTGTCGGGGGTGCTATCTTCCACTTCTTCTTCTATTTATAGACGCTGAATCTCCCTTCGAGCTCCACGTCTTCAACTGCTTCTCACGTCTCTATTTGAACTGTCCATGATTCCTTGAAAAACGGTTGAGGGGAGCCTTCGAACGGTCACTTGGGTTGATTCCTGAGAATTCTTCTCTCTCCACGTTTGCAAATATCGATCATGGCTGTTTTCTGAATTGTGGGCTTCTTGTTTTTATGCAACGTGAGTTAATGTAGCACGATTGGACCTTAGAAACGATTCCCTGCATCCATGCTTAATTGCTGCACAAAACAAAAGATTTAACCACCGTCTGATGGTTCTAAATAAGTAATCAATGGCTAAACCTAATTACCGTTTTAATTACCTCTTTATGAGGCCCAAACGCCGCCGTTTACTACCAAAACGATACCGTTTAGTACTAAAATAACATCGCCATTAACCCTATGATCCCCTGTATCTCGAGCCAAAATGGGTTGTGTTCCGATAGGCTAAAGCATTTGTTTGATGCCACGTGTAATTTTCTCATTAGGTGGCGTATTTTAGGATGTAAACAGGTGGGGACATGACTGGGGGTCAAAATGTGACTTTTTTAAAATATTGGGGGTTAATATGAAATTATTTAAAACTTTTGGATTAAACTGTAATTTTTTAAAAACCTATATTAGGGGTCGACTGTTTCTTTTTCATTTTACTGTTCAAATTGAAATTCCAAGCCCTAGACAGAGGATGAAGACAGTTCTCGGACTCCTCTCCTCTCTCTCGGGTATCTCCCTCTCTTTTTCTCTTTCCCTCTCGTTCCTTTATCTCTTGGTCCTTACTGTTCCTATCTGTTTCTCTCGTCTATGCTCTCTCTCTTTCTCTCTCTCTTTCTGTATATATGTGTGTACATTTATGTGTGTGTATATATATGTATAACTGATTCTCTTTTATCTCTCCTGCATACTTTTTTTTTTCATACTGACTGTTTTTAATGTGGCTGTATATATATATGTATTTATGCCTTTAAAAGGATGACTGTTTTTTTACCTGCATAGTGTTTTTTTTTTTTTTGCAATGTAAGCTTGAAAATATATATATATATATTTCTTTTCATATCCGGTCGCCCGGATTTTAGTATGGTTCGGATTTCTGTCTGAGCCATTGGATCTGGATGGGTGAGATCCACGGCTAGGGAAATAACAAGGAACAAAAGGGGAAAAATGAGGTTTTCTTCACTGTATACACTTCTTCGTTCCCACCAGAGAGTGAGAGAGAGAAAGAGAAAAGGAGGCAACCAAGATCCGAATGACCCAAGCTGAGATTGAAGACGACGAATGACGACCCAAGCTAAGGTCTCTCCCTCCCTCCCTCTTGTTCTTTCTCTCTCTCGTTTTGTTTGATTTTTGAAACAATAAGTGATTTTTTTCCCTAATTTCTGATACGAACGACCTAAGCTGAGATTGAAGATGACGAACAACGACCCAAGCTAAGGTCTCTCTCTCTCGTTCTTTCTTTCTCTCGTTTTCTTTGATTTACGAAACAATAATTGATTTTTTTCCCCCTAATTTCTGTGATTTAGAAAGTTCCAGCCACAGAGAGGATAACAGAGAGAGGAGACGACATACAAAGAACCAAAGCCGAGATCAAAGATGACAAACATTAGAGCTACGATCAGCCCTAAGGTATCTCTCTCGTTCTCTCTCTCTCTCTTGTTCTCGTTCTCTGTGATTTTTTGTGTTGTTTTCGAAACCCTTTGATCAGGGGATCCTTCCTCTTGAGCTGCAGGAATAGTTTTATTGCAATTGCGATAAGTACGATTTAGAAACTCTTGCATTCAGTTTTTTGACATACCTAATTTCTTCTGGACAAGCAGAGTGCAGCAAAGCATGTGAAAATCTCACTTTTGCTTAAAAGTGACTATTTGATTCAATATCCCTAACTTGGGGCTTTCTACTGATTTTTGAAACCCTAACAGTATATCGGCTTGTATCTTTGTATCTATGATATTCGATTTGGGGCTTGTATCTATGATATCTGATTTGGGGCGTAAATAACATATATAGAACGATTACCTGGAGAACAAGCTGATTTTTTTGGAAACAAAACGATTATTTGGACTGGTTTTCGCGTGTTACTTATGCTGATTTTGAGATAATGTCTGCCGTTGGTAGGTTACCCATAAGTAGCTCACAATTTGATAAAATGGAAGAACAAGATCAAACCAATGTTTTTCTGTTGACGATGAGTGTAAGTGTTTGTGGTACATCTAAGTTTCATTGTTTACTTGTTCTTGTCTTTTGTTTCGTCCATTCATCTTATTATCTTTTTTGGGTTGCAGGATGGAGGGGTCATGACTTGAACGTCGAATGGTCATGCAAAACTTCTCATAATAATATATGCTTTTTGTGTGGCTATTATAAACTCAGGAAATGGTAATGTTTGTAGTAGTTCAGTTGTTTGTAGTAATTCAACTCATGAGTTTGAGTTGCACAAGAATTATTTAGCTAAGTGATAAGAACATTTGTGTTGGATTGGAAAATCTGCTTGTGTTGTATTGGAAAATTGTATGTAAGAAAATCTTGTCTTGTGTTGGATTGGAAAATACAGTGTGTTTGTGAGAAAATCTGCTCTTGTGCCGAGGTGCGTGATAAAGGAGCACGTCCTTTTGCTGGTGTCTGTCGATGGGATTCGTGGGGCAGGGTGTTTATGAGAATGGAAGGTGTAGAGCAGACTAATGGTAAAGGGGTCAGAGTGTGAGAAGGCTGTAAGTGAATTTTTCCAGGTGTGAGTGGGTGGGCATTTTAATGCCATTGTAGATTGTTTAGTTGCTGCTCTTGATGAGTGAATATAATCATGCTATTGGAGCAATTCATTGGGGAAAAAACAGAGCACATGCCAACACTCAGGGCTCCGACCAAATTAACAATAGGGGGTGAAATTTGGAAGTTTTGGTTTCGAAATTTTGCAAGATGTTAGCAACAAATTTGGTGTTCTCCATTCTATTTCTTCAATTGCAGCTCTTTTGGTTTGCGGACAGAATCAAAATTCAAGTGAAAAGGTAAATATACTGCAGAAGACATGTCTTGAATGGTAAATGTCATAATCTGTACACTGAAGTAATAGCAACAATGAAAGGGGGCTGCCGAGCATAAACAAAAACAAAGAAACTGGGTTTGGAATCTAATTACACATTTTGGGATTACCACTCAGGCTTGCTTTGGGATAGGTTCTCAACTAAACTTAAAATGAGAAGTGGTCTGCAATTGCAAAACCTTATCTGGCCAGTCAAGCTGCATTTTTTTCACAACGTAATCAACTGTTTAATTGATAGCCAAAAAAAATATATATATATATCAACAAACTGTGAGAAACCTGTACTCCCATTCGTTTCATATGCTACAATAATGTACAACTAGAGTTAGAATAGTTTACCAAACAAGGCGAAGGAAGCATCAACCATATCATAAACCAACATATCACAAACATATAGTTCAATTCTCCTGCCAAATTAGCTAATAGATACCAAAACGTACAATACAATATCTGCCATGACATTGTACCGGTTACAACAAATACCAACGAATACAAATGACATTCACTTTAGAAGTGCAATGATAGCCACTACCAAGGCTAAACCACTTAAGAATTGAAAGACAAACAACATGTGCTTTAAATAAGCCACGGTGACTTCAATGACGTCAACACGTGCATCATTCTTGACCAGTTTGAATTGTACTCCAGTTGAGCCTTCCAGGATTCTTTTCTAACTATGAAATGTGCACAGCAGGTCTCAATCTACACCAACATGTCTTGTTTTGAAATGTAGGGTGACGAGATTGAATTGTACTCCTGTTGCTTGAACTGGACATGACTATTTTAACACAATTACTGCACACACACACACACACACACACACACAACATCTACACACATTCACACTCACACAATGTCTACACACACTCATACAAATGTCCAACACAACTAAAAACTAGAAGTAACTCATATTAAAAATTTAGAGAGGCGGTTTTGGCTCAAAAAAATTTCATCATAGCCAAATAAAGTGGCTCAGATAAACGAAATATTCAAGACACCACATTTTTAAGGCACTAAGGCGGCAACATTGGTTGTCAATTGACCATCTAATGTTTCCATGCCTAAGTACAAATTGCATGTTAGTAATTTATCATCATAGCCAACAAATGGGGGCAAACCAATCTGCCAATAGGGGCACACTCTCCCAATAGCTCAGAAATTTTCATCATAGCCAAATAAAGTGGCTCAGATAAATGAAATGTTCACGACACCACATTTTTAAGGCACTAAAGCAACAACATTAGTTGCCAATTGACCATCTAATGTTTCCAAACCTAAGTACACATTGCATGTTAGTAATTTATCATCATAGCCAACACATAGGGGCAAACCAATCTGCCAATAGGGGCAAACTAATAGAAAATCAGGACCATAGTAAAATCCAGGCGACTGGACCTGAAAACACCAAACAAACACCACTTGATAATTCTCTGGCCAAAATCAGCATAAGTCACACACGAAAAAGTAGACCAAATAGCAACTGATCATAACAAAATCCAACGGCTCAGACACAAATCCGGCCCATAAGAAATAATGCCCCAAAATACTGTTAGGGTTTCGAAAATCAGCCAATCAATTCAAATCAGCCATCCCGATATCGAAAGGTTTCGAAGACCACACAAACAAATCACAGACATCAGCCCCTAATCTTCATTTAGGGTTTCGAAAATCAAAGAACTTTTAGGGTTTCAAAAATCATAGAGAACGATAACACTCTGGAGTGAGAATGAGAGAGAGAGTGAGGGACCTTAGGGGTGATCGTAGCTCTGATCGTTCGTCGCCGGCCATCTCGAGATCGAACGTTTTCGAAACCACACAAAAAATCACATATATCAGTTTGCAAATCACAGAGAACGAGAGAGAGAGAACAACAGAGAGAGAACGAGAGAGAGGGAGAGACCTTACAACTGATTGTAGGTCGGACACGTTCGTCGTCTGAGATCTGAACTTGGGTCATTCGTCGCCTCCTTTTCTCTCTCCCTAACTCTCTGGCTCGAATGAAGTGAAATGGGGCTGGGTAAACGAGGAGTGAGCCCTATTTTTCCCACTTTTGTTCCCTGTTATTTCCCCAGCCGTGGATCTCACCCATCCAGATCCCAACGGCTCAGACAGAAATCTGGACCATACTAAAATCCGGGCGACCGGATTGAAAAGAACTATATATATATATATATACACACACACACACACACACACGTGGCGTGTCCCCAGCTGTGTCTGCATTTTCAATTTTTTAGAATTGTCGTGTCCCCTGCCGTATCTGTATCTGTGTCCATGCTACTTAGGTTTTCTTGATTGATTGTGTATAGAAAGTGAAGTAACTGTAAAAGGAATTTTTAGTGACCTAGGACTTAACATGGACAGTATTGAATATTATTTATTGAAATATACCTATAGCAAGAGTAGGTTTTTATATTGAACAATGAAAAAAGCACGATATACTTTTGTTGGTGGGCATAGAGCATGAGATTAGTGAAGGGAAAAAAATATGAGCCCAAGTTTGTTTCTTGATAATTTAGAAGATTATGGTTATAGTGATGAAGATATATTTGCTCTATATATTACTGCATGCAAAGAAAATAGAGGTGTCTTAGTCTAGCTATAGTTAATCAATCCTTTCGTTGGTTGGTTGTTGGCAAATTAAGTAATTTCTGCTCTGTTATGCACTATTTTGAAAATTAATATTTGATGATACTATTCCCTTGCCGTACGTTCATCAATTGTGTGATTGAGTTTAGTTGAATGTTAACTATGTACAACAAGTTGAGCAGCATTAATCTTACATGTATTGGATATACATGTAAAAGCAACAACAGAGATGCAGTTCAGTAAAACAACAAATTATAATTGTGAACTGTTAAATTGACATTTATTAAGAAACAGTCCAAAATAGAATATTGGTCTCTAAATATAAGACGGAGGGAGTATTTAATGTATATATATATTGATGATGAGTTTGTCAAATGGGAGAAGTAAGAGAATGTGGAAGAATAAATGGAAAAAGTTTAAAATTTGGAGAGCTAGGAATGTAGATGAGTTGAGCCAAACCAGGGTGGAACAACTTTGATTGTATAAATGTCTATCTAATAAAGCAATCTTTTCGTGAATGAACAAATTTGAAAACTGACACTATCCGCCCTGCAACTCTCAAGCTTCCTTGCCTTCGGTTAGTTAACATTGGTTCAGCGACGCTGTCAGTCTTCTATTTGATGTTGGGACTCGACTGGTGCATACCTAGCCCCTGTTCGACCGAGGTTGGATTAGTCCCTCACCCTTATCTGCACCTCTATCCAGAAGGCTAAAACCCCCTTGCTTGCAGGTCAGGAAAAGACTTTCACCTCACCATCTCACTCTGAATCCGCAGAAGAGTATACCATATCGAATGAAGAAAAAGCAGATAGAAGAAATAGAAGCTAAGAAATAACAATAACCAAGGGTGATGAAGGGAGTATTGCCCTGGCTTCCGCACCTCTTCTTAAGCTAGATGTCCCGTTCCCCTTATTTAGAACCTACTTGGGCGTTAGCATCTTAGGAACCCCTGCTTTCCGCCTGCGAGTCGTCTTTCATATCGAGCCATTGAAGCAGCACGTCGGTCCTAAGAAAACTGTAAGTGCTCACCCCGGGGTTCCGCCTGAGGAAGGAGGGGCCGCGGTAGCTGCTGAATCTTCTACTGGCATTAAGCATCCCAATAGATGAGCTAAATATTTGAGATTTGGCTTCGTTTATTTTGTAAGCAAGGTCATGTTAAACGTATGGAATGGAGCTGAACTTGTGATTTGGTTGATTGATTTGCAGGTATAATTAGAGTAGGAAAATGCTAACGAAAATTGATGCCGCAATATTTTGTGGAAGCAAGAGTGGAAGGATTTAAACAAGCTATTGTGAGAGAAGTACTATTATTGTATGTGATATTAGATAGCAAAGGAATTCGGTGAAACTGGAAAATTTTAGTTATAGTACAAGAAAACAAAGCATGTGTTTTAAGTTATAAGCATGATAATTATGATTACCATATATAGATTGGAAAGAACGCGCATTGGAGAAATTATGCAAATGGATGAAAGAACTTAGCCAGTGCAAAAACCATAGGGAAGGATCGAGAGTAGCCCATAGAAGTGATGTGGACAAAACGGTACTAACTATTCTTACAAAAGAGGAGGTAATATATACACAGCTAAAAGCACTTGCATGTATTAGTTTACAGTTATAGAAAACATGGAAAACCATGAAGAAATTAATGCAAAAACTATAAGCAAGGATCGAGAGTAGGTATAGGAGTGATGTGCAAAAAATGGCATCAACCATTCTTACAAAAGAGCAAGTGATATATACAGAGTCAAAAGCACTTGAATCTATTAGTTTATATTTACATAAAACAACGATGGAGGAACCTAATTTGTGCGAGAAAGCCGGCAAAGTATCAAGAGCAACCCATGAGAATTCATTTACAAAATGCTAGCACCTATTGTTCCAAAAGAGCTACAGCAGCGCATGCTAAAGTGCAAGAGTTAGTATGACCGGGCTAGAACCAAGCGTAAATTTTTTCAATCTCGTCATTTGTGTCGAAGATGATGACTTGAAATTCTACATTTGATAACATGATGATCAACAAATAGTCAAGCAATTCCATCACAAGAGCATGCCAAAATTCCTCAAATTTAGCAACATCCAGCTTTAGCTCCTGAATTTTAATTTCCCAAGTGCGATTGGCCATATGGATAACCATATCCTCAAGATCGAAAATGTGGAAGACTTCATTAAGACGAGCTTTACATTCCTAGACAAGGAAAAGAAAGATAGTAAATATAAACTATACAATGAGTCATTTTTTCATATTTGCATTACTATCTCAAAAGTGAGAAATATAGAAGGCGAAGATAGCTTAAATACCAGTCGAAGTGTCTGCCCTGGAAGATACCAAAATCCAAATTTCAGCATAATTTGTTGCTTTGCAATAGCAGACAGCAAAAAAGCAGTATGCAAATTCACTACATGACAGGAAAGGAGGACAACAGGAAGATTGTAGTGATCATGTGCAGTACAAAACAACAAAGCCAAGTGAGATTATGATATTTTATTGCTTAAAGGAATACACAAAAAAAGGAGTGAATTCTTAGAAACCTAGAGGAGCATGGAATTCTCGCCACTGTGGATTTGGACCAGACCATTGGAAGACAAGTTCTCGATCATTTTCATTTAAGATTGTTGTGTGGAAAATCCATTTACGCTCATAAGACATGATTAGTTTGAATTCAGGACGGAGCGCATGGACGCTACGGAAAGTATCCCACCGTTCACGAAATTCAAAGTTGATAACCTCAACTAGCCAGGCTCTGAATCCATGCCTAAAGATAATCCATGTGCTTGTACCATCAACAGGGAAGTGAGCGCGAAGACCACTTGGTAATTTCTAAAAAGAAAATGAGGATTTATGTATGGTGAAAACAAAGTTAAATGGACACCTGGGCAGAAGAAGCTGAGACAACATAATTTATGTGCCATGCATTACTGATACCTGCATTAAGATGGTATGACATTATTGGAAATTGTAATTGGGATGGTAATAGAAGAAAAGGAAATAGGAAAATTGAGAATATAGTAAATATTGCAAAGAATAGTATATGAGCAAACAAAACATCATGACACCTTCTTCGCTGCACAAGAGGAATGAATGGTATAAAAGACCATTTAGCCATTGTGCAAAGATAGAGCTGAATCTCCACTGAACAACGTCACTCAAAGGTAAGATCTGATGGTATTCATCAAGAAATGCACCAAAAGCTGTGTAGGTAATGCGATTTGTTGGACCACGAATTGCAAGTGCACAAGCAACTTTCCTGCCTTCAACAGTTTGTAAGTAAAAGAGGGTTGCCCTTGGAGAGGCCGGTGATGGATTTTTTACGTGAGCCCAACGCACAAATGAAGCACGAAGCACCATTTTTGCTAAACAACCAAAATTATAAAAGTACGATAGCAAAGTCAAGCAAATATAAATTGATTATGCAAAAAAAAAAAATGAAAGCCACAGATGAGAACACATTGATTTTACTCTCTTACTTCTATAATTTTTAATTTCAGGTTGTTTTGGTTGCATCAAGAATATTTTTGAACACAAATAATAAACAAGGTCGGAAATACAAAGTGTTGAGAAATTTGTTATTCCGTTGTTAGTCCTGGCGGTGAAGATTAACTACGGCGATAATGCTTTTCAATACAACAAAGTGATGTAATAGCAATTGTATAAATAGGTAGGACTTAATTCTATTTGCCGTCTTTTTTTTTTCTTTTTTTCTTTTTATTTTATTTGGCTCTCAATAACTGTAAATAGAGCCATCAATAGAAATAGATACATTGAACAACAGTAACAAGGGAAAAAGGAAAAGAATCAGCAAAATAAGGAGCTAAGCATGCTACAAATGAAGTGGTAGCAAAAATAGACGAACTGTGAATGCAATAAGTGAAATAAATGTAAGCAAGAGAGGTTTAAAAAAGCAGGTAGAGATAGAGAAGAGTAAGTGGGAAATTTTCATTATTATAAGAAGCATAGTTAAACTCTAGAACAAAACAGAACCAAAAAACCAGTTCCAGTAAGAATAACAAATAACAGGGAAAATAATCCTTGAAATTGATAAATTAATTAAGTGCACGAGAAAACAAAACGCGTCACGAAGCAACTCCTAAACGGGAGTAAAACATTGCGTGACATAACATGGATTCGGGAAAGAAACAACAATAAGAGGAAAAAGTAACTAAAATTATGTAAGCAATTCTTGCACACTCGGGTAATAGGTAAAAAACACGAAAATGTACAAATCTCAGAGCAGTAAACTACCCGAGAGAAAGTGAAGAAAACATGTGTGTGTCTGTGTGTTTGGGCCGAGATGCAGGGCAAGAAAGCAATTAAGGTACGGTCGCTTACCTTTGTTGATGAAATGGGGAGATGAACCAGCTCAACCTTCCATGGCGCACATGGATGAACAGAAGTTATAGGGTATCAGTAATGCAGGCAGAAAGTACAGATAAATGAACGGATGAAATTCATCCCAAATCTCGTGAAGCAGTCCGATTGTGCCAAGTGTGTATCACTATACGCATGGATGGAATTACCATTGTGCCCATCACTAATTTTGCATGGATGGAAAAATCGAGATTCTGAGTGTAATTAACGTACCATAATTAAAACTTTAGATGAACCAAGTACTTGACAAACTTAGTTTGGTTTAACTCATTAAGATTCTGTTTGATTTCGTGTGTTTACTAAACAAGTTGCACTTAAGTTTGGTTAGTCAGCTTGTTTTCTGAATAAGTTCATTAAAGTTTCTCTTATTTAACAAGTGCGTAGGTGATTAACGGAAGTCTCATTTAATTAAAGAGATTTGTTTAATTAATGTGTGAAGGAGTCCAATGTAGCAGATCAGAGCTCCACCTCTGCCACGTCACCAATTGATTAGTTAGCCATTAGTAAGATGGTTTGTTATTGGCTGGTTAGATAGTGGTTACAGCTGGACTCATATATGTACTGGATTCCATTGTAAAAGGAAAAAGGGGGGATGAAATAGGAATATACAGAGCTTCTCTCTTGCTCTAAGATCACGGGATTCTCTCTCTGTAATTCTTGATTTGGTTTCACTATTCTTGATCAATTCCAGTAAATTCTTCATGGTATCAGAGCTACCGCGACGTGAGTCCAATTCAACGATCCGAGATCTTCATCTTCTTCTTTGTAATTTTTTGACCTAGACCAAGTTCTTCAGAGAAATGTCTTCGACTACAACTTCAAGCGAAAATGGAGTTACAATGCCCGCAGCCCTGGCTTTTCTGGTATCTAACTTCCACTCTTTGGTTACAATCAAACTGAGTTCTGATAATTACCTTTTGTGGAAAACTCAAGTCTTGAATGCTCTTAGGGCTAATGGTTTCATTGAGTACGTGAAAGGTACGATTCCTTCACCGCCTTTGCAAATCAGAGACGCAAGTAACAATTTAGTAACTAATCCTGCATTTCTTTCTTGGACGCTCATTGATAATCAGTTACTTTCTTGCTTGACTGCAACTTTATCTTCGTCTACTTTACCACTAGTTCTCGGGTTAGAACATGCCTCTGATGTTTGGAATAGTCTGGAAAATAGGTTTAATTCTCTGTCTCGATCAAATCTCCATGAACTTAAGAGGACTTTGTATAGTTTTTCAAAGACTGGTACTATGGAAAAGTACATCGATGACATCAAGATCTGTGGACAGAAATTAAGTGCCGTTGGTTATGTTGTAGATGATGATGATATGGTATTTCATGCTATCAATGGTTTACCAGAGGAGGAATTTGGTTCTTTAAAACAGACTTTGAGAACACATCGAGATTTGAAGTTTTATGAACTAGAGTCAATCTTGAAAGCTGAGGAACATCAAGCTCATAAGTCTAAGGGAGATAATGGAACTAGTAGTGTATTTGTGGCTACACAGAAACTGCAGGAACTTAGTGTCTCTGGTGCTAGTTCTTCTTCTCAAGGCACTCTATCTCAGCATGGAAATAGTATTTCAGCTTCTAATGTCTCCATGATTCCTTCTACATCTGTGGTTCAGCCATCATTTGCACAGGGTTCTCAGACTTTTCAGCCTCAGAATCTTCAGGCATCACAGAATTTTCAGCCTTTTTACAACCAAGCTCCATTTTCTCCATTACAAAACTTTCAGTTACCACAGGCTCAAATGTTTCAACCAATGTTTCCTCAGGCACCATTCTTTCCACAACCTAGTAACAGGTTCAATAATGGTAATCGAAATAGATCAAGGGGACAAGGATTTGTTTCATTTCAAAGACCAGCTTGTCAGATTTGTGGCAAGGATAATCATTCAGCTCGTACTTGTCATTATAGAAACACACCTACAACACAAGTCTCTGGTTTTACAGCACCAAGCATGATGTTTTCACCGTCTGAATACTATTCTCCTGCTGGTTTTCAGTCTCCAAACATGTGGAGACCTGAGGTATCTTCTGTCGCAGGTTTTCAATCTCCTAATATGTGGAGATTTGATGGTTCTTTTCCAATTTCAGTACCAATTCCTTTGTATCAAAGGCCCACACAGTCTCAGTTTGTGCAATCTGGTCATGGGAACACAGTTGGTTATGGTGGTGGCTATCATGGGCAATTTTCTCCTTCTGTGGGTCATAATTCTGTACAGTCTCAGTTTGTTCCTAGCAGCGGAGGACCTTCTGTATCTGCATTCACAGCTTATACTCCAGGAACAGGGAATGTAGCACATGACCACAGTACATCTACTTCCCCAAATTGGTATCTGGACAGTGGAGCAACGAATCATGTTACTTCTGATTTGGGTAATATAACTCATCCTCAGCCTTACACGGCAGGGGGAGGAGTCATGGTTGGCAATGGTAAGTCTCTATCTGTTTCTTGTTCTGGCAATGGTATTCTGCCAACACCTAAGGCCAAGTTTAACCTTACAAATGTTCTTCATACTCCTGCCATTACACATAATCTTCTCTCTGTTTTTCAATTTGCTAAAGACAATAATTGTTCTCTAACCTTCAATTCTTCTGGTTATGTCATTCAGGACAACCAAACACACCAAGTTCTATTCCAGGGGCCATGTCAGCAGGGCCTCTATCCTATCCAGAGCTGCTCTAAGTCTGACTCTACTCAGGTTCCACTTATTTTTCATACCAATAAAACTGTGTCTACTGCTGTGTCTGTTTCTTCTGCCACTTTGTGGCATCAAAAGCTTGGTCATCCAAGTTTACCTCTTTTTCAGTCTCTAATAAAGCAATTTGCATTGCCTGTGTCTAAGCCATTTGATGTTCACTGTTATAGTTGTAATAAAGTCAAAAGTCACAAGTTGCCTTTTCCTTTATCTGCTTCTAAGTCTGCTAAGCCTTTTGATTTGTTGCATATGGATGTGTGGGGTCCTGCACCCATTCCTTCTGTAAAAGGGTTTAGGTACTATCTTTTAATCATAGATGATTGTACCAGATATTGTTGGTTATTTCCTTTATTCTATAAGTCTGATGTTAAGACCACTCTTGATCATTTCAAGGCTTATGTTCAAACACATTTTCAAGTTTCTGTCAAAACAGTGAGGTCTGATAATGGAAAAGAGTTTGTGAACAAGTATCTGACTAATTTGTTTCTTATTAGTGGTATTCTACATCAGACATCTTGCCCACACACTCCTGAGCAAAATGGTGTTGTGGAAAGAAAACATAGACATTTAATGGACACGACTCTCACCTTACTTGATCAAGCAGGAATGCCTGCTCAATTCTGGCTAGAAGCATTAGTTACAACTGTTTTCTTAGTCAATAGACTTCCTCATTCTTCTTTGCACTTTCAAGTTCCTTATGTTCTCTTATTTCATACTAAACCAGACTATCTTGCTCTCAAACCTTTTGGTTGTGCATGTTTTCCTTGGCTTAAACCTTATCACTCTCACAAATTGATTCCTAAGTCTACTACTTGTGTTTTTCTGGGCTATTGTACCTCATCTAAAGGGTACAGGTGTTTTGACCCTATTTCTAATAAGGTCTACATCTCTCGGCATGTTAGATTTCTTGAACATCATTTTCCGTATTCGTCTCTTGTTTCTCAGTCTTCTTTTTCTTCAAATTCTGAGTGTTCTCTTACTACGTTTTCAGTTCCTCTTACTAGTTTTTCAGATATCATAGTGTCTATTCCTCCTACTCAATCCTCTCTCCCGGTCACATCAGTTTCTACACCAGTTCCTACACCAATCCCTGTTTTTGATTCTGTTCCTTTCACCATTCCTCTTAATCCTATATCCACCACTCCTCCTTTTGATTCTGCTTCTGTTTCTACTTCTTCTGCTAATTCTTTGCCTGCATCTTCTTCTTTTGTTCCTGTTACTACACCAGGCCCTTCTCATTCTATGAGAACAAGGTCTCAAAATGGAATTTTCAAACCTCGACAGCCTCTTTCTCTGGTTGTTTCTCCCTCTTCTTTCCTTCCTATTTCTGAACCTACTCATTTTTCTGAGGCCATTACTCATTTTGTTTGGCAAAAGGCTATGGCCGAAGAGTATGAAGCACTTGTTAAACAAGGAACTTGGGTTCTTGTTCCTCCACCCTCTCATGGGCATGTCATCGGCTGTCAATGGATTTTTAAAATTAAGAAACACTCTGATGGTACTGTCGCTCGGTACAAAGCTAGGCTTGTAGCTAATGGTAATCAACAAGCAGAGGGTCTGGACTTCTTTGATACATTCAGTCCTGTTATTAAACAACCAACACTGAGAGTCATTCTCAGCCTTGCAGCTCATCACAAGTGGCCACTTAGACAATTGGATGTGTCCAATGCTTTCTTGCATGGTGTGATTTCTGAGGATGTTTACATGAAACAACCATTGGGCTATAAAGATCCAGTTCATCCTGACTATGTGTGTAAATTGTCCAAAGCTCTTTATGGACTTCAACAAGCTCCTCGAGCTTGGTACTCTATGTTTTCTAGCTATCTTCTTCACCTTGGTTTTCAGTCCAGTAAAGCAGATACGTCTCTATTTCTTTTACCTCAAGGGAATCATCTTACTTTGGTTTTGATATATGTGGATGACATTGTCATCACAGGAAGTGATTCTTCCTATATTACTTCTCTCATTCAAAAGCTTAGTCAAAGGTTTGTTATGAAGGACTTGGGTACTCTCAATTATTTTCTGGGGATTGAGATTACATCTTCTTCTACTGGTCTTTTTTTGTCTCAAGCAAAGTATGCCTCCGATCTTCTTGCTAAAGCTGGTATGACCGATTGTAAAGGGTCTGAGTCTCCTGCATCCGTCAAGCCTGGAATACCAGATTATGATTCACCCTTAGCAGATGTGTCTTTATATAGAACTTTGGTGGGTTCTTTACAATATTTGACTTTGACAAGACCTGAAATTTCTTTTTCTGTCAATGTGGCCTGTCAACATATGCATGCACCCAAACTCAGTCACTTTATTGCTGTCAAACGCATCCTTAGATACATCAAAGGTTCAATCCATCAAGGTCTTCATTTTGTCCAAGGGCCTCTTACTCTCACCGCCTTTGCAGATGCTGACTGGGCAGGGGATCCAGTTGATAGAAGGTCTACCACAGGTTATGGTGTGTTCATGGGTCATAACTTGGTCTCATGGTGTGCTAAGAAACAGCACACCGTGGCTAGATCTTCCACAGAGGCGGAGTATAGAGCTCTAGCTCACACAGCTAGTGAATTGGTTTGGTTACAACAGTTGTTTTCTGAATTGCTTATTCCTTCTTCTACACCTCATGTTTTATGGTGTGATAACAAGTCTGCTATTGCTTTGGCATGTAATCCTGTATATCATGCACGGACTAAGCACATTGAGCTCGACTATCATTTCATACGAGAACAAGTGCTGAATAAGCAGGTTGTGTTGTATCACATTAATTCTGAGGCTCAACTAGCTGATATTTTCACAAAGCCATTATCTGTGTCCAGGTTTCAGCTTCTCAAGTCCAAACTCATGGTAGCTAATCCTCCCATGCGTTTGCAGGGGAGTGTGAAGGAGTCCAATGTAGCAGATCAGAGCTCCACCTCTGCCACGTCACCAATTGATTAGTTAGCCATTAGTAAGATGGTTTGTTATTGGCTGGTTAGATAGTGGTTACAGCTGGACTCATATATGTACTGGATTCCATTGTAAAAGGAAAAAGGGGGGATGAAATAGGAATATACAGAGCTTCTCTCTTGCTCTAAGATCACGGGATTCTCTCTCTGTAATTCTTGATTTGGTTTCACTATTCTTGATCAATTCCAGTAAATTCTTCATAATGACTAAGGTCCTGTTCCAAAACACCATCTTAAAAGATAAGTGTTTGTTTCATATTTTTTAACTCAAAAACAGTGTAAATAAAAAATATTTTTTTCATTTTTTTTGTACACTGTATAAAAGATTTCATCGAGATTTTTTAAAAACAATCTATATTGCATATTTTAAGATTTCAATAATCCCATTACGTTTGGCGTTGAAATTGCCTTCCTAAAAAATAAAAACCTTTTCGATGTTTCAAAATAAGGCTTAAGCTAAGTTTGTTCAGATTTGGGCCAAACTTGAGTGCAAGCTTTTGGTTCATTTCCATCACCATCCGCTATTTTGTCCATATTGTATATACATCAAACAAATACAAGCAGAAAGCTGGATTTCCCCTCATAGCCTAAAATGATGTTCCATGCTTCGTAAATAGTACGATTCAGCGACAGAATTTGGCAATGAAAAACAATATCTTACAGTGCAATGCATATAGACAGAAAGCACCAACATAGCCAATACACATCACCAAGAGACAGACGAACAGAAGTTTATTCAAAAATACATAAGTTCATGCACAAATGCAAATGGAAAAGTATCCATACATAAGATAACATAAAAAATGATTCACAACTTGAATAACCACAGAGATTTCAGCAATGCAGCAAAAGCACTGTTGGCAACGGAACTTCACAAAACGCATGCAGAGCTGGGAGAGATCAAAGCGAAGTATATATCCTCTCAACATCGTAATCAATAGGGAACACAACAACGCGAAACTCCATAGTGGATAGCATGAGCACAAGAGTGAAATCAAGGTAGCTTAAATCAAAAGCAGCCAAGAACTGGTCAAAAATTTGAACATCAAGTTGCAAGTCATTAATGGGCACATTCCACACACAATCACCCATTTTGATAACCATCTTCTCAAGATCAAATTCACAGAAAGCTTCTTTGAGGCGGACTTCAAACTCCTGCATCACAGGAAAGAGAGAAACCACAATTTAAACCAATCAAATAAACCATTGCATAGAATTTTTTTGCCTATACACCAAAAAATGGACACGAAACATTAAGTACACATACCAAGCAGCGAGGCTGAACAATCGAAAGATGCAAATAACCAAACTTCAGAACAATTCCCCCATGCGAAACCGAAGATGGCATGCAGGAAGTTCACAGAGCTAACAACAGAAAACAATGAACTAAAGCATAGTACAAATATAACTTGCGAAGCATCAATAACAAATATGGCAATACACATACCACGAGGAGCATGAAGCTGTCGCTGATGCATATTTTGACCTGACCAATGAAACCGCACCTCACGATCATTTTGATCAAGAATAATAGTGTGGAAAATCCATTTACGTTCACATGCAAAAATAACCTTGAACCCAGGCCTCAACCCATGCACGGCACGGAATTTATCCCAACCATCACCAAACCGCTGATCAATAATCTCAATCGGCCAAATTCTATATCCATGCACAACCAAAATCCACGTGGATCCACCAAAGGCATGGAAATGCTATCGCAATCCCATCGGTAATCGTTGCACGTAATACCTAGGTTAGAACATATTAAGGAACACAAATAAACCAAAACATGTGTAGGAGACAACAACCAAACACCAAACCTGAGTAACATGATCAAGAGAAACAGAAAGAAAATGCTAGCAGCTATCAATACCTACATAAGAAAATAGTCAACACACAACAATATGTAAACAACCAATCACAACAATAAGAGAGCATCAAACAGAACCCCCAACTCAGACTTGCACCACAAATACAATCTAGATCTGACAAGTCTCTACATAAAACAACACAAACTATACATGTACCTTCTTCACTGTAGCGAAGGAAGGAATAATAGACAATACCATCCAACCATGCAGCCAACTGGAACCTGAAATTTCACTCCAAAGCAGGCCCCGAAGGCAACAGAGCATGATAATCTGCCAGAAAACTATCAAGAGGCCTATAGCTCATGTGATTTCCCTCACTCGGAATAGCAACGACACAGATTACCCTTTCACCCGTAGCAGTTTCCAAATAGTAAACTCCTTCCCTTGCAGACCCACCAGAACCATAGGTAATTATGTCCCACCGAATGAACGGCATAGACACAACCATCCTAGCATCAAGACAAGCACAATCACTAACGTTAAAAGTTACACACTGGCCATATATACTGCATTAATAATTACACCATAGCGTCTTGATGAACTTATTTTTCTAATTAGCCACATTAACAAATCAACACATCACACTAAGAAATCAACACATCACCTAATCACGAAAGCAATGATTAAACCCAAAACCAACAGCAGCCAACAGCAAATAATAACAACTATCAAATCAATACCAAAAAAACTCAAAATCCAAAACCCAAAAGTCCAACACAAGCCTACACACACAGCTAAACCACTCCCACTAAACCCAACCCACCAACAACAAAGCAACAACCATAGCCATAAATCGAAGCCAAACCAAACCTAGGAAATCGAACTGGATCCAACAAAAACGGCCAGAAAAAGCAAATCCAAAACCCAAAACCCCAACATATCTTCACACACACAACTGAAACCCAAAACTCTCGGGAAAACAAAAAGCCACCCATGGCAAAGCCAACCCAGCAACAATAGAACAATTCAACAGAAACCAAGCAAACACAAACCCACGGCAAAAAACGAAAAGCCACGGCAAACCAAAACCGAAAACCCACGGCAAAAAGCAACACAAAACAACGAAAGAGAAAGGGAGAAAAAAGAAAAAGAGACGAATACATGAGCGCGATGCCGTTGATGAACCAGAGAATCCGTGCGCTGGGCCGTTCTAGCGGTTGTTGATCAGCAGAGCAGAAATCAAACAAACACAAAGAAAAGAGAACACAGAGAAAGGCGAGAGAGAGAGAGAGAGACAGCAAAACAAGCAACCTAAATCAACGCACCCAATTCATCACGAATCCCGTGGGAAAACCAAACAGCGACACCTGCACAGAGCCAGAAGCAGGAACAAAATGACCTAACTACCCCCATACCCTGGGCAATCCGTTAAATGGGCCAAATTAAAGGGCAAATTAGTCCAAATTGAAATTTGGACATTCGAAACACTCTTTCTTTTTATATAACCTTTGGAAACCTTTGGATAACCTTTGGATACGACAAAAAGTTCACTATAGGCTCACAGTCTTTAAAAACCTTGTTCGGTTAAAGATTTTAGATTTTACATTCTAATCATTATCCTATTTCTCTCTCCACTTATTACTCTCTATCTCTAATCATTACTCTCATTTCTCTTTCTTTCTCTCTCCAATCATTACACCTATTTTTAATATATTCAATTAAAAATAGGGAAATAGAGTGTGAAGAGAAATAGAATAATAATTGACAGGGCTGTGCTAGGGACAAAAAAATGGGCAAAAAAAAGATCCTTAAAGTGTACATGCATGGCTCAGATTCACTGGTGAGTTTGGATGGTGAATCTGAGCCGTTCATGTACACTTTAAAGATCTTTTCTTTGCACTTAGCATTTCTCACACTCATTACTTACAAATCCAAATCTTATATCCCAAAACGAACCGGATGTCTGTAGATTTTTTCAACTTTGGGCTATGTGTATATACTTTTCCAATTTTTTTTTTTTTGTTAAGACTGAATAAAAACAACCAAAAAGACAATACGAAAGGCCCATCACTTCAGATGCTGGGCCGGCCCATAACTTCAGCAACTGGGCCGGTTCACCTTATTAGGCCATTCGTAACTTATCCACCCAACCCAACGAATCGACTACGTTTGGGCCACTTATAAACCCACCAGAGCCCATTTCGCCAACAAAACCCGAACAGAGCATTCCAACTGTCTGCACATCTAGGGCACAAGTTAATTGATTCTTCTCTCTCGACTCTAGACAGAAGAAAAACAGATTTTAAGGCCAAGAATTAGGGTTTCTAGGCACCAAGATTCAATCAATGTCTAGCTACGACGACGACGGCGATCGGCATACCAGCAAAGGCGACGATCATGGACGCGGAGGGTCGTCCCCCTACCGTCACAAGGTTATTGGTTTACGTTTTTTTTTGTTTTTTTTTTGTTTTATTTTCTTGCTGAGAATGAATGATCTGAAGTGGGAGGTACAGATTTTTTATCTGATCTGTGAATAAGGCATGATAATTAGGGATGACAATCTCACCGGAACCTTAGAACCGTGCCGAACCGATTGGTGCGGCTTTTAACTGAATTTGTAACCGTAGTTTTGGTTTTGGTTTTGGTTTCTAATTTCTGATTTCAAAAAAATGGCCGGTTCGGTTACGGTTTTGATTTCATGTGATGACAGCACCGGAAATCGAAACCGAACTATAACCGTAAACGAACTGCATCATAACTACACCAATACCCTTCAAAAAATTTTGATCTGTGATTAGGGAATGATTATGTTGTGTTTAATTGATATCACTAGTTGAGTGTGTAGATCCTTACTCCCCAGTGGCACTTTAGATTTGTGGTGTCAAGGTTGTTAAAGAGTGGAGTGATGTGGATCAGATTTCATTATCAAATAATCAATTCACCATGTGTACCTACTATTAGTACTATATAGATTAGCTAAAGTGATAATGCTTATTAGAGCAAGGACACCAAGGAGTAGGTATTTTAGCTACCGAACAAGGCATAATTCTATTTTACCTAGGCAACTTTTGTGTCAGATGTACAGCAACCTTCTCCATTTTACCTATATGACTTATTAAAATATGTATTCTTTCATTTTGTGTCCATCTCTCTAAAATGGTAATCAAGATAATTATTTGAATAAATGTTCTTCTCGACAAGTCCTACAATATCTGTGGTTTAGATCAAAGGGATATTGGGCACATAATTCTCTAACATTTCTTCAAAAGTCATTCAGAATCCTGTATTCTGAATGAAAAATATAAAGATTGGATCAAAAACTTATACTTATTTGATTGAGTTGATTTTTTACTAGATCACTCAAATTATTATTATCTGCAAAAAAGATTTTTAGAATTAATAAACAAATCGGATCATTTGTGCGGGATCTTAAAGTGAGTCTCCACTCATAGTGTATTTGAGTACAATCATTTTACAACCACAAGCACTTACACAAACTCACTCACATTGAAACCACACACATTACACCTCCAATGTGTGTGTGGGTCCCATTAAAAAATGTGAATGTATGTATAAAGTGCGTATGTCTGTGTGGTTGAATAATAGTAAGAGTAATTGTTTTGGGTATAAATCTAAAAGCAAATGAAAAGAGAGAGGTGAGACACCTGTCCCAGAAATAATAAACTAATGAATACCTTTTGAACAGTGCGTAGCTAAATTTACCGATGCACAGTGGTTGGAGCAATTCTACCGAGGTTAATACCGAGACTGGTGCAAGGTGCTTTTATTGTTTCGGATAGGTAAAGTAGCTCAAAACCCCTCAATAGCGAGACTGGTGTACTTGCTCTTACAAGCAAAACTTTTGATCTAAAATCCTGAAAGTTTTAGGTAAGCATTGTGGTTGCAATCAGACCCAGTAAATATAATTTCTTGGTGTTTCCGTCATTGAACTTGGAAGTAGGAACAATGAATCGAGGCGTTCTCCGTATGAGATTTTTGGCTTACACTCAGTTAGGATTGAGAGAATGGAGAGGGGAGGGGAGTGCTAGTTACAAGGGGGAACCAAAGAGGTGGGGAAAGAAAGGAAGGGAGATAAACTCCCATTGTTTGGCAACCAAGAGGGAAGCTCCCGTTGTTTTGTTTAACCATGATGAATAGAGGAAAGTGAGGTGTATTATGCACTTTTACTACTATTCTCTTCTTCTTACTTTAACAACTTTAAATTCTTGTTTATTTTCTGAATGGGTATAATCAATCTTAGACAAATAACTTCCCCTCTGTAAACCACGGAAAAGTAAGATAACTAATTTTCCCCCCACTATATCCTCCACTTCCTTCCCAAACTATCTATCCAAACTGAGTGGGAGATTTATGCATGTAGGCCTAGGGCATTGACATACAATATAGTTCTGCAAAAGTAAGAGAAGGGTGACTTTTTGGTTTGTCTGAAGTTAAAATGGTTTTCTCATTTACATCCCGGATTCAGTTTGTTGACTATGGCTGTCTCCCCTTACGAAGTGTATAATTTAACTTTTGATGTGGCCTTACTTTTCTTCCTCTGTTATTCTTTGGTTATGTATGCAGGCTATTGACTAGCTATGTTAAATAATTGCAGCATAAATCTCGTGAATCAAACAGTGAGAGGTCAAGAGAATGGAACCGAGACCGTCATCCCAGGGACTACAAAGAGAGAGATGTGAGGGATAATAGGGGAAGGAACAGAAATAGTTATGGCCGTTCCTCGAATCGGGATTATGAAAGGTTGAGATACAAAATTTATAGTTTCTTCATTTTTTTTCATTTTCTTACCCTTTTCTCAAACTTTTACATGCCCTTATCCGGCCTATTCATTGTCATAGTTTGTCATTGCTTCATGGCTAATGAATTTCTGATTTTCAGTGTCCTGTATCCATAATTCATGCCTGTTATCCTCCTGATTGTAAGGGATTTGGAACTGATTACACACTCTTGTTTCTTGATTGACACATACTATGGAAGTTGTGTTAGAGATAACTGCCAATGTCTTGATACTATTTTGCATTCTTATGTTGTATGTTCTCATAATACTAGTTGCTTTTGCAGGCACCGAGATTATGATCATGATAGAGATAGGCATCATAGACACAGATCACGTTCTCGATCAAACGAGAAATATAGAAAGAGATCTAGATCTCGTTCCCGCTCTCCTTCCAAAAGGTCTTAAATATGATCTCTTTGCTGATGATCTTTTTCAAAGCTTAAAATATTCCTACTGTTATGCCTTAGTAGTAATGTGCCCTCTAGACCTCAATGAAAACTATATGATCCTATTGTGTAGGGTGCAAGTGTTCTTGGATCTTACATTGTTTCATTATTGGGCTAACAGCTGTTGTTTAGCATGAAGTATTGGTTATTTATGCTTGTTCGTTAACAAATTTGATTACCGTTTGGATAAATGATAATTGACATCTTTTGCATAAGCTGTTACTTTGTTAGCTTTCATCTTACTGAAATATCACCATTTGGATAATCGACAAGTGACATTTTTTTTGCATAAGCTGGTTACTCTGCTAGCTCTCATCTTTTGAGCATCAATTTTTTTATGACTTTTTTTTGCATATACTAGAGTTACTTTTCATCTTTGTTGAAGATCTTCTGAATTGAGAATCGCTTCGTTCAATAGGTTTGTGGTCTTGTTCAATAAGTATTTTCAGTCTACGAGTGACCGGGGCACTGTTCTCTTTTTTAGTTGCTACGTTAGAGAAACTAGGACTTGTCACCTAATCCTCTTGTGTATGAGGTCTTGTTTCATGCTAAGCTGTTTTTCGTTGTCAGCTAGTCATCTTGTTTCGTGTATATCTAATATCTCTGCTTTGCTTCCTTGTCGTATCGTGTAAGCAATTGCATTTCATGGAATCCTTTTGTTTATCAATTTGTTTTCGAGTTCACATTGTTTAGCCTACTAAACAAAGGCAAGAGCTTTACCGGGAAAAAAAAACCCGAAGGCAAGAGAGTGTGAAGTAAGAACATTTTGGAGCTTGTTAAAAGTCCAAAGAGAGGCCCCGAACGGAACGGGGTGTCACATTGGAAAGTTTTCTTGTTTTTTGTTGTTTGTGAAGCTGTTTCATCCAAGTTGACGTGTTGCATCTGTATCTTTTTCTGCAGCAAAAGAACAAGTGGTTTTGACATGGCACCACCTGTTACATCTTTTCTTGGTGTTGGTGCAATCCCAGGTTAGCTATCTAGCAGTTGGCTATTGAAGCAAAGTCCCACTATTCTTTAGTCACCCAGCATCATTAACTACAGGAGTTTTAGCATTTGTGATTTATTTTGTCATCCTGCATATTGTTATTCTGTTCTTATCTTATTCCTCATTATCATAACTGAGAACCGTTGTTGTGTTGTTTGGCTGTGTTGTGTGGTTGTTTGTTTGTCTTTTTGTGTATCATTGGGTAAGAAGGCAATGTTGGGCTTCATTTCCCATTGTGCTTCCCATGGACGTGACTCCACTGTAGATTTTATGTTCAACAAGGAACCAATGCACCGATTAGCTGGATCTTGTTCGCTATCAACCGGCAACTGTTATTATTTGGTAGACTTACGAATATTTCTCCAGCATCTGCACTGATGAAATTAATTTCTTTCTGTATTGCCTGAATGCTATATAATTATAGGTACGGTATAGTTTTTTTTGGTACTTAAAAGCTTGTGCATTGTTTATAATTATGTAAATAGTTTTAAACTTGTGATGTGTTGCTTCTTGACTCAAAGTAGCAACACATTGCTAAATTTCTCCTGAATTTACTGTTTTTGTTTTTACGGTTCAATTATGCAGGACAATTGACAGGTGTCCCTCAAGCAATGCCCGGAATACTTCAAAACATGCTTCCTTTTGGGGCGACACAGGTGGTGACAGCTACTTCACTAAATTCTTTCAATTGCATCCTTATCTGGCTAATCAAGTTAATTTTGTTAGGTTAATCCATTGGGAGCTCTTTCCTTGATGCCAGCCCAAGCTATGACTCAGCAGGTAGATATTGTGATGTTTCATTTATCTTACACTATTGCGAATTAAGGTTGTTTCAAGCTTTTCCCTCTCTATAGGCTACAAGGCATGCACGCAGAGTTTACGTTGGTGGTCTACCTCCCTTGGCTAATGAGCAGGTTATTGTTATTCTATTTTGGGTTATTTTGAATCAACTGACTCTTCCCCCTTGTGGCTACTGCCTCCTACATAGCCTAGTCCCATAATAGATGACTTGATACTCATCACAGATTCTCTATCAATTCCTTTTTATGTATCTGTTTCCTTTCTTTCTTTCTTTCTTTCTTTTTTTTTTTTTTTGTTGTAGTTGTAACATTTTTACTTGGTTCGGAACTGTATGTCATGTCTCTCTTGTGCACATCGTTTGTTTAATGGGTTTGGGAAGGACAATAGAAAAGTAAATTCCACGGAAACCATTAGGCATTGTTGGTTACCATGGAAGAAAAGGTTATACGGAGGTGGGAAATTCTTATTCCCAGGTATCAGTCCTCCTCTGTTTCCTGGTTCCTTGTTATTTAGAGAACAATAATCTAAATTATTGCAAAGAATTATATACAAAATCATAAAGGAAAACAATTTTCTTTTTTCCTCTCTCATTCCTCTCCCTTTCTTTTTGTCGTACTATGTCCAAGTTCCAAATACTTTTTTCCCCACCTGTCTTCTGTAGCGAAGAAGTTGTTTGCATGTTTCAAGAGTACCATAGCGTGAATTGTTAGGTTGCAAATAGTTTGGGGTGTTCTCTGCAATTGTGCTTTAGACCAACTCCAAGAAACAACATTACTAGGTTGCAGAAGGGAATGTATGCAGTTTTACTTTTACCCCATAGAGAACATATTTTATTGCCTGATGGGTGTCTCAAGTAGGTAACCTTCTTTTTATGAGTTTGTTATGTTCTTTATGTCTTCAGGAGAACTGTGGAAGTTGATATGGTATCTACATTCAAAACCTTTTTTTAATGTCCAAAATGCTCTTTATTTTCTCCTGGATGAATGGGAGATTGGTTTAATAAAGAAACCAAATAGGATTGACACTACTCTCTAGAATAAAGAGAGGAACATAATGAATTTTCTGGTTTAGATTTTGATGTTTGATTGTAATAGTACTGGAGACTCGTGTTAACTATAGTTAACAATTTACATTGATATGTATTTTGACATTTCAAGGAATTTAGGTTCTCGCAATGTATGGTTTTTCAATCATAATCTAGTTTCTTGTTCTCTTCTAAAGTACTACTCAATGACTTACTCTGTGTTGTTAAAATATTTGTGATGTCTATATTATTTTTCGCTTTTCATTTACTATCGTTTTTTCAAGCAGACAATCGCAACATTTTTTAGTAGTGTTATGGCGGCTATCGGAGGAAATTCTGCCGGCACTGGTAAGTTTGCTTCGAAACTGTAAATATTGTAACAAATGTGTTCCATTTTCCTCCCATGTTTTTGTAAGATGTAAGGCATTATTCGATATTAACTTTAGGTGATGCTGTTGTCAATGTGTACATTAATCATGAAAAGAAATTTGCATTTGTGGAGATGAGAACTGTTGAAGAAGCAAGTAATGCAATGTCATTAGATGGGATTGTATTTGAGGTATGCAAAACTCTCTCTCTCTCTCTCTCTCTCTTGTATGCACAATCACATCAACAATTGGCTGGAAAATGTAATTGAAGAAAATTGATGCTCCCTCTGTTCCAAATTGCTGGTCTCTCTTTTGGAGAATCCAACTGTTTAAGGAGACATGCAATAAATGCATTCACACTTCAAAAAATACATTTATTTCCGACAATGCCCTTATATTTCAACTTTTGAATGAAACCATTGTTACTGAATGGACTATTTTGGAAGATTGAATACACTTTGTTTTGACTTTTCAAAGAGGGCTAACAATTTGAAACATCCCAAAATAGTACAAGTGACGAGGGATTTCGAACAGAGGGAGTAGAAATGAAAATATGCTGTAAAAAGTTTAAATTCTGCTCTTCTGTGCTTTTCTCTCTTCTTACAAAACTTAAATAGAAGTCGTCTACCAGTGGTGGAACGATGAACATTTAAGCTGTAACAAGTTCTTGTGGTCATTGTCAAGAATTTTTTGCTTCTGTTTGCTGATAACTCTGTAATTTTAATGAGGCCTATGATAGTAAGCCATAATCAGCATTTACTTTACATTAGGTGCAAACTTCAAAGCTTTTGGGATTGAAATGGTGTCTTTTCTGCTGGACACACCATTAAATGCATACCCTTTCATTTTCTTTCAATTGCTTATGGGTATCTTTTAGAACATAGAACTTGGAGAATGGTTGACTTGAGTTTTCTAATGTTGATTCTGCATAGACAGTTGACTTCAGCTTGTTAATCAATTGGTTGCTCAGTGGTTAACTTCAGTTTTATAAAGCCCTGGTCTGATATCTCTTCTCCAATCATGATAGGGAGTCTCTGTGAGGGTTCGAAGGCCTACAGACTACAACCCTTCATTAGCTGCAGCACTTGGTCCTAGCCAACCAAACCCTCACCTTAACTTGGCTGCTGTTAGACTAACACCTGGGTAAGTTGGTGTGGTTGTCTTTTTTCCCTTCACTATATTCTCATGATTCAATTTACCAAAGATGGTTATGTTGTTCGTACGTTAAAATCTTTGTAGGAGTTGTAAGTGGATGCTACTTTTCATTTTCTTGTATGTGTAAAGTTTTCTCAAAATTTATTGATCATCAAATAAAAAGCCTGTCTCTTCAAAATAAAAAATAAAAAGCCTGTGACACTGGAGGAGAATGAGTGATGTAACGGGAAATTGGGGCATACCGGCATACACAATGCTATCATTCCCACCGGCATACACAATGCTATCATTCCCAGGCCCGGGAAAGTGGAGTGCCACTCACAACTAACAAAGTCATTCTGGGCAAGAGCGGTATTTTACACGAAGTTGGTGAACTAGGGATTGCTTTAAAGGACCTGAACCAACTAAGTACATGTCAGCAATCAATCGATAAAAGGATTGGAGTAGTTGACAAGAACCGTGCTGTTAAATTTCAAATTATGGAGTCAAGGAGGCAATTAGCGAAGGGATATCAACCAGGGGACCCTCTACCGGTACATGGGATACAAAATGAGCCCTTCTGTACAGAATTACTGAATTATGTTCTTCCAAAAATAAAATCTTTTGCTATTTCTTGAAGTTCTTATCTTTGAGTCTAGGAGGCCATTAAGTGAAGGGTATCATCCAGGGGACCCTCTACGATACAAGTAATACAAAAGAATCATCTGTGCAGATACTACTGAAATATGTTGTTCTTCCAAAAATAAAATCCTTGCTTATTCTTGAAGGTCTTACCGTCTTTGTTTCAGTTCAGTTCTGTGGCTTTTGTTTATTGGAATATCATCCAATGCATTATAACTCCAGTTTTTCAAATCCATTTCCGCTGTTTGATCTATTTGTTGATTGGGTTAATTCTGGCATGCTGACTCCTGATTCATTTCTAGTATGGTTGGTGGAGTTGAGGGACCTGATCGTATCTTTGTTGGTGGCTTGCCATACTACTTTACTGAAGTACAGATACGGGAATTGCTGGAGTCCTTTGGGTATGGGCATCATTCTGCCATTTATTCCTTCTAAGATTTTTTCTTCATTCAATTTTCATTGTGCAGTCTTTTTGTTTTCGCTATGTGTCTGATGGATGATCAGCAGTTTTTGAGGCATTAGGATATCCATTTCGTGGTCATTGCCATCTTTTCTGTTATGGTAATCACAAGTTCTAGTTGTAAATATGCAGACCATTGCGTGGGTTTGATCTTGTCAAGGATAGAGACACGGGAAATTCCAAAGGATACGGTTTCTGCATTTATAAGGTGAATGAAGCTAACGTTTAGTATCTTCAAAGTATCTTGTTGGGCTGCTGTCCAAGAAGTTTTCAAAGCTCTCAATGTTTATTTGTAACCTGAGAAAGCAAATATTCTACCAATCTTTTAAAAATAAAGCTCCATGTTCATGACTATTGAAAGCTGCCTTCAGTTTTCTCATTGTGACACGGTGCGTTATAAAATTGAAGTTACGTCACTTGTCCATACAGTTGTAACTTTAGATTTTATATGTATTTCTGATGGGCGTTCCTCACTTTAATTGCTGAATGTTGGCTAATATTTACCTCAGGATCCAATGGCAACTGACGTTGCATGTGCTGCTCTTAATGGCTTGAAAATGGGGGATAAGACTTTAACTGTCCGGCGTGCCACTATGAGGTTGGTGTTCTCTAATGAATTGGAGGGAAAATTTCAAAATGACACCTGAACTTTGCACCAAATGTCACAGAGACACCTGAACTTAAGTTTATTTCAATTAAACACTTGTATTAACAAAATCCCCAAATTTAGACCCCGTCGTTATATTTCGTCCCAAAAATTGCTGACATGGCATCTCTAACATGTTTAAGTTGCCCCATTGCACATGTTTCCAATAGAGGACGATGCACCCAAGAGAAACCCATCACTTTTGAGGGAGATGGTGGAACAATAGCTAGACTTCTAGATAGAGAAATGGAGGGCAATCAATTAGTTTAAGGTCATTTTCCCTCCAAAACGTGAGGTAAAGTGGGGTTTGGCTTGGGTTCATCATTCTCTGTTGGAAACATGTGAAATGGGGCCACTTAAAAGGGTAAGAGATGCCGTGTCAGTAATTTTTTGGACAAAGTATAATGGCGGGGGTTTAAATTTGGGAATTTTGTTAGTACAGGTGTTTAATTGAAATAAACTCAAGTTCAGGTGTCTCTGCGACATTTGGTGCAAAGTTCAGGTGCCATTTTGAAATTTTCCCTAAATTGGATGGAAAAAAGGATAAGTTTTCTTTGACGACGGCAGTTCTTTGTCGAAATTTCTGTTGGTAAATTTCGTATTATTTTCTTGCTTGCTACCATTTTGTGTCTCAGTTGGTATGCACTGGAACTCTAGTTTAAAACTTAAAATTTATATATTGTTTTTTTCTTTTGGTTTGTGAGGCAGAGGTGTTATATATGCTGAAATTTTCAGTGGTTCAAATCTCTCATGTGCAATGGCATTTTAATGATGGAGTTATTCCAGTCGATTACACAGATTCTTAAAATTAGCCATATCATGTGATTGTGTTCATACTTATTGTGTTATTTTGCTTTATTAAATGGGAACAAGACATTTATCTTCCTTTGGAACAAAAATAGGTCTTCGGGTTTATAGTTCCATGTATTTAGAAATTAAATGTGGTTTTGCCTGATTTGTTTCCTATGACACTCTGGAATTTGAGGCGAGGAGACATCTTTTCTCCTCCTTGTGGCAATTAATTTTGGATATTTCATCTCTATAGATTATTGTTGGCAATGGCCGACATAGCTTCAAATTTGATAAATCTAGTGGCATTTGAGATTGATATGTTGTCTGTGGCATATATAATGCACTAGTGCTAGTGCGTAGGAATTGCGAATCACTGTTCGAATAATGTTAGCTAAACATGCCTATTTACACAGCTGATGCCTCGTCATTTTTCTTTCAGCAATGAGCCAGTTAACTCAGAACAGGAAAGTATATTAGCTCAGGCACAACAACATATAGCTTTGCAGGTAAGAAACTGTGCTATTTTCCCTTCGTGGTTAGCTTCCTACCATTTTAGTACTGTGTGATGAATTCGGACTTTTTTTTTTATATAGAAAATGACCTTGCAAGCCGGTGGTGTGAATCTTCCTGGAATAGGGATAGGGCCTATGACACCGGCAGAGACTCCAACAAAAGTTCTATGCTTGACTGAGGTACTGTTAACCTCTGAAGTCCAACTCTGTTTCACTTCTTCCCCTACTTCCTTATAGTGATTAGCTATGGTCCTGCTAATGATGATTCACTTTGGGTATCCTGAAAGGTAATTACATCTGATGAACTGATGGATGATGGAGATTACGAGGAGATATTAGAAGACATGAGGGATGAAGGGGGGAAGTTTGGTATATGCCTTTTCCCTTAGTAGTTTGTTGCTTGTGTTTTGACCTGTTTTTTTTTTGGTAAGTGTGTTTTGACCTGTTGTGCTTGACGTCAACTCATAGAACTTATATATCCTCTTAAGTTCCGAATTTATTTGAAAGATGGCTGTCCTGAATTCTTGTAGGCTGTTTTGGTTCTGGAACTTGTGGGGATAAAAAAAAGTTAGAATAGGTGTTAAAATATATCCTAATTTGTCCAATTTTTTTCCTTTTTTGCTTCACAAACACAGCCTTAGTGTTAGTTTCTTGAAGGTGCCCTTTGGGCTAACTTTTTGTGTCTTTTTGGCAGACTTTTTGGTTATTCTCTCTTAATTTTTACTAGATCCGGGTCAATTTTTTCATGTTACGTCATTTGTCTCCTCTTACATGTATCGGAAAAGTATATATCAATATAGTCTAAAGATGAAGAAAGTTCGAAAAAGACAGTCTTTTAGTGTCTTCAGCATCTTCTTATGGGCTTTTTTCAACCTTGGTCCATATTCACTCCCAAAAAGGTTACCCAAAAGTTAAATAATAGCGACTGTCTTTAACAAAAGTAACCTCGTCCAAACCCTGTCTTAACATCATTCTAGCAAAAAGATAATCAGCGTGGTTGTTTGCAAAAGACTGTTTCATTGGTTTTAGCTTTGAGCAACTTCGACCACTTCTAGTATTTGAAATAGATACACACTAGATAAAGTTTGAGTAATTCTATGGTGATCGCATAGGTGCACCATCCGATAAGACTTCTTACATGACACTAAACCAATCTTGGGATGGACCCGACATAGCACATGTGATTTGGGCATGTAAGATGCCACCTCAGCTGGTGCACAAATGTGGTCCTTACTGCAGTATTGTAAAGGTTTAACGACAAAAGAAATTCAGCCTGTACTTGTGCTCCACTTATATAGTTTGTCATATTTCAAAGCACTGATATAAATCTGGTAAGTGTTTATGAACTAACTATTAGGTTATTTACCACTATAACAATAATTCTTGAAGTAGCTTTTGTGTTGGAATGTTTTTAGTTTTTCCCAGGAAAGCCACCTTGTTTCAAAGCCGTTGATGTTCACAGCTACAGAACTTGCATCTATGGCTGATTACTTATTAGCCCAATGTTGTCATATGATACATAATGTGTAAAGCATGTGTACAATAACTTTGTTAAAGAAGTGGGTAACCAATCTGGTAATTTAATCTCCTTTTATGGGTGAATGTTTTAGGACTATTGAAAAATGTCATTATTCCCCGCCCGGCTGCAAATGGAGAGCAGGTTGCAGGTGTTGGAAAGGTATTTTTTTTTTTTTTGCTACATCTGAAATGATAGGTTGCAGTTTGGCTTTGGAGGATTGAACCCCAAGCTCCTGTTCTCTTTCTGTGCAGTTTCTTCACTCAGCAGATTACTTTTAAGAAGTGTTGTGTTGTGTTATGAATTCAGGGTGAACAATTTCCTTTTATTGCTTATTGGATTGGTTCTTGTTGTCGACTTCATCTTTTTTTTTTTTTGATCCACTTGTTGACTTCATCTAAGATTACGAAAATCCAGAGCCAGGTTTAGGAACAAAGGCAGAGGGGGGCTGGGGTGGCCAGGGCAGCCCTCAAATTTAAATGCACCATGACTCTACTTGTCCCATATCACAAAGACACAAACTAGTTTTTAGATATCTTATTGTCTATATTGAAGTCATAATATATTTTAGAAGCTAACCTATTTTTTTCTTGGCTATACTTACCTTGGCCACCATAAACTACAATTGGCCCTGTTAAAACATCCAACTCCAAACCAATTGGCAAGGAGTGGAGAGGCCGTCCAGGCTCATATACTAGTTTTTGAGGAGATAATTAACCGACAAACTCCAACACTCCCCCGCACCTGCGATCCCAGACTCGCACGTGGAGAGGTAAACAAATGATCCATAACACTTGGATCGCAACATCTCTTATGGTACAAACAAGGGGAAATAAATTCTCCGAAACCGTAGCTCTTATACCATGTTAAAGCATCCAACTCCAAACCAATTGGCAAGGAGTGGAGAGGCCGCCTAGGCTCATATACTAGTTTTGGAGGAGATATTAACCAATGTGGGACAAACTCCAACAGACCCCACTGAGTTAGATTTTGACTTTTTGTATGACTACAAGTTTTTTGGGGGGTAGATTTTCCCCTAAAACTCTATTAAATCTTTGATTGCGGCCACTAAACTTGCGGAAAATATAACTTGTACCTATAGTTGGAGTCTTTTATTACATTTTTCCTGTGATTCAAAAATTTTGGCCCACTTGGACAGAAACTGTGGCTCCGCCTTTGTTTTTTGGTGGATTCAGTGAAAGGGAAATTGGTGCTTCGTATTATATTCTTATGTCTTCATTTTAAGGCCATAACTCAAAGTGTAAGAACATTATGTTGAGGTGGACACATTTCTTGTCATCTTGCTCGCGGGTCTATTTAAGGTGATGAATTTGTATAGTGAAATTCTGCTCTCCCTGTTCGTATTGATTGTTGTTCATGTGGACCTCCAGCCCTAAGTAATTTCACTCTTAATTTGACAGACCATCTCATAACATGCTGATTTGTTTCTTGCAATTCTAGTTAAATGCGTCTCTATTGTAATATGTGCGTTTTTGTGTTCATGTAGCATGGGGAGTCATGTTCAATTGTGTTTATGATGAAATTGGAAAGTAGTCAACTGTATTTTTCTCTCTTATTTCCATCTTTTTATTGGCATTCCTTACATTGTTGCTCTCCAAGCAAGTAGCAAAGAACACACCACCCAAACAACATGGGCCAAATAAATTCAACCCACGCACATCATATCCCAGAGGTGCTTTTCTAATGAGAAACAGTATCCACGACACCTATGAAGCACCGACACCTCTAGAGGTCGAAGTATCGGAGTGTCAGACACGGGGACACGGGGACACGGCGGGGACATGGCAGGGACACGTACGGGACACGCCACGTGGCGTGTCCCATAATTTAATTTAAATTTTTTACGGGGACACGGTGGGGACACGGCTGGGGACACTGATGGGGACACGGCAGGGGCCAAACTGTAATTTTTGAGGGACTAAACTGTAATTTTTGAGGGGCCAAACTGTAATTTTTGAAAAAAATTGGGGGTTAAACTGTAATTTTTTAAAAAAATTTGGGGCCAAATTGTAATTTTTTTAAAAAATTCTGGGTGTCAAACTATATTTATTTATTTATATAAATATTTATTTAAATAAATAAATATACACGTGGCGTGTCCCCCGCCATGTCCGTGTCCCCATTTTTTTAGAATTCCCGTGTCCCCGTGTCGGTGTCCGTGTCCTTGTCCGTGTCCGTGTCGGTTTCGGTGCATCATAGCTCGACACCATATATATCTTCCAAAGATGCACGTACACTCCTATATACAAATCTATATGCATTTACATGCTCTGTAGCCATACTGTTCACAACACGATAGAGTTCAGTTGTTCATGCATATGACCCGTGAAAACGCTCATGGCGTCTACTTTCTCACATTTATCATGAGTTCTTAGCTGGGATTTTGAAGGGAACAATTCCATTTACTTATTTACTCATATATCATATATGTTGGGCCCCACACCTGTGGTTGTAGTCTTCTTACTTCGAACATGGTTGTTGCCTCTAATTATGGTTTGATTTGCAGGTGTTCTTAGAGTATGCTGATACCTCCGGTTGTGCCAGCGCAAAGGATGCACTTGGTGGCAGGAAATTCGGGGGCAATACTGTGACTGCTGTTTATTATGCCGAAGACAAATTTTACGACATGGACTATGGTGCTTAAATTGGTCGATCGTGCTGAATCCATTTTGTTTGGTTTTCTTTATACCACTGTACAGTTTAAGAAGCGTGTGGTGGTGTTTTGTTTATTGTATGGATAGCAACTTTATGTTTAAAGAGATGGTATTCGCCTCACTGAAAGCTTCTGTGTAGCTTTATTCTTCTAGTAAAATATTTCTTATGTTGATCATTTGCAAGGATGAAATGAAGATAGCTTTTTATTGAAAATTACAATGGGGAAGCAGGTTTTCTTTTTGGATGGGAGTAGCAGATGGATTGAGGCACCGTTTCGTTAAGATAAATAAATTTATTTTTTGTTTTTTGTTTTAAAGGTGATGTATTATGAGAGAATTACATGTCTTGTAAAGTGAAAAATAAGTATTTAAAAATAGCAAGGACCCTTGCTCAGTTTGGATGGTAGGAATCTTGAGGAGGAATGAGAATGTGATACCTTACTTTCATAATTTCGACGTTTGGAAGGAAAATGAATATTAATATGATGTCGCACCCTAAGGATTCTCATGTTTGGGAGAGACAAGAATAGGATTGTGATTTCTGATAACACATCCGATCAGGAAACAGTGGGAATTTAGTCCATCCCTTACCCATGGGAATCTTAGATTCCTGGCTCAATCAATAAAAAAAAGAAATATTGACTTTGATAATTTTCAAAAAAAATTGATTCCTGTAGAAGATTATTGAACTAATCTAAACACTGAAATGAAATTACTTTAGATATTGTATTTCTAGGAATTTCATTCCTAACAAATTATATTCCTATTCCTACTCAATAAAATTTCTAGGAATTTAATTCCTAATAATCACATTCCTATTCTTATTGAAGATTCTGGTCATCCAAATTGAGCCTTTGTGGAACGAGGCCTGAGGCCATCATAATTGTGGGAAAATAAGATTTCCAGTCTCGGATTAGTTGAGACTAGTTTTATTTTTATAGTAGTAGGAGTAACAATTTGCTGCGATACAACTGGAAATGATTGAGAGAAACAAACTGCCTAGAAGAGTTCGCAGTTTTTGGGTGTTTGGGTACCTCTTCTCAAAACACATTATGATAGAATGAGTTTGCAATTTTTGTGTTTAGAGAGCAAAACGTAAAAAGAGGCGAAGAGATGTTTTTCCCATTATGGGATTAATGGCTTTTTCCCTAGCAATGTACAATTACCAAACTGCCCACTCCTTTATTTGACAATTACTAAATCCATCCCTCACAGTAACCACGTTCTGTTCACCCCACGTGGATTCTGTACATATCATATTAAAATATTTGACAATATAACTTGTAAAAACTAATTGACAATATAACTTGTAAAAAATTGCTTAAAATATTTATTTATAAACATTATATACCATATTAAATAACCAAGGGCAACATAGTAAAATATCAACCCATAATTTATTTTCATTCCATATCTCCCAAACATTACTCATGTTGCAAAATGAATTTTATACATATCATCCAAACACTCTATCAAAATCAAAATACATTCTCACCACATTCCAAAAAGCCAAAAAACTAAAAAGCTGAAATTGAAAAGCCAAAACGTAGGCTCCCAAACACCCCCGAAAACTGTTGTAACTCAAATTTATTTTGCTCGGCCTGTTGTGAGTAGGGCTGTAAACGAGCCGAGTTTAATCATTTACTATTAAACAAGCCTCTATAATTGAGTCAAGTCATTCTTAACGAGCCGAGCTTTTGTTGAATTAGCCGAGCCGAGCTAAGCTCGCGAGCTGCTTGATTCGTTTACAACCCTAGTTTTTACTCAAATTAGGACACCATAGTCACTCTGTAAAACAGACAGAGCGTCTTTTTTCGTTTTTTTGGTAAATCCTAATAGGCCCCATTGGGTGTTGGTTAAGATACTGTAGACACTGAAATTTCGGCATGACTTAATCACCGTTCGATCAATTGAGATAAATTGTCTTAATTAATTAAAGTCAAGATTGGTCAAAGCACTCAAATAAATATTGGGCCCATCAAAATTTTACGGCTTTAGATACAGGGAAGACCAAAGTAAGTTGGGCTAACTTAATTAGCCTAACGGATCAATAAGTTGGGCTAATTTAATTAGTCTAGCGGATCAATAAATTGGGCTAACTTAATTAGCCTAGCGGATTAAAAAAAGTTAGGCTGGCTTGATTGGCCAAATGGGTTAAGATATACAAGCCCAAAAGTGCAGGCCCATTTCAAATAAATCCTAAAAAAAGAGTCAAATAATAAATACATTATTTCTCTTTTAAATTAAAATCATTCCCTGAAAAGAAGTATAAAATCTTCTTACATAGGAAATGAAATGAAATCAAGATCCAATCAAGCCAATCAAATCAAATCAATCAAGTCAATCAAATCAAATCAAGCCAATCAAAGATCTTATTATAAGATCTTGCCATACTTGGCTCTTCTCTCCTAAAGCCTATAAATAGAGGCTCATAAGAGGGAGAGAAACACAACTTTTGTGCTTGGCATTCTTCAGAGCTCTCAAACTCTTCAAGAACTCAAGCATTCTTCAACATCCTGCAGAGAATCATCAAACACCAAAATCGTGTCGATTCCTTTGCAAGTCCACCACATCAAGTCATTCAGCAACTCAAATCACTCAGCAAACCAAAACTCTTGGAGATTTGAAGAATCAAACTTCAGAGTTCAAGTCATCTTCAAGCTTTGTTCTTCGGTTCATTCAATCTGAAGATTCAAAGAAGGTTACTGTTTAGGCGATTCAACAATAAGCATTCAAGCCGTTAGAACGCCAACAACTCCGGAGATCGAATCAGAGGATTTTGTTCTTTTATTATTTAAAGAGCATTTATTAGAGAATTGTACCTCTTTCAATTCAAAAATCAATACAAGTATTATTTTGTGCATCTTTTTCGCTGTCTTTATTGCAGGACACGAATTTGTGTGTTACAAATTTGGCACGCCCGGTGGGACCTCTCTACCTCTCATCTCTTTCTCCAAAATCAACTTCTTCACAGATGGCTTCTAAGAAGATTCAAGCCGTTTCAATCAACAAAAACGCTAGCAAGAATGCTACCATTGCCAAGAATAGCAGTAGCACTTCTACTGGCCCTGCAACGCGTAGCAAAGCTAAGGCGACTGATATCATCACAAATCAAAGAGCTACGCCGAAAGTTAACCCAGCAAAGGTGCCACCTAGCAAGCGCCGAGGTGTTGCCACACTTGCAGCAAAGACGGAAGAAGAGGGCTCCGAAAAGTTTCCATCCAATTCTGAAAGTTCTATGTCTGCAAGCTCACCTCTCCCAACTCATTCAGTTTCTGATGCAGATTCTAGTTCAGGTTCGCGTACAGGATCCTCTCCTTCTTCGCCAAAGCACTCAGAGTCGCCGAACCGTTCAGAATCGTCTTACTCGGTGGCTATGCAAGCAATGACCACTGGCGCTGCAACAGTGGAGGAGCAACTAGCTACCATGGCGCTTGCCATTGAAAAGCTCACCAAGACCGTGGAAGATAAAGACCTCCAGATTGCATCGCTTATGAACAAGTTAGAAGCTCAGAACATGGGAGGAACTAGCCACGATGCTTCACATCCACCTGGTTTTACACCAAAAGGAGTCATAATTGCCGACCAATCTGGAAAGCTCATGATGGGGGACCAAACTGGAAAACTCAAGGAAATGAACGATGGGAACCATGTCTTGTCGTCAAATCAAGGAGATGGTCGTAAGGTCAATCGCACAAGGGCAGTTGAAAGTGCTCAACCAACTTCTATCGCTTCGCTGTCCGTCCAACAACTCCAAGACATGATAGCAAGCACGATTAGAGCACAGTACGGAGGGCCTCCACAAAGTGCATTTACGTATTCAAAACCTTACACAAAGCGCATTGACTGCTTTAGGATGCCGGTGGGTTATCAGCCACCTAAGTTTCAACAATTTGACGGGAAGGGAAACCCAAAGCAACACGTCGCTCACTTCGTCGAAACCTGCAACAACGCTGGGACGGAGGGAGATCTACTTGTCAAACAATTCGTTCGTTCGCTCAAGGGAAATGCTTTTGAATGGTACACGGACTTAGAGCCAGAATCAATTGATAGTTGGGAACAGATGGAGCGAGAGTTCTTGAATCGTTTCTATAGCACTCGTCGGATTGTAAGTATGACGGAGCTAACCAACACTAAGCAGTGGAAGGATGAACCTGTGGTTGACTACATCAACCGTTGGCGTGCTGTAAGCCTAGACTGTAGAGACAGACTCTCCGAACTCTCGGCCGTTGAGATGTGCATGAAGGGTATGCATTGGGGTCTCCTTTATATTCTTCAAGGGGTAAAGCCGCGAACTTTTGAAGAGTTGGCTACGCGTGCACACGACATGGAAATCAACATAGCAACTCACGGCGGAAACAATCCTCCCATTTTGGGAAATCCAAATGACAAGAAAGACGTGAAGAAAGGAGACAAGTCCTCCAAGAACACCACAAAAGATGCGATGGTGGTAAATACGGCCCCAGTAAAGATCACAGCGAGGGAAGGTAAAAAGGAGGTCAAAAAAGAATACCGCCCTGTAGAGAAAGACAAACGTCTGACTCTAAAAGAATTACAAGAAAAGAAGTACCCATTCCCCGACTCTGATGTGCCTGGCATGCTAGAAGACTTACTTGAAAAGAAAGTCATTCAACTACCTAAGTGCAAACGTCCCGAGGAGATGGGTCGCGTGAATGACCCAAAGTATTGTCAATATCATCGGATTGTAAGCCACCCTACTGAAAAGTGCTTCGTGTTGAAGGAACTGCTTATTGATCTAGCAAGCAAGAATAAAATTATTCTAGACCTTGACGATGCTGCGGAATCCAACCATACCACCACCATTGTTATGGGGTCGCAAGATTCTCCAACTTTTGGTTCTAAAGCAAAGGGGGAGCACGTAACAGCACCGACCAAAAGGGCAATTGCGAGAACTCTCCAATTTGGCTCGCTTGAACCTGTGATGGTTCAAGTCCTAAACCAAGAAAGATCAACTTCTTCTTGCACAGGCAAAAATCCGAGTGCAGAAACTGATGAAGGATGGACTGTTGTGACACGAAAGAAGTCATGCAAAACTAAACCCAAAGCTAAACCAGTCTGCCCTACAAAAACCCAGGGAAAGAGGAATCACCACCAATATGCAAAAAGAAAGGGGGGAAGGAAGATGAAGGCCAAGAAAGAAGTGTTAGAAGTTCGCGAACTTGCAGAGCAAAATCCTCTTGCCCCAATCACTTTACGAGATTTCTTTCCAAAGGGCTACTTCAGGGAGGACGAAGTCGAAGCCGTCTACATGGTTTCGACAAGTGTAGAAATTGATGGCGACGTTGAACAAGTCCACACGCTAAAAGCTACAATTAACAAAGAAGAGGCTAACCTCCTTACAACTCTGAACGAAGCACCTCCACGGTTTAGTCTTCGTGAAGCATCGCAACTCTCCCAATCAGCCAGGCTTGCACTCATTCAAGTTTTAGAAGACCCCATGGAGTACGAGTCTATAATCAATAAAGTCGGTACCACAAAGAACTCCACTGCTTGTGCTTCTTGTTGTACGACAATCACGTTCACCGATGAAGACCTGCAATTAGGTTCAAAACCCCACAATCGGCCATTGTTTGTGTCAGGGTACATCAAAGAACAAAAGATGGGTCGTATTCTTATTGATGGAGGCTCCGCAGTAAATATCATGCCAAAGTTCATCATGAAGAAACTCGGAATCTCGATCGATGAGTTGGCCCGCAGTCGTTTGGTCATTCAAGGCTTCAACCAAGGAGGGCAGCGAGCAATTGGAATGATTCGTCTGAACCTCACCATCAATGAGCTTGTAGCAAGTACACTGTTTCATGTCATTGATGCCAAAACTTCTTACAATCTACTACTTGGGAGACCTTGGGTTCATGGAAATGGAGTAGTTGCATCTACACTCCATCAATGCTTTAAATTCTATCAAGACGGGATAAAAACTGTAGTAGCAGACGACAAGCCATTCACTGAAGCTGATTCTCACTTTGCAGATGCAAAGTTTTACATGGAGTCCATTGCCGTTCTTGAAGTCATCCCGGCTGAGGTTCCTTCCATAGGACAAGGAAGTTCAAAGAAAGAGAAGCAGGCAACAGCAACGCAAGAAAATGCAAGAAATTGTGAAGAACCACCAAGAATTGAGTTTTCACAAGAAAGATTTTCATCTTCTGAAACGCAAGCTGCAGAAAAGAGCTTCAGATACATTCCAAAGTCTAGACGAAAGGAAGGACAATCACCGTTTGAAGAGGTCATCACCACTATAGGGAATCCCGCAAAATGCTCTCAAGCTTTGTGCAAGGAAGATCTTCAAGTGCTAAAGGAAGACCTAACAACACCTCTTCCGACCTTGGGACAGCCTAGCTCAACCGAGCCCCCATTGAAAGGGTTTGTTAAATCTACACAAAGTCCTCTTCAACATTCCCCTCTTCCCGAAAAGAGAACGGACGGCTTTGATCCAAAGGCTTATAAGCTCTTGGCTAACTCGGGTTATGACTTCAACAATCTTACGCCACTTGGAGAGTTAAGTCCTGAACTCACTGGTGAGAAGATTCACGGCCTTAGTAAAGCACAAGAAGAATTAAAGCGGCAAGGATATAGAGTTAGTCCTCCAAAGACTGGTCTTGGGTTTACACCACCGAAGCCCATCCGCATATCCGCCAAAGGAAAAGGTAAGAAAGCAAATGCGCAACATATCACAGTGGAAGAGGTGAAAGAGGACGACAATGAACAAGCTGCTCCTCGAGTCTCTGTCTTTGATCGCATCGAAGCCCCCATACCTCGGACCTCAGTTTTCAACAGACTTGGTGTTACAAAAGAGACGTGCGAGGATGCAACGTTGCGGCCAAAAAAGTCAATATTTTCCCGACTTGGGAATAGAAGCGCATCGTCGAGAAAGGACAATTCCGAGAGAAAGGGAAAAAGCATCGAGCTGGATTCTACTAAGGAAGATGAGGAGACTCGAAGCTCTATTCCTTCCCGTATGAAGCGGATAACATCACTCGAAGTCAATGCAGAAGGTCCCCTCAAAGTTAAACGACGCACCATCGTACTAACTGGGCAGCCTAAGGGTCACGAAAGAGCTGAAAAAGAAGAGGAGGTGGAGTACACTACATCTTATCATGTGGCGGTTGAGGAACACTCGAGCTCGGATTCTGAAGATGATGATTTTCCCGAAGCTCCTCCCGAACTGGAAGATGGAGGGCAACCAACAGTTGACGACCTCAAAGAACTCAACCTTGGAACTCCCGACGAGCCGCGACCAATCTTCGTGAGTGCACTTCTAAGCCCAGAAGAGGAAAGAGCATACTTCGACTTGTTGTTCGAGTATAGAGATGTCTTTGCTTGGACCTATAAGGAAATGCCAGGACTAAGCCCTAGGGTAGCCGTTCACCACTTGGGGATTAGACACGGTGCCCGTCCTGTAAAGCAAGCTTGTCGATATATCCGACCTGAGCGGATCCCTGTGATCGAAGAAGAGGTCAACAAACTAATCGAAGCTGGGTTCATACGTGAAGTAAAGTACCCACGATGGATTTCAAGCATGGTCCCAGTAGTGAAGAAAAATGGAAAGATTCGGATATGTGTCGACTTTCGAAATTTGAATGATGCATGCCCCAAAGACGACTTTCCTCTTCCTATCATGGAGTTGATGATAAATGCAACTACCGGCCACGAGGCATTATCTTTTATGGATGGATGTTCCGGATACAACCAAATAAGGATGGCACCCGAAGATGAAGAAGCAACGGCCTTCCGCACCACGAAAGGAATTTTTTGTTACAAAGTAATGCCTTTCGGTCTCAAGAATGCTGGAGCCACTTATCAACGCACCATGCAAAGGATTTTTGATGATATGCTCCACAAGATCATGGAGTGTTACGTGGACGACTTGGTTGTCAAGAGCAAACAAAGAGAGAATCACCTGCAAGACCTTCGAGCAGTTTTCAATCGATTGAGGAGGTACGACTTGAAAATGAATCCTCTCAAATGTGCCTTTGGGGTTGCATCTGGAAAATTTCTTGGTTTCATCGTTCGACATCGAGGCATTGAAGTCGATCAATCCAAAATTGATGCCATACAAAAGATGCCAGCGCCGAAAACATAAAGGAACTCCGAAGTTTGCAAGGCCATTTGGCGTACATCCGTCGATTCATTTCAAACTTAGTAGGGCGTTGTCAACCTTTTAGTCGTCTGATGAAAAAAGATGCACCTTTCACTTGGGATCACGCTTGTCAAAATGCCTTTGAAAGTATCAAAACATACTTGCTCAATGCTCCAGTTTTAGGGGCTCCTATTTCTGGAAAACCATTGATACTTTACATAGCTGCCCAAGAGGAGTCACTGGGGGCAATGCTTGCGCAAAATGATGAAGAGAACAAAGAGCGAGCACTTTACTACCTAAGTCGAAGATTGACTGAAAACGAGCTCAAGTATTCACCTGTCGAAAAGATGTGCTTAGCACTCGTCTTCTCCTCGCAAAAGCTAAGGCATTATTTTCAAGCACACACAATTCATCTCGTGGCCAAAGCGGACCCAGTCAAGTACGTCATGTCCAAGCCAATCCTCTCAGGACGCTTAGCAAGATGGTCTCTTCTCTTTAATGAATTTGAGATCGTATACGTCCCACAAAAAGCACTAAAAGGGCAAGCATTAGCAAATTTCTTGGCGGATCATCCTATCCCAGCCGATTGGGAAATATCCGAAGAGTTCCCTGATGAAGATGTGCTATTTATTGAGATTCTTCAGCCTTGGACGATGTTCTTTGATGGGGCTGCTAGATTGGAAGGGGCTGGAGCAGGCGTCATCTTTGTCTCTCCACAAAAGCAAGTCCTACCCTACGCATTCATACTTCGCGAAAAATGTTCAAACAATGTTGCTGAGTATCAAGCTTTGATTCTTGGTCTCCAAATAGCTAACGAAATGAAGATTGCAGACCTCGAGATCTTTGGAGACTCCAAGCTAATAATTAACCAACTATGCGGAGACTATGAAGTAAAGAAAGATGACTTAGTCCCATATTTTCAATATGCAAGTCACTTGTTGAAAAATCTTGAAGGAGTGACGCTTGAACATGTACCACGAGGGGAGAATCGCATGGCAGATGCACTAGCTAATCTAGCAACGACTTTGGCAGTGCAAGAAGGTGAGAATGTCAACGTACATGTATGCAAACAATGGGTATTACCACAATTGTTGGATTGCCGCCTCGAAGAAGCAAATGCAATCACAGTCTTGCCCATTGAAAACAACGATTGGAGACAACCCCTAATTGACTACCTCCAACACGGAAAGCTTCCAAATGACCGTCGACATAGGGCAGAGATAAGACGACGAGCTCCTCGATTCATCTTTTTCAAAGATACTTTATTTCGTCGCTCATTCGAAGGTGTCTTTCTCCGCTGTCTTGGGAAAGAAGAATCCCAACAAGCAATGGAAGAATCCCACTCTGGGATCTGCGGGGCACATCAATCTGGTCCAAAACTTCACTTTCGAGTAAAACGGATGGGATACTACTGGCCCACTATGGTTAAAGATTGTCTGGATTACGCGAAAAGGTGCCAAGCCTGCCAATTCCATGCAAACTTTATCCATCAGCCACCAGAACCATTGCACCCTACAGTTGCCTCATGGCCATTTGATGCATGGGGGCTAGATGCCGTTGGACCTCTTACCAAGTCTTCCGCTGGCCACTTGTACATTCTGGCAGCAACGGACTACTTCTCAAAATGGGCTGAAGCTATTCCGGTCAAGGAAGTCAAGAAGGAGACCGTTGTTGATTTCATCAAGTCAAATATCATCTTTCGGTATGGAGTGCCGCGTCACATCATCACTGACAATGGGACGCCCTTCGTCAACAAGCTAATGGATAAGCTTTGCGACAAGTTCGACTTCATGCAAAGAACCTCCTCAATGTATAATGCACCGGCTAATGGGCTCGCAGAAGCATTTAACAAAACGTTGAGCAACCTCTTGAAGAAAGTGGTCGCAAAGTCTAAGCGAGATTGGCATGAACGGATTGAAGAAGCTCTTTGGGCATACCGAACAACGTATAGGACCCCTACTCAAGCGACCCCATACTCTCTTGTGTACGGTGTTGAAGCTGTTCTTCCACTAGAGAGACAAATTCCATCACTGAGGATAGCCCTCCAAGAAGGCTTGACTGATGAAGAAAATGCAAAGCTCCGCCTCGCCGAGTTAGAAGCACTAGACGAGAAGAGATTGGAAGCGCAGCAACAATTGGAATGCTACCAAGCTCGAATCTCTAAAGCTTTCGACAAAAAGGTTAAGCCTCGCTCCTTTAAATTTGGAGACTTAGTGCTTGCACTACGAAGACCCATCATCACTAATCGTCGAACCCGCAACAAATTCTTGTCAAAATGGGATGGTCCATATGTGGTGGTGGAAGTCTACAACAGTGGAGCGTACAAGATAGCTGATGAGCAAGGGTTCAGAATTGGTCCAATCAACGGAAAATTCTTGAAACGTTACTATCCTTGAAACCTCAAACTCCAAATCGCACGAGCCTAAACTGCATGATGCTCCTGGCCCGCATGAGCTAAAACTGTGTACGGCCCAAAAAAAAAAAAAAAATGATTCATCATTTTGAACTACGTTTTGACTTGATCCCTTCCAAGGGTACGTAGGCAACTTGAGAATTTTTCTTGAGTACAGTCAGTCCAACCCAAAAAAAAAAAATAATAATGCCTTAGCTTGAACTACGTTTTGACTTGATCCCTTCCAAGGGTACGTAGGCAACTTGAGAATTTTCTTGAGTACAGTCAATCCAATCCAAAAAAAAAGAGCAAAATCTTGTTACTCCTGGAAGAGAATGAATTGTGCACGGCTAAAAGTATGAGAAGAACTTTTATTTAAATAATAAAGTATTGTCTTATACTAAACAGCATAAACACAAGACATGATTTGCGGTGAAAATGAAACACTCATCCAACAGACTAAACAAGCCTAAAGAAAGAAACATATGACAAAGGCAAGCAAAATAAGAACTAAGGTAGCCATGCCAAATTCTGGATCTCGTCTCGCTCAGACTTCAGAAGTTGTTCCAGATTATTAGCCGCTTCCATATCATTCTTCTCAATCACTTCAGCTGCCTCCAGAGTAGCCCTTTCTGCTTGCAAACTTGCGATAACATGTTGATCCTGAGCTCTCTCTGCATCAATCTCATCAATGGATTTCTTGAGCTTATCTTCCTGCAAATCTAACAGCTCTAGCTCCTGAAGCAATTTAAGTCTCTTTGGGCCAATGCAATTTAATTCAAAGCCGAGTGTTTGAGCACGTTGCATTTTTTGGCCATCGAGAGCCAGTGCATTGGTAAGACGTTGATCTAGATCCGCCAGTCGTTGCACCTGCACCTCCAAGGTCACCCCACTAGCAAAACCGGATCTCATCGAAATATAGTTACCAACATTCTGTATGTGTTTCTCTATCTCGATTTGGAGCGGAGAATAATCCACTTGGAATTTCGAAAACTCATCATAAATCTTTTGCAACTTTGGCCTCAAGGATGCTAGCTTCTCGAGAGGAGTCTTGCGTAAGACACTCTTAATGCTGTTATCCAAAATCAAACAAGCGGCACGACGGGCATCGACAATAGTACTTCCAGTATCAAATGCAGTAACTGTCGATGGTGCAACTGGATCTAACTTAGGAAGATTTAATGAAGTTGGAAGTTGGACTGCCCCAAATGCATGATTTTGTCGTTGTCGTAGTGCCAAATCAAAGGAAGATGGGCCGCGAACCGATTCTCCACTCATAGACTGCTCATCAAGGAGGATAAAGTTTTCATCCTTAGAGTCATGTATAATATCACCTTCCTGCAACTAAAAAAAGAAGGCAAAGTTGTTGGTGTTTGGAGATATAACATGCAAATATTGATTGGAATAAATAAATTTCTTTACCTCAACCTGACTGGCCTGAATTGGTTGAGTGCTACTTGGAACACCTTCAAGGAGCTTGTCCACATCATTAAATGAAACATTGACCTTTTCAACAGTGCCACAACCGGATTTCTTCTTAAGGTGGCGCCAATTGCGATCCTCACAACTGCTCCTTTCATCGGTCATTTTGTTAAGAGGAACAGCACTTTTAACCAAGTCGTGGTTTCCACCATTCGCCCGTATGGTAAGAAGGTCAGTATATAGCTCAGCAGTAGCAAGTTTCTTGGCCTTCACCGCTTGTTGCTTAGGGGAGGCAGGACGCTTACCCTTCGCAGAGTGCTTGGCCGAGCTTCGAAAATAATCCCCATAAATATGAGACCACCATTCTAGATATGCCTTGGTAATGGGAATGGCTCGGCGGTCAGCACGGTTCGGCAGCCTCAACTTGCTCTGAGACTTTTCACGAACAAGGGACTCGAAGTGCTTGACAATATTCTTCAAGCTGCAAATACGAATGTTGACGTTAAGTCTCCCCGGTACATCCTGAGTAAAGCCAAACTGTCGGCAGAATCTATGAGGACTATATGGTTCAATGACTTTGGTGGGACCACTCCGCAACGTCAGATATCCAGATCGAATGCTGATGAGGTACTCCATCTCCCAATCACTGAGCTGACCATCGTCAACCAATTCTTTGCTCTTGCCTTCTCGTTGCGCAAAGCGATCCATAACCAGATCATCACACTTTCGGAACAGGTCGAGCGCTTCAGCCTCATCAAGTTGCTTAGCCACCCTTTCACCACCATATCTAATCATCTTTGGTTTTTGAGTCGATGGTTGGGAGCTGCTGCTAAAATGGGTGCTGAAATACTCTCCTAGCCATGCATAAACATAATGGACAGGAAAGACAGCATCACACTTCCCAGGATTAGAAGATTTAGCAATATCATTTAATCCTCTATAAATACTCGCCAGTACGGGGACGGCAAGGCAAAATCTTGTACCACGAGCCATCATGGCAGCAACTTTAAAAACCCCAGGTCTGATCAATTCGCAACTCCCAACCGGCAAAACAAATCTACATAACCAACAAGCAAGAAAAGCTGCTAGATGGGCAACGTCCTTTTGTGTCTCTTTGACTCCCAAAATGGTGAAAACCTCTTCCTGCTTGGGTGTTCGCACTTGAGCTTCGCCAATGGTACCAGAAGGATTGTTAACATTGGCAGGTCGCTGGGTCTTGTTCCGAGAAGTCTTCTTCGATGACTTGGAATAGGAAATCTTCCCTTTAAACCAAAACTTCACCCATGCATCAATCTTCACTTCACCTTTCTTTGAGTCTGTAAGAAGACGATGGTAGGCAAGGAAAAGGTAGCGACAGTTTATCGGGAGATAGTACGTATTATCCTTATCGACGCCGATTAACTCATCTACACATGGAACTACCTCATCATAAATTAAACCCGTAATTGGAAGCCCGCCAAGTGCTCGCAAATCCCAAAGAGAAATAGACATCTCTCCCACTGCAATATGCAGAGTGTTGGTGGATGGACTCCATAATTCACAGAAATGCCGCATGACACTCCCGAGTCGATCGTATGAAAACAAAGAAGCGTATATGGCCTCATAAATCTTTGCCTTCTTCAGCATTTGCTCATGACGACTCAATATGTCTTCTAGCCACTCCCAATACCCTTCGCAATATGAAGGATCAACGATCGCTTTAAAAGTGTTTCCCCAAACTGCTTCTTCGGTCTGGATCCTATGGCCAAGGAGGGAGAATGGAGTAGGTTGCTCTTCATCGTGATGGGCTGACTGCAAGAGCAATGCTAGAGAATCAGACTTGCCTCCAATAACCTCGCAATTAGTCTCGATAGCCCACTGTGGAGGATGAAGCACGTCACCTAAAGGCTCATACTGTAGAGCCCATGCACCAAGAAAGGCAGGGTGAACAGTCAAAGTGGTCCCATTCTCAACTTTATCGGTAGGGTTATTAAGAATAGTCATGGAGCCTTCTTGGAAACTCTTGAAGCAAGCCATGCCTACAATGCAAAATAGAGTACAAAAAGAAAAAGAGACTAAAGAAGCTTACGAGAAAAGCTCATGTTATAAGAAAGATATAATCAGCCTACGGTCACAAGACGTGTTGAGGCGCCCGGATAACTAGGCAAAAGCTAGCCCACCAGGCGCACTCTCCATAATGGTAAACATCCAACCCTCTCCAAATGGGGTCGAGAAGCGTCTAGATAACTAGTCAATGACTAGCCCACTAGGCGCATCCTCCGAACCGCGAGATAAGAATTACCACCTTTGGTCCACGGGTGTGGTGAAGTGTCTAGATAACTAGTCAAGGACTAGCCCACTAGGCGCATTCTCCCTTAAGTCAAACTAATCACCTATGGTCCATGGGTGTGGAGAAGTGTCTAGATAACTAGTCGAGGACTAGCCAACTAGGCGCATTCTTCGCTAAGTCAAACTAACCACCTATGGTTTGTGGGTATGGAGAAGTGTCTAGATAACTAGTCGAGGACTAGCCCACTAAACGCATTCTCCGTTAAGTCAAACTAATCACCTATGGTCCATGGGTGTGGAGAAGTGTCTAGATAACTAGTCGAGGACTAGCCCAATAGGCGCATTCTCCATAAAGTCAAACTAGCCACCTATGGTTCAAAAGGTAGGAAAAGTGCTTAGATAACCAGCCAATGACTAGCCCACTATGCGCATTTTCCTCTACGGTCAAAGTGTTACGTAGATCAAAGAATTATGGAAAGCGAAGCAATTGAAGACAAATTCTCCAAACTTTGCAAACTTTGCTAAAGGTAATATACCTCGTTATTCTGTAGCAGGGGGCAACAAGCAAGGAATGTAGAGAAGGCTTCGTGAACTGCTCATTCATGCAATCAAATTCAAATGTGTGAATAAATCTGTAACAACATGCATGGGTATAAAGTCTTGGGAAAAGTAGACAAATATCCCCAAAAAAAAAAAAAAATGAAGGGTTGTTTACTTTACTTTGGCCATAAAAACGGCCAGCCGAGGACACATAGGGACAGCGTGTGCAAATGCAGAAGTCCTCCCACCGTTGGGATATCGGTCATAATCAGGCTATTATCTGGAAATAAAATGCAAGGGAATAATTAAATCAGACAAGAAGGATGTATTTACCTTGGAAATCGAAACTTCTGTCGAAAGAAAGAACGTGAATCCCTTTGGAAGAAAGCAAGAACTCCAGCCTGAAAGTGGAAAAGAAGACTACGATTATTTAATTGTCCAAAAAAATTTGTACGTGTTATTGACCAAGCGTTCAAGACAATGCAATTAAAGGAAGGTGCAGCAACAAGTCTAGACATGCATATTTTCTTTAAGAACAAACAGGAAGTCATGTGGCATAATGGCGAGCTTTTGACAGTTGGCATTTAAAAAAAAAAAAAAATATATATATATATATATATATATGGCAACTGAAGGGTTCCTGCATTGCTTCATTACTTTGGCCAAAAAAATGGGTCTTTAAATAAAAAAAAAAAAAAAAGAGTAGAGTAGAGGGCACTCAAAGGTGTGCCTCATACGGTTCTTCTTCTAGCCTACACATGTCGAACTCAAAAGAAAGAGTAAAGGCCGACAAAGACAAATGTGTACAAAAAAAAAAAAAAAAAACGGTGCTGCACCAGAAAATCTCTTTCAGTGACAAGGGGAGACTCAATAAACAAATGAAGCCCTCCACTATTTTTCTTTGTGATATTCACATGTGGCCAACAAACGGACAAATGGATGCATGCATCAAGACAAGAGAAGGAAGAAAGGGATTCCAAAAGAATTCCTTTACTGACTTTGGCTTTTGCTTGTATTGTTCACATGTTGCTCACATATAGACAAAGTTAGTAGCATAAGAGCATAATAAAATAAAATAAAGAAGAAGAAGAAGAGAGATGATGCCTACCCTATTGGAACTCTCCCACCGCAAGAAGGTAGACAAGCCAAGCACGGCTACAGAAACAAGAAGTTGGTGTGAATACAGTACACAAGATATGAAGCTTTGTTTCCCCTAACGATGCAATTTATAGCGGCTAAAGAGCCAAATCGTTAAGGAAATTGTTTGAACCACTCAAATAAAGAAACTATTAACAGGGAAGGTCAATATTTGATTTTCTCTAGCCATGGAAATTAAATCCTTCATGGTCTACGTTCCTACTTTTATGGCTCTCACAATCCTTTTTGGGTATGTTTATCACAGCCGGAATAATTGGAGCATACATATATTTTCGGAAAGATCTTGCACTATGAAGGAGAAAGGAAATAAGAAAGAAAGAAAACAAAGAGAAAGGAAAATTCAATTCCTTATTAAGAACAAGAGAATCTCTGACTGAAAGATACAAAAGAAAGGAAAAGGTTGAAATTCGGGAGAAGTCCTGTTCCTCCTTTTGGAAAAGAAGAGACCTTTGATCGCCACGTGAAAATATAGAGGTAAAAGAAATAAGAGTTTCATGCATACACATGCCTCTGGAATTTTTTTCAAAAAAAAAAAAAAAAACTGCCCCTCATATTTTCTTTAAACTAGTCGGTCAAAGATTTGTCACAAGACGGTCGCACTTTTGGTGGAGTTGGGAAATTTATTCTCTGTGGAAACACAAGAAGCCAAGCAACTCATCCAAAGGAATACACATGCCTTGTGTAGGAAAGGAAAGCTCAGCTCAAATATTTGGAACGGCAAGGTCAAGCAAGTATCTCAAGTTACAAGGAGGCCAGAGGAACTTCAAGTCTTGCGCTCAATGCTAGCAAGCAAGCATCCGCCTAAGTCTTGAAGTGGGGGCAAATTTGTAGACACTGAAATTTCGGCATGACTTAATCACCGTTCGATCAATTGAGATAAATTGTCTTAATTAATTAAAGTCAAGATTGGTCAAAGCACTCAAATAAATATTGGGCCCATCAAAATTTTACGGCTTTAGATACAGGGAAGACCAAAGTAAGTTGGGCTAACTTAATTAGCCTAACGGATCAATAAGTTGGGCTAATTTAATTAGTCTAGCGGATCAATAAATTGGGCTAACTTAATTAGCCTAGCGGATTAAAAAAAGTTAGGCTGGCTTGATTGGCCAAATGGGTTAAGATATACAAGCCCAAAAGTGCAGGCCCATTTCAAATAAATCCTAAAAAAAGAGTCAAATAATAAATACATTATTTCTCTTTTAAATTAAAATCATTCCCTGAAAAGAAGTATAAAATCTTCTTACATAGGAAATGAAATGAAATCAAGATCCAATCAAGCCAATCAAATCAAATCAATCAAGTCAATCAAATCAAATCAAGCCAATCAAAGATCTTATTATACGATCTTGCCATACTTGGCTCTTCTCTCCTAAAGCCTATAAATAGAGGCTCATAAGAGGGAGAGAAACACAACTTTTGTGCTTGGCATTCTTCAGAGCTCTCAAACTCTTCAAGAACTCAAGCATTCTTCAACATCCTGCAGAGAATCATCAAACACCAAAATCGTGTCGATTCCTTTGCAAGTCCACCACATCAAGTCATTCAGCAACTCAAATCACTCAGCAAACCAAAACTCTTGGAGATTTGAAGAATCAAACTTCAGAGTTCAAGTCATCTTCAAGCTTTGTTCTTCGGTTCATTCAATCTGAAGATTCAAAGAAGGTTACTGTTTAGGCGATTCAACAATAAGCATTCAAGCCGTTAGAACGCCAACAACTCCGGAGATCGAATCAGAGGATTTTGTTCTTTTATTATTTAAAGAGCATTTATTAGAGAATTGTACCTCTTTCAATTCAAAAATCAATACAAGTATTATTTTGTGCATCTTTTTCGCTGTCTTTATTGCAGGACACGAATTTGTGTGTTACAGATACAAAAGTGTGTTGAATATACATGTAGAAATATATAATTGCAGGAAAGTTGTCGATCTGGACATTGTATTCAGATCATCCTGGTATGATGAAAAAATGTCAATACAACGATTATTGTAACGCTTCTTTTACATAGAGTGAGAGTGAGACCTGCATATACATGGGATCCACCATGTGAAATGACGTTATAAGTAACTGGTGTATCTAAACAAATTTTCTGGTATATGCCTTGCAGTGCATGCATGCATGCAAAGCAATTTATTTAGTTTATATAAATAAAAATAAAAAACACAGGCCTGCCAAAAAACGGTTCCTTTTTACGTCATTACGTGGGCAGAAGGAGAAGAGTGTTGAGCTTAAGTGGGGGACCATAAGTTTGCCGTTTTGGCCCCGCACTGCACCTTGTAGTGCACCCTGGACTAGCGGGTCCTAGATCCATGTTAGGTTGAGCAGATGATGAGTTGTGTTGGGAGGGGAAATTGTTGGGTATTTCTGGTCAGTGTGGTCGCCGGTATACATTGCCTGAAAGGCCCCACCAGCATATATCCAAACGTTACATCCAGCTTCTCCGCAAAACCTCTGCAGTTTCATGTGTATTGTCCATCTCAGTAATTAATTTCTCAATTTTTTATGGTTTTCTTCCGTGGACAGAACATTTAACGAAATTTAACAATTAAAAACACTTTTGGACGATGAAGGTGACACAGGCTGCTCTCTGCAGTTCAATCACAGACTACATAAGTTAGAATCTTATGTGCATGTGGAACTTGTGATTAAATTGTACAAGTTCTTTTTGATTGTGCTAATTAAGGGTTTATTTGGCCTAACTTATTGCTGACTTTTTTTCATACGGCTTTTTGATTATGTTCTTTTATTTATTTATGGAAAGTAATTTTGTCATTCATCTTTTTGTTAAAGTCACTCTCCTTTGTGTCTATATTAGATGATTTGTTTTGAGAAAGAAAAGGAGTGGAATTAATAAAAAAGGGAGTGACAAAATCACTTCTTTTATTTATTTATCTAATTTGAGTTAAATTTTTACATCACATCGTTTATCTAGATGAGAGAAATAAAGAAAATATAAAAATAAGGACTAAAATCAAAACAATTTATGTAAGATGACAAAAAGAACTCATTTGTTGCTCCGAGATTTGTCCACCTCATGTAGGGGCCATTTCAGGTTTGCTTTTACTGCTTTTGGCGTGTCCTTGGTCTTGGAACATTGCCACACAATGTCCCAACGCTCTTTTTCATTGCATATTTTTATGTTATCCATACACTTGATACTTAGGCCCTGTTTCAAAATACTTTTTTAAAAAATAAGTATTTATTTCATATTTTTAAATTCAAAAATAATATAAATGAAAATTAATTTTTTAATTTTTTTTTTTGCACCGTATAAAAGATCTCATCGAGATCTTTCAAACAAGATCCTTAGTGCCATTTTTAGATTTTATTAAACCCACTATTTTTGAACTTGAAATTACCTTCTTAAAAAATAAGAGTAATGCTACGGCCACCGAAGGGAAAAGCGGTGGCCGGCCACCGCACGCATGTGGGGTCCACTCCGGGCCCCGCACGGAAAATCCGAGCCATTCAATAATTTAAATAAAAAGTGGGACTCGTGAGAAATCACCCCCGTCCGATACATGTAAGTGCTCGATTCAATCTTTCTCTTTTGAACGGCTCGGATCATCTAATTTTTGAAAGTTTGGATCGAGCGCTTACACGTATCGGACGGGGGTGATTTCTCACGGGTCCCACTTGGTTTTTTTTTTAAATTATTGAGCAGCTCGAATTTTTTGTGCGGGACCCAAAGTGGACCCCACACGCGTGCGGTGGCCGGCCACCGCTTTTTCCTTCGGTGGCAGTAGCATTTCTGCTAATAATTTTTCGCTGACTTCATCTGTTTAGCCACGTGGAAATATGTCAGCTGGGGAGCGACAATTAAAATTCTTTATTTGTATATTTCAATTTCCTTGGGAGTAGAGTAGTTGGAGTACACTCGTTTGGATATTGGGTTAAATCAAATCTATCCACCAACAGAGATTTGATTCGATGACTCATATCACTGTCACCCTCACGGATACCCCCCGGGGATTAGATAAGCCTCAAACCGACTTTAATAGATTCCTCAAAAATGCTACTCCGTTCTCTCTCTCTCTCTCTCTCCCCTTTAATTTGCCACCTCAGAAAATCGAAGGAAAATGTAAGGGCGAGGATAATGCCACGACACATATTTTTAATGCCACAACATGTTTTCTTCTTTTACTGCTATACCCTTACCTGCTGTAAAGCAAACTTTTCCACGTCTCTCTCCTCTCTCTCTCTCTCTCTCTTCCAATTTTTGTTTTGGGTCTATAGAGCAGAGCACCCAAAGTCCTGTTGTGTTCCTGCTCCCCTTGCCTTCAATCCTCATTGACTGCCGCCACATGGCCGAGTTCAGCCACCGCCTCTCTCTCTCTCTCTGTTGACTGAAAAAAAACAAAAACCTTGCTGACTTGCTCCATTCAATTTCTTTCGATGCTTCAATTAAATCACCAGAGAACAGCAACATTTTCCATGTGTTAAATTACAGAAATCTAGATCAAGATAGAAATTTGGTGATGATTGTGTAGGGGGTCAAATTTCCCTCAGTTCATAAAATTCAAAAGGGGTACTATCATATCTCAGAAGAACCATAAGTCGAACAATTTCAACAAGTATTATTCCACAAGTAGTGCCGAACATTTGACTTAAGTACGCTCGGGGGTTCTTTCTATCGCTCAGCAGTTCTTATTATCGTTCGGCAGATGGTTCTTTTTTATCGTTTGACAGGCGGTTCTTATTATTGCTTGGCAGCTCTTTGTATCGCTTGGAAGGTTCTTTATGTTGCTCGGCCTGTATTGCTGTTGCTCGGTACATGGACGCGGCAAGTTGTGATCTTCTAGAAGTTTCTAGAAACTTTCTTTCCACTTATATTAACTTTCCATTTATAGTAATTTTCCATTACTAGCCTTTGCTTAGTTATTAAATTTCACTCACTTTTTCTCTATACAAGCAAAGCTCTCTCCCTCTCCTAAGATACACAACACTCCTCTCCTACATAAACGACTTATATTCTTTGCTTTATGTTTCGTTTTATCTTTCTCGGATACTAACTAGCTCGTCGGAGGCTCTACCCGGAGGAACCCTCCTCCGGTTTGCAGGTATCAAGCTCGGTAGAAATCTCTCCAGACGAGCCATTAAATTAATAACATTTAATTGGGGAATTATGATACTGTATTGATAAATATTGTCTAATTTAAATGATTAATCACTTTTTGTTATGAAGAAAGAAGAAATGCGTCTATCGAGAAATTATTCCTTGCCCCAAGGGCAGGGACACGTGGTGCCCCTCGGCACGATCCAAGCCGTCCGTTTGAGTACCGAACGGACGAGATTAAAACACTCTCTCTCCTCCTTTCTCTCTCCCCTTTTTCTCTCTGCTTCTCTCACTAAATCCGAGCCGTCCAAGGTCCGAATGGACGGCTCGGATGTGCTGAGGCAGCGCCACGTGTTGCCCCAAGGGCACCGAATAATTTCTCGCGTCTATCTACTCATAGTCGATAGTCGGCGGCACGGAGATGGGTTTGTGTCCCAAAATGAAAGCAAAAAGATATCTGATCAATCACAACTCCATTGCCCTTTCCATCGATTTTTCAGAAAATGAGTAGCTAGATTGGATGAGAATAGAAAAAAGGAGCAAATGTGAGGGAGTGAGAGAGTGTTCCAGTTTCATAAAAAGTTCCTTTTTTTCAAATGAAGGAAATTTTAAGCCCAAAAATTATGTATTTACGCAAATAATTTTCCTACCAATATGGATCTTGTTTGATAAATCTCATCCAGATCTTTTAAACTGTGCAAAAAAACTTAAAAAATTATTTTTCGTTTTTATTATATTTGAATTTAAAAATTTAAAAAAAAAAGGGAAACCGGAACGCCCCAGAGAAAGGGAGCTGGCAAAGACGTGTGTGGGTTTGTTAGAGAGAGATGAGAGACAATGATTAGGGGTAGAACTGTAAAAAGACATGACCAAATCGTGGCACTAGTAAAAGTCATCGTGGTATTATCTTCAAAGCCAACTTTTGGAGTTTTTAGCTTAAAAAAAGCTTATATTTGATGGAATCGGTTAAAAATTTTAAAGGAACTCAAAACTGCTTGTTTTATTGTGACTCTGTGTGCACGCACACTGTATTATAGATTAGCTTTTAAATACTCCTTCGTCCTTATTGGTTTGTCCTTTTTTTAATTTAGATTTGTCCTAAACTGATTGTCCAATCTCAAAATCAATAAATGAAATTATGTAAATTTTCAAATTAATGAATTAGATTTGGTTCCTTTAATAAATTAAAAATCCGAAATTGGACAAATAAATCAAGACGAAAAAAGTATATTCGTTGGCGCTCCAAGGGTATTCTTAAACATAGAAGTTCCAAACCAAAGAGGAGATTTAAATGTCACATTGACTAGTTCATATTTTATAGTCTCTCCTATATCACTTTTTTTTTTTCTCGTATAATTTTAATGTGGTTATCGATAAGCGCGATATATGGTTTTTCAAAACCGAGATAGAAAGGCACTCCCAAGACAGATAAAACTCTCTATATGGACTCATACTTAAGTTTAGTCCATTAGAACTCAACACGGAATCCATAAATAAAATTACATACTCCCTCCGTTTCAAATTGAGAGTCCATTATTCTATTTTGGATTGTTCTAAAATGATAGTCCTTTTCCAAAAATGGAAAGAAAAATTTGGTAATTTTCCAAAAGTGTCCCTCATAAGTGAATATAAGTGTTATAAAGTAGGTAAAATATAGCGGTAATTATGAAAATGATAGGCAGTATAGGTATAATTATTTCATAGCCCCTAAAATAGTTGAATTTCTCAAGAGAGACTCTCAATATGGAATACGGAACGGAGGGAGTATTTCATATGTATATATATATAAAAAGCCGTTGGTTATCTGATGGTTTGATCATAGTTACTATTCTGGTACGGTTTTATTGCGGAAGTTTGGGCACCGTTCAAATTGGTCTGGTCATAAAGAATTTCGATAGAATCGTATCTATTTGAACAGTTTGAAACCCATGATTATCTCCTAAACAGTTGGTAATTCTTTTTATTACAGCCTCAAATCCCATTTCCCAAAATAACTAATCCCTCTCTCTCTCTCTCTCTCCTCAATCCAAGTTTGGATAGCATTGCCACCTCCCCCAATCTCTCTCCCTAATCCTATTCCTACCTATATATACCCAATCCATTTCCACATTATTCTCCAATCCGTGTACCTCCTGTCTCCCTGTTTTATTACATTTGTTTCAGATCTATATCCTTTTACAGAGAGAGAGAGAGAGAGAGAGAGAGAAGATGTTGGCAATTTTCAAGAAGGGATTGGCGGATCCACCGCAGGAGCTGAACAGCCCAGCCTCATTGAAAGCTTCCAATAAGCCCAAGCTTCCTGAAGAGACACTCAAGGATTTCTTGTCCAATTTCCATCCCAGTGGAAATTCTTTCTCCATAGGATTTGAAAACAACGCCTTGCTCGCTTTTGCCCCTTCTGATCGCCAGTATTCCATCCATCAGAGGTAATCTCACTCTCCCTCTTTCTCTCTAGTGATCTAGAATTACTTTTCAGGTTCAAAACCTATTAGATGCTATATCGGTCCATATGGAACTTTACTCTAATTTTAATTGGACTTTCTACGAATGGGTGGTGGAATTGGGCCTATAGGATTAGTACTTTAATTAGATTTCCTGCAAGTGGGTGGTGTAATTGGCTCCCAGGTGTACCTGAGTTATCAAAAAAAATTGCCCAAGAAATAGGCCTTACTAGGTCGCCTAAATTTTTGGTAGTGCTGTCTGCTCTTGGTGTCAATAATCGCTCTGCGCTGCCATTCTGAATCTCGCGCTCTTACATATTATAGTGGAGTAGAAAATTATTGAAAGACGCTCTCGCTATTACTTTGGCTAACACTCACGCCCATGTAGACTTAGGCCCCGTTCCACCTAAGGGGAACAAGTACTTATTTGAAAAATAAAAAATAAGTTCAAATAAGTACTATTTTTTGAATTACGCCCATTGCGTGCTAAGCGTGAGTCGGGACTGCATCCAAATTGATACGAGCTACATGTCAATTCATTGTTTTTTTTTCTAGATGTACCGTTGCCAGTAGAAAATTGTTGCAGATCGAAATTTCAGCCATTACCCAAGTATTGAAATTTATGTTCCCCTTTTTGTTTGTGTTTGTTTAATCATCTAATTCTTACAAGTCTGCAGGTTGTTTTGTGGTTTGGATGGCATATACTGCATCTTTTTGGGGAGCTTGAGAAACCTTTGTGCTCTCAACAAGCAGTATGGCCTATCAAAGGGTGCCAATGAGGCAATGTATGTGATCGAGGCCTACCGGACCCTCCGTGACCGGGGCCCATACCCTGCCCATGAGGTCCTCAAGGATTTGGATGGAAGCTTTGGGTTTGTGGTGTATGATACCAAGGCCGGAACTGTTTTTGTGGCACTGGTAAGTTTTGTTCACTCTCTAATGATATACTGGACGATATTTTTGCATAACACTTTCCAAAACCTTGCTTCTGAGAAACTTTTTTTTTAAAAACATTTGGAAATGAAAAAGATGCTATATAATGCTCGAAAGCCATTTCTGCTCATCAATGAACGAGAATTAAATTCGATGGGTGTTTGTGTTTCTGAAAAAGACCAAATGCAATACGTTCTGCAAAGTTGGTTTTTCAAAACAACCACCAGATCACTGTTGGATTTAGGTGGGTACTTTTTGTCATTTCACCTTTTAGCTAAAAATTGAATCATTTTGTGTATATGGTGGATAGGGTGCTGATGAAGGTGTGAAGCTTTTCTGGGGCATAGGAGCTGATGGGTCGGTCGTGATTTCTGACAATTTGGAGGTCGTAAAGGCAAGCTGTGCCAAATCATTTGCCCCTTTTCCAACTGGTGAGGTGTTTCTTTCCTCTTGCCCTGCAGTTCTTGTGAAACCCTGTTTAGTTTTTTTTCTGGCTACAAGAATATAGATACCATAGTAATGCTTCTCCATTGGGAAAGTCAAAGTAATTGCCATAAGCAAATTTTACAAGAAGTCATGAAAACCAAGCTTAATTGTTTAGTTATGCATCTCGTCAGATTTCAACGATATAGTTGGTTGTGTCCAATTGGCACAAGGTTTTGCATTGCCAAACTTCATGTCACCAAAAGACATCTACATGTACCATTGATCTAGTTGTTGCATGGTTCGATTTTTACCTTTGATTTGGTTGTGCAAAGATATGACTAATTTGGTTTTCTAGCATGCCAAATTATGGCCGTAGTCGTTGAGAACAACTATCTGTGGATTGCTTCTACCGAATAGATGGGAATAATCTTCTCTAGAATGCCATCTCGTAGATTTAGTCATGTACGATTAATTACTATTCAACTTTTGTTTTTGTTTTTCCTTTCCGTACACATAAACCATTAGTGGGTGTTTTATTTCTTGGGAACAATAGGACGTACATCATCAAGATTTCATAACACAAAAAGGAAAATGATTTGGTATGTGGAAGTGATGCTTTTGAACCAAGTCATTACAGTGAGTGTGCTTTGGTTGGAAACTAAGAGAACTAAAGAAGTTACCTATATCTCTAAAGACTGAATACTTGCATGGACAATGGTAATCTGATTTGTGTTTTTTTCGTGGTGGTGAAATTGCAGGGTGCATGTACCATAATGAGAGGGGACTGATGAGCTTTGAGCACCCAATGAACAAGATGAAAGCAATGCCTAGGATTGACAGTGAAGGAACCATGTGTGGAGCCACCTTCAAGGTTGATTCCTACTCAAGGATTAGCAGCATGCCTAGAGTTGGAAGTGAAGCCAACTGGGCTATTTGGGGACCCCTGGCTAACTAGCTAGCATCACCCAAATAGCAGTTTCTTTTTGTGGGTTTTGTTTTTCAGACTTCAGTGTTGTGTATAAAGTGCTTATTTGCCTTGTCTTGTTTCATGACTCTCTTTGCATTCCCTTGGTGTAAATTTAGCTTGGGGCTCTTGGCACATATATAAATGAAAAAATAAGGGTTACTTTGTAAGTAATGCAAAATGGGTCCATTCACAACAACTGCCTTCCATCCGATTCTGAACAAATAAAGACAGATTAAAGGTACATCAACTAGTGGTTAATTTGCTCCGTTTCTCACTTCACCACTCAAACAAGCTTTATCTAGAAAACAACATTATTAGGATTCGTGAGAGTGAGAATTGAGAGTTGTAGCGGAAAATTTTAACCGGAAAATTAAGACCTTTATAGTGCCTTTGCATTGATGTATCACCGACATTCCATTTCTCATTTTGCGTGGAACACTAGGTTTCTCATTTCTCTGTTTTATTTGTCTGACATTTGTTTTTGGAAAGGTGTTCCCAAAACAGCTTATATGGAGAAAACAAATGATAAGAAATACGATTACATTGATTTCTAGTATGTTTTCAATTTGACGAAACTGTGTCAAAAAATTTTGCATAGAAAAATATTTCTCACCTCTAAATTTAGATTCTAAGAGTATTAGGTTTCTTACCTGTTTTAATTTTTTTTAAAAATATTTTCCCAAATAAATTTTAAGGAAACGATAAACTGAATTTTGGAAATTGAAAATGTTTTATATTCCATTCGTTTTCTCAGGAGACATGGAAAATCCCACACTCCTCTTCTTCTTTTTTTATTAGTCAAACAACGGAGACAATTAGACAATCCTTCGAAATAAGGTTAACCAAACCAGGCAGAATACAACCTGGAGGGCAACAAAGCCTACTCTCCAAACAACTACTAGTAGCTAACCAATGAGCTGCTGTGTTCCTTTCTCTGCCAGCCCAGCTGAAAGTACAGTTCTTGTTCATTGCCCACTTCTTCATATCTGCCACCAACGCTACTATTTCCACAGGTTCTGCCCCTCCTTGCTGTTGATGCAATCGATAATGGCTTTGCAATCAAATTCAAAGACAGCCCTGGAGACCCCCATGTCTACCACCGTCCCACAAGCAATACGGAGGGCCCAAGCTACCGTTACCAGCACAGAAGAAGCGACAATTCTGCCTGCTTTACAGCATTCGTTCACCACTATCCCTGACTAAGAAGCCAAAGGCAGCTAAGTTGCGGGAGGAAGAAAAAGCACCATCACAATTGAATTTAACAACAGGGGGGGAGGAAGGGAAACCACCCTCTCACTCTATTAAGACTCACTATTCTTTCCTTAACCACCTTAAAAGAAGCATGAAAATAATCAAAGTTGGCCCTCCTTGGTCAATGACGCTCTCTGGATTTGGCATCACGCCATTAAAAATATAGTCATTTCTGGCCTTCCAGATGACCCAACAAACCTGAAAGATCAACCCTACTGTCTCTGGATTAGATTCCTTCTCTAAATTTCCACATAAAAGCTCCTCCATCCACTTATCCACTGCATTAATAGGGTATTCATTGATCCAGAAAGACCACATCCAAAGCACACAGCTTTTGTCCATGGACATCTAAAAAGCACATGTGCAATAGACTCATGCTCTAGCTCACAAATAGGGCATAAAGGGGAATGTGCACACTTTCTTTTTACAGAGGTTATCTTTACATGCCACCCAATTTTGAATAACCCTCCAAATGAAATTACGCACCTTAGGGATAGTAGGGGTTGACCACTGTTTAGTCCAGAATTTGCTTGGAGGGTTGCTGGAGGAGGAAGGACGATTAACACTTGCCCTGGATTTGGACTTGAAAGCTTGAGCATATCCCAACTTTACTGTGTAAGAACCACTCTTGGTGTGCCCCCAAATAACTTTATCAACAGAATTTGTAACACTAACAGGTATAGTTGTCAGAATCGTACGATTCACGATTCGTATCGTACGATTAGATACGATTCGGTGGGTAATTGATACAAATAGGCTGCCGAATCAGAAATAACTGAGAATCGTAAGTGAATCGGTGATTTACGATTCGTATCGTACGATTTGATACAATTCGGTGGATAATCGATACGAATAGGCTGCCAATCGGAAATAGCTAAGAATCGTTAGTGAATCAGTGAATCGTTCAATTCACTTAAAATTTTTGAAATTGATTTTTTACTCTTGTTTTGCTTCTTTTGTTGTTTGAAAAGGGTTCAAATATTTTTTTAAGGTCTAGCATTGTTATATGTCATCTTTTGACTTTTGTCTATGTTATATGGATAGATAATAGAGGAAAGTCCACTTTCACCCCCTGTGGTTATCGCCATGTGCGGATACACCCCCTGTGGTTTAAAAGTGTGCACATAACCCCCTGTGGTTTTCAAATTGTGCGGATAGACCCCCTGCCGTCATATTTTCCATCCATTTTAACGGAGGTGTATCTCACACACCTCTAGAATGTAATCTGAGTCGTTCATAATGTATTAAATAAAGAATAGAGTATCTCTGTAAAAAATCATCTCGATCAGGCATCAATAACCCAGTGATCTAACTTGTAGTAAATTCAAATTTGAAATTTTAATTTCATAACAAAATCAATTTGACCATAAGCTTTTCATTTTTTGATTGACTTGAATTTTGGCATAGACGCAGTACTCGTCAAAATTTATAATATCAACGGTTTGGATTCAATTTTTGGTATACGGGATGGTGTGGTTAGATTTAAACAAGAAGAAGAATCAAGGGACGTGATGGGGGGTATAACGATCTTTTAATGTTGTTTCCGTTAAAATGGATGGAAAATACGACGGCAGGGGGTCTATCCGCACAATTTAAAAACCACAGGGGGTTATGTGCACACTTTTAAACCACAGGGGGTGTATCCGCACATGGCGATAACCATAGGGGGTGAAAGTGGACTTTCCTCTAGATAATAAGAAAAAATGATTTATTATGAGAGTGAATCGAAAATGAGGAAGATAAATGGAATATAACAACCCCATAGACCTTCTAAGGGTTTGTTATATACTTATAACTCTTTCATACAAAAAGAACCATAAGTAGGCTTTATGAATCATCATCTCTTGGTAGTTGCAATAGAAGCAACTTACATAATACTCCACGTTATTATCAAATCATCATTTAGAAGAAAGTTTTTATTGATTTAGGCCTAAATCTTTCATTTGTAGTATATATTGTTGTTACCCTAATCCATAAGCATAGGTTTATATGCATCATAGAAGCCATGACCGAATCAGAGCGATTCACGATTCGATTCGATTCACAATTCAAAAAATGACCACTTCGATTCTCGATTCGATTCACGATTTGACAACTATGCTAACATGGATCTTTGTAATTACTTTGACTTCTTCCATTGAAACGTAGTCCCTCAATTTTCCCACACCCCACACCTTAGAGCAAGAGTTGATGAAGTCGAATACCTTTGTCCATTGACAGTCCACCAGTGGTATAGACACTGGCTTTTCATTAGACCAATTTGGAATCCAATTGTCACCCTAGAAGTTAATACTTTCACCATTACCAACATTCCAACGCAATCCCTGTTCTAGTAGAACCTTTACCTCCAATAAGCTGTTCCATAGCCATGAAGGGTTTGCTCCTCTATCAGCCTTCATACATGAAGTATTTGGGAAGAAGAGGCTGTTCAGTACGTGAACCCAGAAAGCATTGGGATTTTGCACCATTCTCCAGAATTGTTTCGCCAAAAGAGCACAGTTGAAGGCCTCAAAGTCACGGAAACCCATTCCTCCATTCCCTTTTGCCTCTGACAGTTTTTCCCAAGATCCCCAATGACTTTTCCCTCCTCCATCCCCATTTTCCCACCAAAATTTCCCAATGATAGAGTTGAGAGAAGAACATAACGACGAAGGCAGTTTGAAGCACATCATAGGATACATAGGGGTAGCTTGCACCACTGATTTGATCAACACTTCTTTGCTCACTTGAGGGAGTGTCCTACTATTCTAGCCTTGAATCTTCCTCATGATCTTGTCTTTAATAAAAGCCATTGATTCCTTCTTAGATCTTCCCAAAACATAGGTAAGCCCAAGTATTTAGCCCCTGTTTTCATTTTTTCCATCCCAAAAATGTCATTTATCTCATTCCTCAACTCCACATGTGTATTGGCAGAGAAGAACAAACTAGATTTCTGGAAGTTGATGGTCAAGCCAGATGCCTTACAACACATTACCAAATCCTTGAAATTCGAGCACACCTTTGACGTTGCTTCAAGAAAAACCAGAGAATCATCCCCAAACAAGAGGTGGGAAACAGTTGGGCACTTCTTTCTCAGACGAATGCCCGCCAATGACTTCTTTATAATTGCTTCGTTGATTAGAACAGAGAACACATTTGATGCAATCAGAAATAGGAACGACGAGAAAGGATCCCCTTAATGGAGACCTCTGTTGGGCACAGTACTACAAATCTACTCATCATTTGCCGTTACAGAATACTTGGCAGAACGTACGCACTTTTTGATCCACCCAATCCAAGTACCATTAAACCCCATTTTGTCTAACACTTTGATAAGAAAATCCTAACAAATTTTGTCGTAAGCTTTGTTGAGGTCTAGCTTTACCGCCACAGCTCCTTTCTTTCCCCCATTTCTCTTTTTCAAATAATGGAAGACTTCATGAGCAACAATGGTGTTGTCATGAATTTGCCTCCTTGGGATAAATGTAGAGTACTATTCAGTGATAATATCATTCATGAAGGGTTGCAGTCTATTCACCTTTACTTTGGAAAGAATTTTGTAGTTGAAACAACAGAGACTTATTGGATGGAAATGGCTCATAGACTCAGGATTTGGTACCTTGGGGATAAGCGTGACGCTTGTGTGGTTCATCTATTTCAAAAGGCGTCCACCCTCAAAGAAATCCCTGGCTGCTCTGAAAACATCATCTCCCATATGCCTGTATTTCTAGTAAAACAACCCCGGAAAACCATATGAACCTGGAGCTTTTAAAGTTCCCATTTGGAAAGTCGCCGCTTTAACTTCTTCTTTAGAATAGGCCTTACGAGAGCTGAATTCATCTCACTAAACACAGTAGGCTCCACCAACGAAATCACTTCATCTACATCTCTATTCGGTGGAGAAGAATACATATTCTGGAAATGCCCCTTTATTGTCTTATCAATATAATCCAACTCTGTTTGGAAAACACCGTTCCCATCTTTTAGCTTAGTCACTTGATTTCTTTTCTTCCTCTAGACTGTAGTTAGATGGAAGAACCGAGTGTTCCTGTCCCCCATTTTTAGCCAATTCACCCTTGAACGTTGGTGCCACATCATTGATTCTTTTTGCCAGAGGTCCTCCAGTTTAGTGATCAAAACCTTCTTTTTGACATAACTATCAGGATTGAACCCCTTATCACTCTCCTTCTAAAGGGAAGCCACCTTGATCCTTCAAGATTGCAATCTGAAACCACATATCCACTCTTATGCTAGATCTTTCGATTATCTTTGCACTCCCTCAACTTCTTGCATAAACGCAGCATGTTTGAGTCCTCCTCAGTAGTCCAAAAGGACTCAAAATGAAATGGTTTTCCCACCATGTTTAGAGAGAACTTTGTATTAAGGACTAACAAGTTATGATCTGACCCTACAGCTGCCTCCACAATGACTAAGGCAATGTCAAACTTCTTTCTCCATTCTAAATTAGCAAAAGCCAAATAAATTCTTTCCATGATAAAGCCCCCCTCAGCCCTGTTGTTTCTCCAAGTGAATCTGGGACCTTTACTTTCCAAATGAGCAAGCCCACAGTCATTTAGCATGTCTCAAAAGGCACTAATTCTACCAGAATCAGGAATATTACCTCCACATTTATCTCCCACGCTGAGAACTTGATTAAAATCCCCTATACAGAGCCACAGACAACGTTCAGATCTTCCAATTCCACGTATTTCATCCCACACCTGCTCTTTACCCGCATGAGATAGGCAACCATAAACAAAGGTTGATGCCCACTGAGATGAATCAGACTTATCAGAGACAATTGCATGCATCAAATTCTTATGCGAAAACTCCACATCCACAGAAACCTTATCTTTCCACCATAACGTAAGCCCTCCGAATAGCCCTTCGGGTTCAACATAACAACTAGAATCAAACTGTAATATCTGGCAAATGGTCTCTAGCTTGACTTTATTATTCTTTGTCTCCATCAGGAAGAGGATGGAGGGACGATTTTTGCGCACTAAATCGCCCAAGGTTCCTTGACAGTTCTAGGCTAGGATCAGCTTTGACGCAGTGGCTATTTCGGGCCAGCCCCATGCCCTTGTCCATTTCCCAAATTCGAAAGCCCTCTTATCTCTTGAATTGGGACCTTCTCCAAGGTGTCCATGAGATCTGCATTCCCCTGGCCTTCAAAGCCTTGATGGATTGTAACCTCACACAGATTTTCGGCCACTCCATGAAGATTACTGCCCTTTGGGTCAACTCTACCCTTCAATTTAGAGGAGATACTCCTTTTCTGAATTGCACGAGAAGCCCTAGTTACCCTTGATTTTGAATGGTGAATGGGATTGATTTGAGGGATATGGTGAGTGGGGATGATTTGAGAATTGGTTTGAGGGGTAGTTGAGATTTCTAGAGCACAAAGACAGAGGATTTTTGAATTATTGGGTTTCTCAGGCTCATCTTGAGCTTTTTGTTTAATAGCAAGACTGTTAAACACAATAGCAAGAGCGACGTCCAGATGAGAAGATGGGGTTTTTTTTAGGAGAGATTAGGGTATGGATGATGCTGCTTGGGCTAAGTTCTTCAATGAAAGGGTGGATTGGGCAGGCTTCAAGTGGAGATTAGAATCAAGGGATTTTGGACTTTCGGATGGTTCTGTTACAAAGTACTGGGGTGCTAAAGAGGATTGGTGGACTGGAATAGGTTTTGGGCTAGGGATGGAGTTGTGGCCCACAATAATTGGGGATAGCGTCACCGATATACCAAGGGGTTCGACCCACCTAAAGAGTTCGGGCCACCTAGAGAATCCATAGTTGGGTTTAAATTCTTCTTAGGGGAAATAACAAAGGGAGTGCGTGGAGTAGTACCTGAAGCCATTTCCATGTTGACACCTGTCCCAGCAAGGACAGAATCAGCGGTGCGTGGTTGCCACGATCCCGTAGGCTCGGAAACATTCTGTAAGCTCAACGAGGGTGTCACACGCGGTAAAAAGTTATCATTTACATGCGCTGCCGCCTCACCAGACTGATATTCCAGCCGGCTATAAAGAAGCTTTTCCACTCATATTTCAGCTTCATCCACTTGCTGACAGATCTCTTCTATAGGGATGGCCAACTGGCGAATTCTCCCAGTCCGGAGCCCAAGGCCGTAGCTGGAGTTTGAGTTTTCCTCTCGAGAAATAAACCTGTATCCTTTATTTTCATGGCCTAATCTCCCACAAGTGTAGCAAAAGTCCATGAGCTTCTCAAACTTATACGAGATCCAGATATCAAAGCATTGATCCGTGTTTTTTTTCTCTCTACCAAACAAAACTGGAGGAACACAAAACCTTCGATTTATCCACCATCTTTACCGACATGGCCGACCCCCAAGAGAAAATCCAGAAATTAATTTCTGACCTTTCTTCACCGTATTTCCTCCACTCCGCCGACCACCCACGCACCCCTCTCGTCGACGTCGCCTTGACCCACACCAATTACGGGTCATGGAGTCGTGCAATCACCATGTCCCTTTGTGCCAAAAATAAATTAGGGTTCATTGACAATACCGTGCCATGTCGTGCAGATGAAGATCTCAAGCCCCTCTGGAAACGTGTCTCCACGATGGTCCTCTCGTGGATGCTTAACAGCATTAGTAGCTCTATTACACCAAGTCTCGCGAGTTGCAGCACGTCATATGTATGAACTATGGCAAGAACTCGAGTCGCGGTTCACTCAAGGCAATCATGCTACCGTCTTCAAAATCAAAAGGGAAATTTCCAATCTGGAACAAGGTAATCTCGACATTACCAATTATTATAACACCATAAAATCTCTTTGGGATCAACTTGATGGCATCGACCCCCTTCCGGCATGTAAGTGTGACACAGCTAAGGTATGGCAAAAAAGGGTTTCGGATGAACGTGTTTTTCAATTTTTGATGGGAGTTAATAAACCGTTTCATGTTCTCCGCACTCAAATCCTAGCCATGGACCCACTTCCCGACCTTGGAAAAGTTTTTGGTTTGTTGATCTCCGAAGAACATACAAAAAATCCCAACACCACCACTGACGTTCCACCAATTCATGAAGATGCAGCCATGGTGAGTCAAAGATTTCAGACTCATCAATCTCGTCCAAACCCAACCCGACAGCCCACTGCCCGACCCTCTATTCAGCAGCCCACGGCCCGCCCAAACTCAACCCGACAGCCCACTGCCCGTCCAAACCCAACCCGACAGCCACCCCTTCTACCACAACCCAACTCCACCCCTCGGACCACCAGAGATCCGACCCTTTTTTGCACCCACTGCAATCGTCCGGGCCACCAAAAGTCGGGCTGCTTCAAATTAATTGGCTATCCGGACTGGTTCTATAATCGCCTTCCGAACCGGCCATCCGATCAGTCCAATTATGCGGCACAACCGTCAGGCATGAATCTCAACTCTTATTTGAGTCCAGCTGCGGCATCCGAAGCGCGTGATTTCTTCGATAATCCCTCTGTGTTGTTTTCTGGTAATACAAATCCTCTCTCTCATGATTGGGTTCTCGATAGTGGGGCTTCTTCTCACATGACGCCCCATCTATCGCTTTTTAACTCATATACAGCAACTGATAAAATTTTGCCTATAAGGTCTGCGTCTGGTTCCATTCATGCTGTCTCGCACACGGGGACAATTTCTGTCACTCCTTCTATCACTCTTCTTGATGTATCACATGTTCCTAGCTTTCGTTTTAATTTAATCTCTGTGCAAAAATTATCTCGTGACCTGAAGTGTGTTGTTTTTTTCTTTCCCACTTTTTGTCTCTTTCAGGACCTGAAATCGAAGACTGTGATTGGAGCGGGTGAGGCACGCAATGGCTTATACTATCTCCGCACGTCTCCCTCCACCGCCCTCATAGCCACCACTGATGACTTCACCCTCTGGCATCGCCGATTAGGCCACCCGTCCACCGCTAGTTTACCCCGTTCTCTTGTTAGTTCAGTTTCCAATAAAAATTGTCCTTGTGATGCTTGTTTGCGTGGGAAGCATACTAGATTTCCTTTTGACACTGTTCTCAATAAAAGTACTGTTCCGTTTGATCGCATATTTGTTGATATTTGGGGTGGTTATCATACTCCATCCACTTCGGGTGCACGTTATTTTCTCACCATTGTTGATGCTTGCACGCGTACTACATGGGTGTACCTCTTACAAAAAAAATCCGATGCTTTTTCTAAAATCGAGTTTTTTATCAACATGGTCCGAACTCAATTTCGTGCCAAATTAAAATTTTTTCGCTCTGATCAAGGCAAAGAATTCCTGTCCAATGACATTCTCAAATTATTTCATGCGAATGGCATTTTACAGGAACTCACCTGTGTTGATACACCGCAACAAAATGGCGTGGCCGAATGTAAGCATCGTCATATATTAAATGTGGCTCGTTGCTTACGTTTCCAAGCTCACCTTCCCATCAAATTTTGGGGTGAATGCATTCTTACCGCCGTTTATCTCATAAACCGGACACCTTCTTCCACTTTAAACAAAATTTCACCATATGAACGGCTTTTTCAACGCCCCCCAAATTACAACTCCTTACGTGTTTTTGGGTGTTTATGCTATGGGCAAACATCTCGTGTTGGTCGAGACAAATTTCAACCCCGTGGTGTTCCATGTGTGTTTTTGGGCTACCTTCCCCGCCACGGTGGTTATCGCCTTTTCAACCTCGATACGCACACTTTTTTTATCTCTCGGGACGTTACTTTTTTTGAGAACATTTTCCCGTTCCACGACAAGAGCCCTCACCATTTTCCACCACCTCCCAATCCCACCCCAAGTTCCCCTTCCCTATATCCCTATGCGCCTTTTACCATCCTCGACCAACCCCCTCAGCCCCCTCCATCACCTTCTCCTGCCCCCATGCCAACTCCATCGGACCCTCCTGTTGCTCCAACTGACCCGCTACCAACTCCATCCGTTCCAACATCCATTTCGGCATCCCCACCAACCGAACCACTCCCCACTTCGGCAACCCCAACACCTGCCTCCTCCCGGCCAACCCGAGCTCATCGACCTCCGAACTACCTTCGTGACTACATATGTCCTACTCTTCCCTCTGCCTCCGCTGCCTCCACCTCTGCTTCCCCACAGTCTTCAGGTACTACGGTTCATCCCCTCAGTTCTTTTATTTCCTATTCACATCTCTCTCCTTCACATTTTGCTTTCCTTTCCGTTTTATCTAATTCTCATGATCCTTCCTCATATGGTCAAGCTATTTTGCACCAACACTGGCGTGATGCCATTTCCCAAGAACTCCATGCTCTTGACCAAAATAAAACTTGGGTTCTTTCTCCCCTTCCCCCTGGCAAAAAACCGATTGGCTGTAAATGGGTTTTCAAAACAAAATTCAACGCAGATGGATCTATTGAACGTTATAAAGCGCGCTTGGTCGCCAAAGGTTATACTCAGGTTGAGGGCTTGGATTTTCATGACACTTTTGCACCTGTGGCCAAACTGGTCACCGTTCGATGTGTGCTAGCTATTGCCGCTGCTCGCCGTTGGCATTTACGTCAATTAGACGTTAACAATGCCTTTCTACATGGTGATCTTGACGAGGATGTTTATATGTCTCTTCCTCCGGGATATGGAGGAAAGGGGGAGACCCGTGTTTGTCGGTTATTAAAATCGCTCTATGGGCTCAAACAGGCCTCTCGGAACTGGTATTCCAAACTGTCCCAAGTTCTTATCTCTGCTGGTTTTCTACAGTCCCAGGCTGATCATTCCCTGTTTGTTCGGCAATCTGGTTCTACTATTATTGTGGTTCTCGTGTATGTTGATGATTTACTTGTTACAGGCAACGACTTAGCATCCATTTGCCGCTTACAAGAGTTCCTGTCCGATCAATTTCAGTTAAAGGATCTTGGTAAGCTTAAATATTTTTTGGGGATCGAGGTTGCCCGCTCCTCTACCGGAATCTTTATCAATCAGCGAAAATATATTCTTGACATCCTCACTGATGCCGGTCAATCAGGCTGTCGCCCAGCTTCTTCTCCCATGGAACAGCATCTTAAACTTGCGGCGGATTCTGGTGAGCTCCTTTCTGATCCGAGTTCCTACCGCCGGCTTATTGGACGTTTGATTTATCTTACTATTTCACGGCCCGATATCACCTATGCCGTCCATTTGCTCAGCCAGTTCATGAACGCTCCTCGCGTTCCTCACATGGATGCTGCTACTCGGATTCTTCGGTATCTTAAAGGTTCTATTTCCCATGGTTTATTCTTTCCTACAGGGGCGGCTCTCACTCTTACCGCTTATACTGACTCTGATTGGGCTAGCTGTCCCATGACTCGGCGCTCAACTACTGGTTATTTCATTACTCTTGGTGGCAGCCCTATCTCTTGGCGTTCCAAGAAACAAAGTGTCGTTTCCCGTTCCTCTGCCGAGGCCGAGTATCGGGCCATGGCCTCCACTACTTGTGAGCTGCTATGGCTACGCACCCTACTTCATGATTTGGCGGTTCCCCTATCCTCTCCAGTCTCTCTCTATTGCGACAATCAGGCTGCATTACACATTGCTAAGAACCCTGTTTTCCATGAGCGCTCCAAGCACATTGAGATCGACTGTCATCTTATTCGTGAAAGGGTCCAGCAAGGTTTCATCCGCCTTCACCACATTGCCTCTCTTGATCAGTTGGCCGATGTTTTCACCAAAGCTTTAGGTGTTGACCATTTTCATCGTCTACGGTCCAAGATGGGCATTCTGTCTCTCCATGCTCCATCTTGAGGGGGAGTATTAGCGGAACTCCACCAAGATCGGGACAATATTTGGCAATCCTATCATCAAGATCACGGCAAGATTTTAGGATCTTCACTTATCTCTTTCCCATTCCTTCTCTTATCTCTATTCCTTTATTAGAGAGTTTTTATTTTCTTTCCTTCTTGATTATTGTAACCTCTCCTATATAACTTGTATTGTGCCATGCGTTTGGTAATGAGAAAATAACCAAGAACAATTATTTCTTCTTCCGCATACTCTTCTTTATTTTCTTAACATTACGCCGTAACCAGAAGCCTTTAGGTAGTGGATCAGAGATCTTAATCATCGCCCAAACTTGGAGGAAGCTCTGGCCCAGAAGGACACCGTCGTGGGATGATTCCACGGTCAGTAGCTTCCCAAAGCATTTCCCAATCAGCTCAGCATTAGCCCTAGTCATTTTCTCTACTTGGAGACCATAAATTTGTATCCAGAAAGGGTAGTGGGAGAACTCCACATCCGAAATCGTACCACCGTTATCCAGTGGTTGCAAGACCAACAAGTCATTCCAGATTGACCATGGACATTCTTTCTGAATATGGTCCTTATCTTCAACGTCCTCAAAGCGAAAGAGAAAAGTATTGTTACCCCCACAATATCACAGAGAAGGAGGCTCCCATCTTCCAAGCAATGTTGCATACATTAGAGACCGCTGAAACATGGTAAGGTTTGTTACTCAAAACCTTACCCACAACACAAAGGTTCTGGATCTCGTTGGTTTCCCATAAGCCTTCTTCAAGATCAAAAAAATCCATATTTAGCCACTCACCGACCAGGGGAGACGAAGAATCAACGCTTCGAGCAAACCAAAGAAATTAAGAGAAGAGAGAAAGTGGAGGTGGAGAAAGAAAAAAGGAAGAGATGGAGAAGAGGAGAGGATTTCAGAGTGAAGGTGGAAAAAGAAAGAAAGAAAGAGGTGGAGAAGAGGAAAGGATTTCAGACGAGGGTAACTGCGATGGTGTTACCGTTAAATGATGATAGAAGTGAAGAGGAAGAAGGAGGGGTGGTGGTAGCCATAAGGATGAGAAGAGGTGGCGTGGTGGAGGCTGTATGAAAGGACGGCGAGGTATTCCACTATGGGACGATACTCTTATTCAAGAGAGAGAAGCTCTCATTCTAGAGAGAGTCTTTTTCCCACACTCCTCTTCAATCCCCTTTTAGTTGTGCATTTGTGCATTCCATGATTGAAAACATTCATTTTGCGTTCGTCGGGAATTTTTATTTTCTCCAAAAATTGTATTGATTCCATGGTCAATCAATACATGATTGCAAAATATTTATCTGAAGAAAACAAAAATTCATTGCTTCTACAATGAATGCATTTCAAAGTATTTTACCTATTGGGGTGTTTGCGATAGCCCTTTTTTAAAATTTTAAATTTCACTTTAGATTATAAATTATTACAAGATTTCAGAAAAGTTATGAAGAATATTTGTCATAGCTTTGGATTTCAAGTTAGAGATGTGATTTTGGCACTCTACTTTTAGCCGGTGGTACTCCGCTTTTTATTTTGTAATCTCACATGATTAAGACACAAAGTGAAGTGCCAGTGGCTAAAATTAGAGTGCTAAAAATCAATTACCTTCAAGTTAAGAGCTACAAAAGTTGAGGGGTAGTGTTCACTGCAAAATAAGCTTGTTGCTGCGAACTAGCCCATTATGCCCTTGATCGAGGAGTAATTTGTCTTCATGCTAACTATGAGGTATATACACATATATAGTCCCTTTTAGGTGAGGGATCCCAAACGTGTGTTAACGTGCGGACTTCTAATCTTGGCCATCGAACGGTCGAGATTAGAAGTCCGCACGTTAAGGCACGTTGTTCCCTTATGAGAAGTCGGATATATAGCTTCTAAAAAAATCAGTTTTCAAGCATAAAAACTGCTTCAAAAAAGCAGGCAAAGATTCCTGAAGGCTAAAATCTCAAAATCAGCTTCGAAACCTGTCGCAAACATGCACTAATGTAATTTTTGACAAAATAGACAAATTCTTAAAATAAAGGGAAATGATTTTGCCACTCTCTTATTTGTTAACGCCACTCCCCTACAAGTGTATTTTTGCACTAAAAATACACTTGCAGGGTAGTGGCGTTAACTGTTACGGCCTAGAATTTTCATTTATTTAATTAGTTATATTGCCGTTATTAATTGGTGTTATTTGGGTCCCAATTAATTATTTTGCGAGTGCTATGAATATTGATGTCACGCTTGTAATATTTTGGGGTATGAGATTGATTTTAGATAAAATAGTGGTACCGGATGGTAATTTTATAAATTGTGTTACCTTCTATCTAAATCTAATTAACTAATTAGCTATAATATATGAGTAGTGGGTAGTTTTACAAACTTACTTTTAGGAGAGATTTACACCGGGTAGGGTTTTATTTGGAGAGAATTTGTGTGAGAAAAAGAGAAATGGCAGTGAGAAAAAGAGAAACGATAGTCAAAGCTGGTTTGACAGGTTATTGATCAATCAAGTAAGTGGTTTGTCCTCTTCAATCTTGTTTCTCATTTTATGTTTCAATAGTTTTTGAGTTCCAACTAGAGAACAAAACTTGGGTTTTTGGTGGTGTACCAGTGGAATCAATAAGGGTACAAATATGGGTTTTGTTTTTAGTTTTGCACAAGTTCAACTGAAATTATTTGTCTTATGTGATTAAACCATGGAAGGGTTTTACCGTACATGCATGATGGAAGTGCGTTTGGGCTGTGGTGATTTGTGAAGTATGGGTGAATGGGACAAGTGGAGAATTTAGTACATTATTATTGAATGTGGGATTATGGGATTTGGATGTTTTGGTATATGGAATAAAGGAGTTTTGGCGGTTCTGCGATGGGTTTGTGCACGTGGACCCTTAGACTTGGAATTACAGTGATGGAGTTCTTGTAATTGAGGTTGAGTTGGATTAGTCTATTGACGTTGAAGAGTATTTTTCTTAGTGAGTTCCTTATTGCTACATAATATATTATATTGATACAGTTTGTGATAATAGTGGTACATGATTCTTTTGTTCAGGTTAACATCTTTTTGCATACTCAAATTGCATTACTTTAGGATCCAGGTGAGTAGTTAAGTATGCTACTGTTTTATACCTGTTTTTGACACCGCGGATCGGGCTAGCCATGATTGGGCTTTTAATTGGTTCCGTAATTAATTTGGGCCGAGAATTGTGTAATTAATTAGGTAATTCTTGGGCCATGGGTATTTTCCATTTGACCCCACGAAACACGCGGCCTATATGAAGAACGTAGCCCAGAATCTCTTGGAAAAGGCAGCCCACGGTTGGGCCCACGAAGGGAGGTGCAGATTTAGCCCGAAAAGCAAGGCCCATTGTTTGACCCATGAAGAAAACATTAATCTGGTCCACGGGTACAGCCCACGTTCTCAGGGAATTAGTTACTCTTGGTGGCAGTTGATATTTTGTAATTCAAAGGCCAATTGACTTAGTCAATTGGCCATGTGTCAAATGCTTACAAGGAGGAGATCATGGATAGTTGTTGCCACATCACCCATGACCTTGGTAACTGCTCTCAACCTCTGAAAACTACCCATGATCACACGTGCATGAAAGGTGGAGCAAACATGGGACACATGGCAGCTTATGGTGCAATGCAGAATTCGGATTCAGGCCTGAATTAGTTTACTGTTGTGCCTATAAATACAAGTTCACAAGAAGAAAAAATGGTCCAACACCAATCAAAGTATAACGCTTGCAAACACTTTCCTACTTTCAGCAAAGTAGCCTATTGAGTACGCCGTACTCAAACCCATTCAAACTCACTTCATCAAGTAGTTTGGATTTTACTTTTATTGTAATCAGCTTTATTACCCCGGTGTAATAAAGTTACATTTTTTTACGTTTCTACGTCCATTTCTTATATGACTAGGAAATTTTAAATCCACGACCGTGTGGCAAACCCCGAACCTCATTGTGATTTTTAACATTTGGATCACACGCAATCGCTTACAAGATAGAAGTCACGATTCACGGCAATCGTCATCCAAAGTTAGGCGCTACAAGTCTTGGCACGCTCGCGCTCAACGCATTCACGCCTGTGCCAAAAACGAGAGTTTTCAGCTACGTATTTTTGAAAGTTTCCTGTGTTCCTTAAAAGTATTTCCATCAGAAATTTATATGAATGTTATTCGGAGACTCGAAACTGTTTATAAGTTGCTCTATAAATTGGCATATGATGAATTTTCTAAGATCAATTGATAATATTCTTTTTAGTGAGAACTTGGTGGATATTAATGGGAACATTTATTTCAGAAGTTTAGGAAAATTATTCCTTCTTGTGTTGGTGACCCTGACCATTGGGAAAAAGACCATGTTACTATGTTAGGCCGGTATCCCTAATGCTCAACTGCTTTCTTTCACTGGATCGTCTTAGGAAAAAGTACCACAGGCTGTCAACCCTGGTGATTCTAAGTTCGATATTGGATCCAATTTTGATGAAATTTATTTTGGCCATGGTACTGTTTGATTGTGGTTCCCCATTATTGATAGAGTTAATGTTGTGATCACCACCAAGAATATTTATTGGTTAAATGCTTCATTGATTAATTTATTATTTTGCTGGACACCTCGTATGCCAAATTATGTTTAATGGTAAATTATTTTCATCTCCGCTTCCAACTTTATTTAATATACATACTTGCTATTCACTAAGCTCGTTAGCTGACGGATTTTTATCCAACTTCTCTTTCAGGCAAGTTGGAGAGTTAGGCAAAGACTCTGGCGGCATCTCGGGGATTCTTTTGTTTAACCTCCTTAGGGTGTCTCATCTTAGTTTTATTTTAATAAATCGCTTCCGCCTTCGAAACAATTGTCAGGTAACGACTCCTCTTTATTATTATTGGATCACTGGATATTAGTTGGTTTATAGGATGGTTGTGCCTCATACTTTTTGTTGAACTTAATTGGTTGGAGTTGTTCTTTAAAAAAAAATGGTTGACCGTTTATTAGTTCATTGTCTTGGTTTTTAATCAAATTTCTTTTTAGGCTGCATGTTCTACGAGTTTTAGTATTGTAGTTCATGGCCGGTCACTTCTCATTTTGAAATATGACACTAACAAATAAGAAAGTGACAAAATCAGCAGCCAAAATAAACACTTCCAATTATTATCGGAATGATAATGGAAAGAACCAACAGAGAGCAATTTTCAACTGGATCGTGATGTCCAAAACTTGGAAAAGGAAGAAAATGGTAGCGTGGCGTGGAGGAATCGCAATTGGCCAAATGGAAAAGCAATCAAACGAAACTCCACTACATCGGAAAAACATATAACTTGTCAACAATGTGTTACAGTGGATTTGATTCGGTGCTTCGGATCTATTTTATTTAAGATAAAAATGTTCTAATAAAACACTTAATGATATCTGATCGAGATAATTTTTGATCCACTTGTTCTACTCGACGAGTTCTATAAAGTGAATATTTTCGATCATTGAAACGAGACCGGAGCGAATCCCGCCCAGCCGGGACAGCAGCTTCCCCGCGTCCCAGTCGACATCCCACATGGGAACACGAACGAAGGACACAGCTGTCCGCCTCCATTGTCCTCTCCATCCTCGCAGTAGAACACGCGCGCTCTCTCTCTCTCTCTCTCTCTCTCAACTGTCAACTTTGAATTGGTCCAAAATGATGGGTTATTAGTTGGAGAAATTGTTCACACCTTAAACCCTCCGGACATTCTTATTACTACCTCTGTCCCATAAAGAATCACAATTTTTGAAATTCGTGTCATTTTTCATCGTTTATATCTTTCAATCTATAATGTTTTTCATGAGTTTGAAAACTTTGTATGGTAGAATTAATCGAGAACTATCAAACAAGATCCATATTGCATATATTTTGAAATCCATATTGAAAGATATAAGGAGTTGAAATTGGTACGGATATCAAAAATTGACATCCAATTTGGGACGGAGGGAGTACTTATTACTAGTATATTTCCCTCGTTTTTCCATTTCCATTTTTTCTTCCTGCCCTACAATCCTCAACCACAAGCCCCAACAAAAATTCGTCCCAGGCGACCGATGACTGTTGAACGCTTCTTCTCGCCCTCTTTTATACCACCCAAATTCCAACGACTAACTATTACAAGTACAACAGGGTCGATCGACGGTAACGAGTTCATCAGCTTCTACACCTCGGTCGCGAATACGAGAATTTCCTGTGTGGCGGCGAAGTTTAAGCCCCAGTCGATCTGAGTCCGGTTAATTAAGGTAATTCGACCACTAATTACGGTGATTACGAACTTCGGTTGCCTTGCAATGTGATTTTAATGGGTTTTGTTTCAATTATTGAGTTTATACTGAGGCTTCCTTATGTGTGGGGTTAGTTACCACCGCGCATGGAAGGGTTTAGCGTTTTTGAAAAGTTCGTTCGTTTAATTACAGCCTATAATATGGATTGTTGAAAAGGAAAATCGTAGAGAGGGGATAATCTATTTTGGAGTGTGACCTAAAACATGGAAAAAGAGGTAGGAATTTATTTAGTTTTGATGAATGGTGTTGAATTTGAAGTTAAATGCATGCACGGAGCCGAATTCGGTCAATGTAATTCAGCCACGTTGGGGCCATTTCCTATCAGCTTAAGGTTTTGAGACCATTGGCAACTTAACATGGTATCATAGCCCAAGTTGCAAGAGGTCTTCGGTTCTAGTCTCTCTGTTTGCATTTGTTTCCCGTTTGCGTTATGTTTCTCCCATTTGCATTGTATCTCCACGTGCAAGACAGGTGGCACATGAGGGAAGGTGTTAAATAGCTTGATATTCATTGTTGGGTCTATTTCCTAACAGCTTAAGCTTTTGAATAGCTTGATATTCATTGTTGGGTCTATTTCCTAACTGCTTAGGCTTTTGGGCCAATTGGTAACTTGACAGTAATTAGTCCACATCCTCTTGTGCGGTGCACATTCCCCTTTGCCCCTTGCTTTTATTCTTGTTGACTGATCAATGAGGTAATTTCGAGTAATGTTCGTATACGTATGTCGGTATGTGTATGTTTTTGGAGTTTTCCGTTGTCCAAAGGGTAGTTTGACTTAATTCTAGTCTTCATTGCTAAGAAGTTTGAATGGGGGGATAGTCTATTTTGTAGTCTTTTGACTTGAAAACATGGAAACCTATTGGAAAATTGAGGTTTGGTTGGTGAATGGCGTGGGATATGGTATTTAATCAAATCCTTTGCCTAGACTTTAATAATGGGAAATTGGGAATGTTGTTGTCTTGTTGAAGTACTTACCATACAATGTAATTCAGCCAAGTTGGGCTATCATTAGTCCATAATTCTCGTAGGCTTGTCATTGCATTTGCTTTAAATGTCATTTGACTGATCAACAACGTAAATGGACTTATATTTGTATATATACACGCGTGTGTGTGTGCTGCAGCTTTCGGAAGTCCAAGAGGATAATGCTCTTGGGGAGCAAGTGTGGTTGTTAGGGGTTACGAACTAAGGGAGACATTCTGATGGACTTTTGTTTTACCTTTCAAAGTTTAGTTAGAAGACGGAATTCAGAAGATTAGACAATAATCAGATACAGACATGGGATGTACCTGCTTTGGTGTCTCAATTGCATGGCGGAAAAGTGGTGATGCTCGTGATCGTGAAGACTTGGAAGGTAAGGACTATAGCAAATAGATAGGAGCCTTATGCATTTGATAAAAAAATTTGTATAAAGAACTTGCTTGTTATAGCAAAAGACATTTATTTCTCATTTTCATTTTCTCTTACATATCAATATCCTTTTCTTGGTACTCTCAGTCTCTGATTGTGTATGACATTTTGTTGCCGAAAAGTTGTCTTACAGTTAACCATTTTAAGCAATTTGAAATCTTACTACGGCCCTTTAGAAGCAACACTATGCCCCACTTGTTTTTTCCAACACTATAGGCAACAACCTTACTAGTTTCTTGTGCCTTGTGAAGGATCAAAATTGCAAAAGTCGTTATGGGGCACTGTATTTTTCTGTCAATCTTGTGTCTCACTTGATTCAAATCAGAATACATATAAACGGAACTGATCCACATGTTAATTTCTCCTTTGGTCTTATCGGAGAAGCACAGACAGTTTTACGAATAATATTCCCAGACACATACATGACACTTTTTTACATGTGTCCGACTATCGTAGTATTGTATTTTATCTGAAAGGAACGCGCTCAGCCCCTTGGGAGACACAACAGGGAACACGTTGCAAATTTGGAGAAATAATCAGGCTGATCAAACAGCTATTTTATGTGGCTGACCTTTCACCTTGTGTTTCATATACTGTTCATAGCTGCTTCTAACGCCTCTTTGCACAAAAATACGAGACAAGGAGGGTGACCCCAGCTTAATCTAGAAGATAAGGTGTTCTTCTGAAGCGCATCATACTAGTTTCTGAAAATGCCAGAAGAGAACCTTGGGAACTGAAGTTTTCTATGATACATTCTGGCTTCTAAATTCATGTATTGAACTGATACAATATAGAATAGGTCATAGGGGGATGATTGGATTGTTGCTTTGTTACCCCTCATTTCTTCCTCCAGTAGTAACATAACAAGCCTTTGTTTTGTTTACATCTATGTGATTTTCCTTTTCTCCTTATTGCTTAGGGAAACAGCTTGGGAACATTCATAATTTCTCGCACAATGAGTTAAGAAACGCGACAGATAATTTCCATCGAAGCAATAAGCTAGGGCAAGGAGGTTTTGGAATTGTTTATAAGGTACTCCAGTTTGCAAAGTTTTACCTTATTTGTCTTTTTCTTCGCTTGTCCAGTTTTACTATTCTATTTCTAGTATGCACTTCATATGGAAGGTTGATCTTTTCCAGAGGGACATTTAAACTTTTCAGGATCATTCTTTGAAGACAACTACATAACTGTGGCGGTGGTGTGTGTTAATCCTATTTCAATTGCATTTAGTCTCATTTTATGAAGTTTTGTGCTGGGTTTGCATTATAGAAGTTTGGTGAAGAAAGAGGAAAAGAAAAAGAAAGTTGGCCTGAACAGTTTTATGTACTTAATTAAAGTTGGAGGATAAGAGATTCAATTTAGTGCAGCTGAAGCATTCTAAGCTTGAAGTCAAGGGTTCAAGACTTGGTGGGAACATTTATATTTCCTCATGTCGATCAAAATCTTATTCGAATATGCATCCTCCCCCCAAAAGGAAAAATCCATGCTCCTCTAATTCTTGAATACTTGACATCGAACTTAAAATGCTTCTACCACTTGAGCTGCACTAATTTCATTCTCTTATCCTCCAACTTTGATACATAAGTGTTCAGGCCAACTTTGTTTCCCTTTTTCTCTTTCTTTGCCGAACTTCTAAAATGCCTACCAATCACAAAAATAAAATGAGACCAAATGTTAAAGAACTAGGCTTAACAAAGATTAAATTTGAAATAAAAGTATATTATTGTCACGACCCAAATCCAAATGGTAGGACCGTAACCAGCTAGTGATTTTAGAATCACCTCAGGGCTTAAACTATTCTCGTCTGTAAAATTCTTTCAAATTATCAAGTTACAAAAATTTATAAAGAGAAGCATGAAAATATATATAAAAGGCATGTAACCAAAGTATATTCGTAACTCACCTCTGTAGCGTGAACCCAAGCCACTACACATACAAAATCTAATAGCCAATACCGGAACCGTGGAAGAGAGGTGCGGCTCTCTAGGGATGGGTCGCCGGAGGAGGGGTGTGACGGCAGTTGTGGTGGCAATGGTGTCTTTTCTACCGGAGAAGGAAAAGGGGTGTTTATTTATAGTATATGAGAGGAGAGAGAATCTACTTGCTATGGGAAAACTCAAGTGACAGAGGAAAATTTATATAATGCATAATCCTAAAAAGCAGCAGACACAACTCAGATAGGAGTAAATAGGAAGGCCCTCCCCTATTTAATCACAACTACTATTTTGTCTATTGATAAGATCAAAGGGGCTGGAGTACAGTGTCTAAATCATTTGCTTGAAAAATCATTCCACCGATGGTGTGGAGTCAGTCCACGTCCGATTGTGCTGTCCGAATTTCGTTTTCGGAAAAATATCAAAAATTTATCATTTAGTGGAACATTTACTCTTAACATCAACCGTGGTGTCGGAATAAAATTTGAAAAATACGATTCAATTTTAAATGATCAAAATTCAGGTTATCACAATTATACACTAAGATGTGTACATCAGAGTGTTTCATTAGAACTTTTATCTGTCATTAGAGTGAAAATGTTCTATATAGGGGAAGAATACTACTCCCCCCGTCCCAAAAGGCGGAGCTCTTTAATTTAGTATCAAGAAATTTAAAAAATTACGCACAAAAGTACCTTATTTTTTTTTATCCAAAAATTGCACGTCTTTTCATGGTGTACTAACTTTTTGTTCATGGACTAGTAAGTTCCATCTCTTATGGCATAAGTTGGTTGAAAACTAGAAGAAGCATAAACCTAAGTGGTGGTGATTCAAACTGTTCAATCTTGACTTGAATGATCCAGTATAAAGCAAAATGGAGGCATTTAGGCGTATGACAGCTGTTATTGTTTCTGAGGTTTACTGTAGAACAATATCTGAAGAGAATACTCGTACTTTCTATGTAAGAGAGAGATTAGAATCTTGCTAGATTGTATCCATTTATTTTTTTAGGGCCTGACATGCACTTATTCTTGGAAAGTTTAAACTCTGTTGAAAAATCCAGCCAAATTGTGGACCAGATGGCATGATGTTCTCTAAGACACTAAGATGAAGACATATTTGGCTTGGTGAATTTCTACTCTTCATTCTGGTCATATTTTGATGACAGCCTACACTTCAGCTATTAACTGATATTCCTCTGTCCCTATTGTTTGTCATTCTCCATAGTCGTGGCTTTAACCGGGATCAACAAACTATGTATTTCGCATATACGTTTTGAAGGTTTTCCACCCATCGTTGGGATCTTTTAATATGGTAAAAATTGAAAATATTATTCATGAAAATAAATGTTTTGGAGATACGAACGGGTTGTTTTAGTCATATGTAAGGGGCTTAATTGGTGGTTTTTTGTCAGGCATCTTCCGTTTATTCACTCTGAAGCAATTTTGCAGGGAATCCTCAAAGATGGCACAGAAGTCGCAGTGAAGACACTTTCTGCTGAATCAAAGCAGGGGGTTCATGAGTTTTTAACAGAGATTAGTACAATATCAAATGTGAGGCATCCAAACCTTGTTGAGTTAATTGGCTGTTGTGCTCAAGGAACTAATCGGGCTTTGGTGTATGAATATGTAGAGAATAATAGCCTTGATCGTGCATTATTAGGTAATTGGCCAACGTATGAAATACTAAAAGGTTGTTAATGTTTGTCTACACAGGAGCCCTGAAGGCCTGAAATATAGCTTATTTATGCTTGCAGGTCGAAACGGGACTGTAAAACTCGATTGGGGAAAAAGATCTGCTATTTGCATGGGCACAGCAAGGGGGCTTGCATATCTTCATGAGGAACTTGTGCCGCATATTGTGCATAGGGACATCAAAGCTAGTAATATACTTCTTGACGGAGACTTTACACCAAAAATTGGAGACTTTGGGTTGGCTAAACTTTTTCCAGACGACATCACACACATTAGCACAAAAATAGCAGGAACAACGTACGTTACTCTTCTTTCACATGCCCACTTGAAGTTTTGGTTTGGCCATGTTTTGTCTTTTATTTTTTATTTTTCTTTTTTTGCAAGGTTAAGAAATTGGAGTGCGTTTGCACCTAGTCCCTGATATCTTTAAGGGGATTTAATTATTCTGCTTGGTTAACTGCACTCTTGCTTGCATAACCGCATGCTGTTTCCGCTTCTTCGTGTCATGTGCATAAAAATTTCCCCTCTTAAAGATGGATGGTCTGAAGAACGTCTTTTTATCCTAGCTCTTTTTAGGTTTGATCGTCATAATATTGATACTGCTCTTGGCCAATGTGTGTTGGTTTGCTGGTTCCATGCAGTGGTTATTTGGCACCTGAATATGTATTGGGTGGTCACTTAACATTGAAGGCTGATGTGTACAGCTTTGGGGTCCTCGTTCTTGAAGTAGTGAGTGGCAGAAGCAGTTCAAAGGCCGCGTGGGGAGGGATGCAAAAGTGTCTCCTGGAATATGTGCGTTAGTTTTCCTTTTCAAGTTCTTACGAAAGTATTGGTAGCTTTAGTTCTCTTCAGGTCATGCATGTCATGGAATTTGTTTTGTTTTTCGTTGTTTGATTTTCTTACTTCAATCACCACTTCAGTTTAGGATTTTCAACTTTTGTTGGTGTTTACTGTTGGATAGATGTAGATTGTTGGACCCATTCATTACCAGCCAAGTTTTAAGAACAATTGATTTTGGTAAGCTAGCTCTGATTCAAGAAACACTTGGCAAGTCTTTTATGAAAAGTTTGTTTCAACCATTATGACTATGATTAGGCCTTCTGTTTGTGTGTTTATGTACCCTGTTGAGTTTTGTGTAGTTATTCTGTCTGCCCCTCCACGTGCAAGGCTGGCTCTATTTGTTTGTCTCTTCCCTCCCATTTAGGAGGTGTTGGGGAATAGTTTGATGTACATTATGGGGCTCTTTTCTTATCATCAGACACAGTTCGTCCCACGTTGATTAAATATCACCTCCCAAGGTAGCATATGTGGGTCTGTTCCCACATTTTTTTATTGGTTTTGAGTTGAGCACTTTGATATGATATGATGGCAATATAGCCAAGTTTTGGGAGGTTTAGGCAGGACTTGTTTCCATGTTGTGCTTTGGTAATTGTTCCCCTTTGTTTGTTGCTCTCTGTTCTATAGAGATCCCTATAATCTGGATCTCTACCTCTTCACGCGTTAGGGAAGTTGCACATGCAGGAAAGTGTTGGAGCTTCTCTCGCCATCGGTTAAGTATCACATCCCAAGTTAGCATATTGGCCGATTGATGATGTAAAATACATGATTGATCAGTTCGAAGCTACACAAAGCAGAAAAACTGAATCAACAGATCAAGAATGTTGATTTCGCTGTTTATGTATTTTCATCTCATTCAAATTCAAGCATTCTTCACTGGTGTGAATTCTAGGTCATGTAACACATACAGTTCTGCTTGAACAGGCATGGCAGCTTTATGAAGAAGGTAAGCTCTTAGAGCTAGTGGACCCAGAACTGAATGATTTTCCTGAGGAGGAAATCACTAGGTACATAAAAGTAGCATTTTTCTGCACCCAAGCTGTAGCAAATCGGAGGCCATTGATGAGCCAGGTCATTGAAATGCTTTCAAGAAATATCCGGCTCAACGAAAAGCAACTTACAGCACCAGGTTACTTCCAAGATTCAGGCAGCTTAAGCGAATTGCCCTTTTCCAATAAGAAGTCATCTGAAAGCTCGACAAGCTATCAAATGAGCTCTGCTCCCATCACCGTCACTCAGGTGACCCCTCGATGAAAATTGGAGTCTTATATATATCCTAGTTTTGACAGGATAGACTTGATCTTTCTTCTTTCTTCTTTCTGTTTTTTGAAAGATGGAGGTTCATCAGTTACTCTATAGTCCATATTCTTTTGCACCCAGAGTGAATTTTTTTTTTCTTGTTTTCAGCTTTTTTGGTTCTGTGGTTGAGTTGGGGAAGGAGAAGGGGTAATTACCAATCCTTTTAATATTGTTGAGGTCAATTGAGAAATTTGAATTAACTTTGTTACAGCTGTACCTTTATACATGAAGAAAAATTGTTCAGAGTACTAAAAACATTCGAAAGAAACATGAATTATTTTATGGAGAAAGCTCTGTACACTTAAGTGTACCATAGAAATATAGTAATGTATTTTTCGGTGTATGTGACACATTCTTTTTACATGTTCTTTTGGTTAGCAGCTACACTGGAAGGTACGTATTCTTTTGGTCAGCTACACTTGGAAGTGTATGGTGTGCATGGTTTTGGAGGATGATATATATTTTTGGTTTATGATGCGCATGTTTTTGGAATATAATATGCGTATTTTTTGGCTCATTAGTTATGCATATTAATTGCGCATTTTCTTGAATAAAAAGTACGAATACGGGTGTACATTAAAGTCCAAAATAATTATCTTTGCACTTAGCATTTCTCATGCAAGAATCCCCCCTGGTTGACCCGTTTGAGAGAGAGTATAATGATATTTTAAAAAAAAGAAATGCTAAGTGCAAAGAAAATGGGTAAAGAAAAGCCCCTTAAAATGTAGTCCACATAAAAATTCATTTTTGATCCAACATCGACACATCTTCGATTAGTACATTTTTCTTGAAAAAAAAAAAAGCAGCTATAGATATACTTTTAAAAAAATGTAACAGAAATGCGCATCGACCAAATAGTTAGTGATTTTTTTTTGAACTTAATAGTTGTGATGTTTTTCTTGATCAACCTGAATTTATTTGAGGACTATGTACTCTACAAAATTAAAAAAATGAACCACTTAGATCGAACTATGAAATTTGGGGTGACCCCATAATGGGTGCATAGCAGCGTGTGCTATGCATACCCTTGTCATCTCTCTCTCTCTCTGTGCGCGCGCGCTTTTGTTCTGAATCATGATTTAGTTCTATTTGAGATTGAAGACTGAGGAGATGTTCCAGTTTTGCTTCCTTTTGCCAAACCACTTTTTCGTGCAATGAACAGTGCCAAAACCGAATGGGTGTTCCACTTTCCCTCAAACAGTTGTGCTTTTTAAAAATGTTTATTGACGTAATGACCATATTGCCCCTTATATCAAATAATTTCCCAGACGCCCTCTCTCCTCTTTCCCTCTTCGTTGCCGCACAGAGCAGACGCACGGCCTCCCTCCCTCTTCTTCCCCAGACGCCCTCTTCTTTCCCTCTTCGTTGACGCACAGAGCAGACGCGCAGATGCCCTCCCTCTTCTTTCCCTCTTCGTTGACGCCCAGAGCAGACGCCCTATTTCAAACCCTCACCACACTCATACACAACATTTGGAAGAAAATGAAAAAAAAAGAAGAAGAAACAAGCGACAAGTAATTAATTACATGAACCAGTTTGAGGGGCAGATGGAGTTGTAGACAAATGTAAATCAAGCTAACCATGTGCTAATTACTTCAACAACAAAAACATGCAATACAAACAGGCAGTAAAACCACCGACGTCCAAATCCAAATCAGCTGGAAAATCGAAATCAAAACCACCGGCCACCGACATCCAGAATTCACGAAATCCAAAACCACCGCCAAACTCTATTGATTTTAACTTCGATTTGGGTACACTAAAAATCCACATTGAAAATAAAACCTAGACGGAGTAATCTGAAAACTTTTGAATCAAACACACACAATATATGAAAATCCAGCGTCAAAACCTAGTTGGAGTAATCTGAAAACAGTGCGAGATTAAGGCCACATTCCTCGCCGTCGTTGCCGAAAAACCCGAAAATCGTTACAAGGATCTGATGCTTGTGAATTTCGGATAACCTTTCTCACCTTCGCCGGAGCCAAACGACGGTGACGAGGCCATAAAAAACACAGATCTGATGCTTGTGAAGATAAGGGGAAAGAGAGAGATGGGAACCCACATGGAGCGAGTGCTACAGTCGTACGGCAGGACCACCGTGCTACAGTAGCGGATGCTACGAGCGAAGGCCCATTCCGACTTCTGGAGAGGGAGAGAGAGAGGGCGGCGAGGGGGAGAGGGACGGGGACTTTAAGCTGCGGAGATGAGGGAGGGCGGAGATGAGGGAGGGCTGCAGTAGCGGCTGATTTGCTTCTGTTGTGGACGTACAGTGAAGGCCTAGGAGAGAAAAATGGGGCAAGGACAGTATGGTCATTTCACTCGAGGACTATGGGACCTTCAACCAAAACGACGTCGTTTTGGCCGAACATTTTCAAAAAAAAGGGCAGGCTTGAGATCTGAAATGTCCCTTCTTTTTGGACAAAAAAAAACCCACTTTTTCTAAAACTGGAACACCTCCTGAAGAGACTTCCCTTCAGAAAATGTTAATCTGAAAGACGTTTGTATTTCATAAACAGCAATGGCATGAATTTGCAAGCATTATTCTTATTATTATTGTCTGGTAAATTATAATTTGTGATTCTAAAACAGTAGAACTTGCAGAACGAAGATGGGCCGAAGGCCGTACAACTCGTTATCGTTAGCTGCAAGGTACAAGCTGTAGCAAGCCATTCCCATGATGGAAAATGAAATGAGAGTAAATTCTCTCCACCGTAGGTAAAAACTAGGAGATTTTCACCACATCGTGTGGGTCCTATAAAACTTTTTTTGTTACAATCTGAACCGTTCATCTTGTAGGGTACGTAGGATAGTCTATCCATTAAAAAAATCAGTTTGATTGAATATCGATAAGTATATCAAAACTTGAATTTTAGTTTACAAAATGGACGGTTATAGATTTTGAAGTTAAATTATCCAAGACTATCCATTTTTTAAAAAGAAATTCGATTTTTAATATATTTTTTGGCGTCCGATCATGCTCATTTTTTGCGTGAATATATTATTTTACAAGCCCTACAAGGTAGACAGTTTAAATTATAACAAAAAATGCTTCGTGAGGCTCGTAATGGGCAGTGATAGAAAACCAGGAGTTTCCACCACATGTGGAAAGAATTTTTTCTCAAATGGAATATAAAGGATAACGATTCCTGTTTCTCAACCAACAGTCAATTAATATATCAAAATGATGAAGTTCACTCAACATTGTCGATACCTCTACAACTTCACAAAACCTTTAACTGCCTGACCGGCAGGTGACCTCAAAACTGGGACGAAAAGAAGCAAAGAGCCAGTCAGTTGATCAGCTATAAGACTGCCCATCGGTTAATACATATTCCGGGAAAAACCAGAAGCTATCGGAGATCAGCCACATATTCCGAATACACCCAATTACATATATACATCCGAACTTCAAAAAGCCATTGAGAGTAACCCCTCCCACTTTGGGATATTAGCCCTTTTATCACTTTGTGGGGGTATTTATACATCAAGAAATTTAGAACTGTTGCAACACAGCCCAAACGTCTCGCAACAGCCATTTTGGACGGTTTGGCCAAGCATATCTCCTTCCTCCGAAAGATTCCAAAATTAGGTCAACAGGATTGATCCAAAAAGGTTCACTCTGCTTGAACTAGGGTACGGAGTCTCAGAAGTGAGGCAATTAGGAGGAGATGGATCTCGACAGCTCCTGCAGTAAGATGTGTCATGTATGGTACAAGTCGGTTAAGCTACACCAGGTATGATTAAAAGGATGAACAGACTCCTCAGGGTACAGAGGCATTCCTTGGGTATCTCGCAAAAGATGGCATTCGCTGCATAACCCGGGAGTACTCTGGCTTTGATCGTTTATTCGACATCCCTTGCACTGCCCTGCTCCACACAAAGAACTAAGCTATAAAAGATGGAATGGAAGTATGGGGGCAGCGGAGATCTATTTTACAATAGAAGAGTTGGAAGCCTCAAAATCTCACTTATAAAGAGAGAAGATAGGAGCAAATACAAAAGATAAAGGAAAAAAGGAAAAGAAATATCCAAGGAAAAAAGGAAACCATAAAAGAGTAGGAGAAAATCAAGGATTAGAGACAGAAAAGAATAGCAAAAGAAAATAGGATTAAAGCCAGACTCTGTCTTTGGATATCATGTAATGGAGGAGATACTTACTATGCAAAGGAAAAGATAAAGGGAAACGGCTAAATCCATCACCCAATCACAGCCTTATGGAAAGCCAAGAAGAAAATAGACAACACAAAGACTCTTGTTTTCCTATCTTTTTGTTTTTCACTTTTTTTATCTTCTTAGTTTGTCCTCTGCAAAAAGTTCCCCCAGACAGAAAGAGAAAAAGTACATGTGCGTCCTGTACAACATTTTAGTTAGTATTCTAGGATATAACTTTCTAAATGTAAAATAGACAAACATGCAGCAAAACCAGTTAAAGAGGATGCAATCTTCCACCCAAGCCAATCAAACACATAGTTCTGTATTGTATGTCTACAGCAATAACTCAAACCCCTTGCACAAATTTTCTTTAAAATAAAAGTATAAAAGAATTTGCAAAGAGTCACTTGCAACAACTCACCTTGGAGAAGTGTGACGTTTTTGAGAAAATTGACTGGGCATCGACCTTAGACTTCGCAGACCGTTTTCAGCAGCCTAAGGAAAATCATCTTCAAGTTTTCAGAATCCTCTAATTCGCACAAGCATAAGGTGCATAGAAGTCGGATGATAAAAACACACAATCAAGTGAAAGAATAGGTCCCAAAGCGAAGATAGAAGACGATAAAAAGAAACAGAGACAGGAAAATGAATAGAGACCAATAAAATACCTGCATCTTGGCCTCATCCCATGTCAACCCGATTCCCTTACCTAAAACTTGTCCATCAACTTCGACCTAAGAGATAATGCCAAACAGGAACTTTAATGGAATGAACGAGAATTGGACAGAAACCACACATCATGTTTGACTTTAATTCATCACATAAAGTCGGGATCAGGGGCAGAGCCAGGATTTTGGGCCGAAGTGGGTTGACCTAAAAGACATGTTTTCACCGGAACTGCATTTACTCAGACCCAATGCAGCAACCATTATATGAAATTATATTGCCTTTTTCTTTAGTCCACTACCATTACATGAAATTATATTGCCTTTTTCTTTAGTCCACTAAAACACCTATGTACTTAATTTTTGTCCATGATAGAATCAGAAAAGTTTGAAAAGACAACATGAAAAAATTTATAGCTATTACTAGATCAGACAAAACACTATTTAGATTACAAGGGACTACTCCCTCCATCCCAAAATTTTTGTCTCTTGGAATTCTATACATTTTGAGGGAGCATCATCATTTCTCTTTAAGAAAATATAAACTTCCAAAATTGTCCTTTTTTAAATGCAATGATTACCTTTTGGACTCCAATGCACTTTTTTCCCTCCAGTTTCGTGTTTGACTTTCAATATGGAAGGAAGGGCAAAAAAGGAAATGGTTCAATTTTTTCCTCTTGACTAGTCAAAATAGTCAAGATTGGGTGGGACAATCGAAAAAAGGAAAGATTTGACAAAAATTTTGGCACGGAGGGAGTGATACACTAATTATGTTGACAATACACAAACTTGTATAAATTATGAACTGACTATATCAAAGTTGGGTGGGGTTGCCAGCCATGTAGTTCAGTCATTGGACGCAATTAATATAAATGCCTGACCATAAAGCAACCACTGCGGTAGTTAGTGTCCCTAAGGGAGCCATCACCTGAATGCCATGGCCCCAAAACGCTAAACGATACAGGAGAGTTGCAGAAGAAACCATTTTCAAATGGGAGACATCGCCAAAAATCCCTTATATTTACATTTTTTTGAGCTCAAGGACAAGCACTTTTTGCAATCAAACATAAGGACAAATGTGTCTATGAAAGTGCCTAAAACCCTAGGGTACCTTATGAAAGTGCCTAAACCACTAAAACCCTATAATAGGAAAGTGCACCCTAAAACCCTTTGTAAGTACCTAAACATGTTTTGGCCTTATGGCTAAAAAACTCAAAAAGTAGAAGGACCTCCACTGAAAACTATTTTGCTGGCGTCCTTTCCTAAATGAAAACTATTTTACCAAGGACGGCTAATTTTCCCTCTTCAAATTCAATACCAAAATTAACAAACAGAATCATGTAAATGGATACCTGGGCATATACTTCGTTTTTCTGGATTGGATTAGCTGAAGATGGAGGCTGACCTTGAAAAGCTACTGCAAGGCCCTCCATCATGCACTGAAGAAACAGAAAACAGATTCAAGGCATGCCAATGATTACAACCTCAAGGCCATGTATGTTTGGCCGGATTAGAGAATCATATTTAGACACCAAATCCAAGTGGATCACATATCCCATGCTTGGTTGGAACTTTTGCAAATAGGATTAAATAACCGTTGTATACTCCTACAGACATGGGGATATCCTTATTGGTATGTGGTATTATGATCCCCCCACAATTAATCTGATATAATCACTTATTCCTACAACAACAACAGAAGAACCCATTTAGTCCCTGATCATTGGGGGTATGGGCAGGGGAGAATTGGGGATAAACCTAACCTTTGTCAATATGCACAAAGTGGCTGCTCTCAAAATACCACTGAAAGAGTGGTCTTCCTATACCTGTTTTGCTGCGGAACCATACCCCCAAATCAAAGCCAAGCAGCATCAAAGCAGGTAGGCCTAGAGACCCAAATCAATTTATGTGCACATTACCATGCTTCCTTCATTGATAGTCTAGAGCATCGGTATGCACAGAATAATCACTTATTCCTACAGGCCCATATATCCTTAACTATTCGTCCATCCGAATAAACGGGGCCTGAGATCATAACTCCATGACGAAGGTATAATAAACATATACAGTAAAGAAAAAATACTCAATTAGTTGAGTCTTACTAATTCTTCGAGAGCAGAGACTGAACCAATTGATTTCTTGGAGCCCTCTAGCCTTGGGTCGAGAACCCTAGATGAGTCTGATGCATTTGAAAGTGATGGAGACTGCTCCTTGGGCAATCGCTGATACCCAAAAGAACCCACAGCACTAATAAAACCATTGTCATTGGCACTAGAAAACCAGCTCCCCTCCCCATGGACAGAACCAGAATCGGACTTGAGACGTGACATATATTTATCTGCAAAAACAATCCAAGTAAATATCTTGAACAAGAGATCCTCTCCAACAGTAGCCGAAATTCTACCAGTGACAGAATAAATATGCGCATTTAACAATATTAAGTTGTAAGAAGAATGGATAGATGGAATCAACTTGATTTTGGGCTTGAAAATGAGAGCTTTAAGCTTATTATTAGCATTTGAAATGGTAGCTTAAGATCAGATAGTGCTTGAGATATTGTACAATCTTGAGACTGGTCTTTTAAAAAGGCAAGCCATATAAAACCATAAAAACGGTTATCTGAATTGCATATAATGTAGAGCAGATACTCAAATTAATACCAAATTGTTATTATGCTGTTCAGTTTTGCCTTCTGTCTCCGGTTTTCTGGAGCTTTCAATTTCAGGTTTGAAAAGTTATAGCCAGGAGGCCATTCTGCCACCTAGCAATTGTTTTTTTTGCCGCATGGTTTATTAGTCAGCCACATTCTGTATTTCAAACACATGTCATTCCTTTCTGAAATGCAACATGTGCATTTATCAAGCAAATACTGAACCACTTCAATACAATATGAACAAACACAAGAAAGAACTGAATGAAAGCAGAATATGAAGATACAGTCTGGCAAAGCATCACGACACATGACTAAGTTAAAAGTAAATATTCATGCACTTTCCTAAAAAGGATTCCACAGAAAATGACCGAGGTCAAGCGCGCACAGAATTTCAAGATAGCAAAAACACTGAACCATATACAGTAGATGAATCCACCTATACAGACAAAATAGCAAATCTCACCGGCCAAATTCATGAGGGATCCCTCTGCGGCCTGATGCTGGGCTTCCCTTCTTGTCCTACCAATTCCTTCACCAATTTTCTCTCCCGCAAACAAGACCTATAAAAACCCAACAGATGGCATGAACTCCTAATGATATGTCCCTCCCTTAAGCAGGTTGCACATGATGGATAGACTCACCGCGGGAAAAAAACAAACAAAAGCAAATAAAGTGAAAAAACACATCATGTAGTAACTAGACTAGAGGAAGTAGAATTTCCAAACTACAGAAACAGAAAAAGTAATAATTGGTGAGCAAGAATCAAATACCTCAACAGAGAACTGCAGGTCCATGCTTGAAGCCAAAGCTGACCTAAACTCCACCTAAAAATTTCCATTTTCACAAGAAAATAACATTTTGTGAAAATAAATAATAATAATAATAAACTACTTGCAGGATGTGCTCACTTTATGACTACAATACTTACAATAATATCTAATCACAACCCAAGAAAGGAAGATATAACGAAGTATGTACCTTGGTGCCACACTTGATAGCAATATCTTGTAAAGCACCGGCAGGAGTTTCAACGTACGGATCAACTCGCCCAAGTTCAACATCAAGATCCCTGCTGGATGGGGATCGACCCAAGGGAACGTCCTCTCCTGCCAAAAAGAAAAAGGGAAAAAAAAAGAAAAACTAAAAATTCACTATTTCTCTTGGTTTGAAAAGTCAAAAGTCGTATGTTGGATAAATCAATCAAGTTGCAAGATGTTGAACTGAATGTGGATCTCATACTAATGTTGTACTGAATGAAAGCAATCAAGTTCACAATTCCTAAAATATAGGACTTGAACTGAATGTGTATCTCATACTAATGTTCAATCAGACATTATTTTCCAATTAAGGATGTCTTTTTTCCAAATATCTAATATTTAGAGTGCCACATTTTTTATTTCTTCCAAACAAGGAGATCTGTTTTCTAGTCCAGTATTCCTAGAACTCCTATTGAACCCCATTATCAGAGGCCAATGTAATTGTTTGAAAAGTTTGTAAGGAGTCAATGCTTCTCAGCTACTATGATATCTTTCTGCAGTTACTTGTACATCCAATGGCCAGCAGTTTAAAACGGGAAAAAATAAATCAATGTTATTTTGAGATTTAAAGGAAACAAATTTGCCATAGAGAATGAAGTTAATAGGACAATTTTCAAATTTGAGAAACATCTGCCGGCTTACCAGAAAAGAGAAAGAGAACTACAAAATCATGTATCCCTAGACTACCAATGAATCTACACAGCCAAATGCTACCACATCTATTAGAGTATTTGAAGCCATCCAACCTAAAATCAATAGGGTACACAACAGCATCACTGACTGACATTACTAACAGAACAGTACGTTTTCTACTGTCCCCCAGTCAATTTTTTTTTTTTGCTTGGCGAAAAAATTTATTAATCTTTCAAAAGGAAAAACAAAGATTAAACGAACCAAAGGCATATCAGCAAAACGCCACACGAGATCCCTGAAACCAGGAAGGCAAGTTGCCAACCAAAAACACTAAGAACCAAAATAACCGAAACACCCAAACCAAAACACCCAAAGCGCAACCGAACTACAAAACCCAAACAAAGAAACAATATGCCTACACCTGGATAAAAACTCAACCAAACCCAACCAAAACACGCAACCAACATCGATGACCTACCAAAAACAAAGCCAACAACCAAGCAAACAAGAAACTAAAAAGAACCCTCAACACCCTCACTACACCTCAGCCCAAACTTGGACATAAACCATCGGATAAAGGAAATCAAAACTCCATAGAGAGAGAGAGAGAGAGAGAGAGAGAGGCACTGTCCTCCAAATCTGCATAATCACCATCTACCAAATCAGCAATTTCCCTAGCCTCCCTATCAGCAATTTCCCCTCCTCCATTTCAACAATTTTCTTTAAATTAAAACTCTTCCCCCCTCTAAGTTTTACCCTCAGCAAGGCACTAGAATCCATCAACTTGCGAGCATTCTTGATTAAGATGGAGTTTCTGTTGTTAATATCAAAGGAAGATAAAGAAGAAGATACCTCCTTCTCTTAGTTTCTAACTTTGTTTGCCTTTAGCCCGAACTCAGAAAGGAGTTTCTTCTTTTTAATCTCCCTTTTCGATTTGTTCAACCTCCTTTCCAATTTTAATATAGCTCCATGGAATGAAGCTTCCCCTGGAATGCTAATCCCTTCACATGCTAATCCCTTCACAACACCTCTTATTACCCGATTTTGAAAGATTGCTCTTAAGACCAACCTTCTGGACATGAGAAATGGGTCTTATAAATGATAAGCTTTCATCCGGAACTAACAAACAGACCAACGTCCTTCAAACCTGAATCATCACAATTACCACCACCAAGACCCACATCAACAGAGAGATTTTGCTTATTGGTCAATTCAACATCCAACAACTCTACCCCAGAATCTCCACCAATGCCTTCCTCTAGAGCTTCATAGACATCAAAATCCACCAAATCATCATCCCCAGGATCAATCTCAACCACAGCCTCCTTCCCAACATAATCATTCCCCCTCTTTATCTTAATTGTAAACACGTGCTTTTCAATTGCTATAGCACGTGACCAGCTTCATGAGCCCCTGGCAACCCTGGAGGCAAGATTACTCCTCTCTTTTTGCACCTATACTCTAGCATTATTTATCCTAGCAGCTCATGCAAAACTTTTGAGCCCCTGGCAAGCCTAGAGGCAAGATTACTGCTCGTCTTTTTGCACTTATACTACAGCATTATTATCCTAGCAGCTCGTGCAAAACTTTAAACTCTCATCTTCCTTGCCTCCTCTGAAAGCAATGTCAAGTTGTAATGTATGTATTGGGCTATTATCTCATACAACATCAGCTAAAACATGTTCAATCTGCAAATAAAAATAACCAAACAAGAGCTTTGCCAAACCATGTAGAAACTTGTGTTATTGTGTATTTGCATTTCAATGCATCTATCAGTATCAACATTAGCGTTTTAAAGGCCCAAAACTAAGTTATCTTTTTCCTTCCATGGAGGAAGATAAAATTGGGCACATATTGGCATTTTTTTTAGGGTCATCAGAAATTGTCAGTTCTCTTATAATATTGATTGGTGGAAAATGGACAAGAAGGAATATGCTATAGTGGTCTAGAAGAAGATTGTACAAGCAGAGCACACATGGGACAGACAATGATTCACAGAAAAATCAGCATGTTCAAGAGGAAGGGTGGAGGGGGATTGAAGTTTAGGAACTGATGTATCAAAGGAAAACATGATTCAAGTTGAACGGATGATACACGTGAGCAGTTATACTGCTATAATACAACTGAACCATATCCATAAACCTGACTACCTTGAAAATAGAACTGCATGCCCATGTCCCCGCATACACACACAGACATGCACCTATCGGCAATGCTTCTATACCCAATAACATTGTACAAATTACTTATAACTTCAAACCACCATGAGGAACTTACACTATACGTCTCAACTCCAACTATATATTCCATACTTCATGCTTTACCTGAGAAAGAATGATAGGTTGACAGTGAATGATTCATCCTCAATCGATCTTCTCTTTGAAGAGCCTGCAAACATGACACATAAAAATCAGTGACGATGTAATACTCTCACTTTAACATAGACTGAAGGCTATACGGAGTGGCCCACTAGAAGTACCAACTATTTTTTTTGAAACGGTAACTAGAAGTGCCAACTACCTCCTTTGGCAATCTCTGATTTTCTAAAACTCTATCAGATGAAATAGAGGACTCCATCTTCTGGACAAAAGGTGGATGATGTGGACGGTGCTTCTCCATATGCATTGCCTCTGAATTCATAGGAAATTCCTTGGTCAGTAGTCTTGGGCTCATCTCTTCCTCCATAGGAAACCAGTTTCCACGTGCTTGAACCCTAGGAACAGAAACTTGTAGTGGAGGTCTTCCTGGAAACTGGGTTTCACCTAATGGATGATCTCTTGTGTCTTGTCCATGTTGTAGAATAAGAAGCCTCCTCCTTGTATCAGGATCAAGTTCAGATTCTGGTACCTCTCCCTCTTCCCTAGCAGGAGAACTTTGCAAGCTTGCTTCAGGAGGGCGGACTTGAATTAGTGGTTTAACAACTGGAATCACTTGTTGTAGCTGAATACTCCCAAAAGGTGAACTCCCTTGAAATGTTGAAGGTGGAACTGTGATAGATGAAGCTGCCACTGTATATGGCAAAGGAGAAAACCTTGGATCTAGGTTAGCAACTGCCGTTGGAATTGCTGAAATTGATTCCTGAATGACCAATTTAATACCATAAGTTCAAAAGGCAAGGCTAGCTTAACATCATATGTTGAACAACCAAATCTTTGGAAAGGCTTATATAACAACATATGTCACCTTTAGTCTTCTTTCAACCTCGGCATCTGCCATTCCATCAAATGTTAGAGGATCTTTGTTTGCATTCAAAGTTGAACCATCATCCTGATATCAGCACATGTCAAAACCGAGAAACATCAACCACGGAAATAGGGAACACTGACAAAAACCAATACAGCTACATGACGACCCACTAACCTCTGAAACCAAATAATTGCTCACATCTGGTGGAGATGGAATATCTTTAATATCATCTTCATACATTACTTCAGATATTCGTTGTAACATACCTTCATCAAAATCTCTGTACAAAATTAGGTCATGTTATGCAAACACATGCGGAAATTGAACCTGCGAACAAATAGAGTACCGTAGAACAACTACAATGGTGACAATTAAGGTTGTTCAAGTGTGTGCATATTATCTTCCTATGGTTTTGTATCTCCTTACTTGAAAAAACCACCTCTAACGTTGCAGGCAACATTTCTTGCAACACACAGGACAGGCACAGCATTATTTGCCTACAATGTAATGAGTTCTGATAAGTAGCGTAACACTGAGAATTAATTATCCAGCAACAATAAATGAACATGTAAATGTATGTACATTATGAACTCCCTCCGTCCAATATTGCTTGTCCATTTTCAAAATCGTGCCTTTTAACGAATAAAAAAATGTATTTTCATAAATATTTTTTCAATTTCTTTTACCCAATCGAAAGAACTAACTGAGATCTTGTGGAAATTCTTCTTAAAAATTTCCATGAAAACGCATTAGTTGTTGATCCACTTAAAAGCATGATGTCCGAAAATGGAATATTTGAAAATTACTAACGAGAACAACTCATAAATTATGAACCGCTTAAAGGCATGATTGCCAATAATGGACAAACAAAATGGAGCATAGAATACCAGTAACACAGTCAAGAGTAGGTAGTGCATACTTCAGCTTGAGGAGCATAATATGGAGCAAACGCAGGAACAACGTGGACCCGAGGTTGATCTTTCTCATCCCATACTTTCAAACGATCATCAATAACCAAAGCCATCTTAGGATGACAGATTCCATCTTGGAAAACGTTGAACAATGATTTTCTCAAGCCTAATCAAATTTACAAAGGGCATAAGTACCAGAAAAACACAACATTATTTTTCCCACAATCATAAAAAATAGGAAAAAAAAGTTACCAGCTTTAACACACACGATACGATTCAATAGCTCTTTGGAGTTAATCAAGTTTGAGTCGGGATCTAGAAGCCTCCACATTTCTAATGCATAATCTCTTTCAGCCATTGTGCAGACATAAACCTCAAATCGCTTCCTACCTCTTGCAGTCAAGTAGCTCCGGAGGTCCTCCCATGCAGGTCTTAGCCTCACAAGAACACTTGTGTCACGAATCTAAAGAGAAACAAAACTTTCGTATCCTTAATTGCTTCCTTATAACACTATAATCTAAAAAGCGAAAGGCTGAATGATCTAATCCATCAAGTGCTGCCACGAAGCAAAATCTAGCAATCTTGTAAGTTGCATTATCTCCCTCCACCCCGGTCAGGATTGTTCAGGGTGTGGGGGTGTTAATGGCATCAACATATCAAGTACATTAGCACACGAGAAGCCTTGTGGGAGCTGTATTTCCAGAAAGATAGCATGGTAAACCAGGACTCTTTCTATTTTTTTGGGTGAAAAACTAGGTTTTAACCAATGTTGTCAAATCAGAAATCGAATCCTGATTCGCTTTGATGACATAGAGCATCGCCAATTGCTTCAAATTGTGATTCGTAAATTCACTTTAATGGCTGTCAGTATATAGTCTTATATATGGATCCAAAGGAAAACATGGTGTGTGAAATAAATTAATATCAATCTAGAGTTAAAGACTAAATTCTATAATTGTATAGTGTACACAATAGGACAAAGATCAACGTAAATAACCAGTTTCTTGTTTTTCTTCAATAAAGAGGTGATAACGACACCACTTTATGGATTATCGAAACAAAAATAGAAACAAAATTAAGCCATAGGGACCGGCAGGAAACATCATGGAATTAACTTGAATCGCAAATTCACTCGCAAGATTCCCTTTCATATTCAACAGCAAGATTCTAATCGAATCAGTTAAAATGCGTCTAGAAGAGTAGAATTAAATCGCGAGTCGGGTGATTCTAACAACTATGATTTGAGCAGGATTAAAGTTGAAGAATTAACATGAACATACCAAGGGATTAATACGGGTCAGGATGATGTTTTTGTCTTGTAACCGTATAAGAGGGCGAACAATAGATTGATAGTTGGCTGCCAAAGCTGGAACAACCTCAGACTGTGATTTGATCAACTTTCCATTGTCAACTACCTGATCATTTTCTGCATATTGCTTCAATATAATTTTGTCCTCCTGATAACGCTTGACCTCTGACAGTATACCAGAAATTCGTTGCGGATCTGCCTCGGAGTTTAATTTCCGCTGCAGAGCCTCAATTCTATCTTCAAATGAGCGCATTGTGTTTGCAACTATGAGTGTTTCATCAAGATCAAATACGATTCCAAGACATCTAAGATTCAACATGACAAGGCAAGAGTTGTACAGTCCAAATGCAACTTTAAACCCCCAGAAACACAGGCACCTTCCATCATTTTTCCTGGAAGGCATGGCAACCAAATGTAGCTCCTCACTACTTAGTGACACTACTGCAGTCTGCAGAAAAAATATACCACAATCATCACTGTTGATGGTTTTTAATGCGCACTTGAGAATTGAAGCCGCGTATGTGAGTGACAATAATAACAGATAAATCCAAAATGCCCAAATAGCAAAGGATTTCCATCTATGTTTGAATGGATTTGATTCATTTGAAGTGAATGAATATGAGCTACAGAGAAAAACAAGAATATCTATGTACTACAGAGAAAAACAAGAATATCTATGTTTGAAGGATTTCCATTCAGATGCTGCAAAAGATGTTAAGGCCACTTATTATGCATGCTTATGTTCAAACAATTAACCTCGGACCTAACGATTGGAAAAAAAAAAAAAAAAAACAACAACAACAACAATTAACCTTGAAAACTAATAGAAGAAAAATAAGAATATCTATGTTTGAAGGATTTCCATTCAGATGCTGCAAAAGATGTTAAGGCCACTTATTATGCATGCTTATGTTCAAACAATTAACCTCGGACCTAACGATTGGAAAAAAAAAAAAAAAAAACAACAACAATTAACCTTGAAAACTAATAGAAGAAAAATAAGAATATCTATGTTTGAAGGATTTCCATTCAGATGCTGCAAAAGATGTTAAGGCCACTTATTATGCATGCTTATGTTCAAACAATTAACCTCGGACCTAACGATTGGCAAAAAAAAACAATTAACCTTGGAAACTAATATAAGAAAAATAGTCCTACACAAATCAATCCAAGGCATCAATAAGATATGGTTCCGTGGATTACTCCATTTAATGTGCAATTTATGTCTAATAACATGCATATTTCTGTAATGCAATTTGTCAAACAAGTCCCAGTCGACATTCACTTTAAGCTCTGAGACACAAATCAAAATACAGGAACAGCACAGATTGTTTCATAAGAATTTTAGGGTTCCTTAGAGAATCTTATTCTCATGTCCACTCAAAAATTCCTGCATACAATCACAACCAAAAGAATGCCCCACCAAAATCCACACATACGCAACTGCATTCTTTTCTATCATTCCAACGTGAAATATTCTTATCATCAGAGAAACCCAGCTTCACAAGTTCAGGAATTAACCAACTGTATACTCAATAGGTTCACAACATCAGAAAGTGGGTTTTCACTATTCAGTCCAAATTTGGGGCAAACTTTTAAACCCAATTATTATCAGTTCTTAAATTGTTCGAATTCACTTAATCTAAATTACAGGGCTTCTGAAATTGTTCAAATCACTGGGAAATTTTAAGCTAAATTATGGAAGTTCTGGAATTGTTCGAGTTCACTTGTAAATGTTAATCTAAATCTGGGTTCAGAAATTTTTCAAAATCACTGGGAAATTTATGTGGGTCCTTGTTCAATTTGTCCAAAGTCTTTCTCTAAGGTTTTCGTACAAAATCACTGGGAAAATTTTCAAAATCACTGAGCTTTCCAATCAAGGTAACTTTGTACTACTAGGGTTTTTGTTCTTTCTAAGCATCAAGATCTGAACTTTGTTCTAGGGTTTTTCTTCTTTCTGAGCATCAAGATCTCAACTTTGTTCTAGGGTTTCTGTTCTTTCTGATCATCAAGACCTGTTCAAAGTACAGTTCTTTTAGTGATTTCATTTTCATTTTATTAATTTGGAATTTGGGCAACAAAATACCTTGTTATCTCTGATGCAAGAAGAGTGTAAAAGATTCAGCTGCGAGGAGTCCTGTGGTGATTGCAAATTGGCCTCCATTTTGAAGCAAACACCGGGGGATGAGCTAGTCACGGTGTGTAGCACCGCGAGTGGCGGGCACCTCTCGCTCTGTTGAGAGAAGTGAGAGATCCGTATCTCCTTCTCAAGAAAAAAACTCCCACCATTCTGGTTCTGAGGATAAACCTCTACTTCCCCCAGTACTTTATCCCCTTCGTACACAACAGATTTATACATTCTCAATCCAATCCAACCAATCAAATCAAATGAAGTAGTATTGTGTTGAAATCAATCAATCGATTATATTGATTTGTGATGGATCAATCGCTTTAGGTTTCCGTTGGATACGTCGTTCGAGTTTTTGCAAATTTACACACAAATAAATGGTGAAAAAAAATTAGGGCTTTTTCCCTGGGGAGATTGTGAATCTTGAGAATATTAGTAGATCTGTGGGAATAAAGAGAAAAAGAAAAGATCCGATGGCTGATAATTTTGATTGATAGGTGTTCCTGAACCAGTTGTTGCTAGGGTTTGTTGACGAGGGGAGGATGGAACGAGTTTTGTCACACGAAACACAAACCCTAGATCCAGAAAAGTGATGTAAGTCAAAAACAGTTCTCTCTCTCTCCTCTCTCTCTCTCTCTCTCTCGTAATGATGATAATATAATATATAGTGGAGTCGACGAATTTTATATTGCAAAAATACGGCCAGGCTGTATCCCTTCGACTTATGTCAAAAGTTCAACTTAATCCTTCTAGTTTCAATTTCATCCAAATAAACCTTCGACTTTCAAAATCGTTTCAATCTCATCATTCTGTTGCCCCCGTCATTAAATTGGACGGAAAAGGAGCATGTGCCCATCACGTGAGCCTTCCCCCAGGGGCATGTTTGCCCATTCCCCCCTTCCCTAACCCTAATCGATTTCCACTCTCTCACTCTACCTTCAGACGACCTAAATTTTCCTCTGAACCCAAAAAGGTGAGACGACGAAGGGACGAAGGGGGATTCGAGGTCGAGTAAGAGAGAGACTACGACGAAGGGACGAAGGGGATTCGAGGTCGAGTAAGAGAGAGACTAGGACGAGGGAATCGTGGTCGATTTTCCAGACGATCTTGAAGCATGCCAAGGAACAGAGAAGAAACCCTAGGTGAGTTATTCGTTCGGTTATGTGTAGAATAAACATCGATTCCATAAATTTTGGGAAGAAATTGATACAAGTTGTCCTTTTCAGTAAAGAAAAACTATTTTTTTGAACAGATATGCTTTATTGGGTTCTGGATTGGGTTGTTTGCATGTGTCGGTTGGCTTTTGTTTTTTGAAAAGTGTTGGGTTTTGTTTTTTGTCTGTTGTAGTGCTCCTTTCTGATTGTGGTCCCATAAAAATTGTTTAATTATGTGCAGGAGGCCTTTTCACTATACGGATTCATCATGGGGGAAAGTTCATTAATAGGCCCACAATCAGGTATGAAGGTGGTTGTGTTGAAGCCTGTGAAAACTGTATCCCAGATGTAATGTCTTTAATTACTGTTGGTGATATTGTCGGGACATTGGGGTACACGGGTATGATAAATTATTACTATGTGATGACTGGGAAAAACATTAACAATGGGTTGAGAATGTTATTGACTGACAATGATGTAATAGAGATGATTAAGCAACTTCCCCAAAGTAGGATAGTGGACATGTATGTAGAACCAATTATTCCCATTGAAATGATGGAAAGTCAAACTGATGATGGGGGTCCAACTCCAACTCCAACTCCAACTGATAAAGGGAGTCCAACTGAAACTCAAAATGAGGGCTGTCCAACTCAAAATGATAAGGGGTCTAGAACTGAAAAGGACTGTCCAACTGAAACTGATAAAGGGTCTAGAAGTGATAAGGGGGGTCCAACTCAAACTGATAAGGGGGCTAGAAGTGATAAGGGGGGTCTAAGTCAACCTGATAAAGGGTTTAAAAGTGATAAGGGGGGTCCAAATGAAACTGATAAGGGGTGTAAAAGTGATAAAGGGGGTCCAAGTCAAAGTGGTAAGAGTTCTAGAAGTGATAAGAGGGGTCCAACTGATAAGGGAGGGCCATTGCATGATGTGAACTATGAAGATTTACTTGTTGATGATGCTTTTTTTGAAGATGGTTTTTGTGATGCTACAACCTATGATGGGGTAGATGTTCAAGATTTAGATGATAGAACTAGTGAGTCTGATGTGTCATTTGAGGTTGATAGTGACTATGAGCAGTCTGATGATGATGGGTTATATGAGGCTAATGTTGATGAAGAGGCTGAATGGGTAGGGTTTGACAATAGTAAAGGGAAAGAACCAAACTTGAATGATGACTTAGATGATGATGATGATGGCAAAAATTATGGAGATGATTCATCAGATGATCTCCATAGTGCTTGTTCAAACTCTGATGATGATAGGAAGAAAGACAAGTTTCAAGAGTATAGAAGAGAAACTGATTTGGGAAAGGTTCAATTTACTGTAGGGATAAAGTTTCCCTCAGCAAAAGAGTTTGGAGAAGCAGTGAGAGAGTATTCAATAAAAGAAGGAAAAGACATTAAGTTTGTAAAGAATGAAACCACAAGGGTAAAAGCTAAATGTGCTACAGATGAATGTGGTTGGAGTGTTATGGCTTCAGTTTCTCAAAAAGGTGAATCATTTCAGGTGAAAAGCCACAAAAGTGAACATGATTGTCTAAGATCATTCAAAGTAAGGCATGTAACCTCAATGTACCTTGCTGAGAAGTATGTGGACAGCATAAGATCCAACCCTGACATGCCTTTGGATCACTTGCAACAAAGAGTGAGGAAGGATCTTGTAGTTGACATTTCCTACACCCAAGCATATAGGGCTAAGAGGAAAGCACTTGACCTCATTGAGGGAACAAATTTGGAACAATTTGCCAGGTTGAGGGATTATTGTGAAGAGATAAGGAGAACAAACCCTAACACCACAATCATTATGAAAACTATACATTCTCCAACTCCAGATAGCCAATATTTGAGAGAATTTATGTATGTTTGGGGGCACTAAAGCAAGGAATGCTAGCTGGATGCAGAAGGTTGGTATGTATAGATGCATGCCACTTGAAAGGAGCACATGGGGGTCAGTTGTTAGTTGCTGTGGGGATAGATGCTAATAATCAGTCATTCCCATTTGCATATGCTATTGCTGAGAGTGAAACCAAGGAGACATGGACCTGGTTTTTGGAGTTGGTGGTTGAAAACTTACAAATTCAGAACACAAGTGCATGGACATTCATGACAGACAAACAAAAGGTAAAGCTTCACTTGTTTGTTTTCATTTCATCTTGTTTATTTAATGGTGCAAGAGTATATTGAATTTCATCTTCTCATGCTTCACTTTGTAGGGTCTGGTTCCAGCATTACAAGAAATAGTGCCAAATGCAGAGATGAGATTCTACACTAGGCACTTGTATACAAATTTCAGAGATTCACACAAGGGGATGGAGTTGAGGAAACAATTATGGGCAGCAGCTAGAGCTACAACAGTCACAGAATTTCATAAAGCAATGGATTTGATGAGGACTACTGATGTGGAGGCATACAAGTGGCTAGCAGAAAAACCAGCCAGTCAATGGTCCAGGTCTCACTTTTCCACTTTTAATACTTGTGACATTCTTGTTAACAACCTATGTGAGGGTTTCAACAAAGACATAAGGAAGGCTAGAGATAAACCAATTATAACTTTGTTGGAAGGGATTAGGTGCTACTTAATGACAAGAATGGCCAAAAGGAGAGACAAAATAACCAAGTGGGAAAACTGCATAAGCCCCAATGTCATTAAAAAATTAGAGAAGTACAAGAAGAGAGTTGGTGGTTGTAACCCAATATGGTGTGGTGAGGGACATTTTCAAATACATTGCCCTCCACCAGAGCAGTATAGTTTGAATTTGCTGGACCACACATGTAGCTGTAGAAGATGGGATTTGAAAGGTATCCCATGTGTCCATGCTATTGTTGCCATTACTTTCAAAATGAAAACATACTAGATTACTGCCACCCTTGCTATGGAAAGGAGACAAATGCCAACATCTATAAGGATATCATTTACCCCATCAATGGTTGGACCATGTGGCCTTCAAGTGGATGTGTCCCAGTTCTCCCCCCCAACTATGGCAGACCTTCTGGCAGACCAAAGAAATCTAGAAGGAAGGAAAGAGAAGAGCTGGAGAATCCTGATGCAGATAAGTTGAAGAGACAGAATACTTCATTGAGGTGTGGCAAATGTGGTCAATGGGGCCATAATATTAGGAGCTGCAAAAGCGAAGTCAATCCTGACATTAGGAGGAGGCCTAGTGGAGGGTTAGTATTCAGTAGGCCAATTGGAAAGCCAAAAGGAAGGCCAAGGCAAGGAGGAAGCCAATCATCTAGTAGCAGAGGAAGGGGACTTGTTGCTGCACCAACTGAAGGAGGCCAACCATTAAGGGGTAGGGGTGGTGCTGGAAGGGGTAGGGGTGGTGCTGGAAGAGGGAGGGGTGATGGTGGAAGGGGAATGACTGATGGTGAAAGGGGAAGGGGTGATGGTGGAAGGGGAAGGACTGATGGTGGAAGGGGAAGGACTGTTGGAAGGGGCAGGGGTTATGGAAGGGGTAGGGCTTCACAACCACCACCACCACCACCAGCTGCTGAAGCTTCACAACCACCAGCACAATAGGTTTCTTTTGAGCACATTAGGTTTATTAGACAAATGCCAAGTAGGTTTATGTACAGTTTGGATATTGAATGGTTGGTTGGCAACTAGGTTTTTGTGTTGACTGGATATTGATTTTTGTGTTGACTGGATATTGAATGGTTGGTTGCCAAGTAGGTTTTTGCCAAGTGAGTTTTTTTGTTAACTAGATATTGAATGGTTGGTTCCCAAGTTGGTATTTGGTTTATGTATTGACTGATGTTGAATGGTTGTATTGCATTGATTTTGGCTCTGAACTGATACTATAGTCAATGCAACTGTCTTCTTCTTCAATGAATTGTCTTATTCATTAAGTGTCAAATGGTTTGCTTGGTGTATTATTGCACTGCCTTTTGTCTATTGTAATGCCATGTAAATAAACACAGGTTTCCAAACCCACAATAGCTGATTCATTTCACTTCGGTTCAGATTGCATTACATTCATTTCAGTAGGATAACAAAAAAACATAAGAAAATGGTGATGAGGCACATGGCCACCATCATCTTTACAGTTCCTAGTTGCCCTTCAAGCACTTGCATCCTAGCTGCCATTGCATTATCAACCCCACGTCTTACATTTTCATCCCCAGATGTTCCCTTTTCTGTCTCATCTTCATGGACGAACCTCCTCTGAGTTGGCACATTTGGGACTGTGTTAATTGGCTTGCACCAATCCCATATCTGACATACTCCATTTGGACATGAGTAATATAATTTTCCTCTGTTTGGATCTGAATTAGTCACTCTGATGACTGCCTGGAGCTTACAATGGCAATATTTAGTTCTGTACCTAGGAATCACTGCATTTGTGCTTGTTGAAGATGAAGAATCCATGGTGGGTGGGAAATGATAACCTGTAAAATAAGAGAGAGAGAGAGAGAGCGAGACACAGGGATAGAGAGAGAGACAAAGACAGAAAGAGATAGAGACAGAGAGAGAGAGAGATAGAGAAAGAGAGAGAGAGTTACACACAGAAAGATAGAGAGGGATTTATAGATCGAAATATATATAGAGAGAGAGAGAAAGAGAGAAAGAGAAAGAGAGAGAGAGAGAGAGAGAGAGAGAGATGCTAACCAGTGATGAGGAGAGAGACAGGTGTGGATAATGGGTGAAAATGGCGGTATAAATGGAGGCAGCATTTCCCTCCAATGGATATAGGGTTAGGGGAGGGGGGAAATGGGCAAATATGCCCCTGGGGGGAGGCTCACGTGATGGGCACATGGACCTTTTCCGTCCAATTTAATGACAGGGGCAACGGAAGGATGAGATTGAAACGATTTTGAAAGTCGAAGGTTTATTTGGGTGAAATTGAAACTAGAAGGACTAAGTTGAACTTTTGACATAAGTCGAAGGGATATAAAGGTAAATCTCTCTTGAAATTAAAGTTCCATTTTTTGAAAGGCAACTAAGAGCAAGTTTACCGGTGTAAAGGTAAACTACCTTGTGAACAGTTTTTAATTCTATTTTGGCTATCAATTTTTTTTTCACAACTTTATCAACACTATTTATTTTACCTATCCATTTATTAAAATGCAGTTTTTTCTTTTTCTTTTCTCTTCCCACAAAAATACAGTTGAGAGAGAGAGAGAGAGGGGGGGGGGGGGGGGGCAGGAAACAATAAAATATAGAGTACCTTGTGAATAGTAATGAGGTAAAAGAAGCTAACAACTATAGCAAAATGGATTTTGCCTTTCCTTTTACCTAATCTGTTGCAACCTGATTTTCTCCTTTTGGATAGGTAAAATAGCTTTTTTCAGGGGTTTACCTATGCTGGTAAACTTGCCCTAAAGTACTGGAGTACTATTCAAAACATGGAGTATTTTGGTGCTGGGTGGTCACGGGTTTGAGTCGTGCTATTGACTTTCTTTCGAACTTGGTTGTTCTGTGTTGCTCAGTTGTGGTCTATTATCCTTTGGTAGGGTGGTAGTTGATATGGCTATTTGATCCCTTCTAGAACCCGCTGCGAGTCTAGAGTCTCTATAGTTATGCTTGAGAGAGGATTGTTATGTTCGGTCGCCTCCTCCTCCACCCTTTTCGCTTGGCAAAAAAAATATTGAGAAACCAAAGGGTTAGTAGCTCAACAGTTATCTCCTAATATTCCCACAAGGAAGGCCAGGGTTTGAGCCTTGGCAGAGACATTTGGAGTTTTGGGTTATGGATAGCTTCTGCTAATTAGTAGTAACTACTAATTCCCCCATTAACTCCATGTATAAAATAGAGAGAGAAAAAACAGAGAGGATTTGGCTTAGCCAAAAAAACACCGAGTTATTTGAACCAAAAAAAGAGTCTCCCAAAAAGACTATGTGGGTAGCAAAGCGGTTTTTAAGTTCATCATTTATGCGGTGATGAGTTGTTCAGTTTTGCCCTATGATTTCAAAATAAATATTTACTTTTATTAGATTGAGTTAATTTTTTACAGAATCTCTTAAAAAATGTTTTAAAATTTATGAACAATTATGTAATTTGTGAGATCTGGGGTCCATCTGAATATATAGGGTAAATATGCAATGTACTTGACATTTTTGTATATTTCCAATCTTGGAAGATCTTTAAATTTTTGCTGACTCGATACAGCGGGGTCACATGTTGGTGGTTGCAAGTGTCCTGTAAGAATGACCAAAGTGATCCCATTTCAAAGCGTTGTTTGTTCCCAAAAAAAAAAAAATTAGAAAAACACCTTCAAGTATTTCAATTCATGATACTACTATTTTCATCCACATGCAATTTCACCACCGAGGATCCCCGGCAGATCTCAACCGTTGATTTGCGAGATCAATGGCTCCGAAGGGTGAGACAAAACCTTGTCTGAATTTCACTCTAACAGGGGATCTGGTCTCCAAGTTCACTTTCTTTTTATTTATTGATGCTCCCCTTTTTGTTTTTATTCACGTAAAATTACTAAATTATCATTATCTCTTTAGTCACTTTATACATACATACATACATACATATATATATATGTTAATTTGATAATTTCACGTGAAAAAAGACAAGAAAAGAAAAGAAAAGAGTGCCAATTGATAAAAGATGAGTGTGAAAATCATTCCTCTATATTGTACGAATCTTTCCTTCTAATGACCAAATGATGTTTAGAGGTTTGCCCAAGCTACTTTTTAAAGATATGGGTAATTTCTATGTCCCCACATATCTAACTACTAAAATGCGGAGTTTTTTTTTTTTTGGCTATTTTTTAATTTTTTTCATAACTTGTTTAGTTTTTTATCGTAATTTTTATGATTAATCATTCATCTCGATAAAAAGAATTACAAAAGCATGAAAATATGGACCCAAGTTGAACAAAATCCATATAATACAACACTTTAGACAACAATACCATCTGTTTAGGGAGTATTTTTTTCATCTTCAATGAACCCTTTTTTGTTTGGTTTTGATCATTTTCTTTACTTGATAGACTACCCTCGTTGAGATGGATGATTAATCCAAAAACTAAAATACGAATCTAACAAAAATGCACAAAGGGCGAACATAAATACCAAATTTTTTAGCTAATGATAATAGTCAAGTTATTTTCACTAAATTAGTTTTTTAGTTAATGTATGTAAGAATAATAACTTACTTAGAAATCCAAAAACATGAGGTATGTGTTTGCTAAGGATTTGAAAAGCATTTTTCAAAAAATTCCTCCTAGATTCCCCTTACTTCTAACATTTCTCTCTTTATCTCTCTCCACTTATTACCTCTACTATTTTTCGAAAAAAAATTTCAAAACGGAACCAAACACATCAAAGTCAATACAAGAAACTCACCCTGGAAACTGTAAACAAATAAACTATGTCTACAGACTATCAACGTCAAAGGAGAGCAATAATGGGGGGATGTGTAGTCCCTTTGCAGTCCCGGCCCGAGTGGGACCCGCTTCAGTCTCGTTTCGATGATAAAAACGTTCACTTCGTAGAGTTTGTCGAGTAGAATATTTTTTATGAAATCAACTAAATCGAATATTACTAAGTGCCTAATTGGAACATTTTTATATTGAAAAGAATGGATCCGAAATACTGGATCAAATCTACTAGGACCCATTATTGACAAGTTATATGTGTTTTGATCAGACATTTAATGATATCCAATCAAGCTGATTTTTTACATAGTTGTTCTACTCGACGAGCTCTACAATTGAACGTTTCCGATCTTCGGAGCGAGACAGGAGCAGGTCCACCTCGGCTGGACCGGTTGCTGTCCCTTAAAGCCAGTCCTGGGGTTAGGTTCAACATTAAGAAGACACGGATAAAGCACGCAAGAATCGGGCACTGATCTTAATGTGAAGCCTATTAAGGCTGTCACACAAATGATATGAGCCGTTCATTAAATTTAAAACATTTTTTTAGGGGGTCTTGCTAAAAATTAGCTCAATCCGATAGCTAGAAGTACTCAATCTAATCATCTAACTTTTCATTCAGGTCTGAAACTGAATGAAAAGTTAGACAATAAGATCGAGTACTTCTAGGTATCAAATTGAGCTGATTTTTTGTAAACCCTCCTGAAAAAATATTTTATATTTAATGAATAGCTTGGATCGTTTGTGTGAGACCCACAGTGAACCCCACATCTTGATCAATGCAAGATCTCAGCGTGCTTTATTTGTGTCAATAGCAAGGTTGTAGTTAGGCAGAGGGAAATCCAAAAAGAAAACCAAATGAATTTTGAAAGTACACGGGAAAAGTCATTTTAAAGCCTGTCTAAGACGATCGATGAAACCCCGACCCGTAATCCCACTCTCATGTCTCTACGGGAAAAGAAACAGCTGTCTTTTTAAGTCTCACTCTTAATATTCTTCTCCATCGGATTTGTATATCATTTGTCTCACGTAGAAGAGCTTGATGACATAGATACAAAAATCTATCCCCTCTCTGCAAGAATTCAAATATAAGTGTTCTTAGGTTGCCAATTGAAGATTTTATATGATTTTGCACTGTATTCTTTTTTCTTTATTTTTTTTTTTGAGAATGTCAATATCATTTCATAAGCCCGAGGGCAAAGATTACATCGCAAAATACAGAAATGCACAAAACTACCTACTTCGGGGTTAAATGACACCCTGCAGAAGCAAATCAGCACTAAGTGTCGATATGAGAATCCCGTCCGGGACTAGGCAGAGGGAAAATTGAAACGAAATCCCAGTACAAATCATTATACAAAGAAAACAGATGTAATCAGACACAACCAACAAATCACAAACGAAAATGAATCTAATCTCAATAATCGCCGACTGAAAAGAGAAGCTCGACGGCCGGAAACCAAACCCTCCTTCGCCCCTGACCTGTAGCTGTCTCCGTCAGCGCAAGACCGGCCTACGACAGAAATCAACCAAATAGGCAGCCTTCCGGTCATATGAAGGTTTGCTTTTATCTTTGTGGTATTATTCCATTTTGACTCAAAATTGTTTTAAAAACCTCATAGCCTAATGTCCACCGTACACGTGAGAGTGGTGGTCATGAAATCTGGATTTTTTATGTAAGTGAAAATCCGGAACCATCTGAAATGATGAATCACAGTTGAAATTTGAAGAATATGAGCAGAATAACAGCTAAAGGTGCTTATAGAATTTTCACTCGCAAGAACTGGCCAGTGGCCACTGGGTATTTATGGGTTTTGTTAATTACTCGCGGTGTTTATAACTTAGGATCCCACATCGATTAGTTATCACTCGGTGGGGCATCAAAATGAATGATGATCTTTGAGACTCTGATATGACGAGTGTACTATTCTCTCTACTTCACAATTAAACCATGGTGCATACCCAACCCAATATGGGTTGGCTAAACAAACACAAAATTGAGATATTGGGATCAAAATGACGCCCACAACTCGCTGTTTTTGCCCAATATGACGGATTGTATAAAAAGGAGGGGTCATTTTTCCTAATCGCACCTATTAGAGGAACCCAACTTCCAAACAAACATTTTTGAATATTAGCAAACTCGGCTCTATAATGCTCAAACATTTTTGAACATTTTTAAACGGAAGGAGATTACAATACTTCTTCTTAATTCAAAAGTCATATGTTGGTGTGCAATACTCAAAAACTGTAGTAAATTGCATCACTAGCTATTTCAAAATAGAGGCTTTTTCTTGTGTCTTCTTATATAAAAATATAAGACACGTGCACTTGCACAATCAAAATTACCTCTACTATGCAATTATAGATATATGTTTGTGAAAGGCTCGTCAATAAGCTTGAGGGCCTGTTCCAGAACTGGGAAAACTTCTTATTTTTTGTGGAATAAGAAGTCCCGTTCCGGAACAAATAAGCAGCCTGCTTCTTATTTCGGAAAAAGAAGCTCCGTTCCACAACCCAATCGGACCGGCGGCCGCGCCGGGCTGTCTCCGGCCACCTGACGGCTGATCCGAGCCGTCCAAAAATTCTAAAAAAAAAAACCAAGGGGGCTTGCGGGGGAATCAATGGCATCCGAGGTGTGTAGGATACTTGATCCAAGTACCCATTTTTCGTGTACGTATGATATTTGATAAGTACACGAAAAAAGGGTGCTCGGATCAAGCATCCTACACACCTCGGATGCCATTAATTCCCGCGCTAGCCCCCTTGGTTTTTTTTTTTAGAATTTTTGGACAGCTCGGATCGGCCGCCGGTGGCCGGAGATGGCCCGGCCGGCCGCTGGTACGATTTTCGTCCGTCGGCGCCAATTATATAGGTTCTAGTCTTATTTTTTGTATAGGTAACTTCAAGCTCAAAAATCATGTGTTTACGCAAATAATTTTTCTATCACTATGGATCTTATTTGATAGATCTCATTGAGATCTTTAATACGGTGCAAAAAAATTTTTTTTTTTCTTTTTTGTTATATTTGAGTTTGAAAATGTGAAAAAAACTTTTTGTTTGGGAAAAATAAGAAGGTGGAATAAGAAGTATGAGAAATAAGTACTTATTTTTTAAGAAGGTTTCCGGAACGGGCCCTGAGCTTGAGTCAAGTTTTGACTGGTTTGGCTCAAGCTTGGCTCGTTAAGTTTTCACTATGTTCGAACTCGAGCTCACCAAAAATTTAATAAAAAAGCTTGAACACTATACGACTCAGCTCGGCTTGTTTATAGCTCTATTTAGATTAACCTCTGTAACTTGTAAATTTGACAGGGAATTTGGTGGACTAGCCTATTCAATCATGTTCTGAATTGGCGGATACCTTTTTCCTAATAAAATCTTCTTTCTAATTAACTATTTTTCCTAGGGCTTATGCAAGAATTATATTATTGTAATCTCAAAATTAATTTTATGGGGTACATTGAACAAAAACAGTGGTTAAAGAGATAAAAGCCCCATCATCTTCTTACTTACTCTGAGCTAAAGAGTTGTGTAGAGCATTGTGCTCCCATTGCCTAACCGCACCTATTAGAAGAACCCATCCCCACCAAACAAACATTTTTTTTCTTAGCCAAAAACAATTCCGAAAACTCAATTTTTTGACTTATGTTTTTCTTTCTAAACTTATTTTTCAACTCAGCTATATATATAGATATATATATATATATATATATATATATATATGTATATGTCTAGGGCTTTGATACCTACATGTATACAGAGCTTAGGTCCGGACCTCTCCCACAGCCGTCGGATTGTGTTTTTGATGGTCCGGATGAACGGATAGTTTGTTCACGCGAACATAGTTTGTTTGCGTGAAAAAACTATCCGCGGATCTAGATCATTAAAAACACAATCCAACGGCTGTGGGAGAAGTCCGGACCTAACACTAAATCAGGGCGTCCTGACTTTATCCTCAAAGTGTGTGTGCGGACGTGCGTGCATGTGTGTATATATATATATATATATTTCTCTTGTTGAGATGAATGCTAAACTTCAAATATATTGACTAGAAGTTTTGAAAAATTCAGTATCAAGGAAAATAAGTCATTGTCCAAAAAAGCAATTTAATTTAGTTCAAATTCCAAAGCTACCAGGGTATATCTCATTTTCATATTTTATACGATAGTTGATACTTCTATCAAAATTTTATTTTCTACTTTTTCTTCCATAATAAATTTACTTCTAATGATTAATTATGTTCTTATTTGGCTGACAATATTTGGTGGTTCGTATATCACGCCATTGACACCATATATGTCTGCGTTAAGTAGGACAAAAAAAGAAAAGAAAAAGATAATCTTATATATGTTTGATGATGATGAAGGGAAAAAACCAATTTCATGGAGTTAATTATCATATAATAAGAATAAGACAAACATCAATGAGGACTTGATCTTAATTATCTCATGGTATAGGAAGAACTATTTTCAGTGACCTATCGATCCCAGAAACCAGAAAAAATTCAATTCAGATTTTAGAAACCTAATACAACCGCGACAGAGATGGTAAAATATGAAATTTGTATGGGTTAGAAGTCGGGAGTTGTTTTTAGTCGACCTTGACATCATATGAAACATGAATTTTCTCTCAGAAAACCTGGCCATCGGGCAGTAATTAATGAGTTTTGTTAAATCGATCGCATTAGATGTCAAAAACTAATTTAGTATCCCACATCGGTTAGTTATCACTCAATGGGTCCACTTTATATGTTACAACATTGCACTCTCTAAACGTTGAGCTCGATCAGTGGCGTGGACTTGTAACCAAGTGGGGCATTAAAATGCTTGGATGGTGGTCCTTGGGACTCTGATATGGTGGGTGCACTGCTTTCTCTACTCCGCAACGAAACGATGGCGTGTACCCATCCCACCATGGCTTGGCTAAGCAAACACAAAATCTAGACATTGGGATCAAAGTGGGGGGGTCCCACGACTTGCTGTTCTTCATTGATTTGGCGGGTTGTACAGAAACTTATATGTGATCTTCCTTCTCAATAACTTATCTTTTCTAATCGCACCTATTAGAGGAATCCAACTACCAAACAAACAATTTTTCACACAGAAACTTATCTGTGATCTTCCTTCTCAATAACTATTTTTCCTAGGGTGAGTAGGTTAAAGGATCAAAAGCCCCAGCAGCTCCTCACTTCGAGTTTAAAGAGTATATGCTGTGTTTAGTTTGGTGTTTATAAAGTTTTTTGAAAAATAGTAGGGGTAATTAGTGGAGAGAGATAGAGAGAAAAATGTTAGAAGTAGGAGAATCTAGGGGGAATTTTTTTAAAAATTCGTTTTGAAAACTGAGGAGAACAAAGTATACTGGGCCTAATAAGCCAAATGGCTTTTTTTTTTTTTGTCCTTATTCAATTTTTTTCGCATTTGTTTATTTTTCGTCAACTTTTTGTTGATTATTACTTCTTCATGACGAGAAGAATCTAAAAAGTGAAAAAGTAAAGCCGAAACCTAAATCTTTTGAATAAAGACAAAATTAATCCAACAAGTCAATTTTTTTTTGTCTTTATTCAAAAAAAATTGGGATTCAATCATAATTTTGTACTTTTTAGATTCTTCTCGTTATGACGAAACAATAATCTACAAAAAGTTGACGAAAAACTAAGAAATGAGAATTTTTTTTTTTGAATAAGGAAAAAAAAAAGAAGCCATTTGGTAAGTTAGGCCATCCAATGAATTTGGAAAATAGAGAGATATTATGATTAATTCAAGTCAAAAATGGTCAAAGCCTACAAATAAATTTTGGTCCACCAGAAAATTATGGGCTCAATCTGCGGTTATGACAAAAAGAGAGGGGATGGGCTAACTTATTTACCAGAACGTGTTAGAAATTTGGGCTAGCCCTAAGACACGGCCCACCAAGTTAACCTTTAAAGGAAGAGTCAAATATATACTAAATATATAGGTAAATGATATTAGCACTCCAAAAATTGATGCAAGCACTTCAAAAATTGATGCAATTCTAAAGTCACTTTCCTTTATTTTTTGAAGTGCCTCCATCAATTTTTGGAGTGCCAATATCATTTTCCAATATATACTCTCTCTGTTCTTTTTTTAAGGTCTAATATTTTATTTTGGATCATCCCTTAATAAATACCCATTTTATAAAGTTAGTGGATAAAAATTGGTACATTATTTATTTTGCCCCGTAAATATGAATATTGTATGTGTTAAAATTTGGGAGTTTTTCTTAGTCCACCTCGACATCATACCAAACATGAATTATGATCTATCAAAATCATATTAATAGCGTTTTCGATTCACAGAATCAGTCGGATCTTTTTAGTACTCCTAGTCTTAGCTATGGTGCTACTAAATTTTCAAACAGAAAACCTGGCCATTCGGCAGTAGTAATTGATGGGATGGGTTTTCTTAATCGCATGAGATGCATGTCAAAAATTGATCTAAGATCCCACATCGGTTAATTATCACTTAATACTTCACTTTATAAGTTACAACGTTGCACACTTTAAATGCTGAGCTCAGTACCGTGAGCTGGAATTACGCTTTATTTTTTGAATTAATTATCCGTCTCAACGAGAGGAGTCAAAAGTAAAAGAAATTGAACAAAAAAAAAAAAAAAAAAACAGATTCACTAAAGATAAATACGAGCTGTTTGGTAATTTTTTTTCGGGAGACTTAAAAATCCATCCTCAAATCTCATTCAACTTAAGTATTCATCCTGCACTTTTTGAACAGTTATGATTTCATCCTCGTCCGTATAAGATGGGAATTGTATATATATATATCTTATATATATATATATATATATGAGAGAGATTTTTTGGGATGAAATCTTAAAATTTAGGGTCCTATCTGTTATTATGGGATATCAAATCCCGTAATCTACGCTTTCCATTTGATACGAGTGTATTGATAAAATCCCTAAATTATAGCACTGCCTATTTATCACCATACCCACCCGATCAAACCATCCTTTCTGGTCTCCTCGGCGGAACCCTCATGATTTTCCGCTACCGTAGCTTGGGGATGGAGGACGGCAGCGGGGATGGGGACGGAATTTTGGGACGTATCATACAGGGGTGAGGATGGGCCATATGGTGGCGACGTGGGCAGAGTAGCACTAGGGATGGATCAAGGGCCATTTTTCTTATCGTGGCCATGGGTTTGGGTTTTGAGTAGCACTGATTGAAGCACGTCAGTGATGGATTACCGTCTTATTCTACGATTCCGGCATGGCTGATTGTCGTGGCGGTGATGGAGGAGCGGAATACTTCGAAGGAGAACGTCGTCACTACGGCACTGGTTTTCAGCCGATCTGTTTGCATGCGATGAAGGTTTCTGGCGGAGACGACGAATACGAAGAAGATGGCAACAAAGATGGGGTCCACGATCTGCATGATCTCAGAGCATCCACGATCTCCACATCCTTGTGGGTTTCCGATTGGTATCGTCAATGTTGAGTTTTTTTTTCTTGGAAATTAAATAGGCGTTATTTTTCCTTGTAACGAGATGGATTTTTTTGAAAGTTGAGTTCTTGTCGGTATATGAATCGTCATGGTAATTTAACCATGAAGCGTTGATTACGATAACCGGTTTTGATGGTAATTTAACCATATTTGAACCATTTACCATGAAATATTTGTTCGAATCGTGGGATATTTATCGTGTTCACGTTATAATCGTCATGATAATTTAACATGTAATGTCATGGTAATTTAATCATGTAACGGTTTGAGCATGTCGTGTTATTTATTTTGTTTATGGTAATTTAGCCATGTTCCGTGTAATAAGATCAATGGAATTCCGTGTAATAAGATCAATGGAAGTTTTAGGGATTTTGAATAGTTTCGGGAATGGAAACCAAAATGGGTTTACTGTGTTGTGGTGGATTAATTTTGATCAAATTTGTTGCCGAGATATTTGGGATTGGGTGGCGAAATTTAGGGGATTGATCCACTAGAATTTCGTTGGGACTGAAGGTCTCATAGTGTGTTGTAACGACCCGGATTTTTTTTTTAACAAATTTTTTTTTTAAGATTTACAAATTTTATTTTCGTAAAATTTTATCTTTAATAATATCATTAAAAAGTGTTATTAGTATTAATAAAATTCTTTTTGTTAAAAGACAAATACAAAAAAATAATTATCTTATCTTATTCTATTTTTATTTTTTCTTGATTTACATACATATAATTGCATGCATGCACACTTCTCTCGTCTCTCACCCTCCTAATCAGTTTATACCTCCTCCGTGAGCGTATTTTCGTTCATATCGCATCCCAATTCAAGTCCTAAAAGGATACAACCTTTTTAAATCCGATTTTAATCGAAACTCTCCTCAATTCTCTATAAATACTTCAATACGTCGACCCTAGGGTTCACCACGAAAAATTCCCACACCCTACCAGTCCAGAAGAAAGAGAGAATTACAAAAAAATCAAAGGTCCAATCCATGGAGTTTTAGAAAGAGAAAGAAAGAGAGAGAAAAGTGGGTTTCATAGTCACGACGAACCGAAACCCAAATTGATCGTTCTATTCACCTTCTACAATCCCAAGCATCCCCGAAGGCCATTCAATTCGGCCCCAAGGCTCCCCAATCGACGAAACCGAAGTCGTCTTCCCCAAACGTTCAAGTTTCGATCGAAAACCAATTTAATTCGATTCAAGGTATTATAATTCGATCCGAAGCCTCCTCTAAGTATATTTAATGTTTTTAGACATAACCCAATGGCCCCCGTAGTCCCATGCATCGAAACCATACCAAAAAAAATCAAAAAAACGAACCCAGCCGCGAACCTTGCGGCCGCGACCTTCGGGGCTGCCAGCCGCATGCACCAGACCACAGAACCTTGCGGCAGCAAGGTCAACGGCGGTCCAACCTTGCGGTTTGGACCGTTTTGCTTCGATTTGATTGTTCGACATCCTAAACCTCGATTTTGACCCCCGAACTATTTTTCCTAAACTTTTCACATTCCAAAGATCAAAACTTGTTAATTCCATATTTTTTTTATTTTTTTTATCTATTTATTAAAATTTTTATTAGTTTTCAATCAAAGTTTACAAACTAAAAATCCTCGCGACCATATAAACTACTTTAAAAATCCCCATACTATTTTTCCTAGACTTCTAACATATCAAAGACCATAACTTACTGATTTCATATTTTTTTTATTTTATTAGCTATTTATCGTTTTTAATTATAGTTACAAACGAAATAATTTCAACCTTCCAAACAATGTTTTTAACATCTAAACTATTTTTCCTAGGCTTCTTACATCTCAAAGATGATATTTTATTAAAATAATATTTTATTTATTTAACTAACTATTTATTATTATTTACTCATTGTTTCTAAATAAAAATACTTTAAGATATTATAAAAGGTGTTAATAATGCCGAATAATTTTATTTAGACTTCTTACAGTCCTAAAATGAAACTTTGTTAATATCAACATATTTTCAATTATTTAATTATTTATTATCTATTTATCCTTCTTTCGTCAATTATCTTAATCTTTTTATTAAAAAAAAAATCCACGAACCTCCAAATCCAACTTTTGACACCCGAACTTGTTATAGAGGACCCTTAGTACTCTTATTAAGGTTACAATAATTATTTTCATAGTTTTACCTAATTATTGTATTTAATTAATTTCTAAATCAATCTAATTACTTAAGAATAATTAATAAAAGCTTAGAAAATTATTTTTAAAATCTTATATAAAATTTCCTACCTTGTTATTGATATTGTGGCCATAAGAGATTAAGGGCAATGGCCTAGTCATAAAAAGTTGTGTGACTGCATTTACCTAATATTCATTCTGATCCGCTCATTGTTCGTTCTTATTTATTATTATGAATAATATTGTGTCGATGCTTGATTTGAATGCTAGACTGGACTCTAGAGACATGGGGTGGTATGCGAATAGAGTTCACATTGACGATGCTAAGTTAATGGAAAGATGGTAAAGTGTTGAAATTGTGAGATTGTGGATTATGATGGCTATGGCAAGGGTGACCTGTTGGGTCCTGTGTTGAAATGGGTTACCTGAGGGGCCCGGTGATGAGATTGTTGTGACCCTAACAAATGGGACGCCATGGGCAGTTCCAAAGGGTAATCGTGCCTTGCAGGGCCAGCAAGGAGGATTGTCCCATGACACGGTCATAGTTAGTGGCTTAGGAATGGTGCGACCCTAATGTATGGTACGCCATGGGAAGTTCCAAAGGGTAATCGTGCCCCCTGTTATGGTTGTAAATGAATTCATACGAAGTACATAACTTAGGTGAATTCATTTAGGACCCCGTGTGCAGGACAAGCAAGGGGGGGATTTTCCATGACACGGTCATAGTTAGTGGTTATGGGAGGAAAGATCTCGTGGATGAGATCTTAGATTTCATGATAGGTTAATGGTTAGTAATGAACTGATTTATGTGAAAAACCTTTGTTTACTTTTATGTTTCGCATCCTTATTATCCTGTTGCTTGCTAACTGTAAAGTAAGAGGGGTGGTTGGGTTGGATTATTCTACTGGGTGATTTATCACTCACGGATACACTTGTATCCTGGCAAATCGTTTGCTTCGGCGATCAATTGCTAGAGGGCGCATGATTCAATGGAGGAGATTCAACGATGATGCGGTTCGACGCAGAAGGAATATCAAAAACAGAGATCAAGTATGCTTGGAGTTCGTATCAAGATTAGAGTCAGTTCTGAAATTAATGTATTTTGATTCAGTAGATCTATCTTGAAATTGTAATAGTTAAACCATTGTTTTGAAAAATTATATTTATTTAGCAAAATTTTCTAAAAGAAATTATTTATTTTGCATCCGAAAAGTCGGGGCGTTACATGTGTATTGAATCCCTTTAATTTAGGAGTCAAGAAGGTTTGAATCCCTTTAATTTAGGAATCAAACAAGTAAAGGGGTAACAATGGTATTTCACACACTAAGAGGATGAAAACATAAGCATAAAAAAGGGGGGGGGGGGGGACGAATTCTTACATGACATGGATAAAGGGAATGAATATTTAAATATTCCTTTTTTTTTTGTCTATATCGCCGTCTCATATGAACTTTTTTTTAATTTTTTTCTTATACTTTTCTGATTTTTCTCGTCAACACGAATGATTAATCCCAAAAATTACAACGAAGAGCTAAACAAAAAGTTACAAAAAATAAAAAAAAATAGCAGACCAAAAATTTAGGAGAAACTCATCCTCAATTACTATTTTCCTATGTCTTATGCAAAAATTATATTCTTGTAATATCAAAGTTGACTCTATTTTCTGGTATACATTGAAAAAAAAAAGTAGTTTAAAGGGTTAAATCATTAAAAGCCCCAAAAAGTAGTTTAAAGGGTCACCATGCCTAACTGCGCCTATTAGAGGAACCCATCTACAAACAATGGAGGAACCCATCTACAAACAATCATTTTTTTCTTAGCCAAACAAAATTCAGAATTCTCCATTTCTTGAAAAAAAAAATTATTTTTAGACATAGCTAGTTTAGAATTTCTTTTGTATTTTTTTTCCCTTGTTGAAACGAATCCTAAAATTGAAATATGTTGACGAGAAGTTTGAAAAAATTAAAAGTATGCACGTACACTACTCATTTACCTTTTACAGTAATATATTTTCAAGAAGTGCTATGTACACTACTCATTTATACTACGTTTACGTAGGGCCCATTTCGGATCCCACAAAATACAGAAAAATGTCCATAAATTTTAAAACATTTTTTCAAGGGGCCCTGTAAAATATGAGCAGAAAAAATACTACTCAGTTTCTCCCTACGAATTCAAAAAAATACTTACCGATATCGGATTAAGCTAATTTTTATAGGGTCCCTTGAAAAAATGTTTTAAAATTGATGGACATTTTTCTGTATTTTGTTGGTAAATATAGTGTGAATGTAGTGTTCCTGTGTTTTTCCAATCCTGGAAGATCTTGTCTTAATTTTTGCTGATTCGATACAGCTGGGTCACATGTTCGTGTAAGAATGAGTCCTAAGTGACCCCATTTCACATTAGTTTTTTTTTTTTTTTTGAGAAAGGCAGATTTATTAAAGGGACCGAGCCCAAAACTCAAGGAAAGACCTTGAGAAAGAATACAAGCAGACCAACTAAAATCAAACAAAACCTGACCAGCCTAACCAAACTAGAAAAAGAAAATTACTTTCTCTATCCGGATTTAATAGTCCCTCGTTCAATTCTAACCGGATAAAAAATGAGTTATATCCTTAAATTAGTAATAAATTTTATATCCAATATGGATCTTGTTTGATAGATGCCAATTAATTCAATAAGACAATATTTTCAAAATTACATTAAAACATTGTAAATTATAAAATATAATCGAATGAAAAGTGACACGAACTCTAAAAAAGAACTATTAAATCTAGACGGAGGGAGTACAAGAAAACTGAATCAGTAATCCTCCAATCACAACAAACTCTGAAATTGTCAGCGAATTTGATCTCGTGTCTCCAAGAGCTAGTACAACTCTTGACTTCCTCCAAAATCAACTTTCTCCACAGCAGAATGATCATGACCCAACTGTTGAAAATTACCACCATTTCGTTCCTTTCAAAGATGTTAGACAGAGGCTGGACCACAACTCTAAGTTAGAAAAGTTTTCTAGTAGTCCAAGAAGCTTCATTAGGAACCCTGGCTTGAGGTAATGTGTTGTTACTTTGGTCCTTGATCAAAGTGTCGCGAGTCTTCTACTCACTAGCAGATGCTGTTGTTATTTTGTTTCTCTCTTGTTGGTCCTAATAATTAATTGTTGTTTTTCTTTGGTTAGGATTACGTAGGTGATGATTATGCTTGGTCACGTGAGGTACTAAACTAATCTTCTCTGTTTGAACTTTGAACCTTTTCTCACATCGCTTTGTATATGTAATTCCTCGGGCAATTTTGTTATTGTTTCTTCGTTGCTCAGTTGAGTGGGCTCATCTATCATCATTAAGTAGTTGTGGATTAGTTTGACTAAGGTTTTCATTGGTGTAGGATGTGAATGATCCTGAAACACTTAGGGTGCGTTTGGTTTGATGGAATGAAATATGAATAGGAACGGAATTAAGATAGGAATGGAATTGGAGGAATTGAGAATAGATAATCATTCTCATTCTCATGTTTGGTTGTGCTTAGGAATAGTCATTCTCATCTCCAATGGAATAGTGTGGCAATAGTAATTTTTGGAGTGGCAATAGCATTTTTTGGAGTGGCAATAATAATTTTTGGCGTGGCAATAGTGAATGTTGGAGTGGCACTAGTAATTTTGGTGTGACAAAAAAATGGAATAACAATTCCTTAGTTTTTTGGATGGAATGACGATTCATTTACTGAGGTGAATAGTGATTCAATTTGGAATCATCATTCTATTATTCAATGGTGAACCAAATATTGGAATAAGTAAGTCATTGAAATGACTATTTCATTCCAACCTTGATTCCATCCAACCAAACATACCCTTATAGATAGCACAATTGCTGTTATGAAGAAGATGTCACCATTGAAGGTGTGGATGTGGATGGTTTGTTATTTGAATCCTGTTATAATGTTCTGAACTCCTTTACAAGTCTGTCTGGATTTGTTCCTGATTATGGTTGTTTAGCTGAATTTTAACTGGAACTTCTTTGCATAGTTTTTACCTTATTTAACATAATCCAGTCCAACGTTGGCAATTAGCTAGCAACTGTACCAATTAATAAGTAGCGTGAGTGCTCTTCTCTTTCGTTTGCTGATGCTTAAGTTCTTGATAGCAGTTGAAAATGGTTTGATCTTAACTATATTGTCAAGGAAGTGATCGATCCATTCTTCGTGCAATTCAACTGATTTCTAATTAAATCTTTGACTTTCCGAGAAAGAATCGAACTGAATCTTCTAAAATGTTCATGGTTAGAGTGTTATTTTTTTTGTGTTGTAGCTGATACATTGAGGCTAGCGTTCTTAGAATTAAATATTTTTCAAATCTGGTTCTAATATTTGATACTCAGTGGGTTGCCATGTGGATTTGCATTTGGATACTAGATATTGAAAGTAATCAACGTTACGATGGAGAGGCATGACACATTTTAGATCTCTATTCCAAAATGCCCCCCCATAAGCTAGTGTTTCCCTCAAAATCTATCAGGAACAATTATAGAAGATAAAAACCTACTATTGGATTTGAACCAATGACTCCCGCCGTATGAAAGCAATACTCTAACCACTGAGTTAAGCAGGCCATTTCTCATCCCAAAGAGAACCAAACCAAACGGGACCTATCGTATATAAATAAATGAAAATCGTATATAAAGAAATTCGAAATAAAGAAATATATCTCTATCTTGTACTTAGGAGACGAACAAGAAAGCTATAAGTCAGAATATTCATTACATTACAATATTAATCTATAACCCAACATTAGCAGTTGAAGTCTTGCTTAGTATCAAGTTCCTACACTTAGGGGCTTGATTTGTTACCGACAAATCTCTTCTTCCTCCTCCACTCTATTTCTTGACGAGGAATGATGAAAGGCTTCTCTCTTTAAGCTCACACATGAAGGAGATGGAGAAATTAGGCTTTTGGAATTTGGATTGTTTAAGGCCCTTATATACCAGACATGGGAGACGGATACATACACGGAACACAATAATCTCAAAATAAATCGGGACACGGACACTGCAGGAATAAGGCAAACAAAGTGAGATGAGAAAAAAGTTTTTAGAATTATAAATTCACCCTAGACGTGTCCCCACTGTGCCGCTTGAGACACATGTCCTCGGTGTGTGTCCTCTGCATATCCGCGTCCCATACGTGTCTGACACAGACACAACGACCACTTGAGCATATCGTCCCTTAATAGGTTTGTATTTTCATCAGTAGACATATCGTTGTGCACATATTTGGTTGAGATAGTTTGACCGAAGAAGTTACGCTAGTGCAATTCTTGGATGTTATGCATTGTTGAAATATCTTTATACATGCTCTTTTTTTTGGAGATGTATCTGGTTTTACCTTTTCATGTTAAGAGATCAGACGCTATTACTGTTGTGATAAATTTAATTGTTTGCAAATATAACTTTTTCTTTAACAAATGAAACTTTCTTCTGGTTCCTGGTTCTTATTTTTTGTTATTTTTGTTTTCATCTTTACACCAGATAAATTGTGCTACGCACCTCATGATGGAATTGGCACACTGCAAGTGCGCGTGCATCTCTGATAACTCTGTTTCATGAGTTCTGGAGGGACATTGATGTGTCGTGCCTGGAGGTGTTCAATCTCGTCTCACCTAATAGTTTAATGCAGTTGCTTCATGAGTTCCTTAACACCATGCTCTCTCTAATAGAGTGGAGACAGCTTGAGGTAAATCCTTTTGCTTATGGCGCATATCATTTGATAATTGTTGTAACTGTATTTTTTGGCTTAGGATTCTGCTCAAATCTGTTGAAATTATGGTTATTTGGCTGGGTGCAAATGCTGAATGCTGCCTTCGTTGTCATCATCCGGCAGGAACGAGTCTGGCCTTGTTGCCGTGAGCTGCTTAATTTGTGGCTTAACTTAGTTTATCAGTTAAAAATCTACAATTACCTTCTGTCCCATCCCCCGAAACAGTTTGTTCAACATTTTCTACAGATACCTTATTGTTAAGATCGAATCACACACGCACACGCACACGATATTCGAGTAAACAGTAAACAATCGACACAGAGATATACGTGGTTCCCCAAAACCGGGTACGTCCACGGGAGCGGAGAGAGATATTATTGATGATCACCGTACTTAGGGTTTTACAATAGAGAGTATTTATATCGGCTACTTCTATTCCAACCCTAATTATTCCGTACCGTACCTCCGTTCCGCTCCGCTCCGTTCGATCGCTTCGCTTCCCTCACTCCGCTCTGCTCCACTTCGCTCGGCCTGGCCTTTTACGAGAACTCCTTAGTACCTCTCATACACCACATATGAGCCACAAGTTCCAACACTTATCATTTAGAAGATGGTCTTAGATTGCGAGAAACATCCGGGGCATAAATTCTGTCATTGGGAAGCCGGGAAAGTATTTTTGCCAGCCAAATGCCAAAGAGTGTAGCGGGATTATTCAAAACAAATCTACTGGCTTGGAAGTGGTTCTCTCGCTTGATAAGGATTCCATGTCAAAACAGATTGCAAGTTTGACTTATTGGGGACAAAATTGCTTCCCGATCCCAAAAAAAATTGAATAGCTTAATTCTCGACTGATTTAGAACATAGGTTATTTGTTCAACAGGCAATGAACTTTGTGGCATGAGAGAAAAATGGTTCTATATGGTGACATAAAATTCTAGTTGAAAAAGAAGGGGTTGAGCAGAGTTGATGTTGAGTTTTCAGCCACGTTTCCATTGGTATTTGGTGCTTTTGGGGATTGGGCGCTAGACGTAATTGACGATGTCGAGCATGCTGACTTTGAAAGAAGATGGGAAGGAGATAACTTTATTCGCATTCGGCATCTTTTGTTGGGCCTTCTTTCCTCACGGATTGCAGAAAGTGTCCAGGAATTTGGGCAATTTAGAGATGATATAGGGAGGAATCTTCAATGTGTCATGTGTACGAGATTTACATGGTAACGGAAGCTGTGGCCGGAGTGTTTGGTAAGACCTTGTTTGCTTCTCGTGGATATCCACTTACACAGTCCATGGAATTTCTTTTCCTGCCGTGTTGTGTGGCTTTGTTACTGGCTTTGTGATGATGTGTTCTATATTTGGAATGTTAGTTCCAAACCTTTTTTAATTGTGCGCTTTTGATTAATGTGCTTTAGGCGTTTACGAAAGAAAACTCCAGCACCTGTTTTTAGGGATTATGGTGGTAAACCTTGGGATCAATCAACGTCCACAATGGAGCGAGGACCTACAACTCACAAGAAAAGGACTTGCGGTGGAAGAGTACATTCCTGCGGTTCAGAAGCGCATGTTTGACGGGTTCACAATTGATTTTGGAAATCTTGATACAAAGGTGAACCTGGATTTTGATTTGGAGGCAACACTTTTTTATTATTTTGCATAAATATATGTTTGGTTCAAACAAGGTCCACTGATTTAGTTGTAAAAAACTGACAGAGAATCATGTGTGTGGGGTGGTTGAATTGAGGGCAACCTCTAACAGTCTAATATGTCATTAAGAATATAGTGTTTTCACCTCTTGACGAAAAGGAAGCAAACGAATGCCTTTGCTCTGTCCAGAAACTTGACGTTTCCCATCGATCTGTGTAGCGCAAGGACAACAAATGTACACCGCATTAATGGGATCCACTTCAGGGTGCCACAAAAATAATTGGAGCTGTTCAATTTTTTAAAGGGTCCCTCTAAAATATTAGCTCATTCGGATATCGTTAAGGGATTGATCAATTATTTGAGCAAGCCTTTGCCAATATTAGACTGAGCTGATTTTTCTAGAGAAATCCTTCAAAAAGTGTTTTAAACAAATAGAACGGCTCCAACACATATGTCTGAGACCTCAAAGTAGATCCCACGAAATGCAGTGTAAATTTGGTATATACCAAATGGTGTACCCACAGTTTTATTGATAGTAAACCATTGGACACTAACCTAGATAGTGGGGAAACGAAAGAAGGGAAAATTTGATAGAACCACCATATAGAAGAAAAATCATAGGAAAAATCAATACGCATCAATGGTTGGAAAACATGTTAACTTAATACTATATAAAACAGGATCGTAGCAAAATAAACTTTCAATAAGGCTCTCTTCCGCTAAGGTTTTTATTTTTTAAATACTTATTTTTTCGTTTTACGAGACAAATCATTCTCACAATACATTACTTTCAATTAAAAAAATAAGTACTCGCTCCATCTCACTTTAAATGTCCAAATGGAAATCTGTGTATTTTCAAATCCTAAAAAAATATATTTCTATATTTCAATTTTTTATTTTTTACACCAAATTAAAGTATTCAATGAGTCCTAGCCTTCCAGATGGGGAGGGTCTAGAGATGCCAACTGGGTTAGAGCCCAATGGCTCTTGTGAGGTTAGTTAACCTTAATGATTACATATAACAGTGGAGATAGGGTGAGACAGGTGAGGCACTTGTAACTCCCCCCTTGCGCTTAGCTGCGACACGTGGCGTTGTGTGTCCGGTCGTTGCAAATGGTGTCTGAGAGCGTCCAATTTTTTCCCCAGTATTGTGTACATCAGCGGAGCTAGTGGGGTCAGTTTGGTTTTCAATCCGATCCGCTCGAGGCGGATTGTCGTTTTCTCCATCCGCCATTTGTCAGTGAGTGTTGTTTGGTCGGTTCAGTTTGGATGTGGTTTGGGCGGATTTGAGAATGCATTTTATTTTATTTTATTTGTATATGCACCATGTAGGATCAAACACACACACATATGCGAATACACGTGGTTCCTCAAAACCGATTACGTCCATGGGAGCTTGAACGATCGAGTTTCTTATTATTTCAGCTAAGGGGTTTCATGTAATAGCAATTTCCCCTGATTGTGATTATTTGTTCAAGAACACATTGGCTGAATCTTGGTTAGATCAGTTAAGGAGAGGGGAAGTGGATCCCGGGGAGGTTTCATTAGGGCAAAACCTCTCAAACTTGCTTGGACTCGCTCTTTTATACAAATTTGGATGTGTGTATATACTATATATTCTACCTAATAAAACACAAAGATGTGGGGATCACACAAACACAAGTTGAAAGAATGGCTGAGATTTATTTGATCCAAGGGCTAATGTTGGCTCTCTAACTCTCTTAAGAAAACATCCACACTTTTACAAATATATTACAAAAATATCATCAAAGGGTGGGTAGTGCCGTAGGCACGGGCAAACACTAGTATACTATATAGAAGCTGATGTGATAATTTTGACGAGTTTCACGAACTTGAGGAATGCAGTGGCGGCACAAACAATTGATCTACAAACCGGGAATGGGCATCAACTTCTGTCAAAGTTCATTGAAGAATGTGCATTGACTTTTAATGGCAATAAGTGGGGTTATTATTGCCCCCATTTGGTGTCAACGATGGTTCAGAATTTAAAAGCAAGTGATCGATTTAAAGTAAATATTTTGAAACCAATGGCATTTTATCCTCTTGATTGGAGTAGAATAAGGAGTTTGTTTCAGGGACCAAAGAATGAGACTCATTCGAAATGGCTGCGTCGTAAGCTCAATCCCATTCATAGCCACAGCCACAGCCACTGGGTCAAATAACTTAAGATCGAAGAAGGAAGTATCATTGGTCAAATAATTTACGATTGTTCTGTTTTCTGCAGTTCTTTGGCTTCAGGGTTTGAAAGTAGGAAACAAGGATTGTAAGCTTATGAATAATCAGGAGAAGTTTAGAATTTGGTGCAATCTTGCGGCACTGCAGTAATCATGATTGAGTGTGGTATGCCATTTTCAGGACTTGGGGTGCTGTCAGCACCATGTTCAGGACATTCTTTTCTTGAAAGTTTTAGGAGTCTTGTATTGTTTTCCGATTGTTGTATTCAGTCATGGACCTACTCAGTCGATTCCACTATTTTGGTTATGGACATAAATACATAAAAGTTTGTAACGACCATTCTTAGAAATTTGTTCTCTTTTTAATTTCTTATCTTCTTGTATCTTTTGTTGGATTTGAAATCTAAATTATAAGAAACAAAGGAATGATGGTATCAAGATTGCCATTGGGTGTCTCTGTTTGTTTGCAATGTCTAAAGAAAATTAGACAGCTTCTTTCATTTCAGTCGCAGGCTCTGCAGGACACATCTTAATTGATTTAAGGCAAAGAACGATGGTCCACAGGTCTTTGATAGGAATAGAGGTCACGGGTTCAAGGAATAGAGGTCGCAAGTTCAAGGTGTGCTATCGACGCCAACCTAGGCTGGTGGCCTCACGACTTAGGTCTTTGGACCCCTTTGACTCCTAAATGTTTATTGTTCAGGCTCTAGGTGGGGCAATGCGTACCTATGGATTTCAGTCCCTTCGTGGGGACCCGCTGCGGGTTTGGGAGGCTCTCTGGTCAAGCCCAGGGGCAGTCGCCACGCCTGGTTGCCCTCTCCATCCCTCGTTGGATCTCCTGCTCCCTTTGATGAGTGGTTTACTGGTTGGATTAAGAAAGCGCATAGTAAGGATGTGATATGGGACTTGGTGCTGATGTTGTGGACCATTTGGTGTGTTAGAAATGATGCTTTATTTAGAAATGACCCTTGTAATGTGGTTAATGCTCTAGCTCTTTTTGCAGGCCTCAAGAGTAATTGTAGATAGAAAAGAAGATGAAAGATGTTGATTGCATTGATTCCGTGTATCGTTGCAGCTCTACTCAAGCCAGGGGTGTATTTATAAGGGCTGTTTGTTTTCAATTATGAAGTAAGGGATTATTATTGACCGAGTAAGCCCTTGTGGTTTTTGTTAATGGATGGGCTTGGAGTGCAGATTTGCTTTGTTGTGCGGCGGCTTGGGTTAGGAACAGCAACAATGGTCACGCTCTAGCTCAACAAGTGGAGGTGATGGGTGCTTCTTCAGCAACTATGGTGGAAATCAAAGCGAGACTTCAGGTGCTGCATTGGTTCATCAGTAATTGCATCACTGAGGTTTTAGCATCCACATATCGATTGTGCAGTTTTGGTGCAGGGGCTTAAAATTCCGAAAGTGGTTAATGCTAGTATTCAAACGGCTTTGTTAAAGTGGCTAGAACTGATGTAAAGGCTGCTCGTTCTATTGCTAGGGTAGCTATGTCATCTTTGTAATTTTGGTTGAATGGGATGATGTTGTTTGTCAAAAAAATCTCTGTCATTGCCACAATAGTTTAAAACATATGGAGGGGAAAAAAAAGGAAGAAACCGGGAGGCAGCAGTCAAGTTTGTCGACAATTAGTGATTCTTTTTTAAGTTTTATCATATTACACGAATTTCATGTGAAATATGCTTTGTTAGTATTTGTATCGATTTTTGGGCATTACGAAGGGTTGAATTTTGGTTGTCCCTAAGAGAGCCCTGAAACTAAATAAGTAGTCTTCGGGTGCTCGTTGAAAGGCCTTAGAGCCAAAAATTCATTACGACCATCTAGGATAAAATGATCAAAAAATAAGATCTTCGCACTGGTTCAACCGGATTGAAAATTGGAACACTTAATTTTTTAATCATATTTTTCTGTTAGTTTCATTAACGGTTTCAATGATTTTATCAATTTGGAACGTAAAACAAACTATAGGGACGAAATTGAGACAATTGAAACTAAAGGGACGAAAATGAGACAACCGTAAAACTAGAGGGACGACTATGAAAATTTGCCCATATAAATACTCTCGTTCCCCACTCTTTTCTTTAGTGTTTTCCCTCTTCCAAAAATCTATATACGATACGTATCCCGATACAATTTATAAAATTGAAAAAATGATACACGATACGTATCACAACTAGTGCATGCCTGTGCCTGAAGGCATGGCTCGCCAATTTTGTCTCTTTAACCTTGTGAAGGCCAACGCCCCATTTGCAAAATCGCAACTGCAAAAAAACAATAGCTCAAGTATATCTACCGGTTAACTTGAATTAGCAAAAAACAAACTAACAGTTGTAGTGTCCGCGTGCTTGTAGGGCAGCCAGCCATTTGAATTCACGATATGTTGATCATGCTACCAACTACTAATCACAATTGGCAAAAAACCACTGTTATCACAAAAAATCACTTTATGGACAAAAAAATAAACCAAGCTTCAGAATGAAAAAATACATAGGCAATATCAAAATCTAAAAATATAATCTCACTCATAAAAATTGTAGACTTTCTAAGCTTCAAACTCCAACCAACTCGGTATCTGACTCACTGGTTAGCCAATGCAACCTATAAAAAAACAAATGGCGCTTCAGTTTCATATAGTAAAAATACGTAAGCAATAATATAAAAAATAATAAAAATTGAATATAATAGTTTGATTAGAAGTGTTTGGATTTTAGATATTGTGGATTAAAAAACTTAGGGTTCAAAAAGTAGACTTTGTTGAACACGAAGAACAGAGGGAAACTTACATCGTCTATGGTAGACCGGTCACGATCATGAAAGGTGAGAAAAGTTGGCGAATCTTGTGAGCACGATTCTGAGTAATTGAAAAACAGAAAACAAATTAAGTTAAAGTACAGAGGCTGTGATAATAAAATAAATAAATAAAGTCTATGACAAAAAGAAGAATGATACCAATATTACAGCAACCTCTGTTGCTGCTGAGAAATCAATGTGAGAGAAGAGAGGAGAAGAAAAGAAGAAGAGAGGGGGAGAGAAATGAAATGTCAAATAGGGGAAGTAAGAGAGAAAACAAATTTCATATTTTTGCCACAGAAAAAGGAACGGTAAATTACAAATAACCCCCTTAAACTAACACTCTCGTACACTTAACCCCCTCTAACTATAAAATTTTGCACTTAACCCTCTTGAACTACTCAAAATGGGATCCCAACTGACTTCGGTAACGGTGAAAGCACAATACCCATTTTGCCCCTGACTGAAAAAGGTTCCTCCATAGCCTGAAACCCAATTTGATTTCTAAACCCAAATGAAACCCATTCCAACCCAAATCCAAAGCAAATGGTCTGCCCTAAATCCCTAACTAGGTCCAATTTGGTGGGAAAATTCCCTCAATCCACCAACTGGTGGGAAAGTTCATCAGCTCTCCTATAAATTGTCCTCATCCCTCACTAACCCTAACCCCTCTCCTGCCACACTTAACCTAATCCGAAAATGGGGAACCAAGTTTGGGGGAAAAACTGAAGGATCTTGCATAAATTAGTTTGAATCTCTTATTACAGGTACGATTCCTATCTCCCTTGAAGCTATGAATAGTATTTTAATCCTTGTTTTGAAAAACATAATGCTTTGAAACGAAAGACAGATCAGAAAAAGAATGCCTAAGAGGCTTAAGAACTATTTTGTATTTGGGTGGTTGTTGCTTTTAATGCAGAATCTTTCTTTATTTTGTCCTTTTTCCTTTTTTTTTTTGGAACAGTTTTGTCCCTTTTCTGTGCTTTACTTTTGAAAGTGGTCCCACACATATATACACATGCATTTACAAATGGACAGATGCATGGATGTCTATAAATACACTGACAAGAATTTGTAGGGATTGTAAATGCATGGATTTGTATAATATTTTGTCGGGAAAAAAACAAACATATGGTCCCAAATGCCTATATTTTACGTATTCTTCCTTCCTTTGTTTTGTTCTGATTCGTTTGTTATTCCATAAATAGGATGGCTGACTCTGGGTTTGTATTGAAAGTCCACCATGGTGGCTACTTTGTGGGATTACCTAAGTTGTATTTAAGTGGAAAGGTTGACTTCATAAGAAATGTGGACTCAGACCTTATGTAATACTTTGAGGTGTTGGACTTAGTTAAAGGGTTAGGTTGTAATCCAGAAATTTGCAACATATATCATAAGATGCCTGACTCTGATTTTGATGGTGGATTAAGGGACATAAAAACTGACATAAATGTTGTGGACATGTTTGCCATTCATGAGGGTAGAGGAACTATATCTGTTTATGTGGAGAATATATGAGTGAGTTTGGATGTTGATGAATTGGGTATTGTGAGGGATGAAGAGGAAGAGGACAGTGAGAGTGACAAAGATGGATCTGAATGTAGTGAAAGAAGTGTCAATCTAAGTGACATTGAGTATTTTGCAGATGGAGATGAGATTGTTGATTGTACAACACTTGTGTTTAAAGGAAGTGTAATTAGGAACTTGGAAGTAGGAGATGGGAGTGGAGGAAGTAGGACTGGGCAGCGTACAGTTGATAACATAGTGATTGATGTAGATGAGGTTGAGGATGATGATTTGAACACTTTTATCCAATCACTAGATGGTAACCAAACAATGGAGTTCATTGAGTTTTTTGAGGATAGAGACATGGAAAGACCACAACTGGAGAAGCGAATGTTATTTGCAAATGCTGGTGTATTTAGAGTTTCTCTAAGGCAGCATGCCATCTTGAATGGGACTGAGTTCAAGTTTTTGAAGAATGAGGGCCATAGGGTAACAGCCAAATGTAATAATGATTGTGGATGGAGGATTCATGCTAGTTACTTCCAAGATACAACTTCTTTCCAAATAAAAAGCTTGAAATGCCACCCTTGCCAGAGTCCAAGACAATACCGCATTAGGCATGCTAATTCTTCTTGGTTATCCAGAACCTACATTGATCGGTTAAGAGATGATCCAAATTGGAAGTTAAGTGCAATTAGAAAAGCTGCAAAGAGGGATCATATGGTGGAGATGTCTGATAGCCAAGTTTATAGGGCCAAAAGAAAGGCACTTCAAGAAATTGAGGGCATTCATAGACAACAGTATTGGAAGTTATGGGATTACTGTGAGATGATTAGGAGGACCAACCCTGGATCTATAGCTTTGTTGAAGGTGGAAAGGACCCTTTCCAACACAGTACATATTTTCCAAAGGATATTTGTTGTTTATGAAGCACAGGCAAAGGGATTTGTTAATGGTTGCAGACCAATCATAGGTTTGGATGCTTGTCACTTGAAGGGCCCATTTCTTGGTCAACTTATGCATGCTGTTGGGAGGGATGCTAATGATCAAATGTTCCCAATTGCAATTGCTGTTATGGAAGCAGAATTGAAAGACAGTTGGGTGTGGTTTCTTGAAAACTTGCTACAAGTGATTGTAAGACCAGAGGAGCATGGCTAGACATTTATTTTTGATAGGCAAAAGGTGTGTACATATCCCTTTTTTTTTATTAGTCTTATCTGCTATGCACATTTTTCCATCTATCAGTCTTATGCATGCACTTATTTGATTGCTTTAACATTTGCATTTTGACTTTCAGGGATTGGTTGAAAGCTTTAAACAGCTAATGCCTGGGGTTGACCACAAATTTTGTGTGAGGCACATGTATGCAAACTTCAAGGACATATACAAAGGTAAGGATCTCAAGGACTTGCTTTGGGCTACTGCATGTTCATACACTGTGCAAGAATGGGAATATTACATGAACAATATCAAAATTATTAACAAAGAAGCACATGCATGGCTAATGAATGTGCCCCCTAGTACATGGACTAGGTCAATGTTTAGTCTTAGGCCTAAGTGTGACATGCTAGCAGACAACATATCAGAATCGTTTAACCACTATATTAAGGATGCTAGGGACAAGCCCATAATTACCATGATGGCTTGGCAAAATATCATTTCTATGCAGGAGAACAAGGTCTTGTTCAGGGCTTGGGGAGTTCCTTTCCCACGGTTGAGTTCTACAGTAGAAGTTTAATGTTAGTTAGTTCTGTTCTTTGGTTGATAGGTGCCTGGTTGTATAGTTTACTTTTCTTATTGGTGGCTCCTTTAAGGGAGTTGGCTGAGATAGTTTTTTTGTGTTCTGTTTGGACCACGATGTAATCTTGTTTGGGGCTTTAATGGAAGAGTACATTTACCGAAAAAAAAAGGAGACAATTCATGAGTAGGTTTAAGGAAAGAAGACGTTGGATTGCCAACTGTAATGGAGTAGTATGTCCTAAAATTGAGAAAACAATAGAGAATCTGAAAGTGGATGTAAGAACCTATGATGTTGAATATGTTGGCAACTACATTTATGAGGTTAGGGTTGGAGTGAGAACATTTGTTAGACACTTGGGTAACCAAACCTACACTTGTAGAAAATGGGACCTAACTGGTGTCCCATGTAGTCATGCAATTGCTGCCATAATGAAAGACAATAGGGACCCTACCTCATTTGTCCACCCTTTTTACCACAAGGAAACATTTATCTTATCCGATGAGTCCATCATCAATCCAATACCAGATGACAGCCAATGGGTACATGTAGAGCTTGATGCCATTACTGCTCCTCCTTTGAGAAGGCCACCTGGTAGGCCTAAGAAAGCTAGGAGGAAAGCCTCTGATGAACCAAAGAATGCATAGCTGGTTGGGAGGACACACCAGTCCCTAAGGTGCAGTAAATGCCAGCATTATGGGCATAACACAAGGACTTGTAAAGGTTCTCCAGTGGCACCTAAAAAAAGGCCTGCTGTTTTTGGTAGAAGTCAGTCATCAACAACTAGAGGACAGTTAGCAAGAGGTAGAAGCAAGGGAAGTGGAAGAGGCAGGGGTAAAGGAAGAGGTAAGGGTACCACACCCATTTCACAATCTCAGAGCTCAGGCATCACAATTGCCACCTTCATGTCTACTAATGGAATGACTTCTGTCTTGGTATGTGTTCTGTCTTGTACTTATCATATTTCTTATGTACTATGTTTAATAACATATATTAAGACATGTTTTGTTTGCAAAAGAACCAGCAGAGTTGTGTGGGCCAATGATAAGCAGAGTTGTGTGGGCCCAAATGATAAGGGAAAAGGAATTGATATTGGAGATCTAGTCCCATGCTCTGGAATGGGTTCAGGCAGAGGCTCTGGAAGGGGTTCAAGCAGAGGAGGCACTGGAAAGGGTTCAAGGAGAGGAGGCATTGGAAGGGGGTGAATTCAACACCAGCTCAGGTATGCCATGCCAATATGTCATTATTGTGATTTCTACTAGTCGGTAAATTCATAAATAACTGACCGAGGAATTTGGCTTTGGGCCCACTTGGGTTCGATCCGAAATGGCCCAACGGTCAGGACACATGGCCAAAGGCCATGTGCCGTGTGTTTTTTAGCCGTTTAGGGCTTCGAAATGCCAAATTTGCCGCTTTAGGAAATAATCTTTTTGCTTATAACTTTTAGTAGGAAATTCCAATAAAGTCCGTTCTTGTTGGAGAAGTCTTATTTTTTCTTATATTTTTAGAATATGTATAAATTTTGAAACTTTCCAAAATTGGTATTTTTTCCTTTTCCTAGTACTTTTTTTTATCTTTTTTCATTGGAGCTTGATTCTTTTAATTTTCTGTAGATGCAAATGAGGTCAACCACCTATGGAGAAGTATATTTCTCATGTGGAGTTGGAAATTCAACAACTACTGCAATAATGGAATTTCACCCCTCCCAAGGCTCATCCAACATGCCTCAGGTCAACAACTCCAACTATGGTTCTCTCGAAGGATATGCACCATTTTATTTACTCTAAGTAATATGTAGTCTTCTAAGTAGTATGTTATGCACCTTTTTGACAAGATGGAACTTGTTTATGTGCTCTTTTGAATCTTGTGGGACAAGATGGAACTTGTTTATGTAGTAGTTGCACCAGTCAACTCTTTTGGCCTAAGTGTTTATGTATTAATCTAGTTTGACTGGTAGGACAAGATGGAACTTGTTTATGTAGTAGTTGACTGGTGCAACTCTTTTTGAACTTGTTTATGTATTAATCTAGTTTGGTGGACCTCTTTTGGATTATCTTTATGTATAATCTAGTTTGGGAGGATGTGATTTTGACTCTTGGTCCTGTGAAGTTGTGGTTTTGATTGTAATTGGTTTGCTGCATTAGTTGTACTTCAAGTTAGTTCAAGGAATGCTTTGTATGCTATCCGCTTTCCTCTGTATTCTGCACCATAAGTATTCTGTTTGGATATGTCTGCTACTGCTTCGAACAACCATCAAGCTACCACTTACTACTGTTGAGCTATTCTGATGTTGTACCAGTTATACCGATCTTAAAAAAAACAAAAACAAAACTGTTGGAAATATGCATCATAATCAGCCTCATTTGCATTCATAACATAAACACATCATGTTCAAGCCTAATTTGCATCACCTACCTAGAGCCAATTTACTGCCTATGCTAGGTACATCATAATCCACATTACAAATGCCAACACCAGCACTAATTTCCAACTATAATTTCCCGAACTCTTTTGCTCAGTTAGTATCTCCTGCAGCATTTGGTTCTTCAATTCCAAATCATCAATCTTCTTTTGCATATCCTTAATCTCATTCTTAAAATTATCAATTTTTGTTTGCCTTTCTTCATCTCTATGCAATCCCAGTGCATCTCGGATTCTTTGACTTCTGTCAGCCTCTTGAATGGTAAGGAGTTCATCAAACCATATGAAAAAGCCACAGCTTTGTTTGGTTTTCAAAAAAACAGGCGCAACGACAAAAAAATTTTGAATCCTCAGTACAGAGATTGGCCGAACTGCTTGAAGAATCCATTCAAACCCTAGAGAGAGATGTAGAGAGAGAGAGAGGTCTGGTAGGAGATGACCGTTGATGATATATGTATACGTATATATAGATGTAACGAACACAAAAGGGAGAAAGAAGGGCTACGGGCAATAACATCTATATTGTCCAAATAAGTGACCATGTGCCTGGCATGTGCCGTTTTCCATCCAAATCCTAACATAACCCAAACAGAACTTAGCTGGGATTCCATTTTGAGTAGTTCAAGAGGGTTAGGTGCTAAATTTTATAGTTATAGGGGGTTAAGTGTACGCGAGTGTTAGTTTGAGGGGGCTATATGTAATTTACCCAAAAAGGAAAGAATCGGAAATTAAGGGAGAAAAATAATGGGTTTTCAAAATTTGAACCTAGACAAATGATAACCCTTGGATGGATTGAATTTTAACTCTCAAACCCTTTATTTAATCAAAGCCCTTCAATGTGCCACGTAGGACAGTTGTGAGAAAAACATTTTGCAAAACCGTTGTGTATTGTAGTATAAATTTGAAAACACTCTCAAGAGACTCATAGCAGCAAAACTCAAGCATATCGAACCTTTTCAAAAATAGCTCCATATTTTCAAATGAAAGCAAAGTTGAGGGCTTTTTAATGGTCTAGAGTTGAGCTCAAAAACACAGGTGCTAAGGTGCAATGAAGTAACATTTGTACTCCTAAAATAGGAGGTGATCTAGGTTTTAGACCTCTGGTGGAATGGGAATAAGGCCATCAAAAAGAAAAAATCTGACCTTGAAGACCAATGTGAGGTTAGAACTGGGTGCGTACGAATGTCAGACGAGTTTACTCAGGGCTAGCCTAGGCCCTCCAAAAAAATTTGAATTCTAGGGGCACTCCAATATTATTTGTAAATTAGTGTGTGTGTGTGTGTATATATATATATATATTATTTGTTCATTTTATAATACAAATGTCTTTCCTAGCTCAGTGTTAAGTTGATTTTAGTCCATGTGGAGTGTTCGTGTTCGAGTCTTCTAGGGTTTTTTTTTGAAATGTTTTTCCTCTAAAAATAATGCATTTGTAATTGCCAAGTTTCAAAACCAAGTAAAGTAGAATTCAAGCCAACCACTTTGGTCATTAGTGACAAAGCAATTAACATGTATTATACAGTCTAAAGTAGTAATATAAAGAAACATTTATATCATTGTTATTTAATTCTAAAATACGTAGGGTACCACTCCACAATTTAGCCTTGGGCATCTAAATCCTTTGGGCCAGCCCTGAGTTTACTGATGTAGATAATAACCTCTCTTGATGTAGTAGACATTCTTGAAATAGGTCTAACACTTGAAAAACAGCTCCATCCTTGTGCTTTCTCATCACCTTTCCCCCTCCACAGCCTTCTTCCTTTCTAAATTTTCCTTCCAATTGTTTGTCTTTTTAGCCAAACCTTGATGCCGAATAATTAGTTGTTGATTACATTCTTTGTCTGTGACCCAGCTCATCGATCTATCCTCTTTCCTACAATCTTTTCTCCACTTGAAATCACCAGATTGAAGAAGCTTCTTGAAGTGAGGTGGTTGACGTAGACCAAGCACCTCAAATAATAATCTTGTTGACTTAGCAGCTCAAAATTGTCAAAAACAAGATGGAGCTTCTCAAGGTAAACATCAACCCCTTTGTGCAAACACTTGGATTCAAGAAAGCCACCAAGTTCCATCATAAACTGAATTTTCTTTCCCGGAAGCAGGAGAGTTGTATCATCCATTAGGATCTCATATGTTTTAGACTCCAACTCTTCTTTGGATGGTTCCAGCAAACCCTCGATCAACTCTTCTTTGAAATGTTCCAACAACTCTTCTTTGACTCCCTCGCTATTTTATCAATAAGATTCAAAAAGTCATTAATTACACTCTCCTTTGTTTAAGATTCTTTGAAACCAACAAAGTGCACAATTTTAAACTCTGTGATAATAATCGAGTTCAAATTGAGAGAAACAGAAATACCTGAGTTTTGTAGAGCTTTCAGTACCTAATAATGGCCTTTATTAATGTGGTGTAGAATACCTCATCGTCTCAACTTCCATAGTGGTCAGGTTTTTCCTCTCAATTGTGTCGAAGAACTCTTCAAGACAACATTGGATTACATAGTTCAATATACCACAATTAAAAAGCTGGCTAGTTTCCTTTGCCAACCCTACATACATTCCATTAGAGCACTGGAAACTGGGGTAATTATGGATGCAACAAATTCCATACTCGATAATCTCACTAGAACAAGCCATAATTTCTTCCCATGATCAAGAGAAATGCACCTATTTAAGTAATAACGCGATTCCATTTTGAACTCCTCAATATTCTTGGAAACAGTATAGACCTAAACGCCATTTTCATCAAGCTCCATTTTCGTCACAATAGAGACGGGTTACTGAAGACGACTGGTTGATGATTAGAGCAAAAACAGTGATGGAAAACAAGTTCATACCTATAATTTGGATACATGTATAGAACTTCATGCTCGCCAGAATAAGCGAAACCTCAAGCATGCATATATATATATATATATATACACACACACACACACACACACACACACTTATACTATAGATGTCTCTCTGCTTATGGTTGTCGGCGAGCTGCACGATTTAGTGACTTAGGGCTTGCTGGTTCTCATTGTGACGAGTGGAAAATACAGGGACATGAGTATATACTATAGATGGACAATTGCAAAATGACAAGTCTGTTAACACAGATAAAAATGACACAAATCACATATACTTTTTGAGGGGCCCATCCGATCCCTAAAAAATGATCTGAACCGCTCAATTTTTTAAAAAATGTTTATTCTATGACTCCTGTAAAAAAATCATCTCAATTGGATATCAGTAGAGACTTTTTCAAAATTCATAGGGCTAAACTAACAATATCGCCCCACTAGAGTTAAGAGATACTTAAATATTATTCCTCCCAATTGTATCAGAGAGACTCAAGTAAGCGTTCATTTTGAATGGTTTTGTTTCCATCATTTTTGCTTGTGAACTACCTTGTGTACCCTTTTCTAATTACAAGGGATTTATCTAGGATTTTTGTAAATGCAGTTTTCTAATTAAGGTGGATTTATCTTACATCCCCCACCCACCCTTCTCTCTCTTTCAAACTTAACCCTAGCTGTCGTTCGCCCGATAACGGTGGCAGCTGATCCCTAGCCGCCGCTGCTTGATAACAGTGGTAGCTGATGGTGGTGGGATGTGGTTAATTGGTTGGATTTCGGGCAGCGGTACTTTGATGGTGGCTAGATTTGTTCGCCGATCATGGTGGCGGCTGTGTAGGCTGGAACGAAAAGGTATATGGTTAGGATTAGGGTTTTCTTTATTTCATTTTTTGTCTGATTTATGTCGAGATTAAGTCTTGTAACGACCCTGATTTTTGATAAATAAAAATTTCGTTGAAAAGTTGAATTTTATTATAATTACTAGGATTCTATTTTCATAACCAAAATATGTCGTTATTGACTTATTAAAAAAAATCTCGTTTGTTATATTCGAAAATCATTTATGAAGTCTTGGTCGCTTTCCTTTAGAACCGTCATAATTAAATCAAATTTCATCGCCTGACAATCTAGTCATTTTCTAAAGACAAGTGTGCTAGTTTATTTTCTTAATAATTGAAATAAGCTTTAAGATTATATTTCTTGGCTAAAACCCCTACATGGCAAGTCTAGTTAACTTCTAACCAACTAGTTAGAGAAACCTAACTACCATTTCATCTAGTTACTTCCTCCTAACCCTTGGTGAACTTCTTGAACCCTTTGAACCTTATGAACCTCTCAACCCTAGATGAACCTTTTAGCTTTTGCCCTTTCGACGATAAATGCTAGGAAAATCTTTATCCATTGGACAATAAAAAACCTAGATTTTCTACCAATAGTACTTACTAGATTTTGTTAGAAGTACATAGATATAGTTATATATAAGTATATATACGCATGTCTAAAGTACATAGGGTATTAATTAAGCATATATGTTACTTCACTTCTTTACCCATTGGTCAATAGATGTTAGGGAAATTATTACCCATTGGATAATAGCTTAATCTTGCCAACAAGTACTAGGGTTTATTAATTTAGGTGTGTGTGTGTGTATGTACCTTATAGATTATTACCCTAGATTTCCTAGGTACTTGGGTTCATTATTATAATAAGAACATGTGCCAAATTGGGATATTTTAATAAGAAATTTGATTTGGAAATCTACCTAGATTGTTTGGTACATTCTTATATATATATATGTGTGTGTGTGTGTGTGTGTGTGTGTGTGTACTTGGTTGTGTGTGTATATATATATTATTGTATTGTACACATGTGCACAATTGAATATTTTAGTAAGAAAATCTTACTACTTAAAATTTATTAGATTACTTAGTACTTTGTGTACCTATATATATATACTTGGACTTATAATATGTATACACTAGAAATTGCCCGTGCCTGAAGGCACGGTGCATTTCGTTTTGAACACAACTAAAATGAACTACCGTTAACTTCCAAGCACGGTTTTTATTCATAATCACATTACTCTCAAATCAATATCTCATTCATGCATTCTGTCATACAGGTTGGTTATCCATTAGACCAAATTTCAAGCAATGGCCTAGCTTAACTCACGACTGAACAACCATTACACAATTCATTTCAACAAATATTACTAAAACGCTATTTTCCTCCTCAATCATTTTACTTTATTTCCAAAAGAAAAACCATGTACAAACACACAGGGGTCATCCAGTTTCATGAAGCAAAGTAAAGAAAGGTAGTATCCTTTTTCCTTCTAAGGAACACAACTTAAACATAGCAAGTGATGAAGCTGAAGCCAATTCTACAAAAGAAGCAAAATAAAAATAGAGAACTGAACCAGCTTCCAAGGCGCAAGGCGAAAGAACCAGAGCCAGAGGCATAGAAAGTGGTTGCATTTGATCACACACGTTCTACAAAATATGAGAGAGAGAGAGAGAGAGAGAGAGAGAGAGAGAGAGTTACCAAAATATACCTCTACGAATTGCCCGTGCCTGTACCCCTGCCTAAAGACACGATGCTACACGTTCTACAAAATTATACGTCTTAGGCCAAATAACGTGTTCCAAAAGATTAAGTATTAGAGACTGAAAATAGCCCCAGAGAGGCTCTCGGGTACAACTCACTGAACTATAATGTGAGAGGGAGAGAGAGAGTTACCATAAATATACCTCTAGGAATTGCCCAAATAGCCCCAGAGAGGCTCTCGGGATGGCATAGAATTGGTGTGCGCTGTCTAATAGCTCCAAATGCCTGATATCTGAATGTTGTCAAAATAGCATTCCTTATATTCGTTTGCATATTAAAATTTTAGGTAATCATTTACTCCTCTTAAAATTTGTGCTCCTAAGAGTAAACACAAATATAGAGTCCTCTAAAGTTTGATTGAGTAATTGAGTAATTTGATTAACATAACTTGCTCATATCTAAACTAAGAATTCTTGCTCTAATTGAAATAGTGAGATAGAGTGAATATGGCTCTAATTTGTGCTCCAAATTGAAAAAGAAAGAAAAAGAAGAAAGAACCAAATCAAACTTTGTTCAAAGATATGTAAGGATGTGAAGTTGGTGCATTAGGTAAACTGGCAAGACTACTATACGAACAAAGTATACTTCATCTAGAACCAACAGAATGTCAACGAACGAATTACAAATCTGGATCACAACATCAAAAGGAACTTACACATCGTGTATCTTGCAGAGGAACTTACACATCGAAAGAGGCGAATGAGCCATAGGACTTGAATGCTTATATTTTTGTGACTGATTAAGCAGAGCAAACAAAACTGATATTAAAGGGCTTCTTACCTTGAACCAAAACTTAGCCTCCCTGTTTGTACTGGTAGATGGGTAGGACAACTTGCTAGCGGCACAACCACAACTTAACCTCCACAACTTAGCCTCTCTGTTTGTACCGATCGATGGGCATTTCAAGAAAAATTGCAAAGAAAGCGAACAACTTACAACAAAACCATAAATAAAAATTAAAAAAAAAACTATTTTTTCCATTAGAAAGTTTGCAATTAGATAGGAGCAAGTCCTGTATATGTCTAGGTCTAACCCATGTGAAAGGAGCGTTGCAAATAACCATTAGATGGCATCATTCATGTTAAACCAACAGTTCCTAAGGAGTGCTCATATCAGTGAACCCCCGTATACCCCAAATCTCTAACAGTAAAGGGTTCAAGCCATTTTCCAGCAAGCTTTTCATTTGCCTTGCATCCCCCATGTGAGAGGAGCATTGCAAATAACCGTTAGATGGCATCGTTCACGTTAAACCAAAAGTTCCTAAAGAGTGCTCATATCAGCGAACCCCCGTATACCCCATCATCAAGAATATCTCTAATAGTAAAGGGTTCAAGCCATTTTCCAGCAAGCTGTTCATTTGCCTTGCATCACCATTGATATGAACTTTCCTACATCAAATGGACATGTCACTAAACCTATACGTATTTAGTTAAGATGCTATACAAACCAAGCCAATGCTTACAATGGCTTCCAATGCCTTAATTTGTTCAATACCACCACCATTCTTTACCCCCTTTAAATTTCCATGTATCAATGGGAATAGAGTACCTCCATCGAGAAGACACCCTTTTGCAAATGGCAGTTATTTAGCAAGAAGCATGCGACTGATATCAAACTAATTCATAATCCTTTCGGTTTAAATAAAAAATTCAATTCAGATTGAGCAAATGGAAAGCTACATCACCATAGTCCTCTTAGGGATAATCCCACATCCAGATACTTTCTAACAAACCTTTGGACCAAAAATATATATTCAGTCATTCAATTTTTTTTTTTCCAGTGCAAGAGTAAGAAACATACCTATTGGTTGGTGGAACAGAGAGTCTCACATGGCGTTATAGGGCTGGGAGAGAGATTTGAGATCCGACTCTCTTGCAATTTTCAAAGTCTTACCGCTGCAAAATGAATTCACACTTATAAGACTCATAAATGAGCTGGATGGAACAAACATATTGGGGCCGTTACAGCAATATATTGAATACATACCAGTTTGACCAGAGTAGTCCCACGTAAGCCATACATTTGCAACCTAGATTGAATCCAATAAAAAAGCACACAATTTATGGCAGCTATAGTGTACAGGTGGCATAAAACACATAAAATAATCAAAGTGTTACAATGCTTGAGGGGAGCCAATGCAAAACCCCTAAACCCACCCCGACAAACATATCCTTTCTGCTAGTATGTGAGAGAGAAAGAGGAGCACCACACTTCTTTGCATCATGTGTTTTAAAAAGGACTTACCCAAGCTTTCCCATTCCAAGCCCCAAGCTTCTCAGGTTATTGACAACCTTTTTCTAAAAAATAAACGTGAAAAAAGTAATCAATCTAAGGAATCTGTATAGGTAAAACAAATCTTGTTATGATTGCATAAAAGGAATTGAACACTGCAAAGGAATTTCAAATTGGTTTTTTGAAATTCACACTATCTAGATTTCGGTGAGGATTTTGAATTGGTTTTTCATGCACATGATATAAAGCTTTTTGCACACCGGTTGTACAGCCCTGGTGCTAACTATCTTTACGGCATTGTAGAAGTACTTATCCTACTCAAACCGGTGCCAAGATCACTACTATTGCTGCACCAGCTTCTATAAACATAAACATAATCATGGACAGTGCATAGAGTATTAAGTTCATTGAAAAAATATATAACTCCAAAAGTGCTCAGAAAACAAATTTGACTTTTGTACAAAGAGCGCGAAAAGAAAAACAAAAAAGAGAAAAGGCAAATAAACCGAACGATCGAAGTACGAATCATTACACAATCACTCCAAAATAACGAACCCATCTTTCCGGCTAAGGAATGGGAAATCTTTCTCCTGTCCCATGAATACCATTTTCATTTCATCTTTCAGTTAATCCAAGAAAAGCCATCTTTTTTCTTTTTCTCTCGAATTGCATCTACTTATAAACTAAACGAAGTACGGATCAACATGCAATTGAAATCCCTTCTAGTAATGAGAGGAAACAAACGAAAACAGTAATCAGTGGATCAGTGTTCTCACCCTTCCATAGGTGTTGATATCACCTTCTGGCAATCAGAGGATCAACATGCAATTGAAATTCCTTCTAGTAATGAGAGGAAACAAACGAAAACAGCAATCAATGGAACTTTTCTTTTGACTCCTATATGTAATGCAATGAAGGTTAGTAAAGAAAAAAAATCGGGTAAAAAATGACATGGAATCGCAATGCCAACTTATGATATGCTTTCTTTATTGATCTGGGTACCAATCAAACACACTTTTATACCATCAGCACCAAAAATACAAACCATAACTAAACGAAAATAATAATCACCTAAGGGCATTCTGTCAAACACCTAGTAGGCGTTCTCTTAAAATTGTTTTGCCACTTTCTTAATCCCCAACCTCAGTGTAAGAAAGAAGACATCTGCACCACACAATAAACAGAAGAAATTGACGGTAAGTTTAAAAAGAAAACGATGGTTCAACATGGATTGATCAGTGGTCAAAAACCTATTGACTTGCATTTCATGACATCTCCCTCTATTGACCCACCTAAGCAAACCCAAGAAGCTCTTCCAAACGGTTATCTCATACCTCAAAGCTCAAGAAATGAAACGCAACAGTTCAATAGAAACAAAAAAAAGAAACTAAAGGGTTCTGTTCGGGTAACGGCGTGGCGGAGGGTTACCGGGGTTGGGTTGGCGGCGGCGTGGTCGAAGTAGTCGGCGATGAGCCTGGCACTACGGAAATGAGAGAGAGAGAGAGAGAGAGAGAGAGAGAGAGAGAGAGAGAGAGAGAGAGAGAGAGGAACTCACCGGGTTGAGACTCTGTGTGTGTTTGAAATTTGAATTCGTCTGAGTGAGAGAGGAGAGAGTTTGGACGTTTAGAGCCAGAGAGGAGGTTGATCCGGATTGACCAAATGAGTCATTTAACTTTGGTGTATTTACTGAATTGCCATTCAAAAGTTAGTTTGTGAGAGGGGTAAATTTAGGCCATTGGATGATGTAGAATGGAAGGCTGAGATTGCAAGGACAACAATTTGATGTTTTAGACTCAACCAATGAGCAAATGACACATACACATTTTTTCAAAAAGATGAGCTCCCTTATTAGATAGATATATAATAGTACAAGGGAGTGAGAGAGAAAGAGAGAAGAAAGGGAGAGATTGCATTGTACCTTGACTTGATCTTCCTTGATCTTCTTACATTGTACTTTGATTTGAATACCATCCATGGTTGTGTACTTCCAAGCAAAATCCATGTCAAATGTCCTTATTTGTACATTTACCAATTTTAAACTTTGTACTACCACTCCTTTCTTCCACCAATCTTTCCATAATCCAATCCAAAGTACTAAATCTAGCCTTGCAGGCCTAGAACTAGGTAGAAGATATACAAGCAAGATCTTCTAGTACAAGACAAGGCCATACCTATCATAATTTACCCATTGGACAATAATTGTTAGGAAAAAATTTATCCCTTGGATAATAGCCAAGATTTTTGCTATAAATAGGACCCCATTCTCACTATTCAACTCACACCTTCCATTCTTCAACTTCTCTCTCTAGAAAGTCTTGTATTCTTGCCTTGTTCTTGCTTGTTCTTGAGTTCTTCTTGTGTTCTTCACGAAACTCAATCAAAGCCGCCACTAAACCGCTACTCGACCACCCTCTCGATCCAAAAAGCTTAAGTAGTTTAGTCAAGATCTAGTTTCGAGAGAAACCTTTCTCTTTCGAAGCTACCGCGAGCATTCCGTAGGAAGTTACTCTGCCCGATTACCAACGTATTTTCCGTAGCCGCCCTACCGCCAAGAAGAACGATAGATTTTTCTATACACCCTACCTCTAAGTATAAGTAGATTAATCTTTCCTCATCCTCCATAGTATAACGTTAGTTATGTTTGCTTATGATAAGTCTAGTTAAAGTATTAGTAATAACGTGTTGAATAAACGGATATTGAAACATAAGAATATTACACTTGAATGGAAATATTCGTATTTTGATCCTAAGGATGGTGATGAGCTTGTTTATATGTTTGCCTGCATTATTTGTGGTTGTTTGATAAAGCATAAGTGGTATCCACTCCAAAGGCGTCCGTACATGTGGTGTTATGCTTTATGTGTTGATTGAGCATGATTGAGTAATATAGAGTTGGATGATCTTGCTAGTTTAGTTTCAAGATTTCAATGAATGATTTATGAGTACTTATGTGAAAAGTCTTACCACAGAGTCTATGCATGAAAGCGAGACAAAAAAATAAAGAAAGTAGAAACATGACACTTAGGGTGTGGTTAACAAAAGGGAAGTGTTTTGACATGGACAAAATATTTTTGAAACTCAGAAAATCATGGACACCAACGTTTGAATAATGATTGTGGATATGTCATTGTTATTGTTTCTATTGAATACATATGTGTTATGTGACCTGCTACTTGTAAGTTAAGGGTCAGTGGGTATAGGTTTATTCTCCTGAGCTCTTGTAGCTCATGGTGTTACCTTTGGTGACCCTGACATATTACACTGGTGGCGATACTGGTATAATGTGTCAGATTTTGTAGATGATCAAGGGGAGCTGTTCACCTTGGAGGCCTTTGGAGCCGAGGAGCTGGCTAGGATGGAAGAGCAGGCGGAGCTGTAGTTAGGAACCTTAGTTCACCTTTCCTTGTGTAAATAATGAACTCCCGTGGAAGTTATGATGTAATAATGAGCCAGACTCTATTTAGTTTTATCAATAAAATGTTTATTTAACTTATCCAAAATTAGAGGCGTTACAAGTCTAGTTCTATCCGGATTTAGTTCGGTGGGTCTTCGACTGATTTTCAAAGGTTTGATATTATCTTTGTTTTTCTGTATCTCTATTTTTGAGTGGTTATCAGTAGCTGTTGTATAACTTGATCTGTGTCTGAGTGATTTATTGTAGATGTCGTATGCCTTGTTTAAATTAATTGAATAAAAAAAGTTTAAGGTGGATTTGATTGATTATTTCAAACAAAAATTAGGGGAAAATTCAAAATTGTGGATATAGACAATTCTTTTTTTTTTTTAACAAATTTATTTCACTTGACTATTTCAAATTAGGGGGAAATTCAAGATCATGAATATAAACAATTAATTTTTCTTTGGTTTTAAATTCAAAATCACAAACCAAACCATCTGAAATTCATTTTTATTTTCTAAACAGAGAGAAGCCTTACTACTAAAAAATTAAACCAAACTACCCAATTTTGGACATGTTTCTCACCTCTAATAAACACACATGTGGTATTTACTCAGGGGCTAGAAATAATAAATAAATAATTACAAAATCAAAACAAAAAATGATTGCAAAAATAAATGTTATTAGGAATAAAAAAATGTTATTTATAATAAAAATAATAAAATAAGTTCGAATCCTAAAAGATTCGAATCACTCAAAATGATTTGGAAAATATTAAAAGGCGATGCTGGAATCTTGAGTCAAGACGGGTGATATTTTAGTAGGTAAATTAACTCCAAATGGTGAAAGAAGAATCATTGTATGGTACCGTACCATTAAAGACTTCAATTGCATATTTAAAAAAAAGCCTAGAAAGTCAAGAGAATGATTAGATAATTGGTTTATATGAATCTTTCTTCTAATTCGATCAATGATCAATCGGATTTTATTTTCGAAAAATTATCATAACGGGAGGCACTGTTATAATTTAATTTTGCCCTCTCATTCTCTGTTTTTTTTTTTTTTTTTTTGGGGAACACCTTAGAAATTCATTAATGAATATAAGGATTATAACCTACAGTGTTCAGTGGTCTTGAAACCCATCTTTTACCACTCGTTCTTGTGGAGAGCTCGTGCAGCCTCACAGCTACTCTACTCTCTCTCTCTCTCTCTCTCTCTCTCTCTGTAGAAACTCAATGGACCAAATACAGCACAAGTACGTGGAAGTGAACGGTCTGAAGCTCCACGTAGCTGAGACCGGAACGGGTCCGGCAGCGGTGATGTTCCTCCACGGCTTTCCAGAGATTTGGTATTCGTGGCGCCACCAGATGATCGCCGTCGCAGACGCCGGTTACAGAGCGATCGCACCCGATTACAGAGGATACGGGCTGTCCGACCCGCCGCCCGAACCCGAAAAGGCCTCACTCCTTGACTTCGCCCATGACATGGTCGCACTTCTCGATGCTCTCGACATTCCAAAGGTACTCTCTGTTTATGAAGTTTTATTTTCCGATTGTATCCTAATTTTTGGCCTAATTCTTCTATTTGATGATCGATTCAACCTCTGATCGAAAAGATGTTCCTTGGTTATTTTTCATCTCTTCAACAAGTTTAGTAATGAGCATAACGGCCACCAATCATAACTCCAACCACAACCCTCTCTCCAACCACAACCCTCTCACATGCACGTACGTCACAGGGATTCAACTTCAAGTTTGGGTGAGCCAACATTCAAGAAAGTGTTTTTAGACATAGAAGGCGATATTAATGTTGTTAGTAAAAATTGTAAAAATTAAGAAGATTGTCATATACATATTTTTTATGAGCCTATTCAATTACTAAAAGCAAAATAATGTTGCAAAAGATAAAACTGTTGCCAAATAGAAACATTGTTTCCTCAGTAAATATTGGTTGGACGGGTGTTGAATTGTTCTAAACAATGTTGGGCAGGCGAACTTACATAATTTTATAGTTTTGAAAAAAATCCCTACTATAATTATTAAAAATGTGTAACGTGGGTAGGGAGAGGAGGTTGCCCAGGGTCATTCGCCCCTCGGTCCGTCCTTTATGGAGGCCCCATATTCTTATGTGTGGGGCCATATATATGTGAGAGAATTTGTAATTGGTGTACGTAGCACTTCTACTCTGGAAGAAGAAAATCTCTTCTCAGCTGCGGGTTCAGTTCGGTTTGATTTGTAGTTGTGTTTGGTAGTCGGAAAAATAGAGATAAGATAGTTTTTCCTCTTCGGATTTGTTTGGGGAAAAAAGTGTAGTTTTGCCTGTGCAGTTTTGTTTGGGAAATTTTTGCTTTTTTAGTGGTGTTTGGTGTTGGGTTTGTGAAGTTTGATTCGGTTTAATTGCACTCTGCTTACTATTCGGGGTTTGTTCTGCTCCCAAAACCTTGGCAGAGTTATTTTTAGGTAATTTGTGAACCTTTTGAATACTTGCATATATGTAGCTCCTCAAGTAACTCTTGCACTCTCTTCATTCTATGGATAATATAAAGTGGTGCAGTCTTGTACTCTTTTCATTCGATATGTAGGGAAAAGTGTTGTGAGTCGTGGACGTACTCAACTTCATAGTTGGTGAATTTTGTAAAAACTCTGTATTTTTTCTGTTCTTTTCTTGAATATTTTCCGCGCGTTGTGTGTGTTGTGGTTTGGTCGATTTCTCAACATTTTGGAGAGTTATTTTTAAGTCTTTGGAAAATGAAAGTGATTAAAAAATGGCTGTTTCGATTGACTCTAATTATTTGTAATGAAGTTGAACAAGGGACAACGTGGAACATGGGAGGCATGTCTCAAGTGACACACGTATAGAGACACGGTGTGGTGTCATTTCGTACTTATAAGTTATAAAACTGTTTCAAGAGTTACAATTCGCAACAAACTTGTCACTTGTGCCTCGTGATTTGTCTTTTTGGTGGATTATCTCATAATTATGTAGAAGTAGTGTTAGTTGTCTTTTTTGTGCTAAGTAAATGTTATTTCCTAATAGTTTGGGAGTTTGTAGATCAAATATCCGTACTAATCACAAATAAAATTTCAAAGTATAAGCATTTTTTCCCATTTTAGAACCTTTTTTCGTGTCTCCGGCCGTGTCCTTATGCTTATTAATTGGGAGTCTGCATTGTGTTTCTGTTTGTGCTTCTTAGGTCTTAGTGTATGAATATTCGCATGTTCGTGACCCGATATTTTCGTGTTTTGAGATTCTAACCAAATTGTGGCTTGCCAATGCATTAGGACAGAGTGATAAGGATATTTGAGAAAATAGGATTTTTTGCCTCCATTATATCTCAGGCTTGCTCCTGGTGTAATGTGAACTTCATCTTAGATTGCTGAACTCGTGTTTGGTTTGCATGGCATTGATGGGTTTTTAGATTCCTAACAAGTTTGTTGTTGAAGACTGAAAACTGTTTATCGGATTAGTGACGTAATTAAAATTGCAAATACAACTAAATGACATGCGGTTTTGTGAATCTGGGATGCACGCGGTTCGTGAGAGTTTCCGTCTTGTCATAGTTGTTAACATTGTGGTTTGGGGTTATCGGGGATTGTATTGGAATGTAAATATCAAGAATCCGTCTTGCTTAATTAAGTTTGGTACTTGGAGTTAACTTGGTAGAATCCATATCACGTTTAGAATGTTTCCTTACTAGAAATGACTGGGTGAAATGTTTCAGGATCATTAAACTTTAATTTGTGCAAGAAAAAAAAAAGTTTTCCAAAGTCCGAATGATTAGTCTCTTTGTAAGTTATAATGCTCTCTTTCTCCCCCCTTATTTACTTGCAGGTATTTCTTGTTGGTAAAGACTTTGGATCCCCAATCGCTTACCTCATTGCCCTTCTGTACCCAAAGAGGATCTCAGGAGTAGTTGCATTGGGTGTCCCATTTATGCCCCCACGTCCTCCTACACATCACAAGGGCCTCCCAGAAGGTTTCTACATCTCAAGATGGAAGGTACGCATGGTCTTTATACCAACTTACCTGTCCAGAATTGGAAAGCATATCTTACTGGTTCATTCACTTCATTTGGAGATTTATTGTAGGAACCTGGACGAGCTGAAGCTGATTTTGGTCGCTTTGATGCCAAAACAGTCGTTCGGAACATCTATATACTCTTCTCCAAAAGTGAAATACCTATTGCTGGGGAAAATAAGGAAATCATGGATATGGTGGAACCATCCACTCCTTTACCCCCTTGGTTCACAGAGGAAGATATGGCAACCTATGGAGCTTTATATGAGAAATCCGGATTTCGAACTGCATTACAAGTTCCTTACAGGTGAAGGGTTATATAGCATTCGTGTTACTGAAGAACTTGAGTGCTATGTAGCACCGACACTCCAAAAGGGCGCCGTATCCACGTATTGGACACGGGGACACGGCGGGGACACGCGGGGACACGTATTGGACACGCCACGTGGCGTGTCCAATAATTTTTATTATTTTTTATAGGGGACACGGCTGGGGACACGGCGGGGGACACGGCTGGGGGTCAAAATGTAATATTTTTAAAATCTTTGGGGGTTAATATGAAATTATTCAAAACATTTGGGTTAAACTGTAATTATGTCTTTGAAAAAAATTTATACAATTTGTGAAATTATTCATATACAATGGTTCATAATTTTTTTTATTATATATTTTTATTTATTTATTTATACACGTGGCGTGTCCCCCGCCGTGTCCGTGTCCCCATTTTTTTAGAATTGCCGTGTCCCGTGTCCGTGTCCTTGTCCGTGTCCGTGTCCGTGTCCGTGCTACATAGCTTGAGTGAAGTATCTTTTCCTTCCAAACTCCAACAAAATTGATTTTTCTTGGTTTTGTTTTACAAATTTTGGTTGATGATCTTGTCACTGTGATTGCAAACGGTGGATTGTTCCACTGATGCTATGTTTTGTTCTTACTGATACGTACATGATTCAAGCATGAACGTGCTGGATTGTTCATGTGGTTAAGTGCAATGGTGGTTACTTGATATTTGATTAATTTTGTCTACGAAAAAGCCGTTTTGTCATAATATCTTGCTATTGGAAAGATATTATTCCGATGACAATCACCAAGATGAGAGGGGGGAGAAGCAGAACTCTGCTCCTTATCCGTATTTTGATTTCCTCTGTGCTTAAGCTCTGGTATGAACAAGTTACCATAGCTTTAGTTTATGTGAGCGCTTGGGTTAAAGTCTTCCAATCTGCATTTGTTATCCGTTTGAATTCTTCTTCTCAGTGTGCCTTGTGCTGCATCATATGTTTGGATGTTTGCGCATCCAAGTGGAAAACGAAATTGCATGTGAGGGAGGGTGTTAGATATTTTGAAAAGCTTTGGGGACTTGTGGAGATTAAAAATATGCATATACAACATTTTGTTTTCGAAATTATTCCCACTTGGATGACATCTTGCCTTCATCCCTGAGTATGGAGTTGCAACCATTGTGTGTTTTTTTTCTTAAATCAGTTGTTGCAACCATTGTTTGACTGAATAAAGGGATCATCCTATTTGTTTCTGGAGTACTCTTTTCTTCTTCTTTTTTCTATGTTTTTATCAAAATCACGGAAACCTTCAAACTTTGGTTTTACATAACAGGTCGATGCACAAACACTTGGACATACCAGATCCGAAAGTCGAAGTTCCTTCTATGCTGATCATGGGGGAGGAGGACTATGTCTTCAAATTTCCAGGAATAGAAGACTACATAAGAAGTGGAGAGGTGAAGACTTATGTCCCGAACTTGGAGACAATCTACGTGCCTGAAGGTACCCATTTCGTTCAGGAGCAATTCCCTGACCAGGTGAACCAGCTACTTCTCACCTTCCTCAGTAACCGTAATTGACATTCACAGGATGTGGCTGTTAAATTAATAAGTGTTCCAAAGGCTGGCTAGAGTATCGAAAATGCTTGAGATGCGTGTTGAGTCACTTTCGCAGTGTGATTGTTGTGTAAATATTTTTGTCGGGATACTGAGAACTTCAAGGGGTCCATTGGATCAGTGGTTAAAACTGGGGTTATTAACCCTGAGGTTATAGGTTGAACTTGAGTTTGTGCATATAAAATCTAAATGTTGTATCCGTTCCCTATGTATCCCTTTGATCTCCAGTAACGGGGACTGAACTGGTGGTTTTTATTTTCTTCATACTGGGAACTTCAAACTTGATGCTGCTTCCGATTTCACTTCACTTTGGAGAGGAATAAACCATGCTTGCGACGTAAGCTTTAGTGAAACCCCGTGGTTAACTTTTCCTAATTGCTTTCACAAAACGGTGGTGTAGAATCTGTAGCTGCTAGAGGCTAGTAATTGTTAGAGGTTGGGTTCAATATTTGTTAAATCTAGCTGTGCATAGCATGGGTCTCATGTTAGTTCTTATTCAAACATATATGATCGATGAAACTTTGCCAAAATCTGATCAACTTGATTCTTTTTTTTTCATGAATGATATCTGCATTAAGGTCTTCAAAATAATTAGGTTGGTTCATCGAATTAGATTCTGATATGTCTGATTTTGTATCCAGGAAGGCATGCATGAAGTATCATCACACCTCTTGTTTCCCGGCACGGACATGTGTTGAAGGGCCATTAGAACAAGTTAACTGAAAAATTCAATTTATTTTCTATATTTGCCTAATTTAGAATATTTTTATGTTGAATGTTGCTAAGTTTTGAAAAACAATTTCTCTATTTTCAAAAGGTTAGACAAAAATTTTAGAGATATGACTCTAGAAAGTTGACAAAATTTTAGTTTTGTTTCATGAAGTCACTCAAACGAGGGTTCAATACATCAGCAACTGGCCTATCAAAAAGAAAATACATCAGCAACTGCATAAAGAGGTAGCACTGCAAAGCAGAAAAAATTCACAAGAAAAGAGAGGTTTCTGCCAACGGAAAAAATATTTGACCACGCGGTGCTCCAAGAGCAAGTAATACAACTAATTTACAACTAATTTTCCTCTCAAAGAACCTATCCAGTAACATCGCGTATAAGGGAGTGGATTCACTTCTTTGACGAACAAAATCATCCCATTAAAATCGAGAGAAACTCTGTTTCCTATGTATGGTTTAATTGCACGAATGGTGCATTTGGTCAGATGAACCCATTAGATTGCTATCATGAACCCACTTATTATTGTCATTATATCGAATGGCTTGTTCTTCTCCACTTACACCAAGATAAAATATACATTTTACAGTCTATCCTCTCCCAAGTCCCCGTCAAAATAAAAGTGATCGCTGCAAATGTATATATTTCGGTTTAGTTTGGAACAATAACCCATGAGCACAAATTCGCAAACCAAACCATCTAAAATGGTTTTTATTTTCTAAACCAGGGCCAAACCTTACTACTTAAAAATCAACCCAAACCAAACTGCCTGGTTTGGATTGGTTCAGACTGGATTGACAAATTGGTGGTTTTTTTCTCACCTCTCCTAACAAACACACACCAAAACTAGGTAAATTACGGTTTCACTTTTAATTCCGACCAAGTCTCGGCTCCAAAGCAGTGGCAGACGAAGAGGGGGGAGGGCGGGCGGCAGCTGCGTAAAGTTAGCGCGCAATGTATTAAGCCCCCCTCCCCAAAAATCTTGCCACGGTCAACTTCATATTTAAGCCCCACATCTTTCTACAAAATCCTAGATTATCTGCAAAAGCTTCTTTCACCAATTTTGATGAAAAAAACAAACTATTTCTCTTTGATGAAAAATTAGATTCTCTCTCAATTTCATATGATTTTCGTTTTTAATTGTAGCACATCCTTTTTCCGTTCTTTACCCTTTGCCAACCAAGATTAAGTTGGATGAAAGATTTGAGGAAGCATTCGAGATGCTCTTCCAGAGTTCATATAAAATGCACTAATAAAACAGTTGTTAACGTTGGAAATTTGCTCTCACCATCGAAGGATGCCATCATGTTGACAGTGCAAGGTGGTAAAGTATGAACTATAAAAGTTAAAGGGGGATAGAGTATAACTGAGGCATAGTCGGAGAGGTTACCAATTACTAGGAAATTACTCACATTTAAGGCCTAGTAATGTGTTACTAGTTACACTCCTCATAGCAAATCAGTTCCTAAATTGTCATTAAAACACTTTATACTACCTATTAAACCAAAACAAGCACATACTAAAATAACATGTTTTATGAACTATCTTCTTCTCCATCATTTTCCCATATCATGGGGAGCTCATGGGACTTGCACAATTCTGCAATCGGTTGATAAGAATCCCACAAGGGGCATTTATTGGACCATTGTCCCTCCTTGGATCTCTGTTCCCTGACCGTAAACTTTTCGCTCTCTGAATCAAGAAACACATGAATTAGCCACAATAGAGGCTCAAAAATATAAAACCCTCAAGTAATTTCTCACCTTCAGAGAATACTGCAACCATGTCGATAGCCTTGCTGGCAATGCCCTGCCCTATGAAGGCCTTCAATAGGGGAAAGAAAGAATTTATAATACAATTCAGCTGAGAAAGTACATGAAGTCATACACGGACACTTGACCATGAATAAAAAAGAACATGGGAAACAGCAATAGAAATAAGGAAAATCTAGGACTTGTCCAAAGTGATAGCTCTACGTTCCTGAGGTGAGCCTCGGCCTAAGTGGTTAGAGCGGCCAAAAGCCACCTCACCAGTGAGGACCAACTCTCACCCTCTACCTCCAACCCAAAATATAGCTCTGGTGTTCATAACAAGAGAAGAAAAGAGCACTAGGCTCCCGTTTGTAAGTACACTCGCGGAGAATATGGTGAAACCCCTTACGAGTATCGACAACACCTGCGTCATTCAATGTTCGACTCTCACCCTCGACTCACACCGCCAAATAATAGCTCTGCATTTTTACCTATCCCACAAAATAGCGTTCTCTACACTGCCGATTTCTACGTATTTTTTAAAATTTTAAGCAATGCACTAACACGAATTCTGGTGAGACCCTATAGAGTTCCGAGTGACAACCCTTGTCATACAATACAAAGTTGCCTCCCTCCGTCTCCAGAAAAATGTGGTTGCTCACCAACTACCTCTCCAGAGTTTGGTCTCTCTCTTTGAATTCATTAGTTAATCAAGTGTTCTCCTCAACTTTAGATAGCCGGCACGATCAACACGAGTCGCTATATTGCCGATTGCTTTCAGTAGTTTTGATTCGAAAGATACTAAGTTGCGCCACCCGTTTTAACTTTTTTGGATAAAAGGATGACAGTTTTATTCAGATGCCGAAAAACCGGCAATAAGGAAGGATATCAAAAAATATGGACCACTTCCATCCAAACACCAAAATATAAGCATTCTTTGCTAAATAATGTGCTGCCTAACGCACGGATCAGCACAAGAAATTGTAGACTTTCTAAATTTATTTGATTCCTGTTATATTTCTATCACAAGGAGCCAGAACATTCGAATCACAATTGATGGCCTAGATTATTTCACTCGAATTCCCTTTTAAAGCAAATTAGACATAGATTAACTCCTATCAAAATGAATATCCTCTAGCTGCTATAGATTCTACAGCACCGTCTTGTGAAAACAAATAAAAAAAGTTAACCCGGGGTTTCACTAAAGCTTATGTTGCCAGCAAGGTTTATTGCTCTCCAAAGTGAAGTGCAATCGGAAGCAGCCTCGAGTTTGAAGTTCCCAGTACGGAAAAAATCAAAACCACCAGTTCAGTCCCCATTACTATAGATCGAAGGGATACATAGGGAACAGATACAACATTTTGCTTTATTTGCACAAACTCAAGTTCAACCTATAACCTCAGGGTTAATAACCCGAGTTTTAACCACTGAACCAATGGACCCCTTGAAGTTTTAAGTATCCCAACAAAAATATTTACGTAACAATCACAATGTGCAAGTGACTCAAGACTCATCTCAAACATTTTCGATACTCTAGCCAGCCTTTGGAACACATATTAATTTAACAGCCACATCCCGTGGATGTCAATTATGGCTACTGAGGAAGGTGAGAAGTAGCTGGTTCACCTGGTCAGGGAATTGCTCCTGAACAAAATGGGTACCTTCAGGCACGTAGACTGTCTCCAAGTTAGGGATAAGTCTTCACCTCTCCACTTTTTATGTAGTCTACTATTCCTGGAAATTTGAAGACATAGTCCTCCCCCATGATCAGCATGGCTGGAACTTCGACTTTCGGATCTGGTATGTCCAAGTGTTTGTGCATCGACCTGTTACGTAAAACCAAAGGTAGAAGGTTTCCGTGATTTTGATGAAAACATAGAAAGAAGAAGAGGTTTCTGTGATTTTGATGAAAACATACTCAGGAAACAAAGAAACGAATAGGATGATCCCTTTATTCAGTCAAACAATGATTGCAACAGCCGATAAATAAATAAATAAATAAATAAATAAACAATGGTTGCAACACCATACTCAGGGATGAAGGCAAGATGTCATCCAAAAGGGGGTGGAAATAATTTCGAAAACAAAATGTTGTATATGCATATATTAAATCTTCACTAGTCCCCAAAGCTTTTCTCTCCCTCACGTGCAATTTCGTCTTCCACTTGGATGTGCAAACATCCAAACGTATGAAGCAGCACAAGGCAAATTGAGAAGAAGAATTCAAAGGATAACAAATGCAGATGGGAAGACTTTAACCCAAGCGCTCACATAAACTAAAGCTCTGGTAACTAGTTAAACCATGACTTGTAAAAGCTTAAGCACAGAGGAAATCAATAATACGGATAAGGAGCAGAGTTTCGCTTCTCCCCTCTCATCTTGGTGATTATCATTGGAATAATCTCTTTCCAATAGCAAGATATTATGACAAAATGGCTTTTTCGTAGACAAAATGGTTAATCAAATATCAAGTAACCACCATTGCAATTAACCACATGAAAAATCCAGCACGTTCGTGCTTTAATCATGTACGTATCAGTAAGTACAAAACATAGCATCAGTAGAATGATCCACCGTTTGCAAATCATTGTGTCAAGGTCATCAACCAAAATTTGTAAAACAAAACCAAGAAAAATCAATTTTTTTGTAGTTTGGAAGGAAAAGATACTTCACTCAAGTTCTTCAGCAAAACGAATGCTATACAAACCCTTCACCTGTAAGGAACTTGTAGTGCAGTTTGAAATCCGGATTTCTCATATAAAGCTCCATAGGCTGCCATATCTTCTTCTGTGAACCAAGGGGGTAAAGGAGTGGATGGTTCCACCATATCCATGATTTCCTTATTTTCCCCAGCTATTGGTATTTCACTTTTGGAGAAGAGTACATAGATGTTCCAAACAACTAACTGTTTTGGCATCAAAGCGACCAAAATCAGCTTCAGCTCATCCAGGTTCCTATAATGAATCTCCAAATGAAGTGAATGAAACCAGTAAGTTATGCTTTCCAATTCTGGACAGGTAAGTTGGTATAAAGACCTCGCGTACCTTCCATCTTGAGATGTAGAAACTTTTTGGGAGGCCCTTGTGATGTGTAGGAGGACGTGGGGCCATAAATGGGACGCCCAATGTTAATACTCCGGAGATCCTGTTTGGGTACAGAAGGGCAATGAGGTAAGTGATTGGGGATCCAAAGTCTTTACCAACAAGAAATACCTCTAAGTAAATCGGGGGGGGGGGGGAAAGAGAGCATTATAACGTACAAAGAGACTAATCGTTTGGAATTTGGAAAACTTTTTTTTTTATAGCACAAATTAAAGCTTGATGATCCTGAAACATTTCACCCGGTTTTTTTCTAGTAAGGAAACAATCTAAACGTGATACGGATTCTACCATGTTAACTCCAAGTAACAAACTTAATTAAGCAAGACTGATTAGATTTACATTCCAACACAATCCCCAATAACCCCAATCCATAATTTTAACAACTATCACAAGACGGAAACTCTAGCGTCAATATAGATCTGGTCCTCTGATCCTTGGTCCTAACATCTTGTTAGGTAACAAAGAAACTTCACTCATGTGAACCGTGTGCATCCCAGATTCACAAAACCACATGTCATTTAGTTGTATTTCCAATTTTAATAATGTCACTAATCCCATAAATAGTTTCCAGTCTTCAACAGCAAAACTTGTTAGGAATAAAAAAACCCATCAATGCCATGCAAACCAAACACATATATGTTCAGCAATCTAAGATGTAGTTCACATTACACCAGGAGCAAGCCGAGATATAATAGAGGGAAATAAAATCCTATTTTCTCAAATATCCTTATCCCTCTGTCCTAATGCATTGGAAAGCCATGATAAGGTTAGAATCTCAAAACACAAAAATATCGGGTCATGAACGTGCAAATATTCATACACTGAAACCTAAGAAGCACAGACACAAAAAAAAAAAAAAAGATTACAGACACGGATATGGACACAGGACACGGCAATTCCCAATTAATAAGCATACGGGGAAAAAAATGCTTAAACTTTTAAATTTTAATTGTGATTAGTACGAATATGGGATCTACAAACTCCCAAACTATTAGGAAATAACCAAAATAGCAAAAAAAAAAAGACACCTAACAAATCCACCAAAAAGACAAACCACAAGGCACAAGTGACAAGTTTGTTGCCAATTGTAACTCTTGAAATAGTTTTATAACTTAAAAACTTATAAGTATGAAATGACACCACGTCGTGTCTCTATATGTGTGTCACTTGACTCACTTGAGACATGTGTGTCCCCCATGTTCCACATGTGTCCCTTGTTCGACCATTACAAATAATTAGAGTTAATCATTATTAGTAGAGTTAATCCAAACAACCTTTTTTTAATCATTTTCATGTTCGCCAAACTTAAAAATAACTTTCTCCAAAATGTTGAGAAATTGGCCCAACCACGACACAAACAACGCGTGAAAAATATTCAAGAAAAGAACGCAAACAGAAAAAAATACAGAGATTTTTACTTAATCACCAACTGTGTAGTTGAGTATGTCCACGATTCACACCACTTTTCAATACATATCGAATGAAAAGAGTACAAGACTGCACCACTTTATATTGTCCATAGAATGAAGAGAGTGCAAGAGTTACATGAGGAGCTACATATACACAAGTATTCATATGGTTCATAAATTACGGAAAAATAACTCTACCTAGGTTTTGGGAGTAGATCAAACCCCGAACAGTAAGCGGAGTGCAATTAAACCCGAAACAAACTTCACAAACCCAACACTAAAACCCTTTTTTAGCCGATACCCAGCGTTACCCGACAACTTGGTTGTCGTTACCCAACAACTTTTTAGTCGTTACCCAGCAACTTGGTTGCCATTACCCAGCAACTTTTTAGCTGATCCCCAGCATTACCCGACAACTTGGTTGCCGTCACCCAGCAACTTTTTCCCGAAGAGGAAAAACTGTCTTATCTCTATTTTCCCGACTACTAAACACAACTACAAATCAAACCGAACCTGCAGCTAAGAAGAGATTTTCTTCTTCCAGAGCAGAAGTGCTACATACACAACCACCAACTACAACCCCAACCACAATTCTCTCACATAAGAATATGGGGCCTCCATCAAGGACGGACCAAGGGGCAGATGAGCCCGGGCAACCTACCAACCCATGTTACACATTTTTAATAATTATATACTAGTAGTTTGTTTTCCAAAACACCCAACATTGTTTAGAACAATTCAACACCCATCCAACCAAGATTTTTTGAGAAAACAATGTTTATATTTAGCAACAGTTTAACTTTTGCAATATTATTTTGCTTTTTAAAATGGATAAGGATGCACACACTCTATGCATTAATAATCACAGATGATTATGGTTTAGTAATTGAATAGGCTCATCATAAATATATATGACAATCTTCTTAATTTTTACAATTTTTAATAACAACATTAATATCGCCTTCTATGTTTAAAAAAACTTCCTCGAATGTTGGCTCACCCAAACTTGAATCCCTATGAGAGGGTTGTGGTTGGAAATATGATTGGTGGCCATTATGCTCATTACTAAACTTGTTGAAGAGATGAAAAATAACCACGGTATATCTTTTCAATCAGAGGTTGAATCAATCATCAAGAAAAAGAATTAGGCCAAAAATTAGGATGCACTCCAAAAATAAAACTTCATAAAAAATGTTGTGTACCTAACTGATTTTTTTATTAAAAAAGAAAAAAGGAAAAAAAGAAAGTACCTTTGGAATGTCAAGAGCATTGAGAAGTGTGACCATGTCATGGACGGAGTCAATGATTGAGGCGTTTTCGGGTTTGGGTGGCGGGTCGGACAGCCCGTATCCTCTCTGTAATCGGGTGCGATCGCTTTGTAACTGGCGTTTGCGACGGCGATCATCTAGTGGCACCACAAGTACCATATCTCTGGAAAGCCGTGGAGGAACATCACCGCTGCGGGACCCATTCCAGTCTCAGCTACATGGAGCTTCAGACCGTTCACTTCCACATACCTGTGCTTATTTGGTCCATTGAGTTCCTAGAGAGAGAGAGAGAGAGTACCTGTGAGGCTGTATAAGCCCCCACAGAACGTGTGGTAAAATCTTTGGGTTACAAGACCACTGAAGTACTGAACAATTTTCCCTGTTTATGACAATCCTATCAAGATGATCGGGGGAGAGAGAGAGAGAGAGAGGGCAAAATGACACGGTATTCAAGTGAAAATAAAAGAAATGAGATATAACAAAGCAATAGCCTCCTCACTCACGTGGTGATTGAATCCAGAAACTCCAGAAATGCAGTCTAGAGAGTGTTGGATACTACGTAAAGTTCCGTTTGGAGAGCTATGGATTTTAAATGAAAGGATTCAGCATTTTTTTTCCACGACCATATTAGGAATTGTAGTACGATTCTTTTGCCTGAGCAAAAAAAGAGTTGTAGTTACTCAATGACTCTGGTAACTTGTTAAACATGTATTTGGCATTAACAGGAATATTTATGACTAGATTGGATTTCTCTTAAAAGCAATTCACAATCTCACCAATAGCTTCAACTAGCAGCAGTACTGCAGTAATACCGTCTTTCCAGAGAACGATAAATAATTTTCACATGTTAGTGGCTCAGAAACCAAAATAAGATTATAATACACACAATCCGTTTAATCTTCTGAAATGCAAAGCGCACTTTGTGAATTCCAACTGGGATCTGAGAATTTCGAATTGGAGGTTAACTTGGAGAAGGATTTTCCACAGGATCAAGATGGAAACCTCAGTTACCATTCAACTAGTAGCAATTCCAGAGAACATGTCACAATGGAAGGATGTACCTCTACTGGTGATTTATGACACGTCCATTATGGAAAAACAGGATGCCGCTGACGACAAAGAGTATGAACTAGATTATTACAGCATGCAGCAATAGAAGCACTCCGTGATGTGGAAAATCCAGATATCTTTCGACTACCATTAAAATGTAGAAAAGAGCAGTGAGATTGTGCATAACCGGAAGTCCTCTGCCACAAGAGACCATCAGAGAGAGATGGTTTCCTCTGATGTCTGGTTAAGGAAGTCAGAATTTGAGTGCAACTCCGTAACCGAGGTCGCTCTGGCACCATGTATCCCATTGAACTCGCTTATATCCTGAAAGAACGAGCTTGCATATAAGGCAAGGATCGTTCTCTATTAGTTCTTTCCTAACTCCTAAACCTTAATAGCTCCACAACTCAAAAACCAAACCAAACCGAGCCTTATGTCCCAATCACTTGGGACATTTTATCAAAGAACAACTCCCTAGGCCAGGAGTAGGGTCTAGCTACCTTGCTTGGTACAATAGGAAGCATGTGGTATAGAGGCTAAAGCAACAGGGCTTGTTATGGCTCATTTGCCACAAGGACAGCTCCTTCTTGACAAGTCAAAGCAGCTGGCATATCGGAAAATGTATCATAACTACCGCTTGAAAGCTAGGGGTCAGTATCATACCTACAACGTGTGCTATAACAATCTCTCAGATTCCCACGATACAGACCCTAAGCTCTGATCATAAGAATCAAAGAGAAACCTTGATAACCACCATTTTTCTCCACAATAAGGAGGAAGCTACGACCTGGCACATGAAATACACATGATTACACATTTAGCATACTTGACTCTCTCTCTCTCTCTCTCTCTCCTGAACTTTCTCATCTAACTCCCGTTGTCTCAAGCAATTGTACTGCCCAAGCATATTCCCAGAAGATTAACGTGCCCCTTAAACCAACAGAGATGATGGTCAATTACTAAGAATATGACGAAAACATTTCTTTTTAATGGCACTGCAAGGAACCAGGGTTGAGGCTATCTTCGATGAAGCATGCTTATGATGGAAATGCATGGACCCATAATAATTAACCTAGCTCATCAATTCCATAAACAAAATCTAATGTTTTGCTTTTTCGTTTGATACAAATATAGAAAAAAGGAGGTGAAAGACAACTTCGATTTTTAGAATGGATGTGAAAAAGCATAAACTGAATGATCATACGATACGGGACTGGTGTGCCAAACAAGAAGTTGGTAACTTCCTGCTCCAACTACTGATATATCATGATGGCCCAACAAACTTCGAAGCTTGATTTTGGACGTAAGTGGAAGGTAAAGGCCAACCATAAGACAATGTTCAATGAATAAGCTCTGAGAGACACTTCCATGAACCATAACCATAAACATAACATTTCAAAAGTTCAAATGTATGCATGTTTGGCAAAGACTAAAATGAACAAGAGGATCACAAAAATGTAAAAGAAAAACTCTACAGGTATATGAAAATAAAAAACAAGACATATCGGAATAGCTGAAAGAGTTGTACAGGTTAGAAAGACGTTACATTCAGAAAGCACAGCAAAGAACCAGCCAATGAACCCACAATAACAAAAAGTGCCAAAAAGCGGAACTCAAATATTACCTGCTCAATTAAGACAAAGCAAGAAATGTTACAATCTCACAGCCGAAACAATCCACCACAGAATTACTACCATATACAGAAGCTTGAATAAAGGATAGCTGTATACAAATACTGTGTGATGTATCATGGAACACACTAGTATGCATGCAAACTTATAGAACGCACAAAATCTGTCAAATACTCCAGGCATTGTAGACATGAAGCTACACTTATCATTGAAGGTAAACTGATTACAGAAGTGGAAAACTGATGCAGGAACCAAATTCTGGTGCAGAAGCATCCCAGATTATATTCAAAAGGCCTGGTAAGTAAGTTTGGACTACTATGTCACTTGAAGCCCTTTGTTCATTCATTTCTGTAAATTCATTGTTTCTTAGGTTTGGAATGCTTTTTGATATTGTCAACCCTAGAAAACAGATCCATGTAGCCAAACTGCAATACTAATGACTAAGGATTATTTACTAAGTTTGTTACCAAAATTCATGAGTTTTTCTTAGTACCAGAAGACTCGCATGTATCTTTCTAAGTAGCCATTAAGAACTGCTATTGACAGGATAAAGGAGAATTGAAGAGTAAAGATCATATGGCAAGAATAAATACTAGGTCACTCTCAGATTTTGATCGGTTTCTCTCACAGTCTGACTAACTCTAGAAATCAGATTTCCAACTCGTTCTTTTGTCTCTTGGAACACCAGTCTCGTTTAGTTCTTCCCTGTTTCTAGGAATTTGTTGGAGGTGCAGGTTTCGAACCACAAAAACACCTAGACAACATGATTTTAGTCCTTTACATTTGTGGGCGTCCCCGCCCGGGTTGGGTTGTATTGAGAGTCGCCAACGGATTTTTGAAATGGTTGATCCGAGCAACTGAAGATACGTTTGGGAAAAGGCTTTTGGTCCGGTGAAAACATTGAAACTTGGGTTCGGGAGCCAGGTTACGAACGGGGAAGGTTTTATTAAAAAAGCACCCTGCTCACCCGACACAGAGTCGGTCTCTCCTGAGCATTTTAAATGAGGGATTCAAAATTGTTTGAAAAACTTAACTTTTGGAAAACAAGTACAGGAAAGGGACATGGGATTTAATTTAACACGTTGGCGTGCTTGTGGTGCGGACTGTGTAGTATGAAGAATGGATGAATAATGCGTACAAAAATGAAATAACAGTACAACTGTGTAACTCAGGACTGCTGCTGCAAAACAGGATGCCGCACAGCATAAAAACATGCCGTACGGTACACATTGTGCTGTACGGCACACTATTCTGGGTATTTTCAGACCAGTTTTCATCATATGCCATGCAATGAACCAAAGGCCTGAAAATGGGGTTTTATTTATTCTGAACACTGGAAAACAGTTTGGATGATCGTTTTTATTCACCTTTGGCATGCAATGGTGTGATAAAAACCTTTAGAAGTGCATTTAAAAGGCTTGGCAGAGACTGAAAATGGTTTTTCTAACGAAAAATGTCCTGAAATACACCCAAAATGTCTCTGACTCCACAGGTACTGATTAACCTGGAAATCAGAGACAATATGCCGCACGGCACAACAAGATGTGCCGTACGGTACACTAATGTGCCGCACAGCACACCCTTTCCAGTGCAATTTCTGGTTTTTGTTACTTTTCTGCTTTTGAAGTTGATTTGAGGCCAAGACTCAGTACTGGAAGACTGAGGGTGACCTCAGTCAGCTCCCCTCAAGACTAAAACCAAGTTTTAGCCCTAGGAACTAACTTATACCTTTTCAGGCTTGAATGTGCTTGAAATGGAAGAGTGGGGTTGATTTGGATTGGAAACCCCTAAAATCAGTGGAGTTTCTGAGATTAGAGGAGATTTGAGTGGATTTTGGGGACTAGTTGATAGAAAAACGAAATTTTGGTGAGCAATGGATTATGTATCAGTGTATGGACTTGAGGTGAAGAGAGAGTAGTGTATGCAGAGGTACCAAAAATGGCTGATTAGGGCTTAATTTATAGGGATTTAGTGAGTGGAGTGTGTTGAGGTGTAGAAGAATCCCATCATCGGTCTCCCTGCACAGCGCCGAAGCCACCTGACACAACATCTTTGACTGATCATGGCATATCTGCTGTCAGAGAGATCTTTTAAAGTACCACACGGCATTTTGGAGTGTCCTGCGGCATGTTAAAAGGCAATGCGCCATGCAGTTATTTGCATTGTGCCGTGCGTGTTAGACTTAATCCCACATCGCTCATCTAAGCCACCCAAGTTTGGTTAATATATTCTAGAGGTTACTCCACCTATAGCCCATTGATTTTAGGTTGGAACCCTCCAAGAAATCTAACATGTTATCAAAGCTATAAGATCTAGGCCCTATGGATATTCGCTCCTTGTGAGCGGCTTAAGCCTCGCTGCCGTCCGCCGAGCACTTAGTTACTTCGTCAATCTCCTTCATGTTTTTCGGTTGCCAGCACCCACCATACCTCTTCACCACCAGCGCTTTTTGATTACTGGCTTCTTCATTTTTTGGCTTTTCTTGGTTTTCCTAGTTTTCTTCCTGGTTGTTCTCCTAGCTCCCGGCTTTTGGTTATCCTGACCGTTTCTATCTCCTGGCTTCTCTTGGCTTGGCTTGGCTGTTCTTAATTTCTGTGGGTTTTTTCATACTCAAGTTGGTAGACCTACTTGAGTTTGAGGGGATGTTAGAATCCTTGCATATACTAAATAAATAATATCGTGATATTGAGATTGTGATTTGATTGTAATTGATTACGATTTCATTATAATTGGGATGATTCCCTTCCATAGTTAGGCTCCTTCCTCTTGTATTAAATAAAGGCCTCATTGTACGGTTTCATTATCAAAGTCAAAAAACATCTCTTCTCTCATATCTAACATGATATCAAAGCCCCGAGTTTACAATCTGAGGCTACTCTCTTCCACTGTGTGATTTGTTTTTGGGCAATTGTTTCGATTGCAATATGTCAACCGCTACGAAGTTGAGAAGTTCGTTCAGCAAGGATTATTCAAGGTTTTGTTGGAGAATGAGAAACCGGATTATTTGGAGAAGTGGGTTGTTAACTCTGTGGGGGAATTCGTGCAATTGGATAAATAGCTTTGTAGGGAGTTCGAGCAAATCTTCGTGTGCATTCAGGAGGAATGCGTTGGGTGGGAGGTGTCCGTTCAAAGATGAAAGCTCAATTTGGAGGTATGTGCAGCTGGGTTTTTTAAGTCGTGTTTACAAGGTCAAGAAAACGTGCTTGAGCCTTGTTCATTCATGTCATTGGTGATTGCCCCGTGGGGGGCTTCTGGGAGAGATGAGCAATTGAAAGAGATGATTGCCTATAGTGTTGAGTTCAAGGGAGTTCAAGTCAAGGTGGAGATTTGTTGGAAAGTGACTAGAATTCCTTATTGGAGTCGGTTTAGGCTTATGTGACTAGAATTCTATTCTAAGCATGTTTAGGTTTATTTAGGGCGTTCCTATAAATAGGGACCTTAGGGGTTCCTAGGGTTTGTCCCTTTTGGGTCCATTAAGGAGAGACTCCTTTTTGGTATTACTGTGGAGTTCTTCGTTCCTTTTGTGTTGGGGTTAATATTAGGGTTTTGAGTTGTCTCTTTTGGTTCAACCAAGGGTTTGTGCTCCCTTTCGGGTTCCACCAGATATTTGTCCTTGAATATCGTTTGGTGCTTCGTTGATAGTTACGGGTATAGCCGGCTCTTTGTAATATATCCCCGTTTATAGTAAATCCTCTTGCTCTTCTCCCCGAGGAGTATGTTCTTGCTTTGTGCTAGAGCGGAACAACGTATATTTTTGTGTTCTTGTTTATCGCTTGTTGGTTTTTTATATTCTCAATTTCGTGTTCGGCCAAACAAATTGGTATCAGAGCTAGGCCTTGGGTGGCCTCACCTCACGTGGTCAAGTCTCCTTCGCTCGAGTCAATCGCCTCACCTCATCAATTCATACCTCCACGTGCATCCGGGCTGCACGTGAGGGGGAGTGTTAGACTTAATCCCACATTGCTCATCTAAGCCACCCAAGTTTGGTTAATATATTTTAGATGTTACTCCACCTATCGTCAATTGGTTTTAGGTTGAAACCCTCCAAGAAATCTAATAGTCGACACTGTGCTTCAGAAGGGACATATTCTTTAAGGTTCTAGGGCTTTGGGGTTCACATATATCAAGCCTTGGAGGTATTTGTCCCTTTTATTTTATCTTTAGGGGGCCAACCGAGCCAAACTTAAAGGTATTCCAGAAGCCAGGATTGGGGTATCTACAGTAGTCCCTTTTTTATGAAACTAAGATATCACTCTCAGATATAAGTGACGTCAAAGACTAGACAACCCCAATGCATCGTTCTAGAGTCTTTAAGCAAAAACCAAATGCAAATATGCAATAAAGGTGGTCGCGCTCCTGGAGCTACGTATGTACCCCATTGTAGGGATCAGACCAACATAGTTCAATTAGGACAATGCATGTGAGTGAATGCACACATATAAATACAAGCAAGGTGGAAAGAGTCCCAGAGAATGAGAGGACGAGATGCAGTATAGATAGAGTCCCGGACGATGCGATGCTCAAGGAGTACCAAAAACAACAAAGTCCCAGAGGACAAAGTGCTTGGGGAGCACGAAAGCAATGAAGTCCCAGAGGACTGGGAGCACAAAAGCGATGAAGTCCCGGAGGACACCGTGTTGGAGGAGTACGAAAGTGACAAAGTCTCAGAGGACAAAGTGCCCAGGGAGCATGAAAGCGATGAAGTCCCGGAGGACGAGATGCTCTTAGGGAGCAAAAAAAAACAACGGACGGACGACTATGGCGATGGACAAGCCATTGGACTCAGAAGTGGACATAAAGGCCGGACCTTTAAGTGAGCGATTACTAAAAAACGAGGTTTTCCGAAGACGTCAAAGTATTGTCGAGATAGCACACAAAAATAGGCTTTGAGGCCTCAAAATGAGGTGAAATAGGTGTGTAATAGGGGTACGGAACCCAAAAGTGGAAATCAACTGTGGCAGAAAAAAGATGCCACGCGGGAGAAAAAGGATACCGCACGGTACTCCAAAGTGCCGCATGAACACTTTTGACCATGGCCCCCACTTTTAATTAGTTGTAAGAAATTCGTCCATACGGGGTTTTAAATCTCCACGTACAGTGTATGCCACATACTTTGAATATTCCAGTGATCTCTCTCTCTCACTATCTGCTCTCTCGCGCGATCTCTCTCTCTCGATCTCTCTTTCTTGCCCGAACTCTCTCGATGGCTAGTCGTGGACAGTCCGGTGGCAATGGGCCACCACAGGTGGCGAAGGGGTCTGTTCCGGTGGTCGGGGTGACTCCGGAAACCCAAGAGGTTCCGGATCCAATCATTTAGAGGGTAGAACGGCAGTGGGTAGTGGCGGTGATGATGGTGGTAGTAGAGGTGATGGTGCTGTCGGTGGTAGTGATGGCGGTGTGGGTGGTGATGGTGGTGCAGTAAAGGAGGCGAGGGTGCTGACGGGTGGTCTCACTGTGGTGGAGACCTTGCAGACCGCGGTTCACCGCGGAGAGACACAACAGAAGTGTCCCAGGGGATAGAGCCCGATGACTTCGTGGAGCTTGCGAATTCTCGGGACGTAGCCAAGACTCTGTGGGCTGAACCGGGGGTTAGAGTAGCCTTGCACGAGGCTAGGTTAGAGGAGGAGCTGCGGGAGGTCGACGAGGCATCAGAGGAAGAGGAGGTAGAGGGCTGTGTCCGTGAGAGGACGGCCGCCGACGAGGTGTGGACGGCACTCAGTTGCCGAGTCTCTTACGTGGCTGCCACTTACGTGCCACAGACGCACTTGGTGATACCGTTAGGCCTGGACGCATACAGACCGGCACGGGAGGTGTACGACAAGTCGCTGATCCTAAGGGATCGGACCCACCACTTGTCGGAGGCACGCGCAAAGGTATAATTTCAATTTTTCAGCACTTGTTTCATTATGTCGCTTTTATCTTTTTGTTAGATTACGGGTGTATTTGTAACTAGTGTATTATTTGTTCTATTGTGTAACTAGTTTCATTCTCTAGGACCATAGTGCAATTAGTTTATTGTGTTGTAAACATATCTCATGTTAATGAGAAAATAACCCTAACTTCTAGTTCCAATTCTATCGACGTGTTTACATGGTATCAGAGCCGTTCAATACCTATGACCTTCCTCGTTGGCCTTTGTGCAACCCACCGACTGAGGCTCTTGACGCCGGCAACTTCTCTGACAGCCTTTGCTGATGCCAGCGAGTCTCCAATCAGTCTTTTCCAGCAATTTCAGACGTCGACGAGGCTAACCCATATTTTTTCTGGTGCCGTTTTTCATAACCCATCATCTTTCAGCTATTTTGGCTCCACCCATACCTTTTTCTTGCTTGATTCAGACGAGAGCCAGCCCCTTTCAGCCACATCAGTGCTCGTACAGTCCCTTCGGATCTCGTTCAGCCCCTTACAGTCCCTACAAATCCCATTTTTTGCTGACTCATCACAGTCTCGACAGTCAAACAGTGGTAAGATCTCGAAACGGTGGTAAGGATCTCCAGACTCCTTTATTTGGACACTCTCAGTTGGGATTATCTTAGTTGCTGCGATTGGTGTTTTTTTTAGGCTGTTTTCTTGGGTTAAAGTTTACTGAATATTGCTTACTTGAGGTTGCTATCAGTCTATTGCAATGTCAGAGGAGAAACAAAAGGCTTCCGCAGTTGAGTCGTGTAGGGACTATGGATTACTATTCTCTGGATATTTGGCACATTAAGTTGGATGGTACCAACTATTTGATTTGGTCTCGTACTTTTACTTTGGCTATTGAGGCGAAAGGGATGTCAGAGTTCATTGAGGGTCCTATTACTCCACCTGTTGAGGCGGTTGAACTCAAGAAGTTCAAATCTCAGAAATCGTTAGTCATGACCTAGTTGTTTAACTCTATGAGAGCCGATATTCGTCATACTTTCCTGCTTCTTGATACTCCACATTAGATTTGGACTACTGCAACCAAACCTATTATCAGCAAGGAAATGATGCACAGTGTTTTGAGTTGAGGAAGAGACTTCGTACATTGGAACAAAATCATCGATCTGTCTCTATGTACTTTGTTGACTTGAGTGGAGCATGGCAGGAATTTGATTATTATCAGGGGTTTCAGGCTGTTTGCGCTGTTGATGCTGCAAATTGGCTGAAGAGGATAGAGAAAGAGCGTGTTTATGACTTTCTTGTTGGTCTTGATATGGAATATGATCCGATTAGAGTGCAGGTGTTGGGTTGTGTTCAATTCCCTCTTCGGGAGAGACCTATGCCATTGTTCGACAGGAGGAGAGTAGGAGGGGTGCTATGGTGCATACTCATACTTCTGATTGTTCTGCCTTGGTTGCCATTCCTTATGGTGGGCTTGTTCCACAGAGTGGTAAATCACAGTTTGGTGTTAGTAGTGGGCATATTGATCGAGAGTCACTCTGATGCGATCATTGCCACAACACCGGCCATACCAGGGATTTCTGTTGGAAGTTACATGGTCGTCCCTCTTGTGGTTGGTCGCGGTGGTCATGGTCGTGGTCCCATGTGTTCTCAGGCCCAAGCCCATATTTCAAAGTCTACATGGGTTACTACCTTGCCTGATTCTGGGTTCAGGCGTCTTCTGATCATGTTAGTGGCTTTTCTCAGGGAGAGATGCAAGCTCTCAGGCGCTTAATGGCTCGGGCTGATTCTCCATCTACTATAGCTCCTACTTCTACAGCAGGTCCCATTTCATCCTATTTTGCTCACACAGGTATTCTAGCTAGTGCGTTTACTGCCTCTTCTACTATTCCTTGGACTATAGATTCTAATGCTTCAGATCATATGACAGGTTGTTCCTCTGTATTTGATTCTTACTCTACTTGTTCTGGTAAGGATAAGGATAAGATCAGAATAGTAGATGGATCATTCTCTGCTATTTTAGGGAAAGGTTCCGTTCGCTATTCTCCCTCTAATTCACTCTCTTCAGTTCTACATATTCCAAACTTTGCCACTAACCTTCTGTCCGTTAGCAGTCTTACTCGTTCTGCAAATTATTCAGTGACCTTTTTTCCTACTCATTGTGTTTTTCAAGAACTAGATGTGGGGGCTCCGATCAAAGTGGTTCACACTCCTTCGACTAGGGAATGGGATCTCCTGACCTCCTCCTAGCCTGCAAAAGAGAACACGACTAAAGACCACACCGGAGGTCCTCCAGAATGGCCCTTTAGTGCAAGAATCAGTGCACTTGCAGAGAAAGAGGAGGGAAGCTAGAGCTAGGGTTTTTGGGTTGTGTAGAATGTACCTCTTCCAAGAAGGCATAGTGATATATTTATAGGGAACCCTTAACTTGGTCTCCAAGACTGTATGTACGCCTGACACATGTCGGCTGACGTCACCCCTACCTCACATTAGGGATTTGTAACCGTTTGTAGGGCGAGCTGGCGCATTCATGTGCTCTCATCATTACCCTGATAACCGTTCGGCTGACGTCACGATCGTCATCATGGCCACGGTTGCATCCCCACATGGGTGAGCTGGAGTCTTTGGCCCCCACAGTCGTTCAAAGCCGAATGTGATAACCGACTGTCAAAGAGTCAATGAGCCGAACGACGCGAACTACAAGAGGGTGAGCAAGACGCTGACTGTTGAACCCTCGGCCTTGCCAAGTCTCGACGATGCTACCCTGTGGATGCACGGCTAAATCCAGGAATGGCTCGGGAGTCCCTTGGCAAGGCTCGAGTCATTATACTCGGCCTGCTACACTAGACACGGGCAAAGTGATTGGCAGTGGTAAAGCACAGGATGGCCTCTATATTTTGGAGTCTGCACCTCATTCACCTATGTCATGTGGTCTTTCTCTGCAAGCAGATACAAGTTCTGCTCTTTCTATGTTACATCAGTGGCACCGTAAATTGGGTCATCCCTCTTTTGAGATTTTAGAGAAACTTTTCCCTACTTTAATTAAGCATTGTTCTAGGAGTCAGTTTTTTTGTGAAGCTTGTGAGCTTAGAAAACATAAACATTCATTTTATGCACCTATTAATAAACGGAGTGCCTCTCTTATGGTTTTTCATTTTGATGTTTGGGGTCCTTTCCCTGTTACCTCTCTTAAAGGTTTTCGGTGGTTTGTTGGGTATTCTGCTACCCAGAAATGCTATAAATGTTATGATCCTCACTTTACGAAGTTTTTTTTTTATCTCTATGGATGTCACTTTTTGGGAGACCACGTCCTTTTACTCAACCTCCACTCCATCTCTTTAGGGGGAGCAACATGTTAGTTAGGAAGAGATGAGAGAGGAATAGGTGTTTCAGAATCAAGGGTCATGGTCTTTATCACTTCCTTTTCGTAGTGAGGGGGGAGAAGAAGTTTGGAGTGGAACCAGTGATTGTTGGTAGTGCAAAATAGGACATTGGTGGATGAGTGGATGGAAATAGGCGTAGACTTAGTGAATGGCCTGCTACCTTGGCAACATATCAAAAGAAAGGCAAAGGCAAATCTTCATGTATACTGCCACCTTGCCAATCACCATCCCATGCCTCAGTTCCGGACTCCTCAACTGACTCATCTAGTAATGAATCTTCTCTCATTGAACCTTCTATTATTGATTTTGATAATCTTCCTATTACTTTTCGGAAAGGTGTTAGGTCATGTACTCAACATCCCATTTCTCAGTATGTCTCTTATGATCGTTTATCTCCTTCGTACCATGCCTTTTTGTCATCTCTTTCTTCTATATCTATCCCATAGAATTGGCAGGATGCATTCATGATATCTGAGTGGAAAGGAGCTATGGTAGAGGAGATGACGGCTTTGAAAAAGAATGGCATTTAGAAGCTGGTGTCACTCCAAGGGGGAAAGAAATCAGTGGGATGCAAGTGGGTTTTCACTGTCAAGCAAAATGCTGATGTACGGTTGAGAGATACAAGGCAAGACTTGTTGCCAAGGGTTTTACTCAAACCTATGGTATTGACTATGAGGAGATGTTTGCTCCAGTAGCAAAGATGAACAGTGTGCGAGCTCTACTTTCTCGTGCTGTCAATTTGAATTGGCGTCTTCACCGGTTTGATGTGAAAAATGCATTCCTTCATGGACAGTTAGAGAAGGAGGTGTATATGGATGTACCACCAGGTTTTTCTTCCTCTGAGACTGAAGGAAAGGTGTGCAGATTGAATAAGGCTCTTTATGGGTTGAAGCAATCACCTAGAGCTTGGTTTGGCAGATTTTCGAAGGCTATGTTGAGGTTTGGTTACAATCAGAGCCATGCAGATCATACTATGTTCATCAAGGGAGGTGCTGGTAAGATTGCTATCCTTATTGTTTATGTTGATGATATAATAATGACAGGCAATGATGTGACTAAGATTCTCAATCTTAAGTCTAGTCTGGCTCAAGAATTTGAGATTAAGGATTTGAGACCACTGAGATACTTTCTTGGAATGGAAGTGGCAAGGTCTGATAAAGGTATTTTTATCTCCCAACAGAAGTATATACTTGTTCTTTTAGAAGAAATAGGTATGTGGGGTTGTAGACCTGCAATTTCTCCTATTGAGGCGAATCATCATCTTAGTGGAAATGTGGGGGAGCGCACTGATAAAGAGAGGTATCAACGACTTGTAGGTCGACTAATATACTTAGCTCACACCCGACCGGATGTTACTTATGCAGTGGGTGTTGTTAGTCAGTTTATGCATGACCCTCGTACTTCACATCTGGATGCAATTTATTGTATCTTAAGGTATCTCAAATCAGTTCCAGGGAAAGGAATTCTGTTCTCCAATCATGGTCACCTACGGTTAGGCATTTACAGATGCCGACTGGGCTGGTTCTATGGATGATAGACGCTCTACTTGTGGCTACTGTACTTTCCTCGGGGAAAATTTGGTTACTTGGCGAAGTAAGAAGCAATCTGTGGTCGCCAGGTCTAGTGTAAAAGTTGAATATAGAGCTATGGCACATGGTGTTTGTGAGCTCTCGTGGCTCCAAACCTTATTACGTGATTTAGGAATTTCTGATAATGGTCCGATGAAACTCTACTGTGATAATAAAGCTGCCATTAATATTGCTCATAATCCTGTTCAGCATGACCAGAACGAAGCATATAGAGATTGACAGACACTTCATCAAGGAGAAGCTAAACGAGGGTTTGATATGTATGCAGTTTGTGAGGTCTGAAGATCAGGTAGCTGACATAACCCTAACTTCTGGTTCCCAATTCTATCGACGTGTTTACACTTTTGATTACGTACTTTGCTTCGGAAGCTTTATTAATGAAATCACGCATTTTCTTGAAACTGGGGGTACACGTGAGTGGTTACGGGGGAGCAGTTCAAGTGCCAAAGTTTTGGAAGAAGTTGACGCAAAGGGTGAAGAAACTTGTGAGGGGGGCAGGTTTCGACGAGTTTGTCAGCGAACTCAAGCGGGCAAGCAACGATCGCCTACTCACGACAGCTCTTGCCGAGAGATGGTGTGATATGACGAACTCGTTCCACTTCCTGATCAGCGAGATGACGGTGACATCGCTTGACATTGTGGCGATCACGAGCTTGGGGGTCGGAGGTGACCCTATCCCCTTTGACATGGGGTTGGTGTATGACGCCAATGCACAGGCGGCATATTTGATTCCATCCATGAAACATTGCTTCTTTACTATTTTTTATTTTTTTAATTATTATTATTATTATTCCATTTTGATTCCATGGTATATCACAACCCTTGCTCCAATATGGTTCGATAAGTCTCACTTGACAGTTTCAAGCATGTAAGCTAGCTAACAATACTAGATGAGTGATATTCAACCCATAATAGAAGTTCATTCCTTTCAGCATGAGACCCAAAATTTTGGACGGTAAGCAATATTCCAATCAGTATGTTTTTTTTTAATCTGGTACAACAGTTAACACCTTAAGTCTGTCCCACTTACTAGAGCATACATAGGTCATATCTACAGTAGCACCGATACTAAAGTTTAAGACACTTTATAACACATGAGTGGCTGAATTCTTGGGAAAAAAAAAGAGAATAAAATAATGGATTTCCATAGATTCTTGATATTGTGTCCGTATATTACTATATGGCGATTACATTCGAATCAATATTATTCTATAATAACACATAGGGTGGATCATGCACTTGAGAATTACAATAAATTGAGAATGGATGTAGAAGAATGTGCATAGATTGGATCACTTGACAATTACGAATCCGCTTTATCTACGAACAAGGAAGCTATAAGTAATGCAGAGCAAGTCTGCAAGATTCATTACATTACAATATTAATATTAATATTAATATATACAAATACAATAAGATAGAGAATCATATATTTCTATAGACGTGTCGAGGGTCCCATTAGCATGCATCCAGTAGGAATTGAACCTATGAACTCTCCAATTATGAGTTGGATGCTTTAACCATTCAGCCATGGATACTTAGTAGAGATCCTCGTACATGGTGAATAACCAAATTCCAATTGAAATGAAATCTGTAGTCTAAATCAATCCAATTAACATAACATTGATTTATGTTTATTTTGATTTTATTTAGTATTTTGGCGGGAGGTACAAATGCTAAAAAGGCATCAATTAAAATTAAGATTCTGAATTTTCGAATTGAGAGAGATATTGAGCGCAATCCAAAATTTTTGTTATGTGTCAGAGTCATGGACTGAATTCAATTTAGTGGGATCTTTCATTCACGTTTTTTCCACCAAGAACATTTTATAAAACTCTTTGACCCCTGAATTTTGAGTATCCTACTTTCATACAATTCACAGGGTTCAACAAACAATTGAATTGATATCTCTGTGCAATACTCTTTGCAATAGCGTTCCTTATCTATTCTATTGTATTAACAATCAAAATATGGTCAAAAGAAAAAATCTCTATTTGCCTGGTTAATGAATCTCTTACTATTACAATTGTTCTGGACCTATTAGACGAAACGTACCAAATCCCATTAATAACACAAGGAAAAGACCTGGATGAAGATTTTTTGATAAAAAATGGAATCTTGGCTCCTGAACAGTTAGTCCATTAAAACTGATGACATAAAAAGGGGTTGGTTCACTTCTATTAGGTTTGACTCATAATGATCATTTCTCAAACAATGACTCTGCTTTTCTAATGCTAGAACAAGCGGGAGTAAGTTACTTATGATACTGAGTTGACATTCATAGAAAGTCGCTAATGAATTCTGTGAAGTATGAGTTCAATACATCTTGTTTAGGAGAAAGACGGATATCCCTTGCTCATTATGAGACAATCATTTTTTCAAAAACCTTGTGTGGGGCTAATCGTTATGATTTACCATCTCTTGAAAAACCAAAACTCATTTCGCGCCACTTAGCCTTATATTCCTCTACGGATATTTTAGTGATAAATTCTATAGGAATTGGACGATCCTATTTGGTCAAATCCCTGAAGTCCCAAATACTTGTTGGAAGGTGTTTTGACTGTTGGAAGTACCCCGAGAGGCTTGGTTTTGAGTTTGACACCTCAGTGGCAGAATTTGCAAAAATTGCAGACAAAAACATACCGTACCACGTTTTAAAGTGCCACGCGGCACAATTAAGAATGCCATGCAAGAGAATGAGATTTAAAAGTGCCACACAGTGTTATAATTGTAATACCCCTAGTCTTTAATAGCGCTTAAAGTTAATTATGTGTTATACTTGGGCTAATTGGGTGAGTTAAATACTTGTCTTACATGCTTCATAAGTTTGGAACATAAGTTGGCATATGACACACACACTCAATAACTTTCCTATTAGTCTAGCAAAACAAAACAGAGTTCCTACGTTTTGAGAGAGAGAGAACCGAATAGTCAGAAGAAAGAAGAAAGAAGAAGAAAATTAGGGGAAACCTTGGCTAAGTTCGGTTGCAATTTCTGGGTAATGATCCGGAAAAAAAATTTTGAGTTAGTGATTGGTTTGGTTTTTAGAAATGGTTGTTGGAGTAATGATTTGATAGAAAAATAGGGATAATGATTGGAAATAGGGTAATGATTGGAGAGAGATAGAGAGAGAAATATGGGTAATTATTGGAAGAGAATAGGGGTAATGATTGGATGAAAGAGTAATGATTGGAATGAGAGAAAAGTGAATAGGGGTAATGATTACACTTTTTCCGGAAATGTTTTCCGGAAATTGCCGGAAATTGCAACCGAACACAGCCCTTATTTTCCTTGGATTGAAGTTCATAGCTTGGTAATTCTTGCATCTCTTACTTGAATCTATGTTTGTATGCTAAATCCCATGCCCTAGTTGACTGATTTCAAATTTAATTGGATTAGAAGCTGGGTTTTGATGTGGAGTTGAATGAATTCTCTCTTGAATGTCTTGAATTTGTGTAGTTTAAGTGCTTAGAACATGAATTACTTGATTTAGAAATCTGCAGAATTGGAAACCTTGTGTCTGTCCTGATTTTGGGGATTTTAGTTGGGGCAGCTCCTAAACTCCAAAAATTATGAGATTTTTATTGAGAGTTCCTCTATGAGTCCTTTGTCTATGGTAAAAATTTTGGGATCAGATTCGAAGTATTGAATTCTGTAAAAATTCGTAACCTTGCAGCGTGAAGTTTCTGACTGTGCTGACTGCACAGACACGTGTTAGGGAAACAACCATAATTTGTAGCTCAAGTGACCAAATTGCGAACCGTTTTTTGATTTTGAAACTAGATTCATAGACCTTAAAAAGTATGTAGAGTTTGTGCATTAGTTATTCTTGTGCAAAGTCAGTTTTTGCGTTAAAGTGGATGGAACTCCAGATTCTATGACTATTTTCTTGCGGCTAGCTATCTAACTTCATATTTTTACCTTAGGACCTTATGTTCATAAAAAATAGGCTTGTTTGTCATCCTCTAATCATGTTTTGTTGCCTAATTGTCTTAGGAGGTTCAGGTGACACGTGGACACGAGGTGAAATACTTAAACACATGGCTTTGAACTTGTTTTCCTTAACGAGCTTATTTGAACAAGTTTTATAAATTGTGTACTCCATGGAATAACAATGGAAGGGGGACCTATTGTGAAATATTTGCAAATCTATTTAATGGCATTCCCAACGTCCGGTCTTGCTAGGGGACGGCTTAATGGCTAGCACGGATGTTTGAGGTTGGCGTGTGTTTTGGGATAATGCGTAGACGTCTGACTTATCCACTACCGGGGACGCCCGGTAGCTTTTGAATTTTGAATAGTGGAATGTGCATTATATTTGGCTTATGGATTTGAGTTCTTTGTTTTGAAATACAATCAAAATGTTTTGCATTGTCCATGAAAGGCAAGTGAGTTAAGTATTAATCATTCACACGAGCTTTGGCTTATGCATTTTCTTTTCCACCTTTCAGGAAGCGACGTCTAGTGTAGTGTAGTGGCATGTTTACTTTTGAGATGAGTTGTATATTTGGAAGCTTGTAGAAAGGAAGGTATGTTTCATGGTCACTTAGCTTTGTATATGGTTTGTTTAGCTTTTAAATTTGTAGGTAAGCACAGCTCTTAAAGGTTTCCCTTTTGGTTTGTAAAACCTATGTAAGACTTTGATTTGTTATTAATAAAAGTTGACTTTTGCTTCCGCTGTTATGTTTTAGTCCCTTTGATTATCACTTGTTTAGGTGATATTTGATTCGTGATTTGGCCTTAGTGAGAAATCACTGGCATTTGTCATGATCAAGACCTCAAGGGGTAGGTCAGGGTCGTGACAATAACATGCTGCACAGTATGTTCAAGATGCCGCACAGCATCTTAAGCCTGACAGATTTTAGTCTTTCCCAAGGTTGATGGTGTGCTAGAATCGTGGTTTGACCCATGCAATTGCATTTCTGAGCCAATGCATGGCTTTGTAGGGTTTCCATGGTAAGACCAAGCCATTTCCCATGCAAGACTCATGGAAAACTTGCGTTTTTGGAGAATCGAGACACATGGGAAGTTGGCATGTCTCCTCCTCTTTTCCTATAAATCCAACCCCTCTCTTTTGGTCATTCCCATCCGGAAACACTTACTCTCCCAAGCTCCTATCTTCAAAAATTTCCCTTTCAAATGGCCGTTTTGCTTCCAAGCTTGCTCCACCCTTGGTTGGTTATCATGGATGGCATTGACTGGCTAAACTTCCGCGGTCATGGCTTGTCATCCATACAGTACATTCGTAACATTCGCCTCCGTCCTGAGTTGCTAAAGGCAGCGGTGAGCTTTTGGGATTCGGACATGCATGTGTTCTAGTTTGGAGGACAAGAGCTATGTCCAACCGTTGAAGAATTCCACGCTTATCTTGGCGGCTTTGATTCCGGGGAGATCGTCATTCCTCCAGTGCGCGAGAACATCTATAAAGTCTTGTCAACGGCTCTTGGAGTCAATGGCGGAACTGCTCAATACTTGGTGCGGAATTGTAGGCTCAACATCATGCGACCTATTGAGATGTTTTCACCTTCTGGCAATCTTACGGACATGGTGTGCTAGACTCAGCGCATGACAGCCTTGTGCACATGCTTACTTGCTGCCTATCTCCTAGTTCCTTTTGAGGGTCATGCCGGCTCTGCTCTGGTTAGCGTTGCTGTCCAAATTGAGGCACGCAAGGATGTGGTGCCTATGGTTCTGGCTGAGACTTTGCTTAGCTTGGACAAGGTTTGTTCTGGGTAGATTGAAGTGTTTGGAGGTAGCCCTCTTCTCCTACAGGTAGGCTTCTCACTCAGCTCTCATTTTCCAGATTTTCACACATTCTCATTTTATCTTGACACTCAGCTTGGTTTTTTATGGTTTCTTACTTATTTTTCCTCTTAAGCAGATTTGGCTATGTGACAAGGTGGGTTTGCTGACAATGTCGCCGGGCAATTGGGTGTACGAGGGTAGGTAGGCTCCTATCTCAGAGGGCTTTTGAGTTTCCAGATTGACATGTGGCTAAGTGGGTTGGTTACTTGGGCCGTTTGTTAGCAGAGACTATCTTTTGGAGATGTCGCTGGTTGGACCTTTTGCCTATGACAGTGTGCTCCATGGGCCCATAGTGGGTTGTGCTTGCTGGCTTGGAGGCCTTCACTTTCTACATTCCTTACCGCATCCTACGCTAGCTTGGTTTGAGGCAGCAGGCACCTTCGGAGGTTCTTGTGGACCTCGTTCTACCTGTTTTCCGCCACTCTGTTCTATGCAACTATCAGCGCAATTGGAGAGCTCGAGAGGTTTGCGATGCCAACCTTTATCCCTCAGTTGTGCAGCATGGCAGCTATAGGAAGTGGCTTTGGGCGGACATAGTTGCGAGAGCACATGCACATGTAAATTGACTCGACTCGGCTACCCTAACCAAGAAATAAATCGTTGACCCGCTTATTTTCTGTGTTGTACTTTTAATTTTGGAAGTCATGCTCAGCTTTGCATTAGAAGCAGTTTCTTTGAATAAAATTGAATTATGAGGGAATTTTCCTTCTTCATTTATGTGTTCAAGTTTTCTGTGTGATTGATTTGTTGACAACTTGGAGTTGATTTGTTGACAACTTGGAGTTGATTTGATGGATCGCGATCGGGCCTCAAAGCGAGGCTACCTACATATTCTTTTTTGCAAAGGAATCAGGTCATGACGTAGTTCAGGCTAGGATTCCCTCGGGTTTTGACACTCTCCTTTTACGCTCTAAATTTTGCTTAATACCGCCCTTTCAGATTTTTGGTTTAGCAAGCTCTATTGATTTTGCCTTAACTTTTGCCTAAGCCGCCCTTGCAGGTTTTCAACCAAAAGGCTTTTGCTCTAAATTTTTCTTGGGTCTGCCCGCCCCAGCAAGCTTCTCCTAAGGGTAATAACGCTGGAGTTGATCCAAGTTAACTAGAGTTGATAACTTGATGCCGTCGAGGTCGATGAGTTGCGCTGTTCCCCCGGATAGGATAGTCTTGATGATGTATGGCCCAGACCATTTTGGTCGAAACTTCCCTCGCAGATCAAAAACCGGTGCCCGAATTTCTTTCAGGATCTCACTCTCAGATCTGGGTTGCTTACTTTATAGTTTGGACTCCTAGCCCACCTCTCTCTTCCCGTTCACTGCACAAGAAGCAAACGGTTAGTGCCTTCTGGCCGAAGGTGGCCGTCGGGCTCTCCAATGACTAAGTTAGTCTCAACTCAAGGAGAGAAAAGCAAAACTTAGTAGGAGGGAAGAGAGCACACCTGGTACGATTTATCACCGTTGTATCTATAGAAAAGTACCTGCCTTGGGGCCAAGTCAGGGGAGCATTCCTCTTTTGTTGAGATGATGTCATCGACCACCAATAACTTGCTTGAACGCAAGGCCAAGTAGTGGTGCGCCCTCGAGCTTGTCGGCCGGTGTGTTGTCAAGCTACATGGTCGTACCAGGTTAGACCCGTACGCTCGTACTGACAACCAGTAAAGTCATACCATTGCCCTACCAGGGACTGCACCACAAGTCAATGTTGGATGACGACGCATGGCCAAACCTTATATATATCGTGCGGCAAGCTCATCATTTACTTTTTGTCTGTGCCACGTGGCCAAGCCAGAGTGGAATTAGGAAATTTGATAACGAGTTTTTGCGTTGAATCTCTAGTCTCTACTTTTAAGGTAGTAAGTGAGCCCGTCCTGGGTTTTGGACATGCTATAGAGGTAGTGAATGTCGTATCGACCTAGGGACATACCGAGCATCTCGTTAAGGGCGTTTATGCCCATAACAACTTGAACAAAGTTTGGAGACATATGCATAGGAGAAAGTCTATAGTGGGATAAAACCTGACAAAGGAGAGGGGCTAAGGGGAACCTAATTTCGCCCTCGACAATGGCGACGACTGGAATATAAAGGGTGTCATTATCAAAACTCTCACGAATGGCGTCCTTGCAAGCGAGAGTACTGGCTACGTTGTCAGGAATATTGAAACGAACCCTAAAATCAGCCATGGCTTGTGGGGTGTTGCAATATCTCCTAAATCTCCACATTTTAACGATCATCAAAATAACAATCTTACGAGGGGAGAAAAACAAAGAGAAAACTTTGAGATAATAGTTATCTCAGAGTCTTGAGCAGAAATGAAGACAAAAAGGGAACGATGACTTACGAGGAGACGATCGAGGGAGCCTGGTGCAGAAAAGAGGGTGCCTTGAAGTGATGAACAGTGCATCAAAGGCGGAGGTAATCTTTTTTTCTGCTAATGGAGCCAAGTGAGAGAAAGTGAGGTTTGAAATGGGGATGAAATCCCCTAAATACCCCAGTTAGTGAGGCTTGCGTATGCGAAACGTCACCCCAGACGCCATTTATACTTCTTGTTTCACGCAAACGTTTGTTCGCATTAAATGTGAACCGTACAAAGTGTGTTGCGTTGAAAGGGATACTATAAAAAAGCCTGCACAATCCAAAAGTGGAGACGGTTGTGATGACAGCAAGATTGTTGGTCTTGTAGCCGAGTAAGTGAAAATACTCCAACTAGGACTTGGGACAGCCGGATACACACCGTAAGAAGACTAGGAATTTGCCCGTGCAACGTATTCTAAACCCAACTTAAATGACTACCCTTCTCTATTATTAACCACCTCTACCAATGAACCCGACTTCTCTTGAAAGAAACTAACGTCGAGTTTTCCTTCGGGGTTAAGGCCGGGTTTTCCTATGGCGTAACATATTCTTGATTTGAAGAACGACAAAAGACTTTTTCCTCACTTTTTTTTGCTCTTCCATTACAATTTAAAACTAAAAGAGTAAGATTGTAGGAACTAAAATTATAAATAAAAATAAATAAAAAACCGACAGTGCTCTAATTCACCAAAATTAGTAAAAAAACTAAGCACAAAAGCCAATGCTCTGCATTTAACAACATAAGAGAAAATCTAAGCACACCAACCAGTGCCTTGCATTTAACAACACAAATACAAATCTAAGCACACCAACCAGTGCTCTGCATAATAAGTGAATACTTACGGATCTGAAGCCTCGCGATTCAACGTATTTGAGTGGTATTTCTGCACAAACGTAATAATAAATAAACTGAGTCGGGCTCATTTGTGCTAAAACTCCATCGTTGTATGGGAAAAAAAAAGCATTTAGGATGCAAAATCACACGTCTTAGGCCATCTAATGTGTTCCAAGCGATTAAGTATTAGAGACTTAAATTCTCTATCCACCCTATGAAGAAAATATGAAAAAAACATTGAATAAGGATGGCTTTTCATTTTTCTTTTTTTATTTATTTGAGTTGAAGTTGTCAAAGTCAAACTATACAAATAAGATAATGCACAATAAGGACGACACTGAATACCGACAGGTTTCAAGCCTCACCCAAAATGTCTATGTTTCAACTTGAAGAATAATTTTCATTGCTTGTTCACATAGCTAGCATGTAAATAATAATCTCATAATTTATTACTTAATTTAGCAAAAATTGAAATATACGCACACAGTCGTATCAAATTTTCTTAGTTTTCTTATACTTAAGAAAAAAGTACATGGGTGTTTTAGTAATCCAAGAAACCAAATAAATAAAATATGTCGGGCTCATGTGTGCTAAAAATTGATTGCATATATGAAAAAAAAAAAAGCATTTAGGATGCAAAATGACACGTCTTAGGCCATCTAACGTGTTCCAAACGAACTGCATGACATAAATTGAAATAATAAAAATTACCTTAGGATCTAGAAGAGCCTTCAATCGGCCTAAATCACCATATCAAAGACGCTAAAAAAGAAAGACAAGTTAGAGGCGGCACCACACTAAACTAATTACATAGTGAACACCACATACACATACACAATAATTCTATCCAATATTTAGCCCACAACAAAAGATCAAACTATAAACTGAATGACATGCAAAAAATAGATGAAACATCAAATTTTTAGCACACAAAATCATGTTGTTGTTGTAGTTGAAAAAAGCAGCTAACCTATCATAGAAGAAAAGGAATAAACTAGGAAACGATTTTGCTGAGGGGTGATTTTGACGAGAACAAGCGTAGGTTATTTTGTCTCTGATTTTGCTTTCATTTGTGATCTCGATCCTTAGCTTTGTTTGTTTCATCTTCTTCCTAGCCATCATGGTTGGGGATCTCGTGGAGAATTTTCCTGATTTGCTTAGTTCTAATCCTCCTGGTCTTAGGGTTTCGGACTCGTCGAATTCTAGGGTTTCTCCAAAAATCAATATATTATTGGGATTCTTGAGAAGGCGACGTCCCTAATTTTGAGCACTTGAAGGTGGACGCTACTAATGGCCCAACTGCGAAACAAATGAAGGAACTTAAAGCGGAGGTGATCAAATTGAAATGGCTCTTGGAGGAGAAGGAGAAGCTCTTGGTTTCAAAGCAACCTGTTGTGGCGTACATCTCTGCCTACTGCTCCTGTTACATCCCCAGGTTCTTGGAAAGACAAAGTTGTTACAAATGTGTGTGCTCCTCGTATGGATTTACAGTTCTTTGCCCCTTCTATTGTTAATGAGAAAATTGTGGTGCAGCCTCCTGAGGAGGTTGTAACTCTAGGTATGAGAAGTGGAAAGACTGTGTGGTGGGATATTTCATTGATCGAAAACTTCCGTTTACGACTGTTAAGCCCTTGTTCGGTTGTGGGTTTTGAGTAGTGTTTTTGAATAAAGGTAGAGAGAGAAATGAGAGTAATGATTGTGGAGAGAGCTAAAAAATGGAGAGAGATGGAGTGAGAAATGAGAGTAATGATTGAAAAGTTAGAGAGAGAAAAAGTGAAAAAGTTACTTTTTCCAAAATTTGGGTTTTTGAGTTCCAAACCGAACAAAGCTCTGTGAAGATTTGGGCTAAATTTCTAATGAGGAGGGTTTCTTTTTCTTCCAATTTGATAAAGTTGGGGCCTTTAGGGAAGTGATTGAGGCAGGCCCATGGCACTTTTGGGGGAGGTTGTTGGTGCTTAAGCAATGGCATCCTCACGTGTCTTGAGAAGGAATAGGTTAACAAAATTCCCATTTGGGCTCAATTTTATAATGTTCCTCTGGAGTTACGGACTGCTCAAGGTCTGAGCTATGCGGCCAGTGCTCTAGGTAGGCCCCTTTATGCTGACCGTATGACTGAGACATGTAAAAGCTTGAATTATGCAAAAATCTGTGTTGAAGTTGATGTTAACTCTAAGTTACTTGATAGTTTTGATGTAGTTTTGCCTAATGGAGATACGTTTCCTATCAAAGTTTGGTATCCTTAGAAGCCTTTGAAGCAGTGTTCTAAAATAAGGAATTAATCGTTAGCGAGGCCTATCCGATTAAGTCCGACTAATGATTAATCGTCGATTACTAATTAATATGCACCGATTAATCGCTCGAAGGTAGCCGACCGCCTAACTAATGCCTAGCGACTTTTAGAACATAGCTTTGAAGTGTGATAAGTGTAAGTGTGGGGGTTCGATTTATCGAGATTAGGACCAAGGCTTTGGTTAGGTTCCACCTTCCGTTGCTCCGCGTCTCCGTCGCTGGGACCCGCAACAAGTCACTAGGGCATGAACAACCCAGTGACCCTCCGACGATCAAGTTAGATCTTAGGGGAAAGTGTATAGGTCTAGGGTTAGGGTAGAATGGCATACCTCTCTCAGGTGAGTGTCCCTTTGTATTTATAGACCTAAGTTTACTTGGCCTCCAAGCTAACACGTGGAGTGTATGCTCAGGTAACCGCCTTGGGTGACTCACATGTGACGAAAGGAGCGAAACGGTTACGAAGCACATGGGCAGGGGTAATCTCAATGATTACGCCTGCTGCACGATCCTCATGGGACCCATCCGGCGTAACTGCTCCTCCTAGATGCCTCCAAGAACGTTTGAAGCAAATGTAGAACTGTCAAGCATGCCGGAACACCAAAAGACTTATCTCCGAACCGAGGACCGAACTGTCCTACCGAGGACTCCACTTATACAAGTTGCGTGTTACCGAGGCCACCACAATAGCCCCTCAACTTTCTGAAGCCCTTTCCCGGCTCCAGGGAGTTGATCCTTCTCACGAACCGTGACGCCCAGGTCCTTGGTAAACGCTGCACCGAGGAGTAAAGCGGCCTCGGAGTTTGGTCAGACTGCAAGCCCCAGCCCATGGAGCCATGTGTCGATAATCCCCGAGGCATCGAAGATAAAGTCACCCCGGCACGTGACATGTCAGATGACCGGTACGAACCATCCCATCTAGGACAAGTGTCGGAGTACAAATGGTTTGGTGAACGGTGCCTCTGACCCGGGGTACAGACCCTTGGTTGCTGATCGTCCGATGGGGACACGTGTCAGAGATCGAACGGCTCGGTGCAAGACGCTTCGTTTCCAGCGCAGCCCTTCACCCGTCCCAATATAAAAACGGAGTGACAGGAGAGATAGCGTCTTCCAAACCCCTACCGCCGTTGAACTGCTGCCGCCCGTTCTTCTCAAGCTTTGATCGTGACTTCAAGTGATTTGGCAGCAGATCTTCTCACAAAAATCAAGTATGTTGTTCTCCACACGTTAATCTTCAAGTTTTGGTAGTCTTTCCATACCTTTTCGGTGTTTCTAGCGTGCGCCGTGGTGGAGACTCCGCCCGCCGGCATCTGGTTCGTGGCGGCACTGGCGTTTCCAACCGCTGTTCATGTTCTTCCCGAGCCCTAAGTTCTTCCCGAGGCCTGTCTTCAATCCGAAGTCATAGGAGTCAGTTAGGGACCTTTAGGGACTCTTCCCGAGGAGGAGTATCCTGACAGAGACCGAGGCCCAGAAATCCCGAAGAGTCATGACCATTTCGTCTCGAGTGTTAGATCCTCTTACTTTCCCCCTCCCCCGAGGCACATAGCTAACGGGTTCTTGCACATTTTCTTTGTTTAGGCAGGGGCGAATGGTCATTAAGCTCACCTCGGACAGCTCCAGTAGTTTTGACTCATCTTCGATCGAAGGCATCTTCCAAGAGGTTTGGAACCGAAGATTTTACCGAACCCCAATCGACTTTATCGACCCCTTCGACCCTCTACGAGCCACTCGGCAAGTAACCACTTTTGACCCAACCATGACGGAGGCCCCGAGCACCTCAGATCAAGGCCCGGGACCCTTTGCGAATTCTCCTGAGGAGGTTTGGGGCCGAAAGAGACCGATGAGGCCATGCCCCTTTTTGGGACAATACTTCAATGGCACCCCGACGGCGTATGCCGAGTGCAAGAGGGTTTTCAGTATTCCTCCAAATGTTGAGGTCCGGCTACTACTGAACAGGAACCCAAAGAACCTCCCTCTTCGGCAGGGGGAGTTGATCTTCCTTCTGATGGCAATCACCGAAGGAGGTATTAGATTCCCCCTTCACCAATTCGTGAGGCGGGTGCTCCAGACCCTAAATCTTAACTCTTCCCAGCTCACGGTGAATTCTTACCGGATTATTACGAGCGTCATAGAGCTGAGGAGGCAGTTCAACTTAACGTTCGGACTGGAGGAGCTCTTCGGAGTGTACCTGTTAAGAGTCAACCGAGAACACGACTGGTACTATCTTTCTTGCCTATCTGGGAATGACACCTTCCTTATCGACCACCTTCCCGACTCCGAAGAGTGGGCGAGCATCTATGTCTCGGTTACTGGGGACTTTATGTTCGGACCTGGGGAGAGCATGGATACCGCTACCACAGTTCCATTCGAACTTGGCACACCTGGTCGGTATACTTACTCCTTAGTATATAACCCTGCATGCTTCATGTTTTATGTTCCGCATAAATGCTTTCTTTTCGTTGGTTCCCTTTCGCAGCCAAGGGAATCGTACAGGAGCTCCGGGAGAGAGCCGTTCGAGCACAAATCACTGCTGCATACGCGATTCCCCATACTAGTCGGTATGCACCAGATCTCCTTGGGTACAAGACCTACACCCGTTACATGAAGAAGAAACCAAGGAAACAGGGAGCCCCGAGAGCCGGCCGAGGACGAGGTAGAGGGAGAGAAGCAGGAAAGGGAGCAGGGAGTGAAGGAGCGGGAGTTCTAGAGGCTGAAGGGAGCAACTTGGGACCTCGGGGTGTTATCCGCGAGGAGCTAAACGCCAAACTCCTGAACCGACCGGCCTAAGCCCTGAAATGTCTGCCCGAGGCAGAGAGGTAGAAAACTTAAGGCACCAGAGGCCACGGGGCCGAGGCACCGGCGCGGCAACCGGTACTCCTGGAGCCGGAACCTCAGGGGCGACGCCTGTCTCCCCGCAAGGCCGCCCAGAGAAAAAAGCTCGGCCCAATGAGGATGTGGGTACCAAGGGCGTAGAACCGAAGACGATCCTCATCACCGAGGAGGAGGAGGAGCGAACGGCGGGGACCGGAGGGGAGGGGACCGACGCTGAGACAAGGGTTCCGGCGAGGGAGGTTCCCTGGGCCCCCGAAGTTCGTCACTATGCCGGGCGAATGATTCATCATGGTGACTGCGCTGTTACCAACATTGGGACGGCGTTTGGGCTTCTTCGGTCGACTATCCTTCCTCGGGACACCACGACTGTCAACGGCTGTACCGAAGACCTTACCGGGGAGATCGCCCAGGCTCTTCTAACTATAAGTTGCTATTATTCTTCGCTGCTTGTCTTTGGTTTAAAGTTTGCACTTTTAATGTTTTCCGTTTCTTGCTGGTAGACTGGTGCTCGGGCTTTGGCCATCAACGACCGAAGCAAGGCTCAGGAGGCAGAGATAGAGGAGCTGAAACAGGCCCTTTCCCAAAAGGAGGATGACCTCAGAGTGGCCCAGAAGACCTGCGACCTCTACCTTGCAGACTTTCAGAAGTGTGACGGGGAAAGGGTGTTTGCCGAAGACTGGGCTAAAAGGGCCGAAGAAGACGTCAACACTCTGAGGGCCACCCGAGCTCAGGAGGTGGAGGCCGCACTGAAGAGGTGTTATGACAGCAGCTGGGATGCAGCCGAAGCGGAGTATGAGAAGCAAGTTCGGGAGATCGAGAAACGAGTTGTATAGAGATCGCTTCTTGGACGGACTACGCTTCGACCATAAAGCCCTTCTGCAGAAGCTTATGCCTTGTTCTCTTCCCTTCTCAAAAAGAATTTTTCAAAAAATTCTCCCTAGATTCCCCCTATTTTCAACATTTCTCTCTCTATCTCTCTCCACTTATTGCCCCTACTATTTTTCAAAAAACTTTTCAAAACACAATCCAAACAAAGCATTAATCTCCCAGAAGACTCGGATCTCGCCTCCCGAGGAGCTTGTGATGCCCAAGGAAGAGGGTGAGCAGGCCCTGAATCCCGAGGTGGAGATTCTTCCCGAGGACCAAGCTGCGTCTCGGACTGCCACTCCAACCGGCGTCGAAAACTGCAACCAAACGCGGGTAATGATCCTTTCTTTTTAGTTTTTATTTTTGGCTGGACGGCTCCGGACATTTGGAGTTTGCCGCTCCAGAGTTTGTAAATATCACTTCGGTGACAGGTGCCGAACAATTGGCCGAAGCCTAACTGGATGTAATAGTTTGACGTAGGAATCTCTATCTTCAAACGTATTTCCCTTTTGTTGAATGGATGTTTCCTTTTTCCAAACACCGTTTTTGCCTTTTGAGATGCTTGTATGGTTTTATAGTTGTAACCGAAGGGTGCCTCTGCCTCTGCCCCTGCTTCGGTTAGGCTTTGTAGAAATAAGAGTTTCAACCGAAGTAATAACCAGGAGATCTCAAACATTTAGAGAGACGTTCAAGAAATGGAGTGTTTGCTAGCCCCTGCTTTCGGTAGGCTTTCACGGTAGAATGCACTGCCGAAGCCTTCTTTCGAAAGGATGGCGAGTCGCCTAATCCGAGGCAAGTAAGCAACAACGTTGAATTTGTCGTGCCCCTACGTCGGGCTAGGTGACTCGGTCTGTTTTTAAGGAGCCAGCGTATGCGACGGGCATAGTCAAGGTAATGTGGTCCGCGAGGGGATTTAGGCTCGAGTCCCAAGGTGGCAATGGCGTCTGCAAGGACATCGGGACACAGCGAATCCGAGCAGTGAATGACCTATTGGTGGGTCGATTTAAGGGACTCGGGAAAGGGCCGAGTATCCTTAAGGCGAGCAACCGAAAGTCCAAACAACTGAAGAGGCCGTGGTGACTTGATGAGAGTTTTTGTCCGAGGGAAATACCCATGGGAGGACGAAATCCCGAAGTCAAGATAAAACGGTTCAAACATTGTCGAACCGAGTAGTAAAAAGTAAATGATGAGATCAATGACACTTAGTGATCATAGGAAAATTCTCATTACGGGTTGAGTGGAACACGTCATTACACGAGTGAATTGGTCTCCACCAAGTAACTTAGAATATAAAGACTCAGTGATTTAAAAAGCGCACGAGGCGCGCGCTAAAGCGCGAGGCGCAGCGCAGCCTCTGCGCTTCGACGAGGTGCGCTATGGCGGAAAACCAAAAGGCGCAGCATAGGCGCCAAGGCGCACGCTATAGCGCAAGGCGCAGAGGCGCAGAGGCGCACGCCTTTCGTCTGTGATCGAAAAAATGATCGTACGGTGCAGAAAACACACAGCGATGGTGGCGATGCACTGAATAATTGTTCTTTTAAGTCTGATTCTACCCTAAATCCATCATACGATACATACCCAGCAGCAGAGCAGCTTCAGTTGATCGAGATAGCTGCTTCAGTCGATCGAGACATCTTCTGGTCCTTTTCGATCGACGATCGATCGAGACAGCTTCAGTCGACATCGGCTTCAGGCAGCGACGGTAGTCACGGTAACCTCCTCCTCCTCCTCCTCTTCGATCGATCTGCTGCTTCTTCTTCTTCTTTCTTTCTTTTTTTCGTCTCTCAGTCCTGCTCTCTGCTCTCCTTTCTTTCTTTCTTTTTTTTTGATCTGCTGCAGCGCTGCTTCTTCTTCTTATTCTTTCGTTCTTTTTTTCTTGTTTTTTTTTTTTGATCCGCTGGGGAGTAATTTTTTTTTTTGTTATCAATGAACCATTTTTGTTTTGTAATGGTACACAAACGGTAAAAAAATTGCACTGAATAAATTTTTTTTTTGTCCTCAATGAATTCTTTCTTTCTTTTTTTCTTGTTTTTTTTTTTTTGATCCGCTGGGGAGAAAAAAATTGCACTGAATATTTTTTTTTTGTTTTGTCTCAATGAACCCATTTTGTTTGGTAATGGTACACAAGCAGAAAAAAATTGCACTGAATATATATATATATATTTATATATATATATATATATATATATATTTTTTTTTTGTTCTCAATAAACCAATTTTGTTTGGTAATGGTACACAAGCAGAAAAAAATTGCACTGAATTATTCCAAAGCAGTTCACTGAACTATTCCAAAAATTGCACTGAATAATTATTTTTTTGTTCCCAAAAAATTGCACTCAAAGCAGTTCAGTCTGATTTTTTTTTTTTTTGTTCTCAATAAACCCATTTTGTTTGCTTGTACGGGCAATGTAATCATTCCATGCGTGATTTTGATTCCTATAGAGTGATGAAAGCTTTAAAATTCCGTTTGACCAAAAAAAAAAAGAAGAAGCTCTACGACATTATGGCATATTAAACAAAAATTTCGTTTTTTTGTTTTTTTTTCCAGGTATATATGTGTTTATGACTTTATGCTATTATTTGTACTTGTTAATTGTAGATGTCGACATCTGAAAAGACTAGTAAAAGGGACCCTGGTTGGAAGTATTGCGAACAGATTGATCCACAAAATTCTACCAAGTTAAAATGTATTTTTTGTAAGGAAATAAAAAATGGGGGTGTGTCAAGAATCAAGCAACACCTTGCTGGAGGAGCTAAAAGGAATACGGCGGCATGTCGCCGATGCCCACCTGAGGTTAGAGAGGAGATGATTGAGTTCTTACGTAGAAGGGATGAAGCAAAGAGTCAAGTTAAGTCAATACCAGATTTTGATGATGCAATGAATGATGATGATTATGACCTTGACGATGATGATATTGTTGAATCCAATGATCCCCGTTCTAAGAAATCTTCTACTCACGGAAGCACCACCGCATCTATTCATTCTAAGCCTAAGAAACCAAGAACCATAGGGCCTCTCGACACTTTCTACACTCCTGAACCAGAGGTGGTGGTGGAAAATAGAAAAGCCAAGGGCAAACAGCCAAAAATTGATGAGAATGAACCGCATAAGAAAATATTGAAAGACCGGGCTCATCAGGCTATTGCAAGGTGGATATATGATTGTGGGATACCTCTAAATGTTGTGAACATTGAAAGTTTTGCGCCAATGATAGAGGCTATTGGGCAATACGGTCCGGGTTTGCCCCCACCAACTTATCATCAAGTGCGAGTTCCTCTTCTAAAAAAAGAAGTAGAACATGTTCACAAGTTGATGGAGGAGCACAAAAAAGACCAGGAACAATATGGGTGTACGCTAATGAGCGACGGGTGGACTGATAGGAAAAATAGAACATTGATGAATCTTTTGGTGAATTCTCCGAGAGGGACCGTGTTTCTGAAATCTATAGATGCATCTGGAGCTGTAAAGGATGCAGGAATGATATTTGAATTGCTTGATGCGTGGGTGGAGCATATTGGCGAAGCAAACGTGGTTCAAGTTATTACGGATAGTGCCGCGGCAAATGTGGCTGCAGGTGAGAATTTCAATTTGCTATTTGGTTGTGTTACGTACTTGAAGTTATGAACAATTGAAAATCACTTATTATTCTAGTTTTAACTTCTAATACCACTTATTTATAACAATTACCAGGGAAGTTGTTGGAGGCAAAACGACCTCACTTGTTTTGGTCTCCGTGTGCTGCCCATTGCTTGGACTTGATGTTAGAAGACATTTTTAAGTTACCAAATTTGAAGACAACTTGGGAAAGGGCAATAATGATTCATGGTTATATTTATAATCGACCCTCTTTGTTGAATATGATGAGGCAATTTACCAAGAAGAAGGAGCTCGTTAAGCCGGCAAAAACTCGATTTGCAACCGCTTTTTTGACTTTGCAAAGGGTTTATGAACAAAAGGGAAACTTAAGGAAGATGTTTACTTCAGAGAAGTGGAGCAATAGCAAATGGGCAAAAGAGCAAGGAGGAAAACAAGTAGAAAAAGTCATGTTGATGGCCTCATTTTGGAGGAATGTGCTCCTTGCCCTCAAGTTCGCATCCCCACTTGTAAAGGTGCTTAGATTGGTTGATGGAGAAGTCAAGCCTCCAATGGGATACATTTATGAGGCTATGGATCGGGCAAAAGAAACTATTGCCAATTCCTTCAATCAAAAAAGGGAGATGTATGATGAGGTCTACAAGATAGTCGACAAGAGGTGGGAATCCCAATTGCATCGGTCCTTGCATGCAGCTAGATTTTACTTAAATCCTGAATTTTTTTACAAAGATCAAGATGCTTGCAAAGTTCCAGAAGTTATTGGAGGCCTATATAGATGCATCACAAAATTGATTCCCAATATTGCTACACAAGACCGTATTTGTGCCGACTTGATGAAGTATGAGAGAGCTGAAAGACTCTTCGGTAACCCAATGGCAATGAGGCAAAGAAATACAAGGGTACCAGGTATCAGCATGTTAACCTTAACCTAGTTACTAATTTAAATCCTAAGGGTTGCACTTTAAGAATGTTTTCCAATATCAATATTCTATGGTGTGCAGCTGACTGGTGGGCCTCATTTGGTCATGATACTCCCGAATTGCAAAAATTTGCCTTCAAAGTTCTTAGCCTTACTTGTAGTTCCTCGGGATGCGAGCGTAATTGGAGTGTCTTTGAGCATGTGAGTATATGATAATCAAGTTCATTCATTGACTTCCTTTAGTTATGTATGATCATGAATTTAAGTCCCTTTTATAATTAATTGTTAATGAATTGTTAATGCAGATTCACACAAAAAAAAGGAATAGACTAGCTCAAAAGCGTCTCAATGATTTGGTATTTGTTAAGTACAATAGAGCATTGGGACGCCGATACCTCAAACGTGATCGCATTGATCCTATATCCTTGAAAGATATTGATGAGAGCAATGAGTGGTTGGTTGGGAAGATAGAGGAGGAGGAAGAAGCTGTGTATGAGGGAGGTGATGATTTGAATTGGGGTGATGTTGCTTTAGCTTCTAGAGCCGAAGAACCAATGAAAACAACTAGAGCATCAAGTTCAAAGGCAACAGACCCAACACCTATCGCGAAAATGGCAAAACCAACTCCAAAGGCTAAGGCTTCAAGAGGAAAGACATCTCTTATAGATGAGGTGATTGAAGAGGGAGAATGGGAGACGGATGATGAGGAGGAGGTTGATGTGGAAGGAATCGAAGGATATAAATCAGAATCATCAGATGATGATGATGAAATTCAAGATGAAGTTCTTGGTTCTGAGAATGATGATTGACATTGTCTATGCATGACTCTAGATTTTATTGCTTTTAATCCTTTTGTTATGTCTCTAAGGCTAAACGTTATTATGTTAGCTTTTCATGAATGATAATATGATATGTTATGTTAGCTTTTTTGACATTTGAAAGTTTTACAAGTATTTGTTTGTGTTGAAAACTAGTTTTAATAAAATTTGGCTCATTGCGAAGAATTTTTTTTTTTTTTGCGCTTCGCGTCAATAAAGCGCGCGCCGCGCCTTGCGCCTTGCGCTAAAGCCCCAAGGGACTATTGCGCCTCGGTGCGCCTTTCGCCTTTTAAAACACTGTAAAGACTAACAGAAAGAAAATGGGGATAGGTCCTCCGCACCGAAGCGTGGCTAGCCATAGAACTTTTTCAGGTTATTGGCATTCCAAGTCTTGGCAATTAGTGAAACATCCAGTTTCTCCAGCTTGTAATTCCCCGAGCCTAGATGCTTTAGGACTCAGAAAAGGCCCTCCCAGTTTGGCAATGACCTAAGCCGGACGCTTCGGTTGTAGCCCTTGGTGACCTCTTACTGATATGAGGCGAGTTTGATCCTGGCATTCTCACGTTCCTCCTCGGCCAAGTCGAGGTCCAAAGCGATGGTGTCATTATTGACTTCTTCATCGAAGTTCTCAGTACGGATTGTTGGAAGGCCGACCTGGAGAGGAATGACAGCCTCCATGCCGAAGGCCAAGGAGAAAAGAGTGCGACCCGTGGAGCGCCTGGGGGTTGTCCGGTAGCCGCAGAGGACTCTTGGTAACTCTTCAGCCCATTTGCCCAGACGGGATTCGAGTCGGCGCTTCAGTCCGGCGGAGATGGCCTTGTTGGCGGCTTCAGCCTATCCATTGCCCTGGGGATATCCCGGGGTAGATATGTCCCATTTGATGCCATATTCATCTAAGAGAGCTTGGTACCTCTGCCCGGTGAACTGCTTTCCATTATCGATAATGATGGCAAAGGGTACGCCAAAGCGAGAGATGATGTTACACCAAACGAATCGAATGACGTCGGTTTCTTCAATGGTAACCAAGGGCTCGGCCTCGACCCATTTGGAGAAGTAGCCAGTAGCGGTTAAGAGGAATTTGAATCCACCGGGAGCAACTGGAAGTTTGCCGACGATATCCATGCCCCACTGCGAGTATGGCCATGGGCTGGTGAGAGGGCTAAGGTCCCGAACCGACTGATGGATTATGGGAGCGAACATCTGGCACTTCCTACAATGCTTGACGTACTCTTCGGAATCTTTCTTCATTGTGGGCCGCCAATACCCTTGAGTGATGGCTTGGTGTGCGAGAGAGCGCCCGCCGGAGTGTCAACCAATGTCACCGGCATGGAGCTCCTCGATGATGCCTGGCACTTGGTGGGGGTGGGCAACCAGCAAGTAGGGGCCGGTAAATGACCTTCGGTAAAGCTTACCATTGGGGTTGAGCCAGAAAAGAGTAGCCTTGTTGCTGAGTCGGTGGGCTTCCTTCTTATCGGTAGGGAGGATGCCATCCTTCAAGTAACCGATGATCTCATCCATCCAGCTCGGGCCGAGTTCTGTGTTAAGAACCTTGTGGCCTAATATTTCGAGTTCGAAACTAGGTTTGTCGATGGAGCTGAAGGAGATGGAACGATGTTTTGAAGTAGCACAAGTCGAAGCAAGCCCAGCGAGGGCGTTGGCATGAGTGTTCTGTTCCCTGGGAATATGTTCGACGTGAATGGCCTTAAAGCTTTTGAGGAGCCAGACGGTGGAGCTGAGGTAGGTGCGCATTCAGTCGTCAGAGCCTCATACTCTTCGGAGAGCTGGTTGACCACCGTGAGTCGCTGTAGATTACAAGCTCCTCGATACCTAAGGCTTCGGCGATCTTGAGTCCGGAGATGAGTGCTTCGTATTCGGCCTCGTTGTTAGGAGGCCGGGAAATTGCTGGATAGGGAGCTTTCATGCAGAACACCAAAAGGAGAGAAGAGCACAATCCCAGCCCCGGTGCCTCGGCTATTTGAGGCGCCATTGATATACATTTTCCACACATCGTCGTGGAAGAGCTTGCAGGCGGTGCTCGGATTGGCCTGGAGGACGGCTTTGGGTTGAGGAGCGGGAGTTGCAGCAAGCACGTCGGCGGGTGTTAGCTTGGCGATGAAGTTGGCAAGGACCTGGGCTTTGATTGCTGTCCGAGGCTAGAAGTGGATTTCATAATTCGCGAGTTCGACAGCCCACTAGGAGATTCGGTTGGAGAGGTCCGTCTTTCGGAGGAGTGATTTGAGCGGGTACTCGGTAAGAACAATGATGCGAGAAGTATGGGGCAAGCTTCCGAGATGCTGAGATGAGGGCGAGAATAAGCTTTTCCAATGGAAGATAGCGTGTCTCGACGGGGGTCATTGTCTTACTGGAATAATAGATGGGTTGGTGGTCCCATCCTTCCTGTCAAACGAGAACCGAGTTTATCGCATGTGGAGAGATGACAAGGTACAGGAACAGGTCCTCCTGGTCCCGAGTCGTGACAAAGAGCGGTGCTTTGGAGAGGTAAGTGTTTAACTGCTGCAGGGCTCGGTCACAGTCTTCTGTCCACTGGAAGCTCCGTCGGCTACCCTTCAGGAGGGCGAAAAATGGTTGGCATTTGTCAGAAGAACGACTGATGAATCGGTTCAAGGCGGCAGCCATGCCCGTTAAGCGTTGTACGTCCCTCTTGTTGTGGGGAGCCGAGAGTTTCTCGATGGCAAGGAGTTAGGGGGGATTGGCCTCGATATCGCGTCAGGAGACGAGATGATCGAGGAATTTACCGGAGCTTACACCAAAGGCGCACTTCTCGGCATTGAGGCGGAGTTGTGCTTTTTGAGGATTTCGAACGCTTCGACGAGGTGGGTGAGGTGGTCACCGGCGAGCATGCTTTTGACAACCATATCATTAATGTAAGCCATCATGTTGTACCCGAGTTATCATTCGTTGAAAAATGGCTCCGGCGTTCTTCAGTCCGAATGGCATTCCGAGATAGCCGAAGATTCCGTGGGGAGTGATGAAGGCCGTGTTGTCAACGTCTCTTTCGCTCATGGCGATCTGGTGGTAGCCTCGATAGGCGTCCATAAAACTGAGTCGGTCGTGGCCGGCCGTGGCATCGAAGAGTTGGTCGATCCGCGGGAGGGGGAAAAAGTCCTTCGGGCAGGCGTCATTGAGGTTGGAATAATCAACGCAGACACACCAATTGCCATTCTTATTGACCACCACGGTATTGGCCAACCACTTGGGATATTGGACCTCTCGGATGGCGCTGGGGAGTCAGTTGACCTCCTCGATGACAGCTTCGGAATGAACTGGAGAGGAGAGAGCCGGGCTTTCTGGACGAGTGGGCGCTTGGTTCGATCGATGGTGAGCTCATGGCAAATGAAAGAGGTATAGACTCAGGGCATCTCATAAGAAGTCCATGCAAATACTTTGATATTCTTTTTGAGGAAATCCACCATGTCGTTCCGCTCGGTGTCACTAAGCGAGGAACCGACAAGGAAAAAACGTGATCCGTCTTCGGTGATGGGACCAGTGACAAGTTCCTCTACTGCTTTTTCGACGGCTGGCCTGTCGACATCTTCCAGAACTGGGGCCACGGGGACCTCAATGAGATTGACCCGGGAAGTCTTCTTACTGCTTCGGACTGCGTTGACATAGCATCACTTCGCCGCGGTTTGATCTCCGTACAGGTCCTCCTAACGTCCATTAGCGCCTATGAAGCGGACCACCTAGTGATAAATGGAGGCGATGGCCTTCAGCTTATGGAGCCAGGTACGCCCGACGATTGCGTCATAAGGGCTAGGGACGACGACCACCACAAATTCCACATCAAGGACCATTGAACCGGCACGGACAGGAAGAGTGATCATGCCGAGGGGCCATACCGGAGCCCCATTGAAACCGATGAGGGGGACCTCGGATGGACGCAGGTCAGTGTCCAAGAGCTTGAGGTCCTTGAACAGAGAGTAGTACATGTCCTCGGCTGAGCCGCCCTGGTCGACGAGTACGTGTTGGACGTTAAATGTGCCGATGCGTAGCGTGACCACAAGGGCGTCGTTATGCGGGAGCTGGACGCGGTAGAGGTCCTTCTCGATGAATGTGATTGTCCACTTCGACCCGTCGTCGTTGCGGGCACACTTGGGCTCGGGACCGACAAGTATGACCTGTTTAGAAGAGGAAGCATCGTTCAACTCGGTACGAATTATGCGAGCAGCTTCGGGGTTCAGGGGGTTGTGAATAACATGGATCGTCTGAACTACTTTGGTTTGGATCTCGACGTGCTCTGCCCGAGCCTTGGTCTTCTCGTGATCGATGAGATTACCGAGGTGACCACCTGCGACAAACTGCTCCATGTAAACCTTGAAGGGCTTACAGGCAGTAGTGAAGTGGCCTTGCTCAATATGGTAGCTGCATCAGACGATTGGGTTCTTGACCTTCCCATTCTTGGTGCCAAGCATCTGGTTCGGGAAGGAGAAGAAGGGATGATCCTTCACCTGGTCAATGATCCGGTAGATAGGAATGGTAAAGACAGTTTTCTCAGCGTTGAAGTCGCTTGGCTTCGGTCCCTTCCTCGGGGATTGCTTGATATTGTTAACCTGCTTCTTAGGCGTTGTAACAGGTGTGGGAACCGAAGCGACTGCCGAGACGGATGTGACTTTGGAGCTCGTGGACTTCCTGATGCCCCTTTCAGCTTTGGATTCGATGAGCTGGCACCAGCCTTCAATGCGAGTCATAAGGTCCTTCATGGAGTCGAGTTTGTTGCGAGCGAGGTCATCGTAGACCTGCTCGTCCTGGGAGGTGAGACCGAGCTTGAATCCTCTGGCCGAGATGACACCGTCACAACCTTCGATTTCATTAAATAATTCTCAGTAGCGACCGGCGTATTGTTGGAGCATTTCGTCGGGTCATTTTCGGAGGGCGGGGAGGGAATCGAACTCCTTCTCATGCTTGTTTCTCGTGACAAACCGAGCCATGAAGGCAGCGAGCGCACAGGGAGTCAAACGAAGAGATTGACCTGGCTGGCAACTGGTTGAATCATGTAAGGCCCAGGTTCCCGAGGCTTGCGGGGAAGACCTTACAGAGGAAGGCGTCATCCGAGGGCTCATTGCGGACGAAAAGAGACATGATGAGTTTGTATTGCACCAAGTGGGTCAGTGTTCTAAAACAAGGAATTAATCGGCGATTAGTTGAAGATTAATCGCTAGCGGGGCCTATCCGATTAGGTCCTACTAACCATTAATCACAGATTACTAATTAATATGGACCGATTAATTGCCCAATTAATCCGATTAATAGCTCGAAGGTGGCCGACCGCCCGACTAGCACCTAACGACTTTTAGAACATTGAAGTGGGTATACGCCTCAGTCTTGCCATCGTATTTGGCAAATTTGGGTTGGGTGAATCCTTTTAGGGGGTGACTGGGTCGATCTCCCTTGTTAAGGGGGAGGTCGTGAGTCTCTTGAGTCGGGCGTCGCGATAAGGTCGGATCTAACGGTCGGGACCGTCTGGACGCTCAATCGCGGCGCGCTTCTTCGGAACCAACTCGTTCAGCCTTCCGTATTCCTTCCTCTTCAGTGGGATGCTTCCCGACTTCTGAGGGGAGCACTCGTGTCGGTCCCTCTTGTAGCTATCTCGAGCGTGCGGCTCGAGGCGCTCAGTGATCTGGCTTCCGTCACCCTTCTCCTTTGGACGTGAGACAAATGGGCTTTTATCTCGAGCGTTCTTGAGCTGCTCGCGATACCCTTTTGTCTGGAACTCCAAGAGGCCGTCTTCGTCGTTGGCAACTTTGGTGAAACTAGGGGTGGGCTCGCAGTGTCCCTTCCCAATCCTGACTGAGTGCGTGGAGGAGGCGAAAACGCTTCCGGCGCCGAGCCTCTCGAAGGCAAATCGCTTCTTGCGTGGGTCTCTAGAGTTAGAGGAACGGGAGCGCTCCCTATGCCCAGCGCCTCTCTCAGCTCGACCACCCTTCGCACCAGGAGGCTCGAGGTGGTCTTTGACAGAGGGACGAGGCTAGTGCTCCACTAGGCGGCCCCCCTCGCGACTGCGGGAAGGGCTATGACAGCTTCTTCTTCCACCACGACTTCCGGAGGAATGAGATGTGGAGATGTGGAGATTTGGAGGAGATGTTTGATCTCGACTAGCTCATCGCGAACGTGCTTGTCTCGTTCCACGACTGTTGACAAGTCGTCGATCTTCCGCTCCAGGTGGCGGATGTAGGTGTGGAGTTCGGTGGCGGCCCCCGCGTCCTGAGTTGAGGTTCCGGCTCCGGCTCCGACTCCGATGGACATGTGAGCCTTCCCATGGGCACCGGCCCCGCCGGAGGCCATATTGGGGTCTCCGAACGGGCCGAGTCCGAGGGTTGTTTCACTGGGGTGAGGGTCTTTAACTTCCATCATAGCTGTCACGGGAGGTCTGGATGGAGCTCTTTAGAGGGAAAGGAATGAATGGTTGAGAGATTGGCTGATCCCCAGCGGAGTCGCCAATTGTGGGGGTTCGATTTATCGAGATCAGGACCAAGGCTCTGGTTAGGTTACACCTTCCGTTGCTCCGCGTCACCGTCGCTGGGACCTGCAACAAGTCACAAGGGCTTGAACAGCCCTGTGACCCTCCGACGATCAAGTTAGATCTCAGGGGAAAGTGTATAGGTCTAGGGTTAGGGTAGAATGGCATACCTCTCTCAGGTGAGTATCCCTTTGTATTTATAGACCTAGGTTTACTTGACCTCCAAGCTAACGCGTGGAGTGTACGCTCAGGTAACCGCCTCGGGTGACGTCACATGTGATGAAAGGAGCGAAACAGTTACGAAGCACATGGGTAGGGGTAATCTCAATGATTACGCCTGCTGCACGATCCTCATGGGATCCATCCGGCATAACTGCTCCTCCTAGATGCCTCCAGGAACGTCCAAAGCAAATGTAGACCTGTCAAGCATGCCAGAACACCAAAAGACTTACCTCCGAACCGAGGACCGAATTGTCCTACCGAGGACTCCACTTATACAAGTTGCGTGTTGAACCTCTTCCGGACTCTGGACCGCACACCATGGTCCGGTTACCGAGCTGGTAACCGAGGTCACCACAGTAAGGTTTTGGGGCATAGGCCTTACCAAGATGCTTCTTCTGGTAGTCTCAAGGTAGACCCTACGCAGGTGTGGGTGGTTAAACCCAAGCAAAGTCCTTTACAGACTGTTGAGCAAGCTCAAGAAGGGACTAGTCAGGATGTTGCGCCTGGTCCTATCATAGAAGCTTCAGGTGTTCAAGGAGCTATGCAGGGTTGTGATTTTGGTCAGGTGGAGATCATGGTTTCTATGGTTAATTCTCTAGCCGTTGATTCTACTACTCAAAGGAATAATAACGTGCTTAAATCTGGGGAAACTTCTGATCCAAACAAATTTGCAGTTCTGTAGTCTCTCTAAATTGGGAGATAGTGGGTCAGTGGATGTTGTTCTTCTATCTTTTAAGGCTGAATTTACTGCTGGTATGATTGAGGATGTGGATATTATTGGTGATCCTTTTGTAACGACCCGCCCCAGCTGACCTGCTTAACTCTTACCCTAACCACGTGACTCAAAAGGTTAACCTCAAATTAATAGTAGCTGGTTGGCCTTTACTTATATTCCACATCCTTTTTCCACTTTTTTTTCCGATGTGCGACTACTAGGTGGGTTCTCACAATCTCCCCACCTTGGCTGCAACCTCCTCGTTGCACCCACATGGTTCATTACTTCCACCCACCAAGCGATGTGTGACAAGTCCCGCCTAAGCATGTCAAGCTTGTCTCATGTGGGACCGGCCCAAGCCCGACAAACACCTCAAGCTCCTCACTTGTAGGCCCACCTAAGCATGACAAGCACCTCAAGCTCCTCACTTGCAGGACCCACCTCACACTTCCGGTTGGTGTCGGCTCTTATACACCTGTAATGACTCGCCCCAGCTGACCTGCTTTAACTCTTAGCCTAACCACATGGCTCAAAAGGTTAACCTCAAGTTAATAGTAGTTGGTCGGTCTTTACTTATATTCCACATCCTTTTCCACTTTTTTTTCCCAATGTGGGACTTTTAGGTGGGTTTTCACAATCTCCCCACCTCGGCTGCAACGTCCCCGTTGCACCCACTTGATCCATCACTTCCACCCACCAAGCGATGTGTGACAAGTCCCGCCTAAGCACGTCAAGCTTGTCTCATGTGGGACCCGCCCAAGCACGACAAGCACCTCAAGCTCCTAACTTGTGGGCCCACTTAAGCACGACAAGCACCTCAAGCTCCTCACTTGCGAGACCCACCTCACACTTCCCGTTGGTGTCGGCTCTGATATCACCTGTAATGACTCGCCCCAGCTGACCTGCTTTAACTCTTAACCTAACCACGTTCAAAAGGTTAACCTCAAGTTAATAATAGCTGGTCGGCCTTTACTTATATTCCATAGCCTTTTCCACTTTTTTTCCCGATGTGGGACTACTAGGTGGGTTCTCACAATCCTCCTCTAAAAAAGGGCAAGGGTCGAGGTAGGAATAAGAAACCACTTTCTAAATGATCAAAGTAGGCAGTTGGAATATAAGAGGGTTGAATGATCCTATTAAACAGAAAGAAGTCAAATCAGTTACCTTAGAAAATAAATTTAGTCTCATGGGTATAGTGGATACAAAAGTTCATTTAGAAAATTTTCAGTCTACCGTCAATGTTTGCCTAGTTCTTTGAAAGCTATTCATTACTATCTTGTTGGGCCTGTTGCTAGGATTATCCTGGGTTGGGATAGTTCTGTGTTTGAAGTTTCTACGGTTTTTATCTCTGATCAACTCATTGTTGTGGATGTGGTGTTCCTGAAGAATAAACATAATTTTTTCCTGTCTGTGGTGTATGGCCACTATTAGAATATTGTTAGTCTAAGTCCCACATTGCTTAGTTAAGTATTGCAACTACGTCTCCCATATTATAAATAATAGTTATTTGTGTTCGGGTTAATTAACACCCTAAACACTTTTCTCTATCTCTGACAACATGGTATCAGAGCAGGTTCGACCTAAACCCTAACAGCCATCATACCCTAATGCTACCCTCCACCCACCATCACCTGCTGCCGCCGCCACCCACCAACACTTACGAAACCCTAGCTCATCCTTCCAGTGCTCGAAACACAAAAAGACACCCATACAGTCCTTGTAACCCTAAATCGACTTCATCCAGCTCTTTGAAACCCTAATCCGACTTCATCCAGCCCATGTACAGTTCGAACAACCCCAAATTGAGTTCGCAATCCCTTATTCAGGCTCGAATAGCTCCAATCGGGTTCGGACAGCCATAAATCTGGTTCGAAAACAACTGAATAGTGTTCAAAAATATCTATTTGTGTTCGAAATCCATCAATTATGTTCAAACATACCTTAAAACCCTTGAAATCTCAAACCCAGTAGGTTTCGAACTCTAAAAAGCTTCATCAGCATGTGATAAGCTCTCAACGACGCCTGAACATTTTGGTTGGTCTCTTACCCTGTCTTGTTGGCGCCTAAAAGGTCATAGCCAGTACTTATTGAGCCTTGTAAGAGTCGGTTCTCGACCAGTTGCTGCTTATTTTGTTGGTTCTCGGTTTGGCTCTCTCACTTTGTGGTTTTCTGTTATTTTTGTACTCCATGAGGGGCCCTGGATCTGTTGATGTTATTGCAGCTATTTTTGGTCTCTTTTTGTTGTGATTATGTGGGTATTTTCTATCTGTTGGTGGTGGTTATCATGCGCAGTGTTCTTGATCGCGTTTTATTGTTGATAAGTGGATCCTGTTGATTTGGTCGCCCATATGCGACTCTATTGGTGGAGTTCTTGTGATTTTCTTTTTTGCATAGTTGTTGGAGTTATTTCGGTTTCTTGGTCTATTATTGGTTAGTCTATTCAGTTTTCTATTTCGGTTACGCCAGAGGATTGTTGAAGTTGGGTTTGTTGTTGGTTGGTGACTCCATGATAGACATAGTTGATTGGTTGGTAGGTTGATCCGTTAGTTGATTGTTGGTTTCTTGTCCTTGATTCGTTATTGCGATGGCATTTGATCTTGCTTCCACTGTCTCTAGTTGTTTTGGTTCTTCATCTAGTCCTGGAGATCACATGTCAGGGGGAGGCAATGGCCATGGTCAAGGTCGTGGTTCCAAATTGTGCACGTATTGTGGCGGCACAAATCATACAGTGGAGTATTGTTATGATCTTTATGGTTTTCCTCAGGCTCATCAGGTTACTGTGTCTGTTCCTGTTACTTCTCTGAATTCAGATTCTGTATTGCATGTTCCTCGTTTTTCATTAAATCTTATGTCCGTTAGTAAACTTACCAAGTCTTTAAATTGCTCTGTCACATTTTCCATGATGGTTATGTGTTTCAGGATCTCAAGACAAGGAGGAAAATTGGTCGTGGTACTGAACGTGGTGGCCTATATTACTTTACCGATGATGTCCACCCTAGCTCTGTTGCCCTTCAATCTTCAGTGTCACCTTATCAACATCATTTTCGTCTTGGTCATCCATCCCTTCCGAATCTTAAACGGCTGGTACCTTCATGTAGCCGTGTTAGTGTTTTGCCTTGTGATGTTTGTGAATTTAGTAAACATCATCGAGTGTCTTTTTATCCTAGGGTTGAGTCGTGTATCCCGTCCTTTTCACTTGGTTCATTCTGATATTTGGGATCCAATGCATGTTCCTAATGTCTTTGGCTTTCAATATTATGTTATCTTTGTTGATGATTACTCTCGTGTCACATATCTTTATCTCATGAAAAAACGATCAGAGTTGTCTTCTGTTTTTAAGTCATTTTATATGGAAATCAGAACTCAGTTTGATACTTGCATTCATATATTTCGTTCTGACAATGCCCGCGAATATTTTCATAATGCTCTTTTCAAATTTTTTGATGATCATGGTATAATTCACCAATCTTCTTGCGCTCGGACTCCACAACAAAATGGAGTTGTCGAACGCAAGATTCGGTATTTATCAGAGGTTATGCGTGCACTGTTATTTCATATGCAAGTTCCTAAGTCTTACTGGAGTTATTCTGTTCTTACCGCATGTTACTTGGTCAATCGTATGCCACCTACTGTCCTAGGTGGTCAGATACCTCATGCGGTCTTATTTCCTGGTCGCCTTCTCCACTTCTTACCCCTAAGAGTGTTCGGGTGCACCTGTTATGTTATGTTCATGCTCTTGATCCTGACCATGACAAACTTGACCCACGATCCATTCGGTGTATTTTTCTGGGATACTCGCGCACTCAAAAAGGGTATAAGTATTACTCACCACCACTTCGTCGTCATTTTGTTTGTGCTGATGTCACGTTTAATGAGTCATTACCCTTATACTCAAGTCACCATGCTCCAGTTGACCTTCCTAAGACTGAGTCTTGTGTTTCTTGTTTGTCTAACATCTGTGCCACCCTTGTAGGTGTATGTCCGTCGGCAAAACGTATTACCAGCCCCACCAATACCAACCACCACGCCTCCTTAGTCCTAAGATCCGGTTGCACCTTCACCTCCAATTGCTCTCTGTAAAGGTATTCGGTCTTACACTTCTCATCCTATTGCACAGTTAGTTTCCTCTGATCACCTGTCTCCGTCCCTTCGTGCCTTACTACTTCTGTTTCTTCCGTTTTAGTTCCTAACACTGTTCAAGAGGCCTTATCTATTTCTGAGTGGCGGAAAGCTATGAAGGATGAGATGTCTGCCCTTCATCACAATGGCACATGGGAGTTAGTCCCTCTTCCTGCTGGTAGCACTACTGTTGGTTGTCGTTGGGTATTCACTGTCAAGTATCTTCCTGATGACACTGTTGAGCGTTATAAAGCTCGCTTTGTTGCTAAGGGCTACACCCAGACTTATGGTGTTGATTATTCGGAGACATTTTCTCCAGTTGCCAAACTTGGTTCTATTCAAATCCTTATTTCTCAGACCGAGGGAAAGTACAAACTTGGTTTTATTCAAATCCTTATTTCTCAGACCGAGGGAAAGTATAATTGATTGTCTATGTGGATGACATCATTATTACCGGTGATGACCAGCAAGGTATTAATGAGCTAAAAACCTTCTTACATCAACAGTTTCATATTAAGGATTTGGGAAAATTTTGGTACTTCTTAGGCATTGAGGTGGCACGATCCGAAGAAGGTATTAGCTTATCACAGAGGAAGTATGTGCTGGATATTCTCAAAGATACTGGTTTGTTGGGCACTAGGCCTGTTGAGACTCCTATGGATCCCAATGTCAAATTGTGTGTTGACCAGGGAGAGCAGCTCTCCAATCCTGATCAGTATCGTCGTTTGGTTGGTAAGCTGAATTACCTTGTGATTACACGTCCTGATATTTCTTTTGCAGTTAGTGTGGTGAGTCAGTTTATGTCTGCTCCTTGCCGTCCACATTGGGAAGCAGTTCTTAGGGTTGTGAAGTACCTTAAGTCACATCCTGGACGTGGTTTGTTATATTGAGCTAATGGACACTTACGCATGGAGGCGTTCACTGATTCTGATTGGTTAGGAGGACCATATGATAGGAGATCCACTACTGGATATTGTGTTTTCCTTGGGAGAAATCTTGTTAATTGGAAGAGTAAAAAGCAGACCGTGGTTGCCCAGTCTAGTGCAAAAGCAAAATATAGAGCAATGGCAATTGGCACACACAACGTGCGAGATTGTATGGTTGCGGTCATTCCTCGAGGAGATACGATTCAGTGTGCAGTTGCCTATGCCTTTGTATTGTGATAACCAAGCTGTTATTCACATTGCATCTAATCCGGTATTTCATGAGAGGACCAAACATATTGAAGTTGATTGTCATCTAGTGCGTGAGAAGTTAACTAATGGTGTGATAGCCGCTCCGTTTGTGTCTACAGGAGCTCAATTCGCAGATATGTTTACAAAGTCATTGTTTAAGCCACGGTTAAAGTCGTTGTGTAACAAGCTGGGACTTTATGATATTTATTCTCCAGCTTGAGGGGGAGTGTTAGAATATTGTTAGTCTAAGTCCCACATTGCTTAGTCAAGTATTGCAACTACGTCTCCCATATTATAAATAATAGTTATTTGTGTTAGGGTTAATTAACACCCTAAACACTTTTCTCTATCTCTGACAACAGTCAGAATAGAGTTGGGGATAGAAGAGTTCTTTGGAATGATATGAGGTTTGTGTATAGTTTGGATTCTTCTAAGCCTTGGATTCAGCTTAGGGACTTTAATGTGATCAGAACTTCAACAGAAAGGTTGGTAGGGTTTGATGGTGGTCCTGCTGACAACTTCAATGACTGTTTGTTGGATATTGTTCAAGATGACATGCCTTTTAAAGGTTTTTGGTTTACTTGGACCAACACGACGGGAGGAGATGGTAGTAATAAGAGCAAACTTGATAGAGTTTTAACTAATGTAGCTTGGTTGGACATGTTTCCTAATGCTGAAGCCTCCTTTCTTGCTCCAGGTATCTTAGACAATTGCATTATTTCTGTAACTATGGTTCCCCCTAATGGTAGAAGGAAACCCTTTTAAGTTTTATAATTTTTGGCTCCAACACCCTGAGTTTGGCCAGATTTTGACTAGTTCATGGAATGAACCTTTGGAAGGGAGGCCTATGTGTGTGTTGTACTGAAACTAATGAATCTTAAATGTTACTCGAATATCAGCAAAAGGGTTATGGATGCCAAGGCTGAATTGAGTAGTTTGCAAGAAAGATTGTTTGCTTCCCCTCCTGATGAGGCCTTATGAACTCAAGAAAAGGATTTGGTTTGTAAATATGTGGAGTTGAGGGCTGCTGAATAATCTTTTATGAAGCAACGGTCTAGGGTGAAATGGTTAGCTTTGGGTGACCAAAATATCAATTTTTTCCACCAAAAGTTGTGTGTTCATAGAGCTCGAAATACCATTTTGAGTTTACAGAATAATGAAGGTCACATTCTTGATACTCCTGGGGAAATTAGGGCTGAGATACTCCAATATTACGAAGGGCTGCTGGGTACCTCTTTTTCTAGGAGAGTGGATGCAAGGTCTCAACTTCAACAGGCTATTATTTCTCATGTTTCTGAATCTCAATCTCACAATTTGGTGGCTCCTATATCTGATGAAGATATTAAAAAGGCTCTGTGGCCTATTAATGGAGAAAAGGCTCCGGGCCCTGATGGTTACAACTCCCATTTTTTCCAAAAGAAATCGTAGGTGGTGGGTCAGGATCTCCTTTCTGCAGTGAGGTCCTTTTTTTTGTCTGGTTTTTTGCTTCAAGAATGGAATGCTACTGCCATCTCTTTAGTGCCTAAGGTCCATTATCCTACGTCTATTCGTGACTATAGGCCTATTTCGTGTCGTAACGTGGTCTACAAATGCATCGCTAAGGTATTAGCAAACAGATTGCAACCCATTTTGCCTTGCCTAATCAACCAGGCTCAATCTGCTGTCATTAAGGGACGATCAATAGTTGACAATGTGCTCTTGATGCAAGAACTAGTAAGAGGATATCATAGGGATAATAAGGATCCTAGATGTGCTATCAAAATAGATTTAAAGAAGGCCTATGATTCTGTGGATTGGATTTTCCTTTTTTACACTATGTAAGCCATGGGTTTTCTTCTAGATTCATCAATTGGGTTCAGAAATTTGTTTGTTCAGCCAATTTTTCAGGGCATGAGGAGTTTGAGACAAGGGGATCCTGTTTCCCCCTATCTGTTTCTCAAAGTTATGGGTGCTTTTACTGCTCTACTGCATTATAGAGTGAATCAAGGCCTTTATAGCTACCACCCCAAGTGCAGAAGCATTAACCTCACCCATTTGATATTCGCAGATGACTTATTCGTTCTATGTGGAGCATCGAAGGATTCTTTTCATCTTATCAAATGTTTACTAGATGACTTATATTCCTATTCTGATCTCAAGCCTAACATGCACAAGCGCTCTGTGTTCTATACTGGAGTTTCAGAGGGTGATAAGGTTGTTTTGGGGGGTATCCTTCCTAGTCCTGAAACCCATCTTCCTGCCAAATACCAGGGTGTGCCCCTTCCTATTCCTGAGGCCCATCTTCCAACCAAATTCCTGGGTGTGCCCCTTATTTCTACAAGGTTGAAAGCCGCTGATTGTTTGGTCCTGAAAGAGAAATTTTTGAAGAGAATCCATAGTTGGTCTTCTAGGAAATTGGCCTTCTAGGAAATTGGCATATGGGAAAGGGCACAACTGATCCTATCAGTTCTTTTTAATATGCAAGTCTATTGGAGCTCAATTTTCGTCATTCCTAGCAAAATAATCAAAGAGATTGAGAGTACATTGATGGCATTCCTTTGGTCAGGATTTGAAATGAAGCACTCTGCTGCCAAGGTTAGATGGGCTCACGTATGCAGTCCAAAGGAGGAAGGAGGTCTGGGATTCAGAAGGCTAAGGAATGGAACAAAGCAACAACGCTTAGGCATCTCTGGGCCCTTTGCAATAAAGCAGATACCCTTTGGGTGAAGTGGATTCATACATACTTTATCAAGGGGCAATGTTTATGGTTTATGGACATCCCTAGTGATGCTTCATGGACCAAGAGGAAGCTGCTGAACCTCAGACGTGTGGGTCAATCTCTGATTAAGTATTTGATTGGCAAGGGACAAGGTACTTTTCTGTGGCTTGAAAACTGGCACTCTCTTGGCTCTCTTTTGGTGAGAGTGCCGTCTATAATCTTCGTAGATCTTTGAATTTTAAGGTTTCCTTGAATATTCATGAAGGGGAGTGGAGGTGGCCTAGATAAAGGAATAGGATCACTCAGTTTAGCATGGATCATACCACTCTTGATTTTAAACCAGTTTGTGAAATGATGGATTCAGTCTTATGGCTCCCCAATCCGGCTGGTTTTACTGTGTTTTCTGCGGGAGGCTATCAGACTTAAACTACATGTCCAGCCATGGTCTAGTGTTGTCTGGTATAGTAGAAATGTTCCTTGATGGTCTTTTGTGTTGTGGTTAGATGTACAACAAAATGAAGCACTAAGGACAGATTATAGAGTTTGGGTATGAATGTGGAGGATGTTTGTGTGTTCTGTAGTAATGCCCAGGAGTCCCATATACATTTGTTTTTCCAATGTGCATTCTCTGAATCAGTTTGGAGGGCGGTTTTGCGAAAATGCTTGACTGATCAAATCCCTTTCTCTTTACCTGATGTCGTTGAATGGTATATTCAGAATGTTAGAGGGTCTGGTCTTAAGAGTTGGGTTTTGAAAAGTGTGTTAGCTGCTTGTATCTATAACCTTTGGGTGGAGCAGAATAAGAGGATTTTTCAGCACAAGGTTTCTACCCATGATCAAGTCATCCTCAAGACTATTAACTTAAAAAAAAATTCCAACTCAAAAAACACTCATTACCCCTACTTCCAACCATTACTCTCATTTCTCTCTCCACTCATTACCTCTATCTCCAATCATTATTCTCATTTCTCTCTCCACTCATTACCCCTATCTCCAATTATAACCCTAAATTCTCTCTCCACTCATTACCCCAAAAACCAAACCCAAAATGTTTTTCAAAAGGGAACCGAACCATCGTAAAAAACCACTTAAACAAGTCCGAAAAGAACCAACATGCCATGTCAAATTCAAAGAAAAGAAGCAAGGACCGTAGAGCAGGAGGAGGAGAATATTTTTCTTAGCCATTTAAAAATTGACAAAACTTATTTCAAAATACAAAGTAGTTTTAGAATTACGAGACCAATATCTGTAGTAGAGGTGTCAAACGTGCCTGTCATGCCGTGCCGTGCCGTGCCATTTTCTTCCGTGCCAACCGTGCTTCGTGTCGTGCCGTACCGTGCCCGTTTACTTCATCGTGCCATGGCGTGTCGTGCCGGACCGTGATTTCACTTTTTCGGGCCGTGTCGAGCCGTGCCTTTTTAAATCGTGCCGTGCCGTGCCCAATTAATTAATCGTGTCACGTCGTGCCGTGCCTTTTTTGTCGGGTCGGGTCGAGCCTTTTTTGTTGGGTTGTGTCGTGCCGTGCCCTTTTTTTTTTTTTGTCGGGTCGTGCCGTTCCTTTCTGTCCCGTCGGGTCGGGTCGTGCCTTTTTTTAGTTAATTGTGTGGTGTCGTGCCGTGCCTTTTTGTCGGGTCGTGCTGTGCCTTTTTTGTCGGGTTGTGCGGTGCCTTTTTTGTCGGGTTATGTCGTGTTGTGCTGGCCCGTTTACTTAATCGTGTGTCATGTTGTGCCGTGCCAAAATACGATTATTCCATTCGTCGCCAAAAAACATTCCATTGTATTCTATTAGCTTGTTCCAAGGCTGTAACCATTTATTGCTTTAGTTATGTCTTTTGTTTCCTTGCTCATAATCTGAGCTCAATCTTATTAAGACTCAAGGGGGATATCCAGCAACTGTCAATTAGCATCATTCTTTTGGTGAATTTATGTCAACAGGAGAGGATGGTCCAGGGTGGTCAACTACATGGAAAACTGCTTTGTGGGCACGTCTTCGGAACAGTGAACGTGCATACACTATGGTGAAGCATTTGTTTAACTTAGTGGATCCTGATCATGAAGGTGATTATGGAGGAGGAATCTATAGTAACTTGTTCACTGCACACCCCCCTTTCCAAATCGATGCCAATTTTGGGTAAGTTGCGCTTGAACTGTTTGTTTTAACCTTGGCCAACCATATAGATGTTTAGAATATACTCCATTTTAAACCTTGCAGTATGCCTGTGTGTGTTTGCACCCTCTTAAGACAATAGGAACGTGCTTCTTTGTCTCATTTTAGTCATTGACCTTCCTAAGTCAGTTGTATCAGAAAACTGAAGGGATCCATGTCTTAACAGTTAAAGCAGCAAATTCTGTAGTAGAGGAAAATACACTCCAACACTAAAATCTATATAATATGTAATTTTTTAGTCACGACGATTTTCTAATGCATGGAAAATCTAGCATCAAAGCACATTAACAAAGTAAACTTATAGTATCAACACACTATAATAAGAGTAAATTTGTAAATATCTATACAGCAAAGATTAAGTAGATCAAACTCATACCAGATCAAGAACGCCAAGGCATAAAGTTTGTTTGCAATTATTATGCGGAGAGAAAATGTAGTACCATGTGGAAACCTCTACAGTAGCAATAAGAGTAAATTTGTAAATATCTATACAGCAAAGATTAAGTAGATCAAACTCATACCAGATCAAGAATGCCAAGGCATAAAGTTTGTTTGCAATTATTATGCAGAGAGAAAATGTAGTACCATGTGGAAACCTCTACAGTAGCAATATGAGTTGACCTGCAAGGAAAGAGAAGGCGGTCAGCTCTTTAAGTTATTTGAACCCTAAGTAAACCAACAAAGGCCTTCCAATGAAGCAATTCGGAAACTGCCACTAACTGTCAAACATAACCATCTATTTAAGCAGGACTTGTGGTATTCAGATTTAAAGAATAAATTGCATACTTGTGAAACAAACATATGCAAAAAAATATCACAAAACTTTATAACAAATGAGAGTGATATTGAATAGGTACGAGCCTCATGGTTGCAGCGGAAAAAAAAATGGTAAGGATGAACAATCATGCTATTAATCATGGCCTTGAAGGAAATGACTTGATTGCAATTACATTATGAAGCTCCAATGGCTTCCAAGATTCATTACGATTCAACACACTATCTATGCTGGAAAAACCGCACAATTAGCTTAATATAGGATTTCGTGACACCATGTTGTCTCAACAAGTTAATGTCTCTGAACGATAAAAGAAAACACATCTTCTGCATAATAGCATATTCTCTAGTGAATGCCAAGCTTGAAAACTAAGCCTATCCAGATTGAAGTGATGGCACAAACTTGACATTCATATATCCCTAGCATAGTTCAAGAATGACATTCAGTTTAACCACAATAAAAAGTTGATTGGAAGAGTTTAACGACAATCCAAATAAAAGTACGGAATCTACTCACAGATCACCCTCTTTCATCCCCAAATTCAGTAAGTTATGATCTATGGTGTCCTAAGATTTTTACCGTCTTCGTCACTTTATGTCTTCCTAGTGCTGTTAAGCATTAGTTTATTATAGCAAAAAACTAATTCATATACAGAAACTGAAAGAAGAGGACTTGCAAACAACAGCCCAGAATTGAAGGATTTGTCATTTCTCTAAAGCCCCTTGCTTGTGAGAAATGGTAACAAACGAAAGGTCTCACCAAATCTAACTATTTGGGTGAGATTTGAGGAAAAACAAATATAGACCAAGAAAAATCAACAATACTCTTCACTTCTTATCATTTCTCACACCTTTCAATCATCCAATAAGTGATGATTCTATTATTTTCTTTCTTGTAATGTTTTATGCTAAATAGTGACATTGCTATGTGCTACGCACGATTGTCATGCCGTTGTTTTGAATACATAGATTAGATTGACATAAACGGTAGTTCAATCTAAGATAGCCTCTGAGAGAAATCCATATTTCCATTTTGAATCGAAAGATAGCAGCATTAAGTGGTGAAGGAATAAAATTAATCCTTCTATTGTGAACCTGTAAACACAGCATCAGCAGCAGCAGGAACACCTCAGAGCAGCAACAATACCTCCAAACTGATAGAGGAAAAGATAAATACAGAGCCCGCAACATCATCCCATGACTAATTAGCATTAGCAGCAATGCTAATTTGATCCAGAAACAGCAGCAATAACACAAAAACACACTTCCCATCTTACTTAAAGAAATCCATTAGAAGCAGTAGAACCAAGTTGAACCGCATATAGCAAGAATAATAGTTGCAGCTGCCAGAGCAGCACCAAAATTCCTTTAAGAAGTTTGAGGTACAAGGACACATACAAAAAACAGACCAACTCGACACAAAGAGACCAGAACCAAAGACCCTTGAAGTACATGATCAGACTCAACGACCACCCTAAAACCTGCTACCAACACAAAGATGACACCCCTGACTCAAAATAAAAACAAACAAAAGACCCCAAAACTGTAAACCCTCTCACGAAAGACATATCAGGCTAAACACTCAAACAAACAAGAAAACTAAACCCAAAAATGACAAGACAACCCAAAGACAAACAGACAAAGAAATGGACTGGCCTCTTGACCAAACACTCAAACAAACAAACAAGAAAACTAAACCTCAGTCTAAACACTCAAACAAACAAGAAAACTAAACCTAAAAATGACAAGACAACCCAGAGACAAACAGACAAATAAATGGACAGGCCTCTTGACCCCAAAAGGGATTGGCCTCACGAACAATGTCCAAGAAATATGTAAACTGTAAATGCAGGTAACCATCATGTTTGAATGTGTAATATATGCATAGAAATTGGAGGGGATAAAGGGAAAAGACTAAGATATGTGTGGGCTTGTTCAGATGGGGATTTGGTTTTGGGACTCTAATTATTACCCCAGTCCAAAATCCACTCATTACCCCAACCTCCAACCAATACTTTCAAATTTATCCCTCTCTGTCCAATCATTACCCTATCTCCCTACCCTAGTCATTAAAAATTCAATCCAAAATCCAAATCAAAAATCCCTTAAACGAACAAGCCTTGTATGATCGAACGAGAATCCGAGACCGTCCTGGTTGCAACAACAGTTACCCACAAGAGCCTCCTACAGACCCTTAGTGTGCCCCACAAAGAAATGGGCCTAATCGTGGTCGCTGAAATTCTGCTCCGAAATTGATCCTCACAACCTTATAACTACCGTGGGAAAATAAGAAAAGGATTGGCCTCGTGATCAATGCCACAAACCTTGGGTTTGCTTCTTCTTCTTATTCGCAAGTCTCAGTTCAGAAACCACACAAAGTCTAAATAAGCACCCAAAAATCAATAAATATGAACCTTTGGCAAAAATTAAAAAAAATAAATAAGTGCAAACAATAAAAAGAAACAACAAAAAACAAAATACAAAGATTTGGCAAAATCGTCAAAATCCCCCAAAAAGATGCCCCAATTAAGACCTGTTTCTATCCAAAACCACAGAAATCAAATCAAAAAATATGTAAACTGTAAGTGCACGTATATATTATGTATTTATGGATGTGTAATATATGCTAAGAAATTGAAAGGGATAAAGGGGACAAGCTCAGATTTGTGTATGATTGAACTAGAATCCGACTCTCCCAGGGCTGCAATGAACAGTTGCCCACAAAGCCTCCTATAGACCCGCTGATTGCCCCGCAATGAAATGGGATGGACCTACACTATAAAATTCTTCTACGAAACTTATCCTCATAGCCTTATAGCTAAAGCAGCGAAACCTGAAAAAGAGTGGCCTCGCAATAAATGCCTCATACTTTGAGAGCACCTTCTTCTTCTCAGGTGTCGGTTCAAAAACCTCTCAAAGTATAATGAAGTCCCCAAAAATCAACAACTACGAAGATTTGGCACACTTGAAAGAAAATACAAAAAAGAAGTGCAAAAAGCAAAAAAGAAACAACAAACAAAAATACGAAGATTTGGCAAAATGATCAAATCCCGCTAAGAGATGCCCCATTTAACACCGGTTTCAATCTAAAACCACAGAAATCAGATCAATAAATATGTAAATTGTATATGCATGCATGTAAATACGTATCATGTATGTAGGTGTACTATGTGCATAGAAATTGAAGGAGATAAAGCATAAAGGCTCAGATCTCTATTTGATCAAACGAGAATCCGACTCCGCCATGGCTACAACTACAGTTGCCAATAAGAGACTCCTAAAGACACTTTGTGTGCTCCCAAAAGAAATGGGTCGGATCCCCGGCATTGAAATTCTGCTCAGAAACTGATCCTACGCCGTTATAGCTAGCGTGGCAAAATCCGAAAGGAATTGGCCTCACGATCAATGTCCAAGAAATATGTAAACTATAAAGACATGTAAGCATCAGGTTTTTATGTGTAATATATGCGTAGAAATTTAATGGGATAAAGGGTAAAGAATCAAATCTGTGTATGATCAAACGAGAATCCGACTCCGCCGTGGCTGCAACAACAGCTGCACATAAGAACCTCCTAATGATCCTCTGTGTGCCCCGCCAAGAAACGGGCCCGATCTTGCCCAAGAAAAAAGTAAACAGTAATATATGCATAGAAATTGAATGAAGTAAAGTGTAAAGGCTCAGATATGTGCATGATCAACCGAGAATCCGACTCCGCAATGGCTGCAACTACAGTGGACCATAAGAGCCTCCTAAAGACCCTCTGTGTGCCCCCCAAAGAAACGGATCGGATCCTAGTCTCTGAAATCCTCCTCAACTGATCCACACAGCCATATATATATCGCAGCAAAACCCGGAAGGGATTGGCCTCACGATCAATATCCATGAAATATGTAAACTATAAATGCAAGTAAGCATCGTGTTTGTATGTGTAATATATTCATAGAAATTGAAGTCTCAGATCTGTGTATGATCGAACAAGAATCCGACTCCGCCATGGTTGCAACAACAGTAGCCCATAAGAGCCTCCTACAGACCATATGTGTGCCCCGCCAAGAAACAGGCCGGACCTTAGTCTCTATAAATTTGCCCTGAAGCTGATCCTCACAGCCTTATAGCTATTGTGCTAAAACCCGAAACGGATTGGCTTCACGGTTAATGCCTCATACTTTGGGCTTGATTCTTCTTCTTCTTCTTCTTAGGTCTTGGTTCAAAAACCTCACAAAGTATAATGAAGGCCCCAAAAATCAACAAATACGAAGCTTTGGTAGACTTGAAAGAAAAATACCAAAAATAAGTGCAAAAAACAAAAAGGAAAAGTAAACAAAAATACAAAGATTTGGTAGAATAGTCAAAATCCCCTAAAGAGATGCCCCATTTAACACTTTTTTCCATCTAAAACGACAGAAGTCAGATCTGTAAATGCATGTATGTAACTATGTATCATGAATTCGTGTGTTATATATGCGTAGAAATTGAAGGACGTAAAGCGTAAAGACTCAGATCTGTGCGTGATCAACCGAGAATCCTACTCCGCAATGGCTGCAATTACAGTGGACCATAAGAACCTCCTAAAGTCCCTCTGTGTGCCCCCCAAAGAAACGGATCAGATCCTGGTCTCTGAAATCCACCTCAACTGATCCTCACAGCCTTATAGATATCACAGCAAAACCCGAAAGGGATTGGCCTCACGATCAATATGCAACAAATATGTAAATTGTAAATGCAAGTAAGCATGGTGTTTGTATGTGTAATATATTCATAGAAATTAAAGGGGATAAAGGGTAAAGGCTCAGATCTGTGTATGATCGAACAAGAATCCGACTCAGAGACAAATATCTTGTTTAATTCTGTTTGATATTTCTGTGCCCCGCCAAGAAACGGGCCGGAACCTAGTCTTTATAATTTCGGTTAAGAAACTGATCCTCACAGCCTTATAGCTATTGTGCTAAAACCCGAAAGGATTGGCTTCGCGGTCAATGCCTCATACTTTGGGTTTGATTCTTCCTCTTCTTCTTAGCTCTCGGTTCAAAAACCTAACAAGGTTCAATGAAGGGCCCAAAAATCAACAAATCCGAAGCTTTGGCAGACTTGAAAGAAAAATACCAAAAATAAGTGCAAAAAAAAAAAGGAAAAGCAAACAAAAATACGAAGATTTGCTAGAATAGTCAAAATCCCCCAAAGAGATGACCCATTCTAACACTTTTTTCCATCTAAAACCACAGAAGTCAGATCAAGAAATATGTAAACTATAATGCATGTATGTAACTATGTATCATGAATGTGTGTGTTATATATGCGTAGAAATTGAATGAAGTAAAGCGTAAAGGCTCAGATCTGTGCATGATCAACCGAGAATCCAACTCCGCCATGGCTGCAACTACAGTGGACCATAAGAGCCTCCGAAAGACATTCTGTGTGCCCCCCAAAGAAACGGATCGGATCCTGGTCTCTGAAATCCTCCTCAACTGATCCTCACAGTCTTATAGATATCACAGCAAAACCCGAAAGGGATTGGCCTCACAATCAATGTCCAAGAAATATGTAAACTGTAAATGCAAGTAAGCATCGTGTTTGTATGTGTAATATATGCATAGAAATTGAAGGGGATAAAGGGTAAAGGCTCAGATCTGTGCATGATTGAACAAGAATCCGACTCCGCCGTGGCTGCAACAACAGTAGCCCATAAGAGCCTCCTACAAAACATCTGTGTGCCCCGCCAAGAAACGGGCTGGACCCCAGTCTCTATAATTCTGCCACGAAACTGATCCTCGCAGCCTTATAGCTATTGTGCTAAAACGCGAAACGGATTGGCTTCGCGGTCAATGCCCCATACTTTGGGTTTGATTCTACCTCTTCTTCTTAGCTCTCGGTTCAAAAACCTCACAAAGTTTAATGAAGGGCCCAAAAATCAACAAATACGAAGCTTGGGCAGACTTGAAAGAAAAATACCAAAAAGAAGTGCAATAAACAAAAAGAAACAGCAAACAAAACTACGAAATTTGGCAGAATCGTCAAAATCCCCCTAAGAGATGCACTATTTAACACTTGTTTCCATCTAAAACCACAGAAGTCAGATCAAGAAATATGTAAACTGTAAATGCATGTATGTAACTATGTATCATGAATGTGTGTAATATATGCATAGAAATTGAAGGACGTAAAGCGTAACGGCTCAGATCTGTGCATGATCAACCGAGAATCCGACTCCGCAATGGCTGCAACTACAGTGGACCATAAGAGACCCCTAAAGACCCTCTACGTGCCCCCCAAAGAAACAGATCGGATCCCTGTCTCTGAAATCCTCCTCAACTGATCCTCACAGTCATATAGATATCGTAGCAAAACCCGGAAGGGATTAGCCTCACGATCAATGTCCAAGAAATATGTAAAATGTAAATGCAAGTAAGCATGGTGTTTGTATGTGTAATATATTCATAGAAATTGAAGGGGATAAAGGGTATTGACCTCACGATCAATGTCCAAGAAATATGTGAACTGTAAATGAAAGTAAGCATGGTGTTTGTATGTGTAATATATTCATAGAAATTGAAGGGGATAAAGGGTAAAGGCTCAGATCTGTGTATGATCGAACAAGAATTCGACTCCGCCATGGCTGCAACAACAGTAGCACATAAGAGCCTCCTACAGACCATCTGTGTGCCCCACCAAGAAACAGGCCGAACCTTAGTCTCTATAATTTTGCCCTGAAGCTGATCCTCACAGCCTTATAGCTTTTGTGCTAAAACCTGAAAGGGATTGGCTTCACGGTCAATGCCTCATACTTTGGGTTTGATTCTTCTTCGTCTTCTTAGGTCTCGGTTCAAAAACCTCACAAAGTATAATGAAGGCCCCAAAAATTAAAAAATACGAAGCTTTGGCAGACTTGAAAGAAAAATACCAAAAATAAGTGCAAAAAACAAAAAGGAATATCAAACAAAAATACGAAGATTTGCTAGAATAGTCAAAATCCCCCAAAGAGATGCCCCATTTAACACTTTTTTCCATCTAAAACCATAGAAGTCGGATCAAGAAATATGTAAACTATAAATGCATGTATGTAACTATGTATCATGAATGTGTGTGTTATATATGCGTAGAAATTGAATGAAGTAAAGCGTAAAGGCTCAGATCTGTGCATGATCAACCGAGAATCCGACTCTGCAATGGCTGCAACAACAGTGGACCATTAGAGCCTCCTAAAGACCCTCTGTGTGCCCCCCAAAGAAACGGATCGGATCCTGGTCTCTGAAATCCTCCTCAACTGATCTTCACAGCATTATAGATATCGCAGCAAAACCCGAAAGGTATTGGCCTCACAATCAATGTCCAAGAAATATGTAAACTGTAAATGCAAGTAAGCATCGTGTTTGTATGTGTAATATATGCATAGAAATTGAAGGGGATAAAGGGTAAAGGCTCATATCTATGTTCTACTATGTCATGCACCGTTCTCATCTCCCTCTAGCAATAGCCACCAAAATTTCATATATCTAACCGTTCTGCTATGTCATACCCAAAAACAAAGAAAACAAAGGCATACCCAACAACCACCTGTATAATAGTTGTACTAAAAGGGGCCATCACCGCTTAATGTTGAACTACTCATTACGATAAGTCAACTTTTCTTGTGCTAGTAAAATCTGCATGAACATTAAGAGAACTCCATATATCACCAAAAAAACAATCACTATATGCATCGCAATAATACCTCACTCGTTTAAGTAGACAAAAACTGATACTAAGGGCAAAAGGGGAAAAAGAAAGTTAATGAGTGTTTTCTAAAATGAACCAAAGAACATAGATTAATGGTTAGAGCATCTCCAAGACTTCTACTTCACTCTAATATTTCCACAAATACCAAATTTGAGTTGAAATCCATTAAAGGCTTTAGCTAATTGCAAATTTGCAACCCTTTACTCGAAAAAGTGGAAGTCACATTAGAGGGATTGTGAAGGCAAAATTCACTAACCTTCATTCTAACTTTTCAGTCAGCATCATTAGGCCTACAAATCAGAGACAAATATCTTGTTTAATTCTGTTTGATATTTCATTTTCTTTTGAAGACTAATAATCCGGGGCATTGCCTTTTACATGATTAATAAAATGTAATCCATGAGTGTGTCTATGAAGACGGGTAGTGTGTTAGCCATGAGTGTGTCTATTGTGTCGAACACATAGAATGCAAGTAGGAATGGGAGCACATTTTGAAATAGATCACACTACAAACTCACACATAAACTCAAAACTACAATGCCACAGGGTAAAAAAAGATAAAAATATTAGAGACTTAAACCATTTACCACTAATATGCTCGTGCCTGAACTAAGATACAATAATTCATGTACTAATGATAAACAACTCCCGCAAAGTTAAACCAAGCGAAAATGATTTGCATATGTACATGGCATTTCATACAGACGTTTATACAAATATCTTTGGCGAAGATGCTTAAGCTAAACTATCTATTTGAAATTAAAAGAAGTCGATGGAGTCAGATGATGCCCAAGTCATTAAGGCCAATGATGACCATGCACAATAATTCCATTGTGGACTTTTATCAACCAGATGGAGAGCGTTTGCTTTTCACTATTTCGACCATGCACTTCAACACAGCCACGGACTACACAATTTCGAATCAATTTGTGCGTGTGTGTGTGAGAGAGAGGGAGACATACCAGTTTTGAGAGGGGGGGGGGGGGGTAATGGTGGAGGAGAATCACCTTGAAACAACTCTGCAACACCTGCAAAGTTAAAAAAAAATATTATAGTTTCTCTATTTAGGCTATACTCAAAAAAATCGACAAATTAAGCATTAAAAAGGAAAAATAGATTCATCAGAAAACTCCAAAACTCCCAATAGACCCATTGCTGTCACTTTCAAATCCGAAACTCTATTTACCCCAAAACTATGGATCATGGGAACCCAAATAAACCCCATGATCAGTGGAAAAGTGGAAGAGGAAGCGACAAAGAGGTGGTGGAGGCAATGGTTGTGTAGCGGCAACATGCGGTGGGGCTCATGGCGGCAAATGATGAAAATGTGAAATGAAGAGGTGCATAGGAGAGAAAGATAGAATCCTAATGCCCTAACCGTTAAATGGAAAGATTGCTACTGAATAATAAACTGATGCTCCATTGCCATGCAGAAAGTGTACTACATAGAACACCTGCCATTTGACCATAAAAAATCAATTAATCTTTATGTATCTTACTTCTCCTTCTCTTGAATCCTACGGCAAAATGGGAAAAGTATATTTGTAAAAATCGGGACCGTGCTTCATATTTTACATCACCGCGTGAGAGATTGACCTTAGAGTGCAAAAGCCTCAAACACATCTGCTACAAAGAATTTAAGGCAATCACAGGTAAAGGTTCTCTTTTAACTTGACCGACAGTGAACCACTATTAGAGCCCAATACAGTCAAACAGAGTAATAAAAAAGAATAAATTCTAATATCAACCATAAAAGAAAGAAAGGCTAGAAGTATACTTCTAGTCTGAACAAAATAGAGGACCAATATCTTCATTCTTTGATACCAATTAAAATCAAATTTCTACTAAAATATTGTTCCTTCAATTACCTTTAGCTCAGAACCAGCGAAAATGACATATATAGATCAATAAATTAAAAAAGCTTGTGATAAGCCCTCAAAAGAAAGTTTGATCACCGTTTTCTGAGCGTGTAATTGCCCAGATCACTCATTTGGCCATTTCTTCAACCACAAAGTCCTCTCTACATCTCTTCCCCACTACACAATCTACATAGCCACCACACTGACGCTAAACAAAAAATATAACAGCAGCATCAGTTGGGTGGACAAAAGGAGAATTTAGTGTCAAATTAAAACAAAACGAAGACACAATGATGAGACAATAGAGGTCAAACCACAAACTATAAACCGGCAATTGGACAGAAACGCAGTTGGAAGAACAGTTGACTGAATGGAGAACTAAAGCCTAAAGATGTAAGCCTCATCTTTGTGATAAACACGGTTAAAAGATTAAGAAAGGCAATGGCTGTATAGCGGCAACATGAGGTGGGGCTCGTTTTGTCCCACCCGTATAGGTTTTTGATTACGTTTTGAATAGTTGATTTTATGTTGTTTTAAGCTACGCATGACATCCTTAAAACATAAAATGGAAGACATCGGAAACCCCAAACCTGGTGGAGAAACCATCCTCGATTTGTTGGTACGAAACAGTTACGTTGATTTGCTGGGGTCGTAATCCCAAACCCCGAGATTGGGCTTGCCGTTGACTCCACGCCGAGGATGACGATGGTGAGGAAGTTCCGTCCCCGTCTGTCTTGCCCAAACACAAAACCCTAACTTGATAAATGATAGATTGATGAGGAACCAAATAGCTGACACCAACCATGCAAGTATACAAATCATTACGATTATACTTATCAAAAAAAAAAAAATCATTACGATTAATGGATCTTCTTCCTTACTTGCTCGCGGTCACTTCGATTGGAAAAAATCGAGGAAGAAAGAGACGGAGGAAACACTACTGGAATGGGAGAATATTTGAGAGTTGCCGATTGCAGTCCAGCCCCTTCTTCTCCCGCAGCCGCGATCATGGTGTTTGATTTTGAGAGAGAGAGAGGAGAGGGGGGGAGGGAGAGAGAAAGCGCGAGAGAGAGAGAGGTGTTAGGTTTCAAATTTTGAACAGTAGTATAAGATTCCTTGGATTCACAAATACTCCGTTTATCACGTGTGATTTGCATTAATTGATTGCGCACGAGTCTTTAATGCACAACCGTTTCTTTCCCTTGGATCCCTCTAGAACGTGTTAAGAAATTCAAAAAACGATTTGCTTGAGGGAGGATTAACAAATAATAACTGTGAAGAGTAATTTGCCTTATAAAAGTAGGATATCAGTGGATATTTTTTATTTAATCATGTGCATCCTTATGTGATCGGCAAATTTAAGATGTACACAAATTGGTTCGGATATTCAGTTCAATAAAAGAAAAATATGATGGCAATTAAATAGACTCTCGTTAGTTATTAAAAGCTTCATTCTCTGTAATTTTTTTGTCTTTTCAATTTTGTTTGCTTTGAATAAATCGTTCAATCATCCTCAAAATTGATTGAACCTCAAAATTGGTTGAAGGCTCTATTCAATCAATTTTGAACACCTAGCTCCGTTAATTTTGAACACCTTATATTATATTGTATTGTCCAACCCAATGTCATTGTTTTTAAAACAAAAGATGATTTTTCAATTTATTGATGCAAGTAAACAATCAAAAACTAAATTTACAGCAAAATTGCAAAAGAAATACCAAAAAAAAAAAATTTGTTCCAGCTCAATAAAAGAAAAATATGATGGCAATTAAATAGACTCTCGTTAGTTATTAAAAGCTTCATTCTCTGTAACTTTTTTGTCTTTTCAATTTTGTTTGCTTTGAATAAATCGTTCAATCATCCTCAAAATTGATTGAACCTCAAAATTGGTTGAAGGCTCTATTCAATCAATTTTGAACACCTAGCTCCGTTAATTTTGAACACCTTATATTATATTGCATTGTCCAACCCAATGTCATTGTTTTTAAAACAAAAGATGATTTTTCAATTTATTGATGCAAGTAAACTGTAACGACCCGAATTTTCGACCCAATTTTTTTTTAATAAAAATATTAAAAGGTATCAATTAATTCTAAAAATAATACTTTTCTTATTAAATAAGTATTAGATAATTACAAAAAAATAGTTATTCTTTCTCATTATCTCATTTAATTATTTTTATTATTGCATGTATGCATGCAACTCGTATATCTCTCCCTCTCCTACTCCTACTCGACCTCTATCACCTCCGTAGCCTTTAAACCGAGCTAAATTTGTCCATCTCGAAACCCAATCCCGTTAGGACTCGATTTAATCCTTCTACATCAAAATTCTCTTATAAATACATAACTATTCCGACCCTAGGGCACACACAACACTCACCATCTTCCACGGAGTCAGAAAGGAGACGAAAATCAGAGAGAAACCAATTACAATCCATAGATTTTTAGAGAGAGAAAGAGAGAGAGAGAAAAGTGGGTTTTATAGTTTCGGCCCTCCGAGATCCGAATTGATCGATCCAATTGTCTTCTACAACCTAGAGCGTCACTATTCATCAACCAATTCGACCCCAAGGTTCCCCGATCGACGAAACCGAAGTCGTCTTCTCCAACGTTCAAGTTTCGATCGAAAACAAATTCAATCCGATTCGAGGTATTATAATCTCTCCCGAAGCCTCCTCTACGTATAAATATTGTTTTTAGACGTAACCCAATGACCCTCGTGACCCCATGCATCAAACCGTAGCCAAAATAACGAAAAAAAATGAAAACTGAACGCGACCTTGCGGCCGCAAGGTTCGGGCGGCCCAGCCGCATGCACCAGTGAACTGGAGTTCGCGGCCGCGAACTCCATGATTTCCAGCCGCGCGTGGATTTTGTTTTCGTTTCGAATCGATTGTGCGACCTTTTAAACATCGTATTTGATTCCGAAATTTTTATCCTAGGTTGCCCATACTCTAAAGTTCATACCTTGTTAGTTTCATATTTTTTTTATTTAATCTTATATTTATGTAATTTTTAGTTGTAATTGTGTAATCGTTTGTGAACTAAAAATCAATGCGACCTTGTAAACTAATCTATAAATCCCCAAACTATTTTTCCTAGATTTCCAACTTGTTAAAGGTCATACCTTGCTGAGTTTGTGGTTAATTAACATTATTAGATATTTATTTAATATTTAACTAAAGTTATAAACGAAAATTAATAACGACCTTATATAAAAAATATTTTTAACATCGAAAATATTTTTCCTGGACTCCTGACAGTTCAAAGGTGATATGTTATTAAAATAAAATTTTATTTATTTGATTTACTATTTATTATTATTTAAGCATTGTTTCTTAATGATAATATCGTAAAATATTATTCAGGAGGTCTAAAATTCCGAATAATTTTATTTAGACTATTTACAGCCCTATAATGATATTGTGTAAATATAAAAATATTTCCAACTATTTAATTATTTATTGTTTATTTATGCTTGTTTAGTCTATTAATTTAATCTTTTTGTTTAAATTAATTCCGTGAGCATCCAAACCCAACTTCTAGCACTCGAACTCATTATAGAGGACTGTTAGGACCTTTATTAAGGTTACGATAATTATTTAAATATTTTTACCTAATTAATGTATTTAATTAGTGTTTAATTAACTTAATTACTTATAATTAATTAACAAAAGTCTAGAAAATTATTTTTAAATCTTTATTAAATAATTCTTACATTCTTAATGACTTTGTGACCATACGAGATTAAGGGCAACGGCCCAGTCATAAAAAGTTATGTGATTGCATTGCTTTAATTGGTTTGATCCGTTTGTTATTCGTTTTTAATTATTATTGAGAATGATATTGTGTTAATGCTTCATTTGAATGTTAGATTGGACCCTAGGGACATGGGGTGGTATACGAAATAGAAATCACGTAGACGATGCTAAGTAATGGATAAATTGTGAAGTTTCTTTCTGTTTAGAGATTGCCTGCAGGCATGATTTGAGATCTGATGAGATTTGTGATATGATTTAAGACTGGCAGAGTAAGCCCAGTGATGTCTGTGATGATTTAAAACCGGCAGAGTAAGCCCGGAGATGATTTAAGACTGGCAGAGTAAGCCCAGTGATGTCTGTGATGATTTAAAACCGGCAGAGTAAGCCCGGAGATGACTTAAAACTGGCAGAGTAAGCCCAGTGATGTCTGTGATGATTTAAAACCGGCAGAGTAAGCCCGGAGATGATTTAAGACTGGCAGAGTAAGCCCAGTGATGATATAAAACTTGGCAAAGTAAGCCCAATGATGTTTTGATAAAACCTGGCGGAGGTCCAGCGATATTTTATGTTGATAAAACCTGGAGGTAGTCCAGCGATGTTTTCTGTTGATAAAACTTGGCGGTGGTCCAGTGACGTTTTATGTTGATAAAACCTGGCGATAGTCTAGAGATGTTTTCTGTTGATAAAACCTGGCGGTGGTCCAGCGATATTTTGTGATGTTAAAACCTGGCGAGAGGTCCAGCGATATTTTGTGACGATAAAACCTGGCGGATGGTCCAGTGATGTTTTGTGGAATAAATTGATGTTCTGGCGAGAGTCCAGTGGAATAAATTGATGTCTGGCGAGAGTCCAGTGGAATAAATTGATGTCCTGGCGTGTGTCCAGTGGTGAATGAGAAATGATTGTGATGTGGTATATAAGATAGGCGAGCCCTAGTTGTGATTCAGGCATGATAAGCTATCCCATTGTTGTAGTATTGTAACTTAGGTTATCTACGACAGCAAAGGGAAGTGATCTCATGGGACCGAGCGGCTGGGGAGGAAAGATCTCGTAGGGAGATTTTGGATCACACGTTAGGCTAATGGATAGTAATGAATTGGTTGACGTGAAAATCTGCTTTACTTATTCGCATCATGATTATCTTGTTTTACTGCTAGTCAGAATTGTAAGAGGGGTGGTTGGGTTGGATTATTCTACTGGGTGATTTATCACTCACGGATACGTCTGTATCTTGGCAAATCGATTGCTTCGGCGATCAATTTGTTAGAAGGCGCAGGATTCAATGGAGAAGATTCAACGATGATGCAGTTCGACACGGAAAGAATATCAGTAACGAAGATCGAGGATACTTAGGATTCGTATCAAGATTAGAGTCAGCTCTGAAGTTAGTGTATTTTGATTCCGTAAATCTATCTTGAGATTGTATTAGCAAAATCTTTATTTTTGGAAAATCATATTTATTTAGCAAAATTTTCTTAAGAAATCCTTTTATTTTACACCCGAAAAGTCGGGGCGTTACATAAACAATCAAAAACTAAATTTACAGCAAAATTGCAAAAGAAATACCAAAAAAAAAAAATTTGTGCCAAAGATATAGACCAATTTATTACCGGAAACACCCCTTAGAGCATCTACAAATAAAAATTTACAAATTTTTCACTACCACCCCTGATTAGTAGTACTAAAATTAGGAATTTTCCTTCTCATGCACGTTTTGTTCCGCAACGGGTTGCTCTCTCTCTCTCTCTCTCTCTCTCTCTCTCTCCAAATCCCTTTGTTCCTCTCAAACCCTACGATGCCTCTCTTACTGCTGCAACCAATGACATCACCGACAAACCAATGGCAACACCGACGACGACTATGATAGGAATTGGGGGTTTATTTGTAATTGTTGTAAACGTTCAGGACTTATGTGTAATTCTTGAACTACTTGTATGTCGGTTCTGGGTTGTTAGGAGGGGAGTCAGTTATTCTGAGAGGGGGAATATATATGTGGGTAGTGGAGACGGTGAAGGTGTGAATCACAATTCCTGTTTCTCTTTTTCTCTCTCCTGTAATTCTCCTTTCTTCCCATTCTTCTGTAATCCATTTCTCCAGTTGATAATAAAATTCTTTGTTCAATTCTTGAACATTTTTCGTAAAGAAACTCTATCAATGGTATCAGAGCCCTCCTCCTCCGACTGTGGGCGAACTAAAGCATACAAACTTCACAGTGCTATGGTGAAGGATTTACAGTGGACTGTACAGGGTACCAATTTTGTTTCTGAAGTCAGGTTGCTTCCATTAGGTGGATGCGATATGGTGCTAGGAGTTCAATGGCTCTCAACTTTAGGGCCAGTTTTATGGGATTTCAAGAATCTCCAAATGGAGTTTTCTGTTTCCGGACAAACACTGGTGTTGACGGGAGACAATGCTATAGGAATACAGCTAGTAGATGCCAAGCAGATGCAACAAATACTTAACAAGCACCCTACAGGAATATTAGCTCAACTGAGTAGTATTCAAGACATCACAACTACTGAGGTATCTTCTGATTTGGCTTCCATCTTGAATGCATACGAAGCTATTTTTATGGAACCTAAAGCTCTTCCCCCTTCTAGATCCCATGATCATCAAATTCCTTTACAGCAGGGGTCCCAACCCCCCAATATTCGACCCTACAGATATCCTTATATACAGAAAAATGAGATTGAAAAGATAGTTAAGGAAATGTTAGCCACTGGAGTAATAAGGCATAGTGTTTCTCCTTTTTCTTCACCAGTATTATTAGTCAAGAAAAAGGATAATACTTGGAGAATGTGCATCGACTACAGAGCATTGAACAAGGATACCATCAAAGATAAGTTTCCCATTCCAATAATTGATGAACTCTTGGACGAGCTGCATGGGGCCAAGTATTTCACTAAGTTGGACCTGCGATCTGGATATCACCAAATCAGAATGGCCCCAAAGGATGTGGACAAGACTGCATTCCGCACTCATGAAGGCCACTATGAATTTCTAGTCATGCCTTTTGGTTTGACAAATGCCCCCTCCACTTTTCAAAGCCTTATGAACACTGTTTTCAGACCTTATTTACGAAAATTTGTGTTGGTTTTCTTTGATGACATCCTTATTTTCAGTAAGACGTGGTCTGATCACTTGGAACATGTTTCTTTAACCTTGGCCAAACTAAGGGAACATCAGTTATATGCAAAAATGTCTAAGTGTGCTTTTGGCCCGCAACAAGTGGAGTACCTTGGACATGTGATCACTGCAGAGGGTGTTGTTGCCGACCCTTCTAAAATTGATAGCATGATTCATTGGCCTAGGCCTCATTCAGTCAAGACTCTCAGAGGATTTCTTGGGCTGACTGGCTATTATAGGCGATTTATTAAGGACTATGGCAAGATTTGTCAGCCTTTGCATTTGCTGCTTAGAAAAGATGCTTTTGGCTGGAATACAGAAGCTGAGGATGCTTTCACACAGCTCAAGACTGCTCTGACAACAACCCCAGTATTGATGTTGCCAGATTATACTAAGCCATTTATTTTGGAATGTGATGCTTCTGGCAGGGGAGTAGGGGCTGTATTAATGCAGGAAGGGAGACCCATAGCTTATTACAGTAAAGCTTTGTCACCTACCAGCTTGGGGTTATCAACTTATGAAAAAGAATTGTTGGCAATTGTCATGTCTGTTACCAAATGGAGGCATTACCTGCTAGGAAGACAATTTCTTATCAAAACTGACCATCAGAGCTTGAAATTCTTGTTGGAACAGAAGGTTACCACTCTGATGCAACAAAAATGGTTATCCAAACTCATGGGGTTTGATTACCAAATACTATACAGGTCTGGGAAAACAAATGTTGCAGCTGATGCCTTATCTAGGGTAGTGGACGGGGTTCTCTCAGCACAAGAAACTCAGGGAGGAGTAGCAGCCATGACTGTAGTTTTATGTTAGTGGGTAAAGGATCTCCAAGATAGCTGGTTGCACGATCCGGAGTTACAAGTACTACTCAGAAATTTACAGCAGAATCCTACAAGCCATCCACATTTTTCTTGGCAACATCAGATGCTCTACTACAAGTCTAGATTGGTGGTGGGAAACAATGTTTCTTTCAGACTCAGGCTCATACAAGAACATCATGACAGTCCAATAGGGGGACATTCTGGGGGAGAGAGAACTTACCAAAGAGTGAAGCAAGCTTTCTACTGGAAAGGGATGAAAAAGGATGTGCTTCAGTTTGTAGCAGCTTGTGATGTCTGTCAAAGACATAAGAATGAAACTGTGGCTTCTCCTGGGTTACTCCAACCTCTGCCAATTCCAGAGAGGTTATGGAGTGATATCTCCATGGACTTCATTGAAGGTCTACCAAATTTCTCTACTAAATCTGAGATCTATGTGGTGGTTGACAGGTTAAGTAAGTATGCTCACTTTATTTCTCTCACTCACCCCTACACGGGCACCACCGTTGCCCAAGCTTTCCTTGATAATATTTTCAAGCTTCATGGTATGCCTAGCTCTATTGTGTCAGATAGAGATAAAATTTTCACTAGTACATTTTGGAAGGAGTTATTCAGACTGCAAGGTGCTACACTGTGTATGAGTACAGCTTATCACCCCCAATCTGATGGGCAGACTGAGGTTGTCAACAGATGTGTGGAAAATTACCTAAGATGTTTCACTAGTGATAGACCTACAGCTTGGTCTAAATGGCTACCTTTGGCTGAATGGTGGTACAACACCACTTTTCATGTTTCCACTGGCATCACTCCTTATGAGGCTTTATATGGTCAAAAACCACCACACTTGGTGCACTATGCTCCTGGAGGTTCAGCAGTTGCAGCTACTGAGAATTTGTTGCACAATAGAGATACTCTCCTCAAATTGCTCAAGGAACATCTGCTTGCTTCACAAAACAGGATGAAACAACTTGCTGACCGACACAGATTTGACAGGGTGTTTGAGGTGGGAGATTGGGTCTTTCTTAAGCTTCAGCCTTTTAGGCAAGTCACTGTGGCTTTTAGGAGGAATGCAAAGCTGGCTCCTAAATACTTTGGCCCTTATCAGGTCGTGCAAAAGGTAGGACCAGTGGCTTATAAGTTGGACTTACCTCCTCATTCCAAGATTCATCCAGTATTCCACGTGTCTCTGTTAAAGAAAAGGTTGGGAACAGGCGCTGTCATGCAGTCTGAATTGCCTCTCACTGGGGAAGATGGCCGACTGCAGTTAGAGCCCTTAGCCATTTTGGATCGAAAATTGGTTAACAGACACAATCGACCACACACTATGGTTTTGGTGCAGTGGTCCAACTCTATTCCTGAAGATGCAACGTGGGAAAGCTGGCATGAGCTCCATCAGAGGTTTCCTCACTTTCAACCTTGAGGACAAGGTTGTTTTCAAGGGCAGGGTAATGATAGGAATTGGGGGTTTATTTGTAATTGTTGTAAACGTTCAGGACTTATGTGTAATTCTTGAACTACTTGTATGTCGGTTCTGGGTTGTTAGGAGGAGAGTCGGTTATTCTGAGAGGGGGAATATATATGTGGGTAGTGGAGAAGGTGAAGGTGTGAATCACAATTCCTGTTTCTCTTTTTCTCTCTCCTGTAATTCTCCTTTCTTCCCATTCTTCTGTAATCCATTTCTCCAGTTAATAAAATTCTTTGTTCAATTCTTGAACATTTTCCGTAAAGAAACTCTATCAGACTACAGAAGTCTGGTCATAGATTTGGGGAGAGGGAGAGAGAGATTGATTGATGATTATATGTGAATCTTATGTTACATTCATGATATGCTTTAGTGGTTGATAGATAGAATAGATGAATCATATTTGTGGTATATATATAGCATAATCAGACTTGCAACTTTGGAGACAATTATTATTATTTTTTCTTATATATATAAGCTTCTGTATTGTAAGCAATATCAAATATTTAATCAATGAAACAGAATCGAGTCCATAGTTTCTAATTCTTCAGCTTCTTTTTCTTCTTCATTTTCTGAGAATCTTTGAATATTGCAAGTCATTCAAGTCTATTGAGTTTTTAGAGAGAGAGAGAGAGTAGCTGTGAGGGCATATGAGCCCCCACAAGAATGAGTGGTAAAATTTTTGGGTTTCAAGACTACTGAACAATTTTCCCTGTTTATGACAATCCTATCAAGATGATCGGAGAGAGAAAGAGAGAGGGGGCGCAATATTATCCCGGTGCCTACAGTTATGATACTTTTTCGAAAATGAAATTTCGCTTGCACAAACACCAATATTTCCTCTTTATTGTACAACTGTACAAACTACTATAATTTTATTTGTTTTTTTTTTGTTTTTTGTACCGAGATTTATTTATTTTTTTTACATAAAAGTAACACGTAATTAATGTGCCAAAATAACTAGCCGGTTATATGTAAAATTGAATTTGGAAAGTCAGTTCTCCTATGTCTACTTGGATTCGGAATTCTCCAGAGGACTAAACTATTAATAACCCATTCCTAAAACAACTTGAATTTGGAATCCGAAGTATGAAGTCATAAGGTTTATCCGGCCACAAGTACTATATATATGTATGAGTCTCCTCCTCTTTCCCAAATTAAGTTGCGTTCCATAGGGGTCAAAAGTACTGAAACAATGTCGAAATTATCATCAACTGTAATGGCGAAACTCAGTGCAGGCCATCCAGAAGACTTCATTCTCTATGCTCCATTCACAAAGAGTCCGGCCGAGCTTTTAGGGCCTGACCTTTATGCTCTCCTCATGGGATTCAAGCTCGTCAAACGAAAACAATCACAGGATAAAAACCAGACATGTACTGCAGAAGCCGGTTGCAGTAATAATGGTGATGGCGATGGGGAGGATTCGGTAGCGTGGGAAGAAATTCGCAAGGATCGCAGAGAGAAAGAAAGAGGGACAAAGTTGTTGAAGCACAAACTTGCAAGGAAGATTGCTACTGCCAGAAAAGGATAGATTATTATGCATGTCCTAGTCTAGTGATTATTAGTACCGTATATATTATTACCATTACTATTTGAAATTTTGTTCAATACCATCGGATCGAGTTCAGATCCTTTGAAGTTGTTAAGTACTGTGCAGACTTTTGATTCATAGGATTGTTTCCTGTCATCGATGAGAAAATTACTTACTCTTCACCAAAAAAAAGTCCAAAGATACCTACTTACATGTACGCGTATATATAGATCTACATACTTTTATCTATTTATTTACAAATTGTTGCGCTCGTACACACACATGTATATGTAAATCTACATGCCCTTATCTAGTTATATACAAATTGTTGTGTGCGAGCGCAATATATGTGATTTCCTGGGTTCCTCTCCTTTGCTCCCTTAAAAACAGATTGAAGGGCCTCCAAATTATTATTCAAAATATCACTCGAATCTAATAAAAATTCAAAAAAGACGAACAAAACACACAAAACGAAAAAAAAATACAAAAATGAGGATGTTCTTTCGACTTAAAATAAGGTTTTGAAACAACTCCACTAACAATAGAAGGTTCAAGACAGATTTTATGGATCTATGTTTATTTGATGAAGCATAACAGTTCCTTAGCAACCATGACTGCAGCAGCGGATACAAGGGGTGCCGAAGGGTTCCTTAGCAAGCATAAATATCCTTGTGAATTATACTATTGGTAAATTTTATTGACCTGCTCTGAGGTATTCGACAAAAGCAAGATCTCCCCTGAGATTTCTATGAGGTATTTCACAAAACCAAAACCTTCCCTGAGATTTCTGAAATGTCATTACCCTCTCTAACTTTTATTGAGAATGTTAAGATACCTAATTTAGGCCTATTTTGGCCAAATAATCCTCATTCAAAAAAAAAATTGCATTTGTTAATAAAGACAAAATTAAGCCAATAAGCCAATTATTTCGTCTTTATTCAAAAAATTTGGATTTTCAATGTTAGTTTTTTACTTTTTAGATTCCTCCATTTATGACAAAGCAATAAACCACAAAAACTTGATGAAAAACTAACAAATATGAAAAAAAAAAATTGAATAAGAACAAAAATTTAATTCAAATGGATTATTTGGCCAAAATAGAGTTAAATGTCTCTCAAACGGCGTTAAATGCGATGCTAAAATGACAAAAACACCCTCTCAATTAAGATTATGAAAGAAAATACTCTTCACCCAATTTTCAAGAATTTTTTAGTGTTATCTTTGCACCCAACTTTATTTGAAGGTACCCTTTCCTTCTCTCATTGAAATCAAACTCAAAATACACACACACACACATAAATATATACTCTATATCTTGGAATGGTCAATGTCTGGTGATGCTTTCGGTGGTGAACTTCTCAAGGTTCGATACACAATTTCTGTTGAAGAGCCGTTGGTTACATATCAGTTGATTTAGGAGTGAAGTTCTTGACGACATGATCACAAATGGGGTATCCATGTATTATCAGGTAAAGCAAGGGAGGGTAGTGAACTTTCCAAAAATCTCAGGGACGTCCTTGCTTTTATCAGAAACCTCAGGAAGGTTAGTGAATTAAATTACCCTTACAATATTTGCAAATTATATAAGTATGGAAAAGTTACATAGGATTCACCCTTGTATGCCGCTTGGGTGCAACAAGATTCTTAAAATTCCTGGATGTGTGGGAAAGAACCCACTACAATACTAATTAGTATCGACTATTTTTGGGTCGCATGTATATATTATCTGGGAGCTACTTATTTACAAACAATTGCAAATTTTTTGCACCGTATTAAATATCTCAATAAGATCTATCAAACAAAATCCATATTGATATATAGGAAAATTATTTGTGTAAATACATGATTTTTTAGTTTGAAATTGCCTTTTTAAAAAATAACTACTTATTTCCTTTTTTGTGGAACAAGCCTTGTTATTGAACAAAAAATAAGATCTTTTACAAGTTCTAGAACGGAGCCTCACAAAAACAATTTGCTTGAGGGAGGATTAACAAATAACAACTGTGAAGAGTAATTTGCCTTATAAAATAGGATATTCGGTGGATATTTTTTATTTAATCATGTGCATCTTTATGTGATTGGCAAATTTGAGGTGTACGCAAACTGGTTTAGATATCCAATTCTATCCATGAAAGAAAAATATGAGCCAATCCATGACATGATGGCAATTAAATGGACTCTCACTAGTGTGTGCCTTTGGAAAAAGGATTTCGTTCCTTTTCGCCAAAGCGGCCCAGAAATTAAGGGAGCGCGAGCGGAGAAGCAAGCGCTTGGAATACAGGGTTGCCACTTGGGTTTGAAGGTCCGACACCCAAGGAACCGTATTTCGAAGCACCTGCCGCGCTATTTGATTTAAAAAAGTGAAAGAACCAGTCCGTCATAACCATATCTGGGTTCGAGAGCCAGGTTACGAGAGGGGAAGGGTTTTAAGGCACCCCTCTCGCCCAATCCGGAGATCGGTCTCTACTTAGGCATTTTGTGAAAACTTTTGCAATTCTTCTTTCATTAATCAATTTTTTAGCCAATTAGGGCGGGGGAACAGTTAATCGGGGATTTAAAACTGTAACACGCTTTGCAAGATGTGGTTGTATTTGAACATGGATGGATGGAATACTATGAAAATGGGATAAAACTTAATCCTCTGATTAGAACATCAAAACTGCACAAGGCATAAGCATGCCGTACACAATGGCCAACTTTGCATACATGGATTTACGTACATGCAAAGAACCATCGCGCGACACTCTTAAACCCTCGCGCGAGTGTTTGTGTCCCACCACAGGTTGAATTTTATCCCCTTCTGAGTTCTGGAAGGACCAGTGCTCACCCAGGGGGCAAACCAGGCAATTTTATATGTACTGGAAGGTAAATCATATTACAAACAGACTGAATTAAATTAGGAATACAACCCCTAAACAGTGGGGGTAAATAAATAGGGGGGGCTAGGCCTTAGTTGCCATGCAAGGGCAGCAACTGGAAATCAGAGAACCATTGTGCGAGATCTTAGAACAGTCGCGCGAGGGTTCTTACTAGACTTCCAAGAATTGCTTTGCATGTTTGGGGTTCTGAAACATACTCAGAAACATCCCAAGGACATTCCAAACCAAGTAATACAGCAAAATAAACTAAACTATGGATTTTAGCATGCATCACAATGAAAACATGTTTCAAAACAGTAGGAGTGCCAAATGAAACTCAAAGGCCAACATTTCCTTCCCCACGTGATCCATTCTCACACAGACAAAAATGTCGCGCGAGCATTCATGACCATCGCGCGAAGGTTTGTGGTCCATAGTTTCTTGTAACCCTACTGACTTTAGGGCCAGGACTGGTATTGATTATCAGCCTCGGCCCTGTCAGCCCCCCTCGGGGATCAAAACAGAAAGTAGGTAAATGTTTATACATTTGCTTGAGTTGTTTTTGAAATGGTTTGAACAAGGTGGTGTAGCTTGGAGAATGAGTGTATGTAGAGCACAAGAGTGAGAGAATAACAAGTATGGTTGAGGTTTTGTAAACCTTTGTACTTGATTTTTGGTAACCCTTAGCTTTGGAAGCATGGGGGGGTATTTATAGGCTAAAAGGGAAGGCAAGGGTTGATGGCAAACTAGGCCTAGAAGCCAGCCAACAAGGCTGGCCAGCCAAGCTTGGTGGAGAAGGTGGCCAACATGGTGGGGGGTGGTTACATTGGGAGGTGCCAACCATGCAGTCACCAACAGCTATTCTAGAGGAAAACGGGGTTCTACAGCCCCATAAACCCCCTGATGATCACAAAATCCAGCTGAAAAAAAGGTGATGGGGACAGGCTAGAACCATCGTGCGAGGGTCAACAGTCAACAGTTTGACTTTGACCCACACCTGGCAATACAACCCTCGCGCGAGGGTTCCAAAGACACACGCGATGGTCAAACCTTAGTTTAGGGTTTTGACCTAGGATTTTGAGGTTCAAAAGGTTCAAGAAGGGCTCCGAACACTCCAAGCTCAAACCATTGCGAACTCAAGTCTGTTTCGACCTAGTTCATCATCGGGGAAACAAGAAACCATAAAACGATCAGAAGATCCAGATTGGGGTATCTACAACCAGTTTTTAAAGGATTCATTCTTTGTAATTTTGTCGTTCCAATTTTGTTTGCTTCGAATAGAGCGTTCAATCATCCTCAAAATTGATTGAACACTTTATTCAATCAATTTTGAACACCCAGCTCCGTTAATTTTGAACACCTTATAGTGTATTGTCCAACCCAATGTCATTGTTTTAAAAACAAAAGATGATTTTTCAATTTATTGGTGTAAGTAAACGATCAAAAACTAAATTTATAGCAAAATTGCAAAAGAAATACCATTTTTTTTTCAAAGATATAGACCAATTTATTACCGGAACACCCCTCAGAGCATCTACAAATAAAAATTTACAAATTTTTCACTACCACACCCTTATTAGTAGTATAAAATTAGGCATTTCCCTTTTCATGCACGTATTGTTTGTTCCGCAGCGGGTTGCTCTCTCTCTCTCTCTCCCCAAATCCTTTTGCACCTCTCAAACCCTACGATGCCTCACTCACCACTACAATCAATGACATCATCGACGAACCAATGGCATCACTGACGACGATTGCAGAAGTCTAGTCATAGATTTGGGGTTTCTTAGGAAAAAACCCCCCAAGATACGAGAAAATAAATCCAAAAGGGTAAGGTCCAATTTGTGAGTTATTTTCCTCTACCTTGCCTTCTCCTCGTTTGGTTTGGGTTGATTTGTTTCGGTTATGCACTACTCTGTTTTTTGTCCATTTTTACCATTTGTCATGGTAGAGAGAGAGTGATTGATTGATTATATGTGAATCTTATGTTACATTCATGATTTACTTTAGTGGTTGATAGATAGAATAGATGAATCATATTTGTGGTATATATATAGCATAATCAGACTTGCAACTTTGGAGGCAATTATTATTTTTTTTCTTATATATATAAGCTTCTGTATTGTAAGCAATATCGAATATTCAATCAATGAAACAGAATCGAGTCCATAGTTTTCTAGTTCTTCAGCTTCTTTTTCTTCTTCATTTTCTGAGAATCTTTGAATTAATAGTGCAAGTCAATCAAGTCTATTGAGTTCTTAGAGAGAGAGAGAGAGTAGCTGTGAGGCTATATGAGCCCCATGATAATTTTTCGAAAATGAAATTTCACTCGTACAAACACTAAAATTTTCTCTTTATTGTACGACTGTACAAATTAACTACTATAATTTTATTTGTTGAGTAACAATATATTCATTCACAAATAAAAAGGCAATTTTGAATTTATTAGCTAAATATAGAGGAGTAATATAAAATAAAATAAAACTTATGTGCCAAAATGTGAAAATTGTTTCCTCAAATTACTTGCAAGTGTACCGAGATTTTTTTTTACATAAAAGTAACACCTAATTAATGTGCCAAAATAACTAGCCGCTTATATGTACAATTGAATATGGAAAGTCAGTTCTCCTATGTCTACTTGGATTCGGAATTCTCCAGAGGACTAAACTAATTAATAACCCATTCCTAAAACAACTTGAATTTGAAATCCGAAGTATGAAGTCATAAGGTTTATCCGGCCACAAGTACTATATATATATGAGCGTAGAATCTCCTCCTCTTTCCCAAATTAAGTTGCGTTCCATAGGGGTCAAAAGTACTGAAACAATATCGGAATCATCATCAACTGTAATGGCGAAACTCAGTGCAGGCCATCCAGAAGACTTCATTCTCTATGCTCCATTCACAAAGACTCCGGCCGAGCTTTTAGGGCTTGACCTTTATGCTCTCCTCATGGGATTCAAGCTCGTCAAACGAAAACAATCACAGGATAAAAACCAGACATGTACTGCAGAAGCCGGTTGCAGTAATAATGGTGATGGCAATGGGGAGGATTTGGTAGCGTGGGAAGAAATTCGCAAGGATCGCAGAGAGAAAGAAAGAGGGACGAAGTTGTTGAAGCACAAACTTGCAAGGAAGATTGCTACTGCCAGAAAAGGATAGATTACTATGCATGTCCTAGTCTAGTGATTACTAGTACTGTATATATTATTACCATTACTATTTGAAATTTTGTTCAATAGCATCGGATCGAGTTCAGATCCTCTGCAGTTGTTAAGTACTATGCAGACTTTTGATTAATAGGATTGCTTCCTGTCGTCGATGAGAAAATTACTTACTCTTCTCCAAAAAAAAGTCCAAAGATACCTACTTACACGTACGCGTATATGTAGATCTATATACTTTTATCTATTTATTTACAAATTGTTGCACTCGTACACACACATGTATATGTAAATCTACATACCCTTATCTAGTTATATACAAATTGTTGTGTGCGAGTGCAATATATGTGATTTCCTGGATTCCGCTCCTTTGCTCCCTTAAAAACATATTGAAGGGCCTCCAAATTATTATTCAAAATATTAGTCGAATCTAATAAAAATCAAAAAAGAAGAACAAAACACACAAAACGAAAAAAAAAAATACAAAAATGAGGATGTTCTTTCGACTTAAAATAAGGTTCTGAAATAACTCCACTAACAATAGAAGGTTCAAGACAGATTTTATGGATCTATGTTTATTTGATGAAGCATAACAATTCCTTAGCAACCATGACTGCAGCAGCGGATACAAGGGGTGCCGAGGGGTTCCTTAGCAAGCATAAATATCCTTGTGAATTATACTATTGGTAAATTTTATTGACCTACTCTGAGGTATTTGACAAAAGCAAGACCTCCCCTAAGATTTCTGTGAGGTATTTCACAAAACCAAAACCTCCCCTAAGACTTCTGAAATGTTATTACCCTCCCTAACTTTTATGGACAGTGTAAAGATACCTAATTTAGGTCTATTTTGGTCAAATAATCCTTATTAAAAAAATGTATTTGTTAATTTTTATGGATTATTGCTTCGTCATGACTAGAGGATTCTAAAAAGTAAAAAATTACAATCGAAACCAAATTTTTTTGGAATAAAGACAAAATTAAGTCAATAAGCCAATTTTTTCGTATTTATTAAAAAATTTGGATTTTCAATGTTAGTTTTCTACTTTTTAGATTACTCCATTCATGACAAAGCAATAAACCATAAAAACTTGACAAAAAACTAACAAATATGAAAAAAAAAATGAATAAGAACAAAAATTTAATTCAAATGGATTTATTTGGCCCAAATAGACTTAAACGGCATTAAATATGATGCTAAAATGACAAAAACACCCTTTCAATTAAGAATATGAAAGAAAATACTCTTCACCCAATTTTCAAGAATTTCTTAGTGTTATCTTTGCACCCAACTTGATTTGAATGTACCCTTTCCTTCTCTCATCGAAATCAAACTCAAAATACACACACACACACATAAATATATATATTCCATATCTTGGAATTTTGGTGGTGAACTTCTCAAGGTTCAATACACAATTTCAATTGAAGAGCCATTGATTTTTATAGAAATGAATGAATCCCTTGTGCATGGCAGTTACTTCTGATGGTGTTGTTTTGGTTACATATCAGTTGATTTAGGAGTGAAGTTTTTGACGACATGATCACAAATGGGGTATCCATGTATTATCAGGCAAAGCAAGGGAGGGTAGTGAACTTTCCAAAAAATCTCAGGGAGGTCCTTGCTTTTATCAAAAACCGCAGGAAGGTTAGTGAAATTTACACTTCCAATATTTGCAAATTAATACAGTAGCATGGAAAAGTTAAATAGGATTAGCCCTTGCATGCCGCTTTTTTTTTTTTGACCAGAAATAAACTCGATGCATATAGTAAAGGTACAACACATAGTTGCACAGCGCGTACAAGATGAACCAACCAAACCCACAAGCTTACAACCTTAGGCTACCAGACCAGACACACAACAAAGCCCCAACCCAAACAAATTAGATAGACACCCCGCCAAGACCCAACAAAAAAGAGCATCTAAGACTCAACGCCAAGCGCACGAGTAGCAAACCTGCAAAACAAATATTAGGAGCAAAAGGACTAGCTATCTCAACAAAATGCACGACACTGAGGGATGCGATACATATGCGGGCCATCCTCTATAACCCCTTCCCGTCTCCGCTTTCTTTGACTGGGGAGTTGAATAGCCTGGCCACAACCATAACGAGCCTTGGCTTTGTCCAGCTTCTTCTGTTTCTGACTAGCGAGATGCTTGGCAGATGAAGCGCCACAGTCCGCTACTGGATTGCGCCAGACAGCCATGATCCTCTTTGCTCGCAAATTCTGAGGTCCAGAAGCAGTATCACGGAGGACCTCTCCCACCCTATCTGACAAGGAATTCGCACAGTGAAACTGATGAGAGCCAGGCATTGTAGAGGCAGTCACACAGCTACATGACGACCGATCAGACGAGAACTCCTCAAAGCTAAGTTGCTGAGGTTTAGGCATTGGGGAAACAGATACACAAGATGACAAGGATTCCAACCGGGGAGGACTAGGAGGGTCTGCCATACTAACCATCGGCACATCGATGCCCTTGCATGCTGCTTGGGTGCAACAAGATTCTTAAAATTCCTGGATGTGTGCGAAAGAACCCTCTAATCAGAATCAACTATTTTTGGGTTTTGGGTCGCATGTATGTATATATTAACTGGGAGCTACTTATCTACAAACAATTGCATCTCTTCCTCACAGTCACAGATAGAGAGTAGCAACTATTTTCGGGGCGCAATTAAGTATTTTCTACATGTGGTTTGCAACCCCCCGCTAGCTACAAATCCTGTGTACTTCACGGCATGACTGGTTCCCAAGGCGTCCCTAGAAGCAGGACTCTTTCTGCCTTTTCGAGTATCGTTCTCTAGACCATCAAACTTATTTCCTACAATTTTGGAGTACCAAATTCTTATTCTGTTCCTCCGGGAAGCCAAGAATTCAATGAGAAACCAACCCCACCCCAGGATTATGCCTGAAATTATGCAGACCTCAACATTACGAGTCAAAAAAAGATACATCGAGGAAACTGCCAAAATCATGACCTTAAATGAAAACAACAACAATAGCTAGCTGAAAATTTGAGATTCAAGTACCAGAAGATCAGCATGGAAAAATGATTTCAGAAAGCTGGGGCACCAAGCTACAGAATCGAGGAAACTGCCAAAATTGAAGAGATCAAAATCAAAGAGACGGCACAACACGTTTATAAACCGCTTGAAAAGTTTGTCCCCCATTCCTTGCAACCTTCTGCCCTTCCTCGGTGGCTGAACTCAAGAGCTTCACAACTGGATCGGCTTCAAGTTCTTCATCCCTAACTGCTTCAAACATAGGGTGCCCCTCCAAACAAGCTTTCATCCACTCGCCAAGTTCTTCCACATCCGTAATCGTGTATATAATACCACCAATACAAAGAGCGTAAGCATATTCATCTAGCAAGTGTGGACTTATCACCCTACGCCTATGATTTTTCTCCTTAAAATGAGGATCAGGGAAAAGGAAAAACATCTTCGAGAGCTGTCCTTTCTCAAAATAATTGGGAATGTACTTCATGGAATTAGTCCGAACCACTGACACATTCTGGTATTGACCAGGATTTTCCACTCTCAGAGCTAAAATCCTCTCCTTCACATATTTGTCACCTTGTCCCTTAGCTCCATCCCAATCATTAGGACTTCTGGGAAAACGGTTGAAAGACTAATTAGAAGCCCTCCAAAACCACAGCCTATGTCTGCAAATTGGATCTTGGAATTGACGGTTCGATCTGATGGAAAAAGTTGAGGGTAATGAAGGGAGTAGTCGACATGACAAGGGGAGACAGGCACGGGGAAGTGGGAATCGCTAAGTGGATTGCTGTGGGCCCTCGCGCGATAGAAGCGTTTCCGAGGTAAACGAGTTGTCTTGCTGATGTGAGGGTTCGCTTCATTCTTCAGCATTTTCCCCCCTAAAAGTGGGAAGTAGCAGCAAATCAGAACTTACCAGATACATGTGTGTTATGTAGTCAAAAGCAGAGAGGTGATTACATTTGGTGAACATGTCTGGGATACCACGTGAGTTGTCATCCCTGCATTGCTATAACACAATAAAATGTGTAGCCCATTCTGCTAACACATTAAAGACAACTCACATACTCACATGGTATCCAAAGCATGGTCACCATAGTTCGATTGAAAGCCATTCTGCGGTCTAAAAGGTAAAGAGGAAACTGATACCAGAAAAGTCTTTTTTTTCATATATTCATCGTCTTTGTCATCCCATTGTACAAAAAAAGTTATTCGCAACAACCGCTTCCAAAAAATCGAGCTTTGTTTAGAATTTGGGGCTTTTAATTTGCTCTGTAGGTACACAGCACACACAACAAACTAAGCCATAAGTTCAATCAACTGGAGTTGGCTACATGAATCTTTTTCTTCCACTCCATTCTACGTGTGGCTACATATAAAGCAATTTTGACCCTTTTTTCTGAGGGGAAGGTGCCTGTGATTAAGTTTGGCGACAAATGTATTCCTCACTCTGATGTTATAGTTGACCTCATTGAAGAAAACTACCGAAACCCTCCCCTTTCCCCTCCCCCAGAGGTCGGTTCTTTTAGTTCGATTTCGGTTTCGAGATCGATCGGACGAACCCCATAAATCGAAATCGAACCCTAACCCTAATTTCTGTATGATCGAACGAGAGAGAGTGGGAGAGAGAGATACCTTGTTCTCCCGTCGGTTCGATCTTCTCCTTCAGTCCAGTCGTTCTCTTCTTCTCTCGAGTCGTTCGTTCGCTTCTCTTCTCTGTCTGGAACGTGAGGAAATTGGGGGAAATAGCTTGACGCTAATTTTTAATCAAATGGAAGGAATACTCATCTTCGGAAACGTTTTGTAAAAATAGGTTATTCGTGCCTTTTAAAAACGCGTTATAGGGGTTAGGCGCCATGTGACCATAGCAAGTGGCACTTGGTTGCCATGTAAGTTAAAAATTAAAACCGTTTATGAAAATGAGTTATATTTATAACCCTAACCCCGAATTTTCAAAATACATTATAAGTCTAACTCTAATAGCGTGTTCTGGAAATGCGTTATGTAAGCAATCCTATTTTCTTTTACACAAAGCGTTTAGAATTTTTAATATCATATGTTTTAAAGATATTAAAAGGCTGGATACGAAGATATTAAAATTTCTCACGATCCGTATTAAAAAAATTAGAATTACTATTAACTTGAAAAAGATTGGATAGTAATAGATTTGATATAAAAGACTTCACGAGTACATTGTACATAAAAGACTTCTTGAGTAGAAATTTTTCAAATAAAAACATCATTTTGCATGACATGTAATTTGAATTACGTGATTAAGATGACGATGATTTTCTTTTTCCGCATCTTCTCTTGTTGTGACCTTGTTGACCACACTTTGAGCACGTCTGTGGTGGTTGGTACTCAATCAAATCATCCATCTCATTTTGGATTTGATTCACTTTCAGGCAGCCTCGGCCTCGGAGACGTTCTTTGTCTGGAAGAATTCTTGGCCCATCGTACGACGTCCAGTAGGCTTGGTTAGGCAGTAGCTTGAATGGGAGAGATCCATACATGGCAATTGTTGTGTCGATCGTCCAATATTTGCTGAAGTAATTAAGAGAGTCAATATGCATTTTATTGCAAACCGCAATAACGTGCGAAAAGGGTATTTTCCACAACTGAATCTTGTTGCCAGTGCACGTCTTGTTAGTCAAGTCAACTATGTGTTTGTTATTTCCTTTGTATGGGCTTGTTCGATTGATTGGCATATGTACCTCGTACAAGCCCGTGGCCCTGTCGAACACAATGACATTTTGTCCCACTGCGTTTTTCCTTACAATGACCGTACTTTTTCTTTGCATATAAGCTAAAATTATTCCCTTTGGCTTTTGTATCCATTGACTTCACCAACTTATCGTCAAAGTACTCTACACACTTGTAGAAGGTAAACATAATAGTTGCCATGATCGAGAGGTGTTGGGCTTCTTTTACGACCCCATTGAAGCTCTCAGAGCAATTGGTAGTTTCATTGTCATACCGCCTACCTCCATCGTATGTAAACGTCCTTTGTTTTTGTTGAATTGCTTAAGTTCTTGATATATAAGTTCATTGGCGAACCTTTTCAATCAGGTTAGTTTGGCCTTGAACTTTTTCTTTGGACATTCCATTGTGCAGATTTTGACTTCTTTTCCCACTAATTTTTCAAATCGACAATGATAGTTTAATCCCAAGTGACAGAGACAGTAACAATGGTAAGCATGTGGGGGCCTCCAATCATATGCTATATCATCCTCCAACCATGACATGAGGCCGGAGTGCTTGTCTGAAATGAGACACAAGCCTTGTTGTTTGGTTACGAAGTGTCTGATGCAAGAGAGAAACCATCCCCAATTGTCCCTATCTTCCTTTTCGACTACGACAAATACAATTGACATTATTTGGTTCTCAGCGTCTTGGGTGACTGCAATAAACGTCCCTTTGTACCTTCTTGTGAGGAAGGTTCCATCAACAGAAATTACTGGTCGAGAATGCTTGAACCCTTCGATTGCCGGTGCGAATGCTCAAAATAGTCTGTCAAATGTGGCACATCCTGGTAACCGTGAATCCTTGTATAACAACAGTGTGTGCGTACCCGGATTGGCTCGTTCAAAGACTTGTAGGAATACTGGGAGTGTTGTGTGAGACTGGTCCCAATTTCTATAGAGACGCGATATAACCAACTGCTTAGCTGCCCACGTCTTTGAATATGATGGCATGTATCCATCTGTTAACTTTTTCATGAATAACTGCAACGTTTTGATCTTCGTATTGAAGTTTGATACGATAATTTCAGTCATCTCATTTGCCATGTAGTGAGCATCAAGCATTGCGTGATCTTGGGTAACATTCATAGCCAAGCATGATGGGGCCCTGTATATTTCATGACTTTCCACATCTCTGAATTAGCCTTGATAGATGCTCAAAGTCGCCACCCGCAGGATGTCTTGTTATTGCATTTGTAGGTCAATTGATTGGGTGCAGATTTATCTATTGCATTTGTAGGTCAATTGATTGGGTGCAGATTTATCTGTCTTCACAACGTAGTTCCTTGTCATGCAGAATTTTTTCATAGCATATTGCAACTCATCCTTTGAAGAGAATAACTGTGGGAAAAAAAACTTAACATAATGAATGTGCACAGCTTTTACAATTTGATTTTGACTCAAACAGAACGAGTCGTGAAACAATCACATGTCCCTCAAAAAATTCTCATCTCTCGTCCCATCCCAGATGACTTCGGGTCAGCATTGGTGGACTGGGGTCAATAATGTTTGACCAGGTGTCTTGGGTGTCTTGCGTGTACATGGGGCATGGCGGCTTGTATGTTGGAACTGCGTTTCCTTATCCATCGATGTAGTCGTCCTCGAAGCTGTTGGCCTCCAAGCCAGCTTCGACATCCTCCAACAAACTCTATGATGCCTTGTCTGTTTCCTCGTCCGAACCCTCATGCTCTTCTTGTATGGGTTCGTCATGTAGTTGTGAAGCGCTTCCACGAATAGTTGTGTCGTGGAACGAAAATTGTGCAAAACTTTGGTCTTAGAAGGATGTTGTGCCATAATTGTAACGATATTGAGAACATTGGGCTGAAAAATCTCCTGCACAGTAATTTTAACCATTTTAACCATTAGCACCCATTTGGTATAGTATGTATAAATGGGTATATTAATAAAAAAATTAAACCTTACCAAATGTTGTTTCGTTATCGTAATGTTGCGGTTGAGAATTTTCTCTGGGAAAATGTTCTTGTACGATACCGAGGTATGTTGGAACGTTCATAGATTCAATGAACAAAATGGGAATATAACCGGGAATTTTGCGGTGAACATCAAATAAATCTACGTCGATATTGTCCAGGATATCTAGTGCAACGTGTTGATATGCAGGGTTTGGAATCCTAATACTCGGAAAGCGATATTTTATTTTCATGAATATGTATGGCAATCCTGTAGCATTTGATATTATCTGTTGCAGCTTTGAAAGTGTTATATCGCGCTCTATTGATAAATGAAGGGTCGTACCGCCACTGTACCATGGATCGTCATTTGTATATTGGACAATTTGTCCACCAACATATACTATTATAGATAATTGTTGGGTTGGGCGATCAACCCGGGTATGTTAATATGAATTGCGTAGCGCGTTTTGTAAAGGCGCTATAGGTTGTTAATAGCGCCTTTTGTAAATGCGTTGTATGTGGAATACGTCTAAGGCCACCCAATCACTTCGATGGCCAACCTTTGTAGGAGAATATTTTATTACTGTGAGCATAACGCATTTTGTAAATGCGCTATAAGTTGGTATAGTGCCTTTTGTAAAGGCGTTGTATGTGTACTATAAATAGCCAGCCATGGCCAAGCAGAAGCTTCACCCAAACCATTACCTTCAAACTTTCCAAAATAGTTTCGATATAATATATCGTCTCATATAGTATTAATCGTGTAAGACGGTTTGTTCCCAACAATCAAACTGCAATCTTAGTTTTTGAGTGGTTATGGAGCAGGTTTATTGAGATGAAATTTAGGTTCCACATTGGATTTTGCCAAGGGTAAAGGCAATTTCGTATGGAAGAACTTGTTTATAGGGATGTTTCATCCCTATTATTTCATAATTCCACCTGCATTACCCTTACTCTCCAACAGTGATGAAATTTCGTGTGGAAAAATAATTGACAGGTAAATGGGCAAAATTTCTGCTAGTGTTAGGGAAGCTAAGATAGGCAAAATTTCTGTGACAATTATGGAGATGATAAGCCAATGCACGACATATTCTTGGAAAAGCACAAAAGAAGAAACCAACTCTCACCACGTGCATGTGCTACTCCCTCCATTCCAAATTGTTGGCCCTGTTAACAATTTGGGACCTCTAAAAAAATTGGCTATATCTTTTAATTTATAATATTTTTTTTATCAAATATATATCTTATTTGGTACATCTCAAATAATTTTACTAAACAGAGTTTTCGAAATTATGAAAAACATTATAGATTATGACATCAACAATTATTTGAGTGACACAAAAAGTGAAAACATACAATTTGGACGGACGGAGTAATATGTTCATGATATGGGTAAACTATAATAGTAGTAATGACCATGTCGAATGGGTATGATAATCTATTCCTATAAAAGAGAGAATAGGTATGATGGATAGGAATGGATGTCCATGGTTTTATAATCAATTACCTAATTATACAGAGTGAGTTTGGAAATAACATTTTAAATCTTAATTTTGGTCAACATAAACTAGATTTTATTTTGTGGTCAAATTGACTAATATCCGATTAACATAATTTTTAAAATGGTTAATATTTTCAACAAGTTCTAGAAAATAATTGATTTCAATCATCGAACTGAACCCAAAAAGAGCCTATATACGACTTAAATTGGACTCCATCAAAATTAAACATAATTCAAGCACGCAAAAGTACAACAATAATAACATAACCCATATACTCCCCAATCATTGGCGGTATGGGCAGTCAAGATTGGAGACAGATTTAACCTTCAACAATATATGCACAAAGTGGTTGCCGCTTGGAATATCAGTGAAACAGTGACCCCCATAGATTAAAGGCTCCAAACCCGCAAAAATAGTTTTAGAATAGAGGAAAGTCCACTTTCACCCCTTGTGGTTATTGTCATGTGCGGATACCCCCTTATGGTTCAAAACTGACCACATAACCTACATGTGGTTTTGAAAATGTGCGAATAGACCCTTTGCTGTCATGTTTTTCATCCATATTAATAGAGGTGTATCTCACACACCTCTAGAATATAATCTGAGTCGTTCATAATGTATTAAATAAATAATAGAGTATCTCTGTAAAAAATCATCTCGATCAGGCATCAATAACCTAGTGATCTAATTTTTAGTAAATTCAAATTTGAAATTTTAATTTCATAACAAAATCGATTTAACTATGAGTTTTTTACTTTTTGATTGACTTGAATTTTGGCATAGACGTAGTACTCGTCAAAATTTATAATATCAACGGTTTGGATTCAATTTTTGGTATACGGGATGGTGTGGTTAGATTTAAAAAAGAAGAAGAATCAAGGGACGTGATGGGGGTATAACAGTCTTTTAATGTTGTGTTCGTTAATATGGATGAAAAACATGACGGCAGAGGGTCTATCCGCACATTTTCAAAACCACAGGTAGGTTATGTGGTCAGTTTTGAACCATAAGGGGGGCATCCGCACATAGCGATAACCACAGGGGGTGAAAGTGGACTTTCCTCTTTAGAATATAGAATTCAAATAGTCAAATACCAAAAATTCGAAGGTTTGGTCACTGTAGTTTCTATAGTTCGGTTACCTTTCCCAAGAGTTAAACAAAAGCTGGATTATGAGAAATTAAATCAAATTAAAAGGTTCTTTCGTTTTAGTATGTGGTTTGGTCTTTCTAAACGGTAGATATTATTCACACCGTAAAATAACCTATTTTTATCTTAATTTCAATCCACAACCTCCGTTCAAAAAAAAAAAAAAAAATCCACAACCTCACAACAGGGACAACACTTTAGCGCTGCTACTCAACCATTAGGCCGGATCAAAAAAAAAAAAAAACATTAGGCCAACTGCCCTCGTAGATATTAACCGAGTAAATCACCATTCTGTCTCAAAACTTGTTTCAACTGGTTTCAGCATTTTTTGTTGATGCACTTGATGAGATGAACAGAGGAGTTGGGCGCTTGTTGGCTTTCTTTATTGAATTAAGGGTGCGTTTGGTAGGATGGAATGGAATGTAAATAGGAATAGAATTAAGAATGGAAAAGAATTGGAGAAACTGAGAATGGAATAATCATTCCCATTCTCATGTTTGGTTGTGTTTAGGAATAGTCATTCTCATCTCCAATGGAATAGTGTGGCAATAGTAATTTTTGAAGTGACAATAGTAATTTTTTTGAGTGACAATAGTAATTTTTTAAGTGGCAATAGCATTTTTTGGAGTGGCAATAGTAATTTTTGGTGTGGCAATAGTGAATGTTGAAGTGGCACTAGTAATTTTGGTGTGACTAAGAAATGGAATAACAATTCCTTAGTTTTTTTTGGATGGAATGACGATTCCTTTACTAAGATGAATAGTAATTTCATTTGGAATCATCATTCCATTATTCAATGGTGAACCAAACATTGGAATAAGTAAACTTCCGCATTGAAGAGATCTTTCTCTCTCTGGGATGAGAGCCTCTCTCTCTAAGATGAGAGTTTTTCCCTTTTAGGGTTTTCTCCTCCAGTGGAGTCTTCTGCACCCTCTTCCCCTCTTTTCTCCATTCGAAATACTCCCCACCTCCCTTCCTCTCCCTTTCCACCTCCTCCTCCCTCCCCTACCCCCTCCTTCCTCCCGTCTCCACCATCTCCTTTCCCCTGCTTCCCCCACTCCTCTTCCTTCCCCCTTCTACCTTCTACTTTCCCCCGTCCCCTTTCCCTTATCTTTCCCCTCCTCTTCTCTGACATCCTCCTCTTTACCCCCCCTCCAGACTCCTTTTCTCGCCCCCCATCCCCTCTCGGCCCCCCTACTCTATATTCTCCCTCCATTTCCCCTCTGTTTATCCCTTCTTGCTTCTCTACTCTTATGGAGGAACCCGAGCGTATCTGTCTTGACCAGAGCTTTGATGATAGCTCTCTGAAATCAAAATACTCTCTGGCGGGCAAGATTCTAACGTACAAAACCCTGAATAAGGTAGGGGTTCAGAACGTCATGAACAAAGCTTGGAGAACGGAGGATAGCTTCACCATCTCCGCCTTAGGTAATAACACCTATGCTTTTCATTTCCAGTCTGAAGATGATTTGTGTAGGGTTATTAGCCAAGGTCCTTGGTCTGTTATGGGGTATCTTTTGGTCCTTCGAAAATGGGACTCTAATAGAGCAGTGGAAGAGCTGGATTTCTCTTTCAGCCCGTTTTGGGTGTAAATTTGAGGGCTACCTCTAGGGTATCTGAATGAAGCGAGTGGGAAGATAATAGCTAAATCGTTAGGGGATCTCATCTCTATTCAAGAGCCCAACGACCGGAGAAATAATGTTAAAGTGTCTTCGGCTCAGAGTATGGATAGACATCAACAAACCCTTGAAGAAGGGTTTCTTCCTCCAGAGGAGTAACATGGAAGACTTATGGGTTCCTTTTAAATATGAGCGTTTATCTGAATATTGCTTTGAGTGTGGAAGAATTGGTCACTCGATCCCATAATGTAAATGGAAGGAAACAGGGGCAGCCCTAACTAAGGCTTTCGACTGTGGGCTATGTGCAGAGATTTCTCCCATCAATGTCATCAACTATGGAGTCAGGCCGCCGGAAATCGTGGCTTATCCGAAACCAGGTGTTCATCTTAACCGGGAGGGAGGCCAGGACGGTGGCGCGTGGCAAAGTGGATAGGGGATATTCCCGTTACTGATATCGTACGGGGAAGGATGATTGTAGGCGACAAGGAAGATGCACGTCAAAAGGGACAGGTGTCCACAGTGGAGAACAACAGCTGTCCTGAAGAGAATATCAGGGATCCTGCTGAGGTAATTTCCCAAACTATCCCTCATGGTATTAATGTTGGGCCTTCCACTCTTGTTGGTGCGGGCCTTTCTACTTGGAAATCCGGGCCCATACCCTCTCCTGTCATATCCCCTTATTTCGTGGAGGAACCTGATAGCCCACAAGCCTTCCATAGGAACCCAACCCCTGAAACCCAAAAATCCCTTACTCTGGAGGTGGCCCGAGAAGGGGAAATTATCAAAACCCCTTTTAGCCCAAGAGCTCCTATGGAAGTTGCCCTCTCCTCTGTATTTGACAGATTTTTGTCCCTCAAGCGCAAGGAGAGAGAGGATGATGAAGCCCCCCAAAACACCAAGAAATCAGGTCACCTCATCCAGTGGAAGGAGGATGCGCCTATTCGCTCAGATTCTCTCTCCATCTCCCCCGCCATCCCGGTCTCCTACCCTCTCCCCCTGCCCCCCTGTTAGTAGAGGAAGAGGGGGCCATAGTCTTTGAGGTAACAGGCGGAAAAAATCTACCCCGGTGTGCAGATTCAGGAAAATCCAGCCTAGTGTGGAGGAGGAATAGTTAGTGGATGTCCAGGTGCTCCAGAGTGACCATGTTCCCTCAATCACCAAGTCTGATGGAAGTGATCAAGATAGGGTTGTGGTGGCTGGCCCAAATCAGCCACAGCCCTAATGGTGATGCTCAGCTGGAACGTTCAGGGGATAGGACGACTCCTAACGTTCCAGATCTTATGAGGGTTGTGAACAACCCATCGTCCTCTAGTGGTATTCCTCATGGAAACTAAGAATAAAAAGGATACCCTAGAAAGAATAAAAAACGGCTCCAGTTCCAAGGTAGCTGTTACGTCGATCCGGAAGGTTTATCGGGAGGCCTAGCTTTGTGGTGGAAGGAGGAAGTCGATGTGGAGATTTGGTCAACATGCAAAAACATGATCAGGTGTATTATGAAGTGGAATTCAGGGGGGGATCCTTGGTTGTCTACTTTCATTTACGCCCCTACCCCCAAGGAGCGTATTTTGTTTTGGAATCAACTGAGATCAGTGGCTAGAGAGAACCTCTACCCTTGGCTTTGTGTGGGGGATTTTAATGAGGTAGCTTCAACATGGGAAAAAGAAGGGGGTAATGAATACAGGGGAAGGAGAATTGAATTATTTCAGGAGCTTATTTCGGATTGTGGGTGGATGGACTTGGAATTTAAAGGTCCAGCTTTTACTTAGAGCAACAATCAAGGGGGTTCCAATAACATTAGAGAAAGACTAGACAGGGCTGTAGCTTCAGCGTCTTGGAGGGTGCTTTTCCCAACAGCTCAAGTTTTCCATGAGGTAAAACTGGGGTTTGATCATTGTCCCCTAGTAATCAAGCTGAGCAACAACTTGAAGAAAGTCCCCTATCAGTTTAAGTTTGAAAGCATGTGGGCAACAAGTGAAGAATGTTCAAGGGTGATAGCTAGCGCTTGGGGTACTTCCGCCCCGGGGTCAGCGATGTACACATTGAGAACCAAATTGAGATCATGTCAAAAGAGTCTACAGGAATGGAGCAAGAAAACTTTTGGGAATAATAAGAAGAGAATTGAGGAACTCACAGAGAAGATCAGAATCATTCAAGGCCTCCCTTATAGTCAGGAAGGCTTCTCTCAGGAACAAGATTTAACTAAAGAACTAGAGATTACATGCTGAGAGAGAAGATGTATGTTCACCAGAGGTCCAGAGTCAAGTGGTTAAGATTTGGGGATAAAAACACGGCGTTCTTCCATGCTACTCTGATGCAAAGAAGACAGAGAAACTAGCTGTGCACTATTAAAGATGGAAGAGGAATATGGTTGAAGGAGGAGACTGAGATCAAGAAACACTTGGGTGAGTTTTTCTCGAACCTTTTTGAATCATCTGGAGATAGAGACTTTACTGCAGCATTGGAAGGTGTCCATATGAAAATCACAGATTCGATGAATCATACTCTCACTAGGGCGATCTCGAAAGGAGAAATCACGTTGGCCAGGGACCAGTTAGGGGCCTTGAAATCTCCTGGGCCTGATGGCTTCCCAGGTTTTTTCTACAAAAAGTACTGGGGGATCATTGAAAAGGATGTATGCGAAGTGGTTGAAAGTTTTTTTTTGCCAATGGGTACCTTCTCAAGGAGTTCACCTCGTCCTTATACCAAAGCTTCACTCTCCTGAAACTCTAGCCCAGTTTAAACCCATTGCTCTACGTAATTTCATCTTGAAGATCATCACAAAAATCCTTGCTAATCGCCTCAAAGGCATTCTGGGGGGTATTATTAGTCCAAACCAATCTGCTTTTGTCCCTGGCAGACTTATCCAAGACAACATCATTGTGGCCTGTAACGCCCCGAATTTTGGGTACGTTAAATAAACATTTTTATTGAATAAATCAAGAGAGTCTGGCTCTTTATTACATCATAAACTCCCAAAGGGTTCTTACATTACACAAAAGGGATGGATATCTAAGGTTATCTACAGCTCCTTCTCTTCTTTCATCCTAGCGAGTTCCTCAGCTTCGAAAGCCTCCAAGGTATACAGCTCTCCTTGTTCATCTAGAAAGTCTGACACATTATACCAGCGTCGCCACCAGTATAATATGTCAGGGTCACATAAAGCAACACCGTGAGCTTGGAAGCTCAATAGAGTAATCCAAAGCCACTAACCCTTAACATACACGTCAAAGATAGTATACGATTTTCCAACTTAACATGCTTTCAAATAAACTCATACAATGACACATCCGCATTCGCTATCTATCGTTGGTGTCCGTATCATCAGAGTTTCTCCTACGCAGCGTATCGTAGAATGTGTCTCATCTTTTATCATCAATTCCGAAAACACGCACGCACGCAACCATTGGTTACAAGTACCTTGTGTCGCACAACAATGAGCTACCAAGTCCGGCTCATTGCCACAAGGTTACCAACGCATGGCCACAATGGCTACCAAGTCCGGCACATTGTGTGTCACATCACACAACCATGAGCATCCAAGACCGCACCTTGTGTCGCACAACAATGAGCTACCAAGTCCGGCTCATTGCCACAAAGGCTACCAAGTCTGACTCAAGGCCATAATGACTACCACGTCCGGTCATTATGTTCTTTCCAAAACACTTTTTATCCATATCAACCACATCTTAGGTGTCATATCTTTACTTTTCCAATTCCATGTATCTCGTAACATGCATCGACTCCGCGGTGGGACGAATCACTTTAAAGTAATCTAGCAAGATCACCCAACTCTATTTAAACATGCTTGTTTACAACCACAAGTAAGGCAAGCAACTTGCTATCATGCTTACAATCGTTTAAAAGGTCAAAATACGAATACTTCGTTTCCAACAACACTTTATCTTTTAAAACGACAACGAATAGCCATCTTTTTGGACGTTCAAAACAACACGTGTTTATTGACGAGTTCATACATAAACAAGTATCTACCACGTTTAACGCATGTTTGCATACTCAAGGTAAGTATAATCCAAGCAAGTACATAGTATGTCCATAACCATTACTTAAAGCACAACGCCACATGTGCGGACGCCCTTGGGGTGGTAATCCACCATATGCTTTGTTATAATACCACAAGTAATACAAGCAATGGTATATAAGCTTAAGTTAATATCAAAGTAAACTATGTAAAACTAGCATACGATACGTTTGGCTTCATGCTCATACAATACAATATACTTAGGAAGAGGGTAAGGACTAATCTACCTTGATCCGAAACTAGTCGGGGCCGAATAAGCTAGTTGGAAAGTGCTACGGGCGTCGAATGCTCACAATCTGGACCAAACTTTGGAGGGCAGTAACTTGGTCAAAACTGGGCCGAATAGGATCGTTCTTGAGTCTAAAACGAAGATCTCGAAATTTTCTACAACTTCCGTGAAGGACGTTATTCCTAGAAACGACTTTCGCCCGGAGAAAAATGGGGATAAGCAAGTGGACAGTGAGCTGTCTGGAATGGAATTTCCAGATTTTTCACTGAACTTTGGAGGTCGATATCTTGGTCATCTCTTGACCGTTTGGGTGGTTCTTGGGTCTAAACTGAAGCTCTCGAGGTGTTCTACGACTTTCGTGGAGGACGTTGTTCCTAGAAATGACTTTCGCCCGGAGAAAAATGGAGTTTTTTTCAGAGGGCAGTAGGCTGCCTGGGCGAAAACAAAAATTGGTTTTAGAGAGAAGTTGGAGAATGGATTGAGGTGTGAATGAAATGGAGGAATGGCTGGCTATTTATAGGCAAGGATTGGCCCTCTCTCTCTCCCTTTTGCCGGCCCACTCTCACTCTCTCTCCCTCTCTCATTTTTAAATCATTTTATGTCAAGTTTGCTTGAAAGCTCAAGGCCTAAAACTAGGCTTGCATGGCTACCAAGACATTGCTTTGCTTTCACTCCAAGAACTAGGACAAAACTATGTTATCTTATTGGGGTTTTGGTCTTGTCTAGTCCTTGAATCTAATAAGAAAGTCTAGGTTTAGTCCTTAGGAGATTTAGGCTAGTATAAAACCCTAGATATGGTGAGGTAAGATCAAAGCACACATCACTCTCTCTCTCCCTCTCCCATCCAAACTCTCTCTCTCTCTCCCAATCTCTCTCGGCCTCTCTCTCCTCTCTCTCTCTCTCTCTCTCTTCCACTTGTTTGTACTATAAAAGAGTATACATATACTAATATATATATATATATATATATGTACTTTGGGTTACTTTGGGTTATTAAAAAAATTCACATTTTTAAGTAATATAGGTTTTCTAATTATTATATTCCAATACACACATGCACATATACAATATAATATGTATATCTATATATATATATATAAGTACATACATATAATATGTAAAGTCTAGTACTTCTCAATCTAGGCTAGGTATGGGAGAATCCCATATCCAATTAAGTATTCTACTTCATCCAAGGTACCATGTACTAACCTAATGTACAAATTGTATTTTAATTAAATACACACATGGCAAAATCTAGTATTTTAATCAACTTAGTACATGATTGTCAAGACTAACTATTATCCAATGGATAATAGTTTCTCTAATGGTTAATAACCAATGGGTAAAAATGGCTAGGATTCTAATCTATCGTCCAATGGATAATAAACCTCCTAGCGGTTATTATCCAACGGTTAATACTAAAAGTCTAATACTTGTAATTAAGCACCAAACTAATCTAATCTCATACTTAGGAGATTAACCAAGGTTTACCTAATGACCAATGGGTAAGAAACTCTAGGTCAAACGCCAAGGCAAGGCGTGAGCGTGGCCAAGGCGGTGGCAAGCTGGCAAGCGGTGGCAAATGGTACAAACAAAGGCCAAGGCATATGGTGGTCAAACAAAGGCTGCTGGCCAAAGCCTTACTGGCCAAATGGTGGCTAAAGGCTGGCATGGCCTAGGCTGCCAGCAAAGGCCAAGGCAAGCGAGCATGGCTGGCGCGGCGTGAGCATGGCCAAGGCGACGTGAGCATGGCCAAGCAAGGCAGCCCAGGAACGCCAAGGCAAAAGCAAGGCGTGACTCGATGCCAAGGCATAACCCGACGCCAAGGCAGAGCAACCCGACAGCGACCCGACGCTTAGGCGAGGCAGACGCGTCAGCGAACCGATGCCAAGGCAAGGCAGGCGCGACAGTGAGCCGACGCCAAGGCAAGGCAGTCAAGCCAACGGTAGTTAAGGTTCGCTAACTTACTATACTTGCTAAGTAGGATTTCTAGTCAAGAAATATAATTTAAAGATTTTTGAATAAAAATGAGATTTTTATTAGTCAGTAACGACCGATTTTTGGTTATGGAAATAAAAATCCAAGTGATAAAATAAAATTCAAATTTTAACGAAATTTTTATTGACAAAAAATCAGGGTTGTTACATGGCCCACGAAGCTTTCCACCATCTTAGGAGAAAGAAGAATGGTTATGCGGGATACATGGCCATCAAACTGGATTTCAACAAGGCCTATGATCGGGTTGAATGGGATTTTCTGCAAGCGGTGTTGGAAAAAATGGGTTTCAATCGGGTTTGGATTCAATGGGTTATGCAGTGTGTTACTACAGTGAGCTTTGGGGTTAGTGTGAATGGTGAAGTCAAGGCAAGAGTGTCACCAAAGAGGGGACTCTGGCAAGGGGACCCATTATCTCCCTATCTTTTCTTACTTGTGAAGGATGTCCTTTCAAACCTCCTGAATCAAGCAGTCCAGTCCGGCAACCTTTCAGGTGTTCTTTTGGGTCAACAGTGCCCATCTTTGTCGCATATCTTTTTTGTCGATGATGCTCTACTATTTGCAAAAGCTGAACTGTCCGAATGCCAATCCCTTATGAAGATTTTGGACACTTATGGAGTTGCATCGGGACAATCAGTGAATCTGGATAAGTCTGGGATCTTCTTTTCCTCCAACCTAAATCCCATCGACAAATAGCTCATTTGTTCCTTTCTAAATATCCCACCTCTAAAAGATGATGCAAAATATTTGGGGCACCCCTCCTTATGGGGAAGATCAAAAGTAGAGGAGTTATCATTCCTAGTGGAGAAAACTCTAAAGAAGTTGCAAGGTTGAACGCAAAAAATCATCTCCCATTCGGGAAAAGAGGTTATGATCAAAGATGTGGCTCAAGCTATTCCCACGTATGCCATGGCGTGCTTCTGGTTCCCACAGAAGACAGTGGATAAACTGAACTCGTTGATAAGAAATTTTTGGTGGAAAGGTGATCCAGAGAATAGAGGGATCTTTTGGCCAGCTGGGACAAGATGACGGCTCCAAAAAAGGAAGGAGGAATGGGCTTTCATGATTTTAGGGCCTTCAATGAGGCTCTCTTAGCAAAACAGGCGTGGAAACTCTTGATGAATCCTAAATCCTACTGGGCAAGGATGGTAAAAGGGCTCTACTTTCCTAATTCGAACTTCTTGACAGCTACTAGAGGAAAAAAAAGCTTCCTGGGCGTGGACTAGAATACTAAAGGGAAGAGAGGTTCTCTATAAAGGGCTTAGGTGGCAGGTGAGTGGAGGTCACGAAATCAATTTTTGGGAAGACAAGTGGATTCCATCGATTCAGAATTTCAAAATAACCACGCCAAAGCCTCACGGGTGCCAAGTTCAGAAAGTCTCAGATGTCATAAGGGCAGGGATGCAGGGTTGGGATGTGATCAAACTCAGAGAGGTCATTTCAGAGGAAGAAGTGAATGCCATAGTGAAGATTGCTTTGCCATCCAACCCTTGAAGGAACAGACTCATCTGGCACTTTAATTCTCAAGGTACATACACGGTGAAATCTGGTTATAGAGTTGCTCTGGGAAACAAGGCGAGCAATACTGACAAACCAGAATCTTCCTTTACACCCAATAAACACCTCTGGAAACTCATTTGGAAACTAAATGTTCCCCCTAAAGTCAGAAATTTCTGGTGGAGGGCATGCAAAAACAGCTTGGCAACTAAGGAAAACCTCTTCAGAAGGAGGTGTGCTCAGTCCCCCATCTGTCTCCTCTGTAACGATTGCGTGGAATCGGTGGAACATATGTTAACCCAGTGCGCTTGGACCAGACCTGTTTGGTTTGGCAGCAATTTAACCTCTATAGTATCCCCTGCGCATTGTCCATCTATGTTGATTTGGTCTTCTAGAATCATTAACAAGAGCTCCAGTCTTAAAGAAGCGTCAGAGGTGATTAGCAAGGTGGCATTCCAAGCTTGGCACATTTGGAAGGAAAGAAATGACTTCGTGTTCAATCATATGGAGGTAAACCCTCTGTCTGCTGTGGTTAGAGCTTCAAAGGCTCAAATTGAATGTGAATTGGTCTCGGCTATTCAGAGAGAGGTTTTGGAACACAATGATGTTCCCCCTTCTGCCAACTCGGCCAGGAGAAAACCAATCCCTGGTAGCCTGAAAATTAACTGTGATGTCGCTATTCCTTTGGGGAGTGAAAAAGGTACAGCTGCTATGGTGGTCCGTAACGAAGAAGGGGAGCTGGTTGATGGCTCGACCGCTTCTTTCCCAGTGTCCTCGGTTCTTCAGGGAGAGCTAGAAGCGATTAGGAGGGCGTGTTATATGGTTGAAGGCCTAAAAGTTAGCTCAGTCATGATAGAATCGGATAGCAGAAGGGCCATTGAACTAAGTGTCTCTGAACTTGTGCCCCCATGGGAAGTTTTTGAGGTCGTAATGGACATTAGGAAGATGATACAACAGAAGAATTTGAAGATGGAATGGGTGAAGAGATTTGGCAACAAGATTGCTCACCAAGTGGCTGCATGGGCTTCAAAAGGACAACTGCAACCTGCCTGGATTTCTTCCGCCTCTGCTTCTTTACTTTCTTTGTTGTACTCAGATGTTTTTAATTCTGTTTTGTAGCCCTGAGGGCCTGTTTGTCTGATCAAAAAAAAAAAAAAACATTGGAATAAGTAAGTCATTGGAATGACTATTCCATTCCAACCTCAATTCCATCCAACCAAACATACCCAAATCCAGAGGTTCAAGAGAGACAAAGATCCAAGCATCGGCTGTCTCATTAAAAACAATTGCCTCCAAAAGAAGAAGAAGAAGAAGGAGAGAGAGAGAGAGAGAGAGAGAGAGAGAGATGGACAAGGGAAATACAAGATCAACGAAGAAAGCAAAAAAACATCTGCAAATGTAGTCTTCCCTTGATTATTATGATCAACGAAGTAAATTATTCATCTCACAGTTGACATATCAACACAAGATAACAACAGCAACAACAACAACAAACCTTTCTTGAATGGTAGAGATCAACGATGCTTACGGAGGAAGGTGAGAAGTAGTTCGTTCACTTTATCCGGGAATTGTTCTTGAACGAAATGAGTTCCTTCTGCCACATAGGTTATCTCCAAATTTGGGACGAAAAACTTCATCTGTCCGCTCCTTATGTAGTCCTCCATTCCGGGGAATTTGAAACAATAATCCTCCTCACCCATGATTAGCAATGATGGAGCTTCGACCTTCGTATCTGGTAAGTTGAACTCTTCTTCAAAAGACCTGTAAATGTGAGGCACGTTAGAACGTGCAAAGGCTTTGTTTCTCAAGAATACCTATTTCCACCCAAATTAAAGAAAAAGCAGTAAAAAATTGAAAGGTCAAGGGGTTTAAAGGCCAATGTGAGTATAAAGGTCCAGTGGCAACCACATGAATTTTAAAGTCAAGCCCGGTAATTAATCTACTAGTACTCCAAAATTCTTTTTTTTATTTTTTGAACAGCAACTAAAAATTTTATTAACCAAAGGTTAAAAGGAGAGAAAGTACAAGCATCATAACGAACGAAAGTACTCCAAAACTCTACTTCCTATGCACATGATCTTTGATGAAAATGAACCCCAGAAAGAACTAACTTAGGTAAATCAATATGATCTTTGATGAAAATGAACCCCAGAAAGAACTAACTTAGGTAATTCAATCAACCTAATCAGACACTAGATTAGGCCTCCATCTATGGAAAAACTGCTCTATTCGCTTAGCTACTTGACTCAATTAAGCTGAGACTGAATTACAGCGTTTTAATTGATTGAATTACCCATTTACCAACGGCTAATCAAGGACTCAATTAAGCTGAGAGTCTAAGACTGAATCACGCCGTTTTAATTGATTGAATTACCAATTTACCAACGGGCAACGGCTAATAAAATGACCAACTGACTGAGGGTTAATAGCACAACTTAGTTTTCCAGATAAAACTAGCATGTCAAAAAACATGCACGTTATTAGCCACAAGCTGCTAAGAAGGTGGTCAGCCGAACTTGTAAAAAGTTTCAAAGCTGACCTTTCTTCAAGCACAGAGGTCATATACCGTGATATAGCAGTGGTTATCAGCTTTAGCTTCATTTTAGACAACATGACAGTGATAAAGGAGAAAGGCGAGACAAGAATCACACAAGACGGCGAGAATCCTAAACACGAGGCCACAATCACGAACTCTCCAGTCATTAATCAAATTCTGACAAGTATAATGACCAAAGCTTCTTTTTACACACAAATAACTATAATTGAAAAGGTAAATAGAATTCGTATTTAAAGTAGAAAACCTAATAGCTAATGCTATACGATTGAAACAAAAAATGTAAATAGGACACTACTTGATGAATTGTATAGTAAATAAGCATCCTGCATCACTTATATTAAGTATCGGACTGATGCGAAAACTCAAGACAGGATTAAACTAATTACCTGTAAGGAACTTTTAGCGCAGTACGGAATCCAGATTTCTGATACAAAGCTCCATAGGCTTCAAGATCTTCCTCCGTGAACCAAGGGGGTAGAGGAGCAGATGATTCCACCATGTCCATAATCTCCTGGTCTTCTCTGGCTATTGGTATTTCAGTTTTGGAGAACAGAATGTAGACGTTCCGCACTACCGTTTTTGCATCAAGACGGCCAAAATCAGCTTCAGCTCGTCCAGGTTCCTAGGATGAGATTACAATCATAAGTTTTCAGTTTGAATCACAGTCTTCAGAATCAGTTTTCAAAGAAATTATAGGATATTTGTTTGGTGGATGGCTTTAACATCGTCTGGTCATCTGGTGGTTTTTGAAAAGGGAACCCTTTTTGGATAAGAAAATTGAAAAGATGTTCTCATCTTCTCAAAAACGATTTCTGCTGAAGAATGAATACCCTATGAAAATATGGAGGATTCTTATCAACATAATTTCTGCAAAAAAAAATGATTCTATAAAACTGTAAGGGAACAGAGCCTAGGTTGCAGCTAATGTTGTTTCATCATTTGACACATAGTAAACTGAGAGAACAACTGCTTACCTTCCATCTTGAGATGTAGAAACCTTCAGGAAGGTATTTATTGTATGTAACGGGACCCGGGGGAACAAATGGAATGCCCAAAGTAGCGACTCCCAAAACCCTTTCTGGGTAGAGAAGAGCAAAATAGTAAGCAGGCCAAGCTCCAAAATCTTTACCGACAATAAAAACCTGTGAGTGAATAACAGGAGAGCGAGAGGATTATAGTTATACACTTGAGGGGGAATTCATTTTGCGAATTAGCCACTTGGGACAAAGTCAACCAAGGCTTCAAAAGTTTCTCCATGATGTGTCGAATGTGGTTCCAATTCCTTCCTTACGAGATTTAAATTGTCTGTACTCTATATATCATCTTTAATAAGCCGAAGCGTTCACTTTACATAGAAGCTACAACTTCCTGAAAATAATGGATAGGTATGCACTATGCAGGTGCAGCCATGCGCTCACCAACATGTCACATTGCCACCCCAGAAGAAAACTACGATGAACCCTTGTCTTACGTTTGCTAATGGAACCATTTTAAGGGGGTGTTTGGGAGTCAACTTTTTGGCTTTTCATTTTCCACTTTTTGCCTTTTTGGATTATGGTCAGAATGTATTTTGTATTTGGTAGAGTGTTTGGATGATATGTGCAGAATCCATTTTGCAGGAGTAGTGTTTGGAAGATATGGAATGAAAATGAATTATGGATTGATTTTTTTACTATTATACCCCCGGTTATTAATATTCAGAGAAAATGTATAGAATATGTATAGAAATAATGTTTTAATTAATTTTTTAAAAATGTTCTTCCGAAGCACCATCTGCTTCTTTGCTGAAAAGTGTCCCCCTTTAATTTTAATTAATTTATTTTATTCCGTTTATTTTTTTGCTGTTTAATTAATGTTCTTCCGAAGCACTCATTATTAATTTATTTTAAATAATGAGTTTGCTGTGGGAATTATCCCAAAAGACTGAGGGCAGAAATGTCTTTTCGCCATGGGTTAGTTCGAAAATGGAAAATCGAGAATGCAAAAAGCTCCTCAAAGGTCCTTTTTCCGTTTCTTTTTAGAAACCCCAAATTGGAAAATCCATTTTTCCAAAATACATTTTTCCTCTTTCCCCCAAACACTCAAAATGTAAAAATGAGAATTGAAAAATGCAAAAAGTCACCAACCAAACACCCCCTAAGTCCCAACAATGAAAACAATCAGAAAATCCAGAGAGTCTAATTCTAACCTAAGGTCCCAACAATGTATATTGATATCTGTTAATGTGTGTTGAAATTCTAAATTGTTTAGTTTCCGCCTTGGGGTGGTTAAGAAGACCCTTGTATTGTTGTATTTAAATGAAGTTTTAACTTTTTTGGGTCTAAATATTTACTTTAGATTCATTAAGAGTCTTTTAGAGGGAAAGAAAATAATCTCCTTATGAAATAAAAAAACCTAAATAATTCAGCCTCATTTTCCAGCTGTCCTTGTCTTTACTAGTACATCTTTTTCTACTTCAATTTCTTTTAAATACTCTTTGCTAGTTGAGAAAAAAAAATTTTAACCATAAATTACCAAAAAAAGAAGAATCTAAGAAAAGCTTACAGGAAATGGGCAAATGGGGAATCATGCGGAGCTTCTTCGCAGATTATTTTAAAGAAAATATAATTTACTATAATTGAAAGTATCTTTTCTTATGTCCTAAAAAAAAAAAAACCTTAAAAGTTTGAAAATCGCCACACTTTAGAAAATTGTAGCAATGATACAAAATTTATGGACCGTAACCATTTGGCCTAAATTTGAGTTTTCCTACTATTGTTTGTCTTCTCTGAATTGTTGTAAGATTTATGTCAATTTTTTTGGATTAATCATTCATCCTGACAAAAAGAATCTAAAACATTAAAAATTACGTCCAAAAGTATAACAAATTCACCGGAGAAAAGAAAAAAAAAATTGATACAACTGTCTTCTTTACTTTACTGTCATCATATCTGAACCTTTTCAATTTCAATTCGAGCAGAGACGAATGATTGATCTAAAAAATTTTGATGAGAAAACTACGTACAAGCTAAATAAAAGATCACTAAAAATATATACTACCAACTACCTTTCAACGAATTAAGGTAGGGAGACTTAGCCAAAAATCTCTCATATTTATATTTTTTGAGCTCAAGGGCAAGCACCTTTTGCAATCAAACATAAGGACAAATGTGCTCGATGAAAGTGTCTAAAACCCTAGGGTACCCTATGAAAGTGCCTAAAATCTTAGGGTACTCTATAAAAGTGCCTTAGGGTACCCTATATATGAAAGTGCCTAAAATCCAAGAGTACCCTATAAAAGTGCCTAAATCACTAAAACTTTATAATAGGAAAGGGCATCCTAAAACCCTATGAAAGTGCATAAACATGTTTTGGCTTATGGTTAAAAAACTCAAAAAGTTGAAGGACTTGCAATGAAAATTATTTTGCTGGTGTCCTCTCTCTAAATGGAAACTATTTTACGGCTAATTTTCCCATTAATATTTAGAATAAACCGCCAAACTCAAGAACTTCACACCATTTTCTTCCCAACCAACAGAAAATCATAGACAACAGAGAAAAATTCGATTGATCAAAGCTTTGCTACGAGTACATTGTAGTGGGCCGAAATATCCGAAGGGGTTCATAAGGTCCAAAAGGGTTACCACTGGGGTCCATTGTTCAGTTGTCTCAGTTCGTTAAGAGCTGAGCTGGCACGGTGACGTGTCACCCATCTTTCACCGAACGTAAGGAGGGTCGGGGATTGTTCGCCGAGCGTGTACTTTTATCCGAACATAGACATTTGAAGGTTTGTTCAGCTTAGAGGTCTTTTGTTCGGTATAGCACGTCCTCCATTCCAGGCCTCCATCTGTTCGGCAAGTAACCTTCCCTTCGGGACTTGTTTGCTCGGAGACCGCTGGTATAGAACATTCCAGAACCTTCCAAGTGATACGTGGGTTACCTTCTCTTCTCATTGACGTGCCTCCTCTGTGTGATGTGACATGTCTGACACAGGCCCATGTGCGTCTGCAGATCTAGGAAGGCGGCTGTCATTGATTGCTCCTGACGCGTGACGTCAGCCGAGCGTAGGAACGCGCGTGAGTCCTACGCTCGGCTAACTTAGCGCGGAAGACTCCTATGCCTATAAATACAGAGGTACATCTTACTTAAAAAGGGCTGATACACACTCCTCCCTCTCACATAAGCAGCAACACTTTTCCTAACAAATATTGCTGCACTTCCCCTTCTTCCCCATACTAACTTGCTCGTCGGAGATTCTACCCGAAGGAACACCACCCTCCGGTTTGTAGGCACCCGGCAAGCCACGTCATCTTCCCATGACCTTATAACGGAGGAGCAAAGGGTTCAAGAGGTCCAGGTTGAAAATAGCCCCCACAATTGGCGACTCTGCTGGGGACACGACTTTCCTAGCAAACTGTGGATCTGTGCTAAGGCCATAGACCTCCCCTTGTCCTCCCCCATCGACACTCAAGCATGACGCAACGCCTTCCTCCCCCAGGTCCGGAGAACTTCACCCTCGGTCTGGCTGGGTACGGCACTATGAACGTTGAGCCTAGCCACACCGCTGGGACCACGCAACCAGTTGCTTGTCCACTGAGCTATCCACCAACCGAACTCGACATTGCCCTGGCGGAGCAGAAGCGTCAGGCAGCTGTCATAGCCCTCCTACAACAACATCTTGAAGCACGGGAAGGAGGCGTGGGCATAACTCCTGCTCGTGGCCGTCAAGCCGAAGCAAGCCAACCGAAGAAGCCTCAAAAACGAAGACAAAGGACACACCAAGCTCAAACATCCGAAAGAGCGCTTTCCGAGCGTCGCAACGTATTTGACAGGCTCGAACGCACTCCTAGGGATCCTCCAACGTCCTCTCGTCCTCGTGTGGCAAGCGTCATCAGGGAAGAGAGTTCACGTTCTTTGGCAACACATTCGACGGCTGGAACTCTCAGGATAGGAGTCTCGGGAAGGACACATCGCCTTAGCCGACGACAACAGGAGCGGGCGGATGGTAAAAGGCCTATAAATCTCAACGAGCAACCTGTACTTCAACGAACAGGAGAACTTCCTGAGAGGTCTGAGCAATCCAGGTCACGTACCGAACGCAATCCCGACGGGCGACGAGCTGCAGGTTCGCGAGGCGAGCGAACGAGTAGGGGGACACGCTCGGAGCGTGCAAACACTATTGTTTAGTATGATCAATACACGGGAAAGCCGGTGGTGTGCCAAGCGGCGGATGACGGCGTAGACATGCCACTTGCTTGGCATGGAGGTCCGAGGGTAGAACATCCGGAATCTTCAGATGAAGTTCGGCCAAACCATCACGTTCGGCGAGAACATGGGCATCGTCACAGAGAGCCAAGGGCCAATCATGGGGCTCGGCAAGGAGACCCAGCGCCAATCATTCCACCTGTACCTGTACTTGTGGATGATTCCAAGCTCGGAAAGGCAAAAGCATCTCCCTTCATCGACGCCATTCAACAAGAGCGGCCCTCGGACCGTTTTGTCATGCCGAAGCTCAAGCGCTACGAAGCCAAAGAGGATGCTGTTGCATTTGTTTGTCGATTTCGTCAGACAATGAGCCTCCATAACTTCTCCGACGCACTCATGTGTAAGATTTTTCCTCTTACATTAAGTGAACCAATTATGTTGTGGTACAATCAGCTCAAGCCAAAGTCCATCAAAAGTTTCAACGAGCTGGAATTGGAATTCACAAAACGATTCGTGACAAGTAACATCCAGCCGAAGACACTCTCGATGCTGGTGAATATGCGAAGAACGTCGGGGGAAACTCTTCGGGCATATACCGAACGTTACTGAGAGGTATACAACTTAATTCCAGACTGTGATCAAGGTGTTGCGGCGGAATCCTTTATGAACAGGTTGGACCCAGCCTCGGCGATGTTCCGAGACTTATCCAGAAACCCACCGAAGACAATGGGTGATCTAATGGTCATCATAGAGAAGGATTGCGTCCACGAGGAGGCCGTTGCCGAGCGAAACGCTCCGAAGAACGCGGAAGCATCGAAGTCCGCTACGGCAAAAAAGCATGTTGCTAACGTTCGGCATGGGCAGCACAATTCTAGCTCAGGAGCGAATAAACCGAACAACAAGCCCAAACCGCCCCAGGTCCCGCCACAGCAGCCTTGGTAGCAGACAAGAAGGGAGCCAAGGCCTGAGGAATACGTTGCCGAACGCACCGCATTCACCGAGCCAATCTATAAGCTCTTGAGTATAATTGGCCAACTTCCGTTTTCGTTTGGCCGACGGGGTTCCTCGGTACAGCGGGCAACGGACCAGGGATGTGCAGCTTTCACAAGGAACGTGGTCACTACACCACCCAATGTCAGCCATTCAAACGTTACTTAGAGGAACTAGCTGCGGCAGGGCACCTCAATCAATGGATCGATCTTCGGAGGAATCCACTTCCACCTCCCCCTCCCGTAGTTGGGAATCTTGTTGGCGTGATCCAGGGGTTAGTGTCCGAAGGGAAAGCCGCCGAGCTTCGTACGGAAATTGATAAAGCTGTTGCTGCTCTGTCCGTTTGCAATGTTGGAGTGACACAAAAACGCAATTGGGAAGATCCGAGCCTTGGAGGAATCATCACCTTCTCAGCCGAAGACATGCAGGGCGTACAAATGCCACATACCGACGCTCTGGTAGTTACAGTCACGGTAGATTCCTCCAGAGTCCAACGGGTGCTGATCGACCAGGGAAGCTCGGCCGAAGTCATGTTCCAGTCAACATACAAGAGTTTCGGGCTTTCACCAGATAGACTGCGGCTAGCAACCACCCCTCTCGTCAGTTTTACAGGGCTCTGCTTGGCCCTGACTGATAACCCTTCCCGTGCGTGCCGGTTCCCGGGTGATTAACGTCGAATTTGTAGTGGTTAGCTTTCCGAGCCCCTACAACGTTATCCTCGGTCGAGCATGGCTACACGAGATGAAGGCAGTCCCATCAACCCTGCACCAGGTGATGAAGTTTGTTGGGTGGAATGGACGACAGGAGAGCCTTCGGGGAGACCAGGTCCAGTCAAAGAAATGTTACATTAGCACGGTGACTAATAAACAAAGCAATTTGGAAGTACAGTGCGTCGACACGGCGGACATACCCGTACTCGAGGACGTGGGGTTACCCACCGAGCAAAGGTCAGCCGAGGAACTTATAAGGATGCCAATAACGGAGGATGGAAGCCGGTACTTTCTACTCGACAGTTCTATGGTCGAGACCGAGCGTATGGAGATGTACAACTTTCTCAAAGAGAACATCGAAGTATTTGCTTGGACTCCCGAGGAAATGCCTAGAGTAGATCCAACTTTTGCCGCCCATCACCTGAATGTTGATCCGAACAGACGTCCTGTTATTCAGAAGGTCAGGCGTTCGGCCCCTTCGCACGTCGATGCGGTGATGGCTGAGGTAGACCAGCTGCTAAAGGCTGGGGCTATACGAGAGATCCTGTACCCGACGTGGCTAGCAAATCCGGTCGTTGTTCCGAAGAAGAATGGAACGCTCCGAGTCTGCGTCGATTACACCAATCTCAACGATGCTTGTCCGATGGATCGTTTTCCCCTTCCTCGGATCGAACAGATGGTGGATGCAACGGTAGGACATGAGCGCCTTAGCTTCATGGATGCCTACCGAGGGTATCACCAAATTGCCTTGGCGGAAGAGGATCAAGAAAAGACGACGTTCATTTCTCCTCGGGGGATGTACTGTTACAATGTCGTGCCGTTCGGATTGAAGAACGCCGGAGCTAGTTTTCAATGAGCAATCACCAAGATATTCCTTTTAAAGCTCGGCAAAACATTGGAAGCGTACATTGATGATCTTGTGTGCAAAAGCAAGCTTAATTGCGACCACCTTCGGGATCTAGGTGAGATCTTCACTATCCTCAAGGAATATAAGCTCCGTTTGAACGCTGGGAAGTGTGCGTTCGGAGTTGGCTCGGGAAAGTTCCTCGGCTATATGGTGAGTTGCCAAGGGATAGAAGCTGATCCCACCCAGCTCACGGCCGTGCAGAACCTCCAAGCTCCAACTACCATTAAAGAGGTTCAACGACTCACGGGTATGGTAGCTACGTTGAGTCGTTTTATCCGTCGTTCGGGAGATCTTTGCAGACCTTTCTTCCAGGCAATAAAGACCAGTCGGCGCAGGTTTGTGTGGACTGAGGAATGTGATGTGGCTTTGCAATCTTTAAAAGACTATCTTGCACAAGCTCCACTCTCCGTCACACCCTTGCCCGAAGAGGACCTTTATCTATACCTGGCGGTCTCGGATCATGCCACGAGTTCGGTGCTTGTTCGAAAGGAAGGGATGGAGCACTTACCCGTATTCTTTTCCAGCGAAACGATGACGGACTCTCAGACGAGGTATCTGCCTATGGAAAAGTTGGCTCTAGCACTCGTCTCAGCTAAGACGAGTCTACTGCCCTACTTTCAATGCCATAGGATCGTGGTACTCACTGAGTTTCCTCTCAAAGCCTTTCTTCGAAGAACGGACTCCTCCAGCAGGATTTTAAAATTCTCCCAAGACTTGGCCAACTATGACATCCAGTTCGAGCCGCGGACAGCTATCAAAGGATAAACTTTGGCGGATTTCTTTGCCGAGCTTACTCCTGGGCTCAAAGATGAGGAAAATGTACTGGTAATGGCAGTCGAAGAAGCACGGTTAGCCGAGATAGAAGAGCATGTTGAGTGGACTAAGCCTCCTCGCGAGTCTCTTCGTTCGAAGTTCGTCTTGGGCACACGAAAGCCGAAGAAGGAGTGGAAGCTTTTCTCCGCCGATGCGTGGAAAATGACGGTGGATGGTGCTTCAAACGTCAACGGGGCAAGGGCTGGCATTGTGCTCGTTTCTCCGGCTGGAACTGTTCATGAGCATGTCGTCTCTATCGGTTACCCCGCCACCAACAACGAGGCCGAATATGAGGCTCTCATTGCTGGGCTGCAGCTTGCTCTTTGGTTAGGGGCTTGTTCGGTTCACGTCTTCTGTGACTCACAGTTGGTTGTGGGCCATCTCAATGACGACTACCAAGCCAAGGATGCACGGATGAATGCTTACGTCAGCCACGTCTTGGCCCTCCTGAAGCAATTTGTCCGAGTCGAGGTGGAATGGATTGCCCGGGAGCATAATGCTCATGCCGATGCCTTAGCGGGGCTTGCTTCGGTGTATAAGGCCGCCGGGGCTCGCACCATTATTTTTGATGAAGTTGCCACTCCGAGCTTCGAGCTTGCCGTTTGTTCGGTCAGCACCGTTCCTCTCGGCCCCAGTCAACTGGACCCCGTTATTGCTTTCTTGAGGGACCAGGCCCTTCCACCGAGTAGGAGGGAGGCCCACAAAGTTCGGTGCCGAGCGGCTAACTACTTCTTGGATCCGCAAGGCCAATTATACCGCCGAACGTTCACCGGGCCAGATCTACGTGTTGTGCATGAGGATCAAGTACAGAGCGTTTTGGATGAATTGCACATGGGGAGTTGTGGCGGGCACTCCGGTGGCAGGACGATGGCTCACCGAGCGTTTACCCAAGGTTACTGGTGGCCGAAGATGGTGAAGCAATCCGAGGATTACGTGAGGCGTTGTGTTCGGTGCCAGAAACACGCTTACATACCTCACCAACCAGCCTTTCCCCTCAAGATGATCACCAGCCCTTGGCCATTTGCTGTGTGGGGCTTCGACATCGTGGGTAAGCTACCAAAGGCCCTAGGCGGGTTCGAGTATCTACTTACTGCCACAGACCTGTTTACCAAATGGGTAGAAGCTGCTCCATTAGTAAAGACAACGGCTTCGGATGTGGAACGCTTCATCTGGCGACACATCATTTCCAGGTTCGGGGTACCTTACGCCATTCTCTCGGATAACGGCACGCAATTTGTGGCCGCAGCGATCCAATCCTTCTATAAGCGCCATCACATCATGATCCACACTTCCTCGGTAGCTTACCCCCAGGGGAATGGACAAGCTGAAGCATCCAACAAGGCTATCACTCGGGGGCTCAAGCGCCGTTTGGATCGCAAGCTCGGTAAGTGGGTAGATGAGCTTCCCCACGTTTTGTGGAGCTATCGTACCACCCCTCGGAGCTCCACTGGCCGAACCCCGTTTTCCATGGCCTACGATATGGAAGCCGTCCTGCCCTTATCTTCCCTCATTCCTACTGTTCGGTCCGAAAACTTCAACCCAGTGGACAACAATGCTTTAGTTGGTGCTGAGCTGGATTTTGCCGAAGAACTCCGCGACAACGCCAACTTACACCATGCTGCTTATCAACAGGAAGTTGCTCGGGGTTATAATAAAAGTCCGTGCTCGGCCGTTTCAAGTTGGCGACCTCGTTCTTCGGATGGTCGTGGAAGCCAAGAAGTTGACCAAGCTTAAAGATCCCTACGAAGGCCCCTATAGGGTGATCCAGAAGATTGGCCACGGAGTTTATAAGCTTGCTGAAATGGATGGTACGCCGATTGCTAACCCTTGGAACGCCCAAAAACTTAGGAAGTTCCATGGTTAGCCTCGGCCACCTCTGTTTCGCGCTTTGCTCGTTTTTTGTTTTTGCTTTTGTTCGGTTGTAAGCCTACGGGCGTTTTGGTGGTATTATATGTTCGGTACATTCACTTGTTTAGTTTTTATACTCGTTTGCTGGGTATAACATCTCGCCCCTGGTTTCTTCGGATTCCTCATTTGTGTGTTGGGTATAACATCTCGCCCCTGGTTTCTCCGGATTCCTCATTCGTTCGTTTGGTATACCATCTCGCCCGTAATATCTTTTACATCCGCGTGTTTGTGTACCCGTCTTTCTGCCTTCATGTTGTTTTTCTTCCTAAAAACAACCCGACGGCAGGGGGCTACTAAGTGGGTACAGATAAGTTTCACATGGTACTTTAAACTGGATCTTCGGGATTAGAACCGAGCTTCATCAGTTTGTTTATTTTTGGGACGAACCTCATCCGAACAAAAATACTTATCCGAACAGATATATCAACAAGGATATTCATAACGAGAAAATATCCAAAAACAACACAAAACAATAGAAACAGGTCAAAAACAAGCATCAACAGTTAAAACAAGGAATGACCGTGGTAGATCGTTCGTGGCCATCCTTAAATCTATGTTACTTACAAAACACGGTTCGGCAAAAACCTAAATGTTCGGCGCCGACCGTCCAACTTTCAGAAATGAAAAGTAAACTACCAAGGAAAACAAATTATGTCTGGGCCTCGGGAGTGATTGTGGCCGAGGAGGAAATGGTCTGGTCGACTGGAGGGGCTTGGGTGTCCTCCGGTTGAAGCACGTCAACTGCAACCTCTTCAGGGGGTGGAGGCTCGGCGTAAACTTCAGCTGCTTCGAGGGGTGGCACCTCGACCAGGGACCTCCTTTCGTCATCAGCTTCGACGCCAGCCTCGTCGAAACCACTGTTGAAGCCGAGCATAAAGCTTTTCTTGTGGTGCTCTTCACGGAGCTCGGTCTGCAGGGCCACCAGTTCTTCGGCTACATCTTCTTCAGCCTGATAATAACCCTTGTCGTACTGGGCCTGCAGTTCTTTCTTCATCTCTTCTTCCATTTCTTTCCTCCTAAGGGCTCTTCCCTCGGTCAGCCCTTCATCCTTCCCCTCGGCATGTTCAGCCCCATCCTGAAGCCATTTGATCACATCATTCAGATTTGCGATGGTGATCTCTTGGCTTCGGCGGGCATCCTCCGATTGCTGGAGGCACTTCTTATAGTCCTCGGCGGACGTTTGGTGCAGCTCTACCTTTTGCTGGAGGAGCTTTTCCTTCTTGTCATGCTCAATGAGATGACGTTGTGCGCTCATAATGGACTGAGTAGCCTGCAGATAAGAATCAAATATGAGAATCCGAAGGTAAACACTTGGCAGAAATTGTTCATACTGTGCAGTACAACGAAAAACTTACCCTGCCAGCAAAGTAGTAGTAGTCGATTAGTGCTGTTTTCAAAGACCCTTGAGCGGCGAGGTCCCTCGGCAGCCTGAGCCCAGCGTGTAGGGTGTAGGCCAGAGAGGGATCCTCGATCAAGCTATCTGTGCGTAGGATTTGCTTGTTCCGAGGAGTGACGAAGCTGGGAGCCTAGGCAACGTCGGCATCACGGGTTTGGCCTTCGGCAACCTTTCCTTGTTTTTCTCCCCCTTCCTGCTCTTCGGCGATGGGAGTTTTCCCAGCAGCGGCCGAGGCTGAGGCCTTCTTGGCCGTGACCTTGTACCTCTTCGTCGGCTTGTCAGTAGAGGTAGGGGGGATGGTGGACGTTTTTGGGAGACAGCATCGGGGGCTGTCTTCTTGCCTGGAGTGCTGACCTTCGGTGCCGAACCCGAAGCACCAGGCGCCCCAGCTGTCTGCTTTTCGGCCTGTTCTTTGGCCTTTCTCTCCTCCAGCTTCCCCTGGAGGACAGCTCTCATACTTCTTGGAGGCATGTCTTCTTCTTCGGGGAATGGCGTTCCTTCGGTAGGTTGGCGCACTGTTCCTTGGAGAGGCTTCTCTGGATTTGGGAGCTGATCCTCAGGAAGGTCGGTGAGGTCAACTACTGTGCTCTTTTTCTTCGAGCTTCCTTCGGCCCCCTTTCCTCGGATCCTCCCTCCGTATGTGGCGTCGTACTGCAGAATGGTTGGCGCGTCCCTCTCTTCGCTCGGAATTGTCAGCAATGAATCTGCAAGGCCACAACCTTTGGCAAGCCTTAGCAGATTTTTGTTGACTTTGTCATATCTGCCGAACACTAACACAAAAGAAAAGCATTCAGTACACAACGAAATGGGCGAATATTTGAATCAATTTGTACCGAATGAGATATAACGAGCATCAAATATAATGAAATCAATCTTAACTTACTTGGGTTGCCCCTCTGTTTGGCTACGTAAAATTGGTCGTCTTCGCCTGGGGAGAATTGATAATTCCCCCGAACTTCGACGTAATCCGAAGCCCATTTCTTTGAATCGTACATACCCTCGGGAATGATCTTCATCATATTCCTTCGGGAGCATAGATAGAAGCGAGAATACCTCACATTCCAAGACATCATGTAGTTCTCAAAAATGTGGTATGCTTGGAGGTTGAACAGTTTTACCTCGGCCAGCTTTATGATTGAGTGGATAATTCGATAGGAATTCACACTCAGCTGGCAAGGGATGAGATCAAAGAAGTGAAGGATCTGTCTCAAGATCTTGTGCATGGGAAACCTGAGGCCACCTTCGGTGATGGCCATCAGGGGGACTGTGATGTGCTCGTCGGAGAATCGAATTCGAGGTTCGGGAATCGTTGAGATTACTACGTCGTTGGGAATGTGATACGTCGTTCAGAAGAGATCTATCCCTTCTTCATCGGTGAAACAATCCCAGTAGGGACATGGGTCCCTTCCTGTTCGGGAAGGTATTTTGTCGGGGTCGAGAGCCACGATTTTTCTCTTCTTCCTTGGTGGCAGGGAAGATGACTCGCCGACGGCTTGGCTGGAGGAAGCAACAGGCACATCCTCGTCTATGGCCTCCTCCTCAGTGGCCTCTTCGTCTTCTTCCTCGGCTTCGGCTTCTTTGTCGGGTTCTTCGGGCGCCTTTTCTGAAGGTTCGTCCTCTAGGTTTGTCACATCAGGACCTATCGACCGAAGTGGAGTCACCTTGGCCGGGATAAAGACTCCCTCGAATGCTTCGGGAAGAGGTCTTCCGCCCACCTTGTATTCCCGAGCCGCGGTTCGGAGCACTTCGGCTATCCGTGGATCAATCTCGCCGAAGCCCGAAGCATTGTGGTCCACAGAGTTGTATGATTCTGCCGAAGAATCTGGAGAGGACGCCATACCTAAAAATACAAGTGCAGGGAAAGACCGTTAGCGAGATGCAAGGTCAAGTCTCCTAAGGTGCCTACGTTCGGTCTGCTGTGCTAATCCCGCCGAGGGTGGTTCAGAGTTTCCGAACGACTAAGCCTCGATGGAGATTTCCGAGCGAAAAAGGTTCATCCGAACAGTGATTTAAAAAGCGCACGAGGCGCGCGCTAAAGCGCGAGGCGCAGCGCAGCGCAGCCTCTGCGCTTCGACGAGGTGCGCTATGGCGGAAAACCAAAAGGCGCAGCATAGGCGCCAAGGCGCACGCTATAGCGCAAGGCGCAGAGGCGCAGAGGCGCACGCCTTTCGTCTGTGATCGAAAAAATGATCGTACGGTGCAGAAAACACACAGCGATGGTGGCGATGCACTGAATAATTGTTCTTTTAAGTCTGATTCTACCCTAAATCCATCATACGATACATACCCAGCAGCAGAGCAGCTTCAGTTGATCGAGATAGCTGCTTCAGTCGATCGAGACATCTTCTGGTCCTTTTCGATCGACGATCGATCGAGACAGCTTCAGTCGACATCGGCTTCAGGCAGCGACGGTAGTCACGGTAACCTCCTCCTCCTCCTCCTCTCCGATCGATCTGCTGCTTCTTCTTCTTCTTTCTTTCTTTTTTTCGTCTCTCAGTCCAGCTCTCTGCTCTCCTTTCTTTCTTTCTTTTTTTTTGATCTGCTGCAGCGCTGCTTCTTCTTCTTATTCTTTCGTTCTTTTTTTCTTGTTTTTTTTTTTTTGATCCGCTGGGGAGAAAAAAATTGGACTGAATAATTTTTTTTTTTGTTCTCAATGAACCCATTTTGTTTGGTAATGGTACACAAACGGGAAAAAAATTGCACTGAATAATTTTTTTTTTTTTTGTCCTCAATGAATTCTTTCTTTCTTTTTTTCTTGTTTTTTTTTTTTTGATCCGCTGGGGAGAAAAAAATTGCACTGAATATTTTTTTTTTGTTTTGTCTCAATGAACCCATTTTGTTTGGTAATGGTACACAAGCAGAAAAAAAATTGCACTGAATATATATATATATATTTTTTTGTTCTCAATAAACCAATTTTGTTTGGTAATGGTACACAAGCAGAAAAAAAATTGCACTGAATTATTCCAAAGCAGTTCACTGAACTATTCCAAAAATTGCACTGAATAATTTTTTTTTTTTTTGTTCTCAAAAAATTGCACTCAAAGCAGTTCAGTCTGATTTTTTTTTTTTGTTCTCAATAAACCCATTTTGTTTGCTTGTACGGGCAATGTAATCATTCCATGCGTGATTTTGATTCCTATAGAGTGATGAAAGCTTTAAAATTCCGTTTGACCAAAAAAAAAAAGAAGAAGCTCTACGACATTATGGCATATTAAACAAAAATTTCGTTTTTTTGTTTTTTTTCCAGGTATATATGTGTTTATGACTTTATGCTATTATTTGTACTTGTTAATTGTAGATGTCGACATCTGAAAAGACTAGTAAAAGGGACCCTGGTTGGAAGTATTGCGAACAGATTGATCCACAAAATTCTACCAAGTTAAAATGTATTTTTTGTAAGGAAATAAAAAATGGGGGTGTGTCAAGAATCAAGCAACACCTTGCTGGAGGAGCTAAAAGGAATACGGCGGCATGTCGCCGATGCCCACCTGAGGTTAGAGAGGAGACGATTGAGTTCTTACGTAGAAGGGATGAAGCAAAGAGTCAAGTTAAGTCAATACCAGATTTTGATGATGCAATGAATGATGATGATTATGACCTTGACGATGATGATATTATTGAATCCAATGATCCCCGTTCTAAGAAATCTTCTACTCACGGAAGCACCACCGCATCTATTCATTCTAAGCCTAAGAAACCAAGAACCATAGGGCCTCTCGACACTTTCTACACTCCTGAACCAGATGTGGTGGTGGAAAATAGAAAAGCCAAGGGCAAACAGCCAAAAATTGATGAGAATGAACCGCATAAGAAAATATTGAAAGACCGGGCTCATCAGGCTATTGCAAGGTGGATATATGATTGTGGGATACCTCTAAATGTTGTGAACATTGAAAGTTTTGCGCCAATGATAGAGGCTATTGGGCAATACGGTCCGGGTTTGCCCCCACCAACTTATCATCAAGTGCGAGTTCCTCTTCTAAAAAAAGAAGTAGAACATGTTAACAAGTTGATGGAGGAGCACAAAAAAGACCAGGAACAATATGGGTGTACGCTAATGAGCGACGGGTGGACTGATAGGAAAAATAGAACATTGATGAATCTTTTGGTGAATTCTCCGAGAGGGACCGTGTTTCTGAAATCTATAGATGCATCTGGAGCTGTAAAGGATGCAGGAATGATATTTGAATTGCTTGATGCGTGGGTGGAGCATATTGGCGAAGCAAACGTGGTTCAAGTTATTACGGATAGTGCCGCGGCAAATGTGGCTGCAGGTGAGAATTTCAATTTGCTATTTGGTTGTGTTACGTACTTGAAGTTATGAACAATTGAAAATCACTTATTATTCTAGTTTTAACTTCTAATACCACTTATTTATAACAATTACCAGGGAAGTTGTTGGAGGCAAAACGACCTCACTTGTTTTGGTCTCCGTGTGCTGCCCATTGCTTGGACTTGATGTTAGAAGACATTTTTAAGTTACCAAATTTGAAGACAACTTGGGAAAGGGCAATAATGATTCATGGTTATATTTATAATCGACCCTCTTTGTTGAATATGATGAGGCAATTTACCAAGAAGAAGGAGCTCGTTAAGCCGGCAAAAACTCGATTTGCAACCGCTTTTTTGACTTTGCAAAGGGTTTATGAACAAAAGGGAAACTTAAGGAAGATGTTTACTTCAGAGAAGTGGAGCAATAGCAAATGGGCAAAAGAGCAAGGAGGAAAACAAGTAGAAAAAGTCATGTTGATGGCCTCATTTTGGAGGAATGTGCTCCTTGCCCTCAAGTTCGCATCCCCACTTGTAAAGGTGCTTAGATTGGTTGATGGAGAAGTCAAGCCTCCAATGGGATACATTTATGAGGCTATGGATCGGGCAAAAGAAACTATTGCCAATTCCTTCAATCAAAAAAGGGAGATGTATGATGAGGTCTACAAGATAGTCGACAAGAGGTGGGAATCCCAATTGCATCGGTCCTTGCATGCAGCTAGATTTTACTTAAATCCTGAATTTTTTTACAAAGATCAAGATGCTTGCAAAGTTCCAGAAGTTATTGGAGGCCTATATAGATGCATCACAAAATTGATTCCCAATATTGCTACACAAGACCGTATTTGTGCCGACTTGATGAAGTATGAGAGAACTGAAAGACTCTTCGGTAACCCAATGGCAATGAGGCAAAGAAATACAAGGGTACCAGGTATCAGCATGTTAACCTTAACCTAGTTACTAATTTAAATCCTAAGGGTTGCACTTTAAGAATGTTTTCCAATATCAATATTCTATGGTGTGCAGCTGACTGGTGGGCCTCATTTGGTCATGATACTCCCGAATTGCAAAAATTTGCCGTCAAAGTTCTTAGCCTTACTTGTAGTTCCTCGGGATGCGAGCGTAATTGGAGTGTCTTTGAGCATGTGAGTATATGATAATCAAGTTCATTCATTGACTTCCTTTAGTTATGTATGATCATGAATTTAAGTCCCTTGACTCCCTTGTATAATTAATTGTTAATGCAGATTCACACAAAAAAAAGGAATAGACTAGCTCAAAAGCGTCTCAATGATTTGGTATTTGTTAAGTACAATAGAGCATTGGGACGCCGATACCTCAAACGTGATCGCATTGATCCTATATCCTTGAAAGATATTGATGAGAGCAATGAGTGGTTGGTTGGGAAGATAGAGGAGGAGGAAGAAGCTGTGTATGAGGGAGGTGATGATTTGAATTGGGGTGATGTTGCTTTAGCTTCTGGAGCCGAAGAACCAATGAAAACAACTAGAGCATCAAGTTCAAAGGCAACAGACCCAACACCTATCGCGAAAATGGCAAAACCAACTCCAAAAGCTAAGGCTTCAAGAGGAAAGACATCTTTTATAGATGAGGTGATTGAAGAGGGAGAATGGGAGACGGATGATGAGGAGGAGGTTGATGTGGAAGGAATCGAAGGATATAAATCAGAATCATCAGATGATGATGATGAAATTCAAGATGAAGTTCTTGGTTCTGAGAATGATGATTGACATTGTCTATGCATGACTCTAGATTTTATTGCTTTTAATCCTTTTGTTATGTCTCTAAGGCTAAACGTTATTATGTTAGCTTTTCATGAATGATAATATGATATGTTATGTTAGCTTTTTTGACATTTGAAAGTTTTACAAGTATTTGTTTGTGTTGAAAACTAGTTTTAATAAAATTTGGCTCATTGCGAAGAATTTTTTTTTTTTTTGCGCTTCGCGTCAATAAAGCGTGCGCCGCGCCTTGCGCTAAAGCCCCAGGGGACTATTGCGCCTCGGTGCGCCTTTCGCCTTTTAAAACACTGCATCCGAAGATGAAAGTGCTATTATCTGGGTCTTGTGTTCGGAAGAACACTGGTTGAAGATGAACATGTGTTCGGAAGAACAGATGAACATCTTCAACCTGTTCTTCATTACTCAGAAATCGTTTCAGGCTGGGTTCACAGAAAAATCTAATTTTTGGGCCAGAACATGCTCAAAAACTATCAAAAAATGTGTAAAAGACTGGAGAAACAAGAAATACCTGGAAAATATGGGTTATTTGCTATCGAAACGCAGCAGGATTTGAGTTTTGGAGAGATTTGGGCGATGAACAGCGTCTGGGAGAGAGAACGATCGAGACTGGAGAGAGAAAACGTGAGTTTCTCTCTCCTCGCTCCGCCTTTTATACTCAGCGAAGCATTTAAAACGGTGCCGAGCTCCCAGCCGTTGGATCTGGGCGGGAGACTGATGTGGCGTTGGATGCTAGACGCGTGGCAGCTTCTGCGTTCGCGGTGTCTTCCTCCAATGGCTTGATGACACATGGCAAATTTGAAGTTGGCGGTTGCAGAAGCATTAAATGCGATCCCAGCTTTTGTCTTGGAAGCCAGGAATGTACCTTTACTCGGCAGTGTCCTTTGTTCGGATTAGTCTACGTTCGGAAGTCTTTCTTTTTCAAGTTTGCTCCGTTTGTTCGGCCACACGAGATCAACTCCTCCCTCTTTTCCAAGCAAAAGAAGCAAAAGTTGAGGGGCTATTGTAGTGGGCCGAAATATCCGAAGGGGTTCATAAGGTCCAAAAAGGTTACCACGGGGGTCCATTGTTCAGTTGTCTCAGTTCGTTAAGAGCTGCGCTGGCACGGTGACGTGTCACCCATCTTTCACTAAACGTAAGGAGGGTCGGGGATTGTTCGCCGAGTGTGTACTTTTATCCGAACATAGACATTTGAAGGTTTGTTCGGCTTAGAGGTCTTTTGTTCGGTATAGCACGTCCCCCATTCCAGTCCTCCATCTGTTCGGCAAGTAACCTTCCCTTCGGGACTTGTTTGCTCGGAGACCGCTGGTATAGAACATTCCAGAACCTTCCAAGTGATACGTGGGTTACCTTCTCTTCTCATTGACGTGCCGCCTCTGCGTGATGTGACATGTCTGACACAGGCCCATGTGCGTCTGCAGATCTTGGAAGGCGGCTGTCATTGATTGCTCCTCACGCGTGACGTCAGCCGAGCGTAGGAACGCGCGTGAGTCCTACGCTCAGCTAACTTAGCGCGGAAGACTCCTATGCCTATAAATACAGAGGTACATCTTACTTAAAAAGGGCTGATACACACTCCTCCCTCTTACATAAGCAGCAACACTTTTCTTAATAAATACTGCTGCACTTCCCCTTCTTCCCCATACTAACTTGATCGTCGGAGATTCTACCCGGAGGAACACCACCCTCCGGTTTGCAGGTACGCGGCAAGCCACGTCATCTTCCCACGACCCTATAACGGAGGAGCAAAGGGTTCAAGAGGTCCAGGTTGAAAACAGCCCCCACAAACAACGGGGTACATACCTCGCGCACGTATTGCTTTGGGACCCGAAAAGATGGTTCAAGCCGCTCATTATGTTTCGTGAACACCCCTATCGATATTCAATTGAGTTGATTTTTTACTAGAACCCTAAAGAATACTTTGGACAAAATCAACGGGTCCGATCATTTTTATGGGACCCGAGACACGCATGTACTCATAATCTTTTCGAAAGAACAAAAGAGAAGAATTCGGGGCTACCTTTGGAATGCTAAGGGCATCGAGGATTCTGAGGAGGTCACTGATGAGGTCACCGAATGATGCCTTCTTGGGTTCCCGCGGCGCGTCGGATAACCCGTACCCTCTCAGTCGGGCGCGATGGCCCGGTAGCCGGCATTGGCGACGGCAATCATCTGGTGCCTCCAGGAGTACCATATCTCCGGAAACCCGTGGAGGAACACAACGACTGATTGGCCGGTCCCGACCTCTGCCACGTGGTGGTTCAGACCGTTGGCTCCGACGTACTTGTGCTGAATTTGATCCATTCTGGTTTGGGAGTGAAGATTAGATGAACGCGTATGCACAAACACGGAGAGAGAGAGAGAGTCATGACAGTACGAGAGGTAGTTGGGTGGGAGGCAACCGTACACTCCACCGAGAAATAATATAGTAATTCATTTGAATTATTTAAAAAAAATAATTTTGGCATTCTAATTTCCTATGATGGCACTCTAAAATTTGTCTTGTGCTGTGCCTTGTTATGTGGAGTATATTTTTTACATTAAAAGACAAGTTTTGGAGTGATATCATAAAAAAGTGGAGTGCCAAAATCAATTTTCATTTTTGGTCTTTGTTTAATTTTTTTTGCATTTGTTAATGTTTCGATAGATTATTACTTCGTCATGATGGAAAAAATCTAAAAAATAAAAAATTAACATGAAAATCCAAATTTTTTTGAATAAAAATGAAAAATGATATTTTTTTTATCTTTATTAAAAAAATTTGGGCTTCGATTATAATTTTCACTTTTTGAATTCCTCTTATCATGACAAAGCAATAATGCAAAAAAATAAATTGACAAAAATCTAACAAATACGAAAAAATTAAATAAGAACAATAAATAGTCCAAATGAATTATTTTGCCAAAAAGCTTACACGGAGGCTCTGTATACATGGTTTGTGCGGTAAACCAACAAGCATTTGATATGTCACCAAAAATTAAGGCTTTGTTTGGAGCCTAAGGAAAAGAAAATGAGCGGAAATTGAGAGGAAATGGAAGGAAAAAATTACTATTCACTAAATTTGAAAATTTTGTTTTCTTCTCTTTTTCTCTTCCAACCAAATAATAGAAGGATTTTTTTATATAATTTTTATTTCTTTTCTTAAGTTTCAACAGAACCTAAAGAAATGGTGTGCACCTCCCAAACATTAATTAGAAGTGGGCGACCATCTAGGGAGAGATACCCCAAACTACCACAGTTTGAAATTTTGAATCACGAGGGACTAGTTCAAAAAAATAAATAAAATCAAAGCGGTACGTACAAATAGAGCAATAAATGAACCAAGTCGTTCCTGATCTGTTCAAAACTCAGGTCGATAAAAGACTTATTCGAGTTTTATTATGTACTAAATGGACTAAACTTAAACCTCAATTTTAGGTTCGTTTAATAAAAGAACCAAACGTAAATCGAATTTCACCAAAAAAAAGAGTGTGTAAGATATGATAAAAATGTGTAACTAATTCGTATTATACACAAAAACTATACATACGGTGCTCCAAAATTATGCGTGCTACAAAAGGAAAAATGTGACACAATAAAAAAAAGCGCAACACTTCTATAGTGTACCTAACCTATCTAATTGTACTTTAGTATACCTAACTTTGTCTTAATTGTATATAGTTGACAAAAAAATTGGTTTTGTTAACGAACTCCCCTTAGATCATGTTCGTTTTAGGATTTGAATTTTGGATAATGAGTGGAGAAGGATAAATGAGAGTAATAATTGATAAAAAATGTATTGAAGGCTGTGCGTAGGGAGAAAATCCAAAATCTCGAAATAAACATGTTCAGTTTTTTACTCCAACTGACTTTAGAATCAAGTTGCGTAAAAGGAAACAATTTACTCAGAATACGACTACCAAATGTGAAAATATAACTCAGAATACAATTGTGTTGTTCAACCTGGATAAATTGTCCTTCTTTTAGAGCTTTTGGGATTGTTTGAGTTTTTTGAGTTGTCTTTATTCAAAAAAAATAAAATAAATCGCATTTGTTAGTTTTGTGTGAAATTTTTGCATATTATTATTTCGTCTTCTGGGAATGAATTGAAAAAGTAAAAAATTATAACTTTTATCCAAATATTTTTTGAAATATTAAAGATAAAGCCCGAAAAGCTAGTTTTTTGTGCTTTATCTTCGATATTTCTAGAAATATCTGGGTAAAAGTAATCTTTTTTTAATTTTTCCTATTTCTCCTGTCGAGATGAATCAATAATTCATAAAAGTTTGGCGCAAAAGTAAAACATGCAATATTTTTTTAAATGAGAACAAAACTCAAAAAACCCCCCAAAAAAAATTCTTGCATTTGGAGTTCAATAAATTACAAGAATATGCTAGATCTTTTGGTTTTTTTTTTTTGTTTTTTGTTAAGACGATAACACATGGTATTATAAATCTCAAGCCAAATACATCAAGAGGAATCTTCATCCCTAAATAAGGAATCAAGAAGCCAAATAGGAGGGAATTCAGTCTAAAGACTACAATCCAACCCACCTAAACCTTTACTAGCCAAAGTATGTGCAACCGAATCAGAAGATACAACTTTGAAAATTATTGCTCAGAACCTTAACATCATGGATGATAGAATTCACGCTTTGGCTGACCACGGTATTCCCATTTATCATGTCAATGACTGACTGTGAATCACTCTCCACCATAATTGCATTTAGTCCTAATTGAATCCCCATTTAGACGCCGCGACAAACTGCCATGGCGTCTACAGTTTCTGGGCTTCCACACCAAGACAAACATCTAGCTGCAGCAACAATGAACATCCCATTCGCATCTCTGATCAGAACACCATACGCACCTTTCCCAGAAAACTTGGCCCATCCTCCATCCACATTAATTTTAACAAAACCAGTACTCGGATGCTGCCAAGCAATGTACAAACCTTCTCTCTAGTGCCCAGAGTCTCTCCCACTACTCGGTTTGCTGCTAAGTATTCATCCAAGCAACCTGCTGCCTTAGAACTAACAACCCGAGGCCACAAAATTTTATGTTCAAACACAGCACCATTCCGGTTTTTCCATATATACCACATCCCAACTCCTATAAGAGAAAAACGCTAGTCCTTATTCGATATGTTTTGCCAATGAGCCTCAGAAGCATCCCACAAATCAACAAATGAATTGTAACTAGCACCAACCAAGCCCGTGTTAAAAGGGAACAAAGACTAGACCTGTTGCGCTAAAGGGCATGTGCAGAATAAGTGCAAAACCATTTCGCCTCCAACCCACAAACTGGGCAGCTCGACTTCTCAACAACCTTTTTCTGTAAAAGTTTTGATTTAATTTAGTTGGCAAAATCTCATGAAGACACTTCCAAATAAAATGCAAAATCTTCTTTGGAATTTTGAGTTTCCACTGATGTCGCCGTTGATTCTCTAAAAGGACACCAGAGGTAGAATTTCCCTCATCTCCGCTTGTCGTCGAACCTTGCTTACTAAGCTCCATTGCCGTTATGTAACCCGACTTGACATTATATGTTCCCCAAGAGGAGAAGTGCCATACAAAAGAGTCAGGGGCATTTGTGCGTGACACTGGCCTGGAATGCTCAAAATGCATTGCGTCTGATCACTATTAAACAACCTCTGGACTTCACTCACCTTCCAAGATCTTGACACTGGATCAATGAGTTGATCCACTATCTCTATACTATCATCAACCACAACCCTCCTGGCCTTGAAATCTCCGCTTTAGGAATCCAAGGATCACTATCCACCCAAACCGATGTTCCATTCCCAATCGTCCAACACATCCCCGCTAAAAGAACTTTCCTCCCTTCCCAAATACTCCTCCAAACATATGATCCCCAAACCAGCTTCCTTGAAACTGCAATTCTTAAAATACTTATTTTTAAGTACCCTAGCCATGAGACAATGGGGGGCCATCATGAGCCGCCACCCTTGCTTAAGAGGGCCAAGTTGTATACAGGAAGACTTCGAAACCCAAGTCCACCTTTGAATTTCTCCTTGCACAATCAACTCCAATTCATCCAACGAATTTTTCGTACATTCCCAGTTTGACCCCACCAAAATCTAGCCATAGCTACTTCAATCTAATGACACAACCCTTCAATCTAAGGTAGTATACGTAGGAAGAACAAGCGCTATAGACATCAACAATACCTCTTTCTTGCCAGCGTAATCAATCTTTCCTTCAAACTCGTCAATTTCTGCAATACTCTATCCTTGATATAGCTCAAAAGTTTAGTCTTTGACTTACCAATTTCAACTGGGAGACCTAAATACTTTCCAAGGTCTGCTCGAACTAGAATTGATATACATCACGGAGCTCCGCCCTCAAGTCTTGTCTAGTATTCTTGCTAAAAAAAAATAGCGAGGATTTTTTATAGTTAATGAGCTACCCTGATGCTTTCTTATAATCCGTCAAAATGGAATCAATGATATGCACCTCCCTTCAGTTCACTTTAAAAACACAATCGTATCATCCGCAAAAAGGTGGCTGATCGGAGGACTCCCTCGACAAATTCTGACCCCATCGACCGGAGTTGAGTTTTGTTCATTGTGGGCACACGCCCCTGAAAATTCTATATTTTGGTTATAAAATTGGGTGTGCCCTTTTTGGAAAGCGCGGTGAAACGCTACAACTCAAAGTCGCCACTCGAGTTTTGCAGAAAACACCCAAGGAACCGAACTTGAAATGTTTACTACGTTTTGATTTGAAAAGGCTTGTAGACTGGATTATCGTCACCTTCGATATCTGAGGTTCGGGAGCCAGGTTACAAGAGGGGAAGGGTTTTATGGCACCCCTCTCGCCCAATCCAGAGATCGGTCTCTACTTAGGCATTTTCGTAAAGCATTTGCGTTTTTCTCTCATTAATCATTTTTTAGCCAATTAGGGCGGGGAACAATAAAAGGGGAATAAATATGTAACAAGTTGCATTTACGTGACAAAAATGATGTATGATTGATCAAAACAAGTATAATAAATTGAGAACAAGCACTTGTGAGGGTTTTAAACAAACTGGACTATGCTGATACGAGGTGGCATGCGCAAGCAACATACCAGCATGCGTTGATCAGACCACTGCATGCTAGCATGACCTGCGCACGCCACTTACTTACTGGTGTACTCCAGTGAGCTTCACAACTGCTGTTTTCAACCCTCTGGGCTCTGGAGAGAACCAGTGCACACCCAAGACAAACCACACAGTCAATATAGCAGCATAAGTACAGTTACAAACAGCAGAGATGACTTTAGAGCCATAAAATAAACAGAATACCCCATAAACAGTGTGGGGAAGCAAATATAGGCCAAGGTCAAAGAACTATGTAAGGGCCAGCCACTGGGCTAGGTCTCCACTGCTGTACGGCTGTCCAGGAGGATTGTACGCCAGTGACACCTTTTGTCCAGTGCTTGGCTTTACATATGCTGGGCTCTGGAACATGACCAGAAGGATCCCAGAGGCCTTCTAAAGCAGAAATAATAAATGAATAACTACGCAGTTCTAAATATAGAAAGCTGTAGACTGGTTCCTAACATGCAGTAAGGTGATCGAAAGGAAACAAAGCAAGAAAAATGACAATCGGTGATCCCCATGCCAGTTTTGTAACGATCCGAATTTTTAACATTTTTTTTTCGAATAAAGAAAACAAAATTATAGTTCAAAAAAAAAAACAGGGATTATGTTATTGTTCCAAATTTTATTAACTAATGATTCATGTGATTTCAAAATGTATTTTATTAGTTATTGTGATTAGTAATTGTTTTGTTCTAAATTAATCCTTTAATCATGGATATACGTATTTTTTTTACCATGTGCCATATGTATTGGATAATTTTCCCAGCCAGTCTCATCTCCTCTCTCTCTTTTCTCTGCTCTCTCTCTCTTCCTTCTTCCTTTCTCCCCAAGCCAGCCATCCCCCTTGACAAAATCTATCCATACACCATCCTTATCTCTTCTACATCTTATCCTCTACCATTAATGCCTTCACACTTGAATTAATCTTGCACCCCACTCTTTCTCCTCTATATATACACCTCCCTTCTCAATCCGAAAACTCACACACAAATTAAACACACCCCACGCCACTGTAATTCCAGAGGAGAAAAACAAGTAGAGGATGGTGAAACTCGGAGCTCCGGCAATGGAAGTCTAGGGAGAGAAACCCGGTGGGTTCAAGTTCCCCACTAGCCGGACACCAAATTCAGGTTACCCATCTGTAGCCCAGTCCTTAAGCGTCCCAGAACCGATTCGCAATCAACCCAAACCGTCCCCGAAGTCCCGCGCTCCGTCGTCTTCTCCAATCAACCGAAAATTGTCCGGAGCCATTACCCGCTTTTTGTCCGGAACCGAGGTATTATAATCCAATTTTTCTATGATGCCCCAAAGTGGTATTGGGGCATCATGCCCCCATTTAATCTGGGCCTTTAGATCAAGTTTTGGATGAATCTCAGCCGTTGGATGAAAACCACTCCCAAAAAGTTGGTGGTTTTGCCCTTTTTTTAAAGAAAAAACGCCATTAATTATACTTACCATGAACACTGGCTCTACTTACCACAGTTTATGCTGACACTTACCACAAAATATTGTATACTTACCACCACAAAAGACTACACTTCAACGTTTTTGCCCTTTCTCTCTCTAACTTGTTCTCTAGGTAGCCGGTTTTTGGCGGGAAAATAAATTTTTTTGGCAAAAAAATGTACCTTTTGCAAGAATTTTTTTAATTAATGAAAATTTATAAATTCACACCACTTTTTATCATATTCACCCTACTTTTTGTCATTTTCCTAATCATTTGTGTAATAGACTATCAAAAATTGGGTGAAAATATGAATTTAATTTATAATATTTAATTTGTAAGCAAATTTTTTATAATAAATTTTCAAAACTAAATATTTAAGCCACAAAATTGCCTTGATTTTAGATTCATGTTGTTAATATATTTCATTAAATTATTTTTAATTAAAAGTATTTTTCAAATATTATTGAGAAAACATTTATTCATTTGTTGTTTTGAATAAGTTACAATTAATGTTGTTAATATATTCCATTAAAATTTTACTTTGTGTATATATGTTTCTTATTACAAATTTTTTAAAATAATAAATATAAACCATATAATTGTAATAATCTCCTACTTATATTTAAATAATTTATTTTAAATGATGTATGCAATCGTTTAACGTGTGATATTATAACAATTAGTAGTTATAATTGATATTTGACTATTTAATTAGTGGTAGGGTGGCAATTAATCTCTATAATTTACTATAGTCTCTATAATCTACTATAGTAATCAGAATCATTTGACTGAGAGCTCAATTGATTGATCATATTCAATAAGTGATGATATAGTGATGATTGAGTATTAATATACTTGGCTAAAATAAATTGGTTAATGTAGGTTAACAGTGATCAATGTTATTAGTAGAAGTAGTAGTTAACAGTAGTCTTAGTTGCGATCAATAAGTGATTGATACAATTGGCTAATGTAAGAGTAACCACCAACTATTGATCTCTAATGACCCATTCAATACATTATTTAGTTTTATTAATCATTAAGATATTATGCTTTAATTACAAGGTAATACAAATTAAGTAGAACTAAGTAACATCACATTTATTGTGGTAGTTGTCTTATTATCTACCCTCATTATGGTGAATTAGTTATGTTACATAAATACGTACCAACCTGTCATAATGCCATACTTACCACAAAATCAGGCTATTTTTACCACGCCGTCTAGTTTTTGTTGCCATCACAATATTCGGTTGTTCATAGTATATGTGTACATACCACGATCCTTACTAGTACTTACCTTTTGAAAAGGATTTACTTACTTTCGAAAATGATTCATTTACCTTCGAACTTCTGCAATAAATGCTTACCTACCCCACATTATGCCATTAAAGATACTAAATTTCTCCCTACCTACCTTAAACTCCTCAAATTTATCCATCTAATTTTTTACTTTTCCACACATATTCCTTCTTGTCTCAGAAAATGAATATTGGAGAACCTCTCTAACTTTCAAGAACAATAAATTGAAGAATTTGACCAAGTAAGTTTATCCACATTATGAAGTTTTATTTTAGTTGTGATTCTTAGATATTGAACATAATTTATTTTTTTAGCAAAAGGTCAATGAGTATGTTTTTGGTTTATTGTTGGTTTGTTAAGATAAAAATGACCATAATGTATATCAGTTGATTACCACAATATATGAAAATACTTACCACAAAACTATGACCGTATTTGACCAGATGCAGAATTATCTCCTTAATGTGTTACTTTTTTACCACTATATATGAAAATACTTACCACCAATTGTGGTCGTATTTTTCCAGATTCAGAGAAATGGATGACAGTTTGAAAGGGAAGAATGTAGTAATAGACATTAGTGATGGCGCTAGTGATGATGACAGACATAGCGATGATGATGGATATGGTGACGATGACGGATATAACGATGATTATGGATATGGTGTTGATGATGGACTTGACGATTATCGGTTGGATGAATTAACGGAAGAATATGTTTATGAAATGATATTCGATTCGGATGAGGATGAAGAAAGATTCTATAATGCATATGCCAATATGGGGAACATCAACAAGAATGAATCAGATTCGAGCATAGTTCACCCACAATCATTCACTTGGCGAGACTCATCTACATATTACCCACAATCATTTACTGGGCGAGACTCATCTGCATATTACCCACAATCATTCACTGTCAATGGTTGTGAATCTAGTGTCGAACCTAATTTGGTAAGTCTCTTATTATATAGTCATTTAATAGACTATTGTGACTTTGTCCATTCACTTATTATTATAACTTTTAAACTATACAGGCTGTTGGATGGTCAACAAATCCAAATAGTATTCAGGCCCAGATCCTAGGTAGCAACTTTAGAGGATGGTCAACAATTCCCGACAATAGTTTTGAAGGGTAAATGTAATTGTATGTAGTTTGAAAATGTAGTATGCAGTTTGAAAATGTAATTGTAACCTTTGTTTCACGTCTTTCATTTGTAATGTAAGAACATCCAGTATTCGTGGAAAGAATATCTAGTTCTTAGTTATAAATACCCATCATTCGTGGAAAGAATGTTCTTTGACATGGTAAATATCTTGAGTCACTATTTTGTCCTCCCAAAATTTGTGGTAAGAAATGTCCAGTTTTAGTCATGTACATCATGTATTCGTGGTAAGTATGTTCTTTGTCATGGTAAGAACCTTCAGTCACTATCTTTTCCTTCCAAAATTTGTGGTAAGAATGTCCAGTTTTAGTCATGTACATCCTGTATTCGTGGTAAGTGCGTTCTTTGTCATGGTAAGTACGTTCAGTCACTATCTTTTCCTTCCAAAATCTGTGGTAAAAATGTCCAGTTTTGGTCATGTACATCCTGTGTTCGTGGTATGTTTTTTGTTATGGTAAGTACCTTCAGTCACTATCTTTTCCTTCCAAAATATGTGGTAAGAATGTCCAATTTTGGTCATGTACATCATGTGTTCGTGGTACGTATGTTTTTTGTTATGATAAGTACCTTCAATCACTATCTTTTCCTTTCAAAATATGTGGTAAGCACCTCCAATTTTATGACATGACCTCTAAAATGGTAGGGTATCCCTCCATTCACAACAAGCAGGCATAAAAGACAGCCACACAAAGAAAGGCTTCGATTCTCAACATTCATCAAAACAAAGAAAGGCCTTGATATCACTGAATACATATCATAAGTTTTTAGCTATTCCGAATAACAAAAGACAGCCACAATATCATTAGTAGCAATCTACATGGTCAGTCAGCAGCCATGCTAACTAACAAAAAGGTAGCTGCATGTTAATTATCAAAAAGGCAGCAATCTACATGAGCCACAATATACATCTAAAAGGCAGCAGCCATGTTAACTAACAAAAAGATAGCTGCATTTACATCCAATATGGTTAGTTTTTCCTCCACAATATGGTCAGCTGCATTTACAAAAAAGATAGCTGCATTTACAAAAAGACATCATTCTCTCTCTCTTGCCAACTCCATCTTCAATAATGACTTTGACCTATTATGGGAAAGATCGAGAGAGTGTTAGATAATCAGCAATAGTTCTTCTCAGGACCTCGGGGGTAGCCTGACAGGACCTTGTATTAATTGGGGGTAGCCTGGTAGGACCTTGAGGGCAGCCTAAACGACCCAGTGTAGCTAGGGTGGCCAAGCAGGACCTCAGGGGTAGCCTGGCAGGACCTCAGGTATTGAGGGTAGCCTAGCAGGACCTTGAGGGTAGCCTGATGGACCTAGAATTGTGAGGGTGGCCAAGCAGGACCTCAGGGGTGGCCTGGCAGGGCCTTGAGGGCAGCCTGATGGACCTAGCATTGTGAGGGTAGAATAGTATGTTTAAATATGTTCAACGAATTTCTTTTCCAAAATGTGATGGATTCTATGGTGCAGGAATGATTCTGAAATGTGAGATTTAAAAAAAAAAAAGTAATTGAAAGGCTTGTTAATGAATTCACTCATTGAATGCTTGTTGTTCTATTATTTTCTTATGAATTGTGATAAAACTGCTTAGCTGTAAAGTAAGGGGTCGGTGGGGTTAGGATTATTCTACTGAGTGAATTATCACTCACGGATACGTTTGTATCCTGGTAAACCGATTGCTTCGGCAATCAATTTGCCAGAGGGTGCAGGATTCAATGGTGGAGCAGTTTGACATAAGAAGAGTGCTATGGGCGAAGACCGAATCTGCTTAATTGGGATCTGTATCAAGACTAGAGTTGCTCTGAAGTTATTTCAATAAAATGCTAGATTTTATTTAGGTTAAATAAGTATTTTTTTTGTCAATATATTCCAAGAGAAGTCGGCTCAATGCTTGTCAGACAAAGGTTTACCTTTGAATAAAAGTTTAGTATTTTCAATTTGGATTGAAATAAAGAAATCCCTATGTTGGTACATCCGTGTATATTTGGTTAACTATAGTAATCTTTTTCAAAAAAATAATAATAAATGCTGCTGATATTCATTTAAAATATCGGGGCGTTACAAGTTTTGCCACACAGCCATTACTGGCGTACGGCTTAACATAACTGGCTTGCGCCACTAACCTTCATACACGATCCTTGAATCTTTGCCAGCTTTAGAGCCAGAACTGGTATTGATTACCAGCCTTGACCCTGCCAGCCTCCCTCAGGAGTCAGAACAGAAAGTTGTAAAAGGTGGTATACCTTTGGCCTTGAGGTTGATGAAGTGATTTGGGCTTAAGTTTGAGGTTTGAGGGTTGAGTAATGAATGTGAAGGGTGTTGTGGTGTGTGGGATGATGTTCCCCTTGCTTACTCTTTCAATGGTTGAAAGAAGAAGCAAAGAAAACAATAGAGAGGGAGGAGAAGAGACTTGGAGTCTTAATGGTGGCTAACTCCTTGCATATAAATGCAAGGGGGGTATTTATAGAGGGTAGAAGGGCTGAGAGAAGGGCAGTAACCAGCTGGTTAGGGGTTGGTTTGGTTGGCAAGGAAGTCTCCATGCATTAAATGCATGAGACTTGGCTTGATGGAAGGTGTAGGAGAGAGGAGGTAGCAGCACTGCACGTTTGCAATCATCAGGAGACTGTAGAGTGTATTGGTGGCCGCAAAAGTCTCGTGCATGTGTTGAATACTGTTGATTTGACTGGGACTGACCTGTGTACACCTGTGGACGACTGGCGTGCGCTAGTGACAGCTGGGTCAATGGTCGATGACTGACACGTGGCAATCCACCAGCGCAAGCCAGCATTTTACCAATGTACGCAATCAAGGTTTTGCTGAGGCCATTTGGTTCTGGCTTGAAGGGTTTGAAGAGTGGTTCGAAAGGGTTTGAATAAGGTTTAGAAAGCTCAAACCTCAAACACACCAACAACCCCAGGATGTTCTTGACCTTAATCATCATTGGGGAATCAAAGACCGTATGTAAACTAATCTGGACAGTCCAGAATAGGGTGTCTACATTCATCCTCCACTTAAGAGGTTGAACATTACCTTTCTTTCTATTGGTTGAAATGGTGTGGATGCATAAAGTGATGTCATGCTTACCAAAAAGTGTATTGCATAGTAAGCATGTGGGATCCACACCATTTCAACCATAGGAAGGAGGGCAATGTTTACCATGTTGGTGAAATTACAATAATTTACACCAAATAATAACAATATAATAGACAAATTAACAAGCTGAGTCGTGAAAATCTCGCTCTCTTTAAGGAGATTCAAGCCCTCTATGGTAACAAACCGGTGTAGTAGAAAATCTCTGATTTGTCCCTTCCACGATATAAACAGCCCAATAATTTATTGTATGGTTCGGAGCTACTCTGCACAATTAGAAAAATTCAAAGCTCCACATAAGAACACCCTTATACTTTGCCCAAGACTCTCACATACATATTAAAAACTCACCGACTAGTTTTTTAGAGAACAAAGATGGAGGAGAGAATTGAGTATGGAAAGGCTAAGTGTTTTGGAGAAGTCTTAGTATCCCTATCTACTTGTAAAACCACTTATGCATGCTATATATAGGCAAGAAAGAATCCATACTACATCTTTTCATTAATGACTAAATCTCATAGGATTGATATGAATCCAAACTATATCTTTTCATTAATGACTAAATCTCATAGGATAGATATTGAAGATATGCTCCCGATTCTTTCTAGATTTGCTAGATTTTTCTAGATTTACTAGATATTCTCCTTGATTCTTCTAGATTGGACTAGATATCCAAACACCCAATTAAATGATGTGATCTCAAGATTAGATTTGATCTTCCAAGTGGATATCCAAATAAACGCTGAGATAAGAGCCTCCCACGCAGATATACACGTGACTTGTAAAAGTCTAGCACCAAAAGATGTACAGAAATTTAATATTAAAATAATAAATTTCCAACATACCCTCTTAGGAGGGTGAACAAAATTGCACTCGATGGATCGTGTTCTTGAGTTCGGTCTTTTGGAGCATCTCTAACAAACCCTCAACACATAGTAGAAACAAGTATGGAGATAGTGGATCCCCTTGACGATGCCCCCTTTGTGGTTTAACAAACCCGGAAGCTTGCCCATTAAGCAAAAGAGAGTAGCTCACCGAAATATGCTAGATCTAACGGGACAAAATTATGTATAGAGCTGCGTTTTAATATTAATTGCTACTCCCTTCGTCCCGGTTTGTTTGTCCAATTGTCGAAATTCATGCCTTTCAAAAACATACTTATATCTTACATTTTATAATATTTTTATGATTTTGAAGATTTTGTATAATAAAACTAATTGATATCTATCAAACAAGATCCATATTGCATATTAAAAACATTACGAATTGAAAATTATAGACAATTCTTTGAGAGGTCAAACGCTCTTAAAAAGTCAAAAAGGGGACAAACAAATCGGGACGGAGGGAGTAGAAAGCTATTGTCTAGCCTATAGTTCTTTAGATTCAACATAAATTTAGGAGAAATTATTCAGCTACTCCAACCTTTGGAGGCCTCAGGCAGAACAAAAAGATGGGGGTATTTACCCGAGGGAACAAATTGAAGTAATTATTTCTTTGAGACAGTTTTTATATTAAAAAAGATGGTTAAGAAATTAAGTACTCCAATTTTAAATCCATGTGAACTGGTGCAAAGATATTATTTTTTTGATCATTTTATCCTAAAAGTCATAATTAATATTTGTCTCTAGGGCTCTCATATTTAAGTATTTGTTCTTTATTTGATTCTACAGCTCTCTTAGAGCTCTTATATGAAAGCCCTAGAGCAAAAAATTTATATGACCCTTTAAGATAAAATGATCAGAAAAATAAAATCTTCGCATTTGTTCAAACGGATTGAAAATTAGAGCACTTAATTTTTTTAGACTATTTTTATATAAAAAAATCATCTGAAGTGGAAACATGCTTGGTGTGTATGATAAGGGTAAAATAGGAACTTCACGTAATAGCCCCAAAATTTGGAGCGCTTGTGGTCTTTCTTGGAGCGTCAAAATCAGCTCTCTTTACCCGAGTAAAATATAAAACAAATCTCAAAGAGAAGAAAGAGATCTTGGGAAAGTGGGTTTTTATGATCCAATAAATAATCAAACATATTTAAATATATTTGCTATTCTATATTTTCTTGAAAATGGTGCTTAACCTACAGAAATTGTTCAGGATGTTTCAAAAAAAGACAAGAGGTTTTTAAGTAAATTATCTTTCTTTGATATTTTATAATGGGTGTCACACTAAAGTGGACTCTTAAAATTTGAATTTATTTGGAGCTTGAAAGCATCTCAAACAAGGAACGTCAAGTTTAGCATGACATGCCAAGTGGAAGAATTGACATGTAAAGCAATTTCAACTCAAATGTCAAATGCTTATGTATCATTTGACATTTCCTCTCTTATGTCAAATTTGACATGTGATGTCAAAATTTATTTTCATCACTTTACTCCAAAACTTTCTAAAATAACAAATTTGACATGTTGGTTAGAATGAGCACCTTGAAGATGTCAAATTCTAACATGGCAAATTGTCATGTAAGCTTTCAAAAAAATTTGACATGCTCAATTCGAAGCCGAGGTTGTAGATGCTCTAAAGCAGGCAACTCTCGCTTTGCACAGAGCTGGCACAGCCAAGGTCATCCTTTACCTATACTTTTACTCAAATTGAAGTAAAAAATGAATCTACGGATTTCTCCAATGGACTGGAAATTCGCAAACTTTTCTAAATGAGTTTCTTCAAACAAGGGTTTTACTGAAGACCCACCTTGATGGATTCAAATGGAGGAGATGAAAAATTAAGAGTTTTGTCTTTGGGTGGAGGGAGGCGTGAGTTTTGGAGGGAAAAACCCATTTATGGTTTTAGAGTTTCCCTCTAAAACCAAGTGGGCATCCACTACTCTAGGTATTGCTGAAAAAATGTACATTGTGACAAAACATATGAGAGAAAAGAGAATATATATTGCTAATTGAGATGATACATAATACAATGCTGACAGTGGTTTAAACAGATATATATATATATATATATATATATATATATATATATATATATATATATATATATATATATATATATATATATATATATATATATATATATATATATATATATATATATATATATATATATACTCGTAATCTATGCCTTAATTAAAGATACAATGAGATATGATCCCTTAATCTATGCGATACATAAAGATATATCGAATACTTCCCCGCCCCCCCACCACCCAAAAAAAAAACTCAGGATGTGATAGCGGAGAGCATCGAGAGTTTGCCAAGGAGAAAGCGAAAACGAGCAGCAGTGTGGGTCTTCATAAAGAAGTCAACTAGCTGTAGCGTAGACGAAACAAATGGTAAGGTAATGGTGCCAGACTGAAGATGTTGACGAACAAAATGGCAATCAATTTCAATATGCTTCGTACACTCAAGGAAGACTAAGACTGAAGATGTTGACGAACAAAATGGCAATCAATTTCAATATGCTTCGTACACTCAAGGAAGACTAAGTTATGGGCAATCCGAGTAGCACTCTTCTTATCACAATAAAGAGGGGTAGGAGAGAAAATAGAGACACCCATATCCGAGAGAAGCCGACAAAGCCACACTATTTCTGAGGTAGCCTAAACCATAGCACGATATTCAGCTTCAGTAGTAGATCAAGCAACAACAGATTGCTTTTTGCTTTTCCAAGAGATAAGAGAATCTCCCAAAAAAACACAAAGGCCAGAGGTGGATTTGCGGTCACTGATATAACTGGCCCAATTAGCGTAAGCCCGAAGAATCAGACTAGAGGTAGAAGAAATCAGAAGACACTGATGAAGAGTTCCACGCACATAATGCATAATACGTAACAACCCAATGTGTAGACCGAGGAGCAGAGACAAATTGACTAACAATATGAACGACGTAGGCAATATCCGACCGAGTCACATTAAGATAGACCAAGCAACCCACCAACTCACGGTGTTTTGTAGTATCCTCAAGAGGAACACCATCAGAAGCAGAGAACTTGGCATGAAGTTCGAGAGGGGTGTCAACAGTTTTGGTATCAGTGAGATAAGCAAGGTGAAGGATATTAGTGGCATATTTGGATTGTCTCAGAAGATACCCCTTAGGAGAGGAAGCAACCTCGATGCCAAGAAAATACCAAAGAGGGCCCAAGTCTTTCATCTCAAACTCGTGGAATAAATGACATTTCACTTCATTAACAACAGCAAGATCAGAACAAGTGATGATCATATCATCAACATACAATAAGAGAAGAACCGGACCATGAGATGTGCGACGGAGAAAGAGAGCAGATTCATGCATACTAGGCTGAAAACCGATCTAAAGAGCCACATCCTGAAACCGTGCATACCAAGCACGAGGGGACTGTTTCAAGCCATATAGAGCATAGAGCAAGCGGCAAATAAGACTAGAAGGATGAGAGAAGCCTGGAGGAGGATGCATATAAACCTCTTCAAATAAATATCCATTGATAAAACCATTCTTGACATCCAATTGTTAAAAAGGCCACTGCTTTACTATAGCGGCAGAGATCAAGGTGCGAATAGTGGTCATTTTGACGACGGGAGCAAAGGTCTACTCATAATCAATTCCATGCTCCTGAGAAAATCCCTTAGCCACTAAGCGGGCTTTATACTGTTCTAAAGAACCATCAGAATGAGTCCTGATCTTGTAGACCCAAAACTAAACTGAAATATATACATTTGCAGTGATCACTTTTATTTTGACGGGGACTTGGGAGAGGATAGACTGTAAAATGTATATTTTATCTTGGTGTAAGTGGAGAAAAACAAGCAATTCGATATAATGACAATAATAAGTGGGTTCATGATAGAAATCTAATGGGTTCATCTGACCAAATGCACCATTCGTGCAATCAAACCATTCATAGGAAACAGAGTTTCTCTCGATTTTAATGGGATGATTCTGTTCTTCAAAGAAGTGAATCCACTCCCTTATACGCGACGTTACTGGATAGGTTCTTTGAGAGGAAAATTATTAAATTAGTTGTATTACTTGCTCTTGGAGCACCGCGTGGACATATATTTTTTCTGTTGGCGGAAACCTCTCTTTTCTTGTGATTTTTTTTTGCTTTGTAGTGCTACCTCTTTATGCAGTTGCTGATGTATTGAACCCTCGTTTGAGTGACTTCATGAAACAAAACTAAAATTTTGTCAAATTTCAAGAGTCATATCTCTAAAAAAAATTTGTCTAACTTTTTGAAAATAGAGAAATTGTTTTTCAAAACTTAGCAACATTCAATATAAAAACATTCTAAATTAGGCAAATATAGAAAATAAATTGAATTTGCCAGTTAACTTGTTCTAATGGCCCTTCAACACATGTCCGTGCCGGGAAACAAGAGGGGTGATGATACTTCATGCATGCCTTCTCGGATACAAAATCAGACATATCAGAATCTAATTCGATGAACCAACCGAATTATTTTGAAGACCTTAATGTAGGCATCATTCATGAAAAAAAAAAAGAATCAAGTTGATCAGATTTTGGCAAAGGTTTCATCGATCATATATGTTTGAATAAGAACTAGCATCAGACCCATGCTATGCACAGCTAGATTTAACAAATATTGAACCCAACCTCTAACAATTACTAGCCCCTAGCTGCTAAAGATTCTACACCACCGTTTTGTGCAAGCAATTAAGAAAAGTTAACCGCGGGGTTTCACTAAAGCTTATGTCGCCAGCATGGTTTATTCCTCTCCAAAGTGAAGTGAAATCGGAAGCAGCCTCAAGTTTGAAGTTCCCATTATGAAGAAAATAAAAACCACCAGTTCAGTCCCCGTTACTGGAGATCGAAGGGATACATAGGGAACGGATACAACATTTAGATTTTATATGCACAAACTCAAGTTCAACCTATAACCTCAGGGTTAATAACCCCAGTTTTAACCACTGATCCAATGGACCCCTTGAAGTTCTCAGTATCCCGACAAAAATATTTACACAACAATCACACTGTGAAAGTGACTCAACACGCATCTCAAGCATTTTCGATACCCTAGCCAGCCTTTGAAACACTTATTAATTTAACAGCCACATCCTGTGCATTTTCGATACTCTAGCCAGCCTTTGGAACACTTATTAATTTAACAGCCACATCCTGTGGATGTCAATTACGGTTACTGAGGAAGGTGAGAAGTAGCTGGTTCACCTGGTCAGGGAATTGCTCCTGAACGAAATGGGTACCTTCAGGCACGTAGATTGTCTCCAAGTTCGGGACATAAGTCTTCACCTCTCCACTTCTTATGTAGTCTTCTATTCCTGGAACTTTGAAGACATAGTCCTCCTCCCCCATGATCAGCATAGAAGGAACTTCGACTTTCGAATCTGGTATGTCCAAGTGTTTGTGCATCGACCTGTTATGTAAAACCAAAGTTTGAAGGTTTCCGTGATTTTGATGAAAACATAGAAAAAAGAAGAAGAAAAGAGTACTCCAGAAACAAATAGTATGATCCCTTTATTCAGTCAAACAATGGTCGCAACAACCGATTTAAAAAAAAAAAAAAAAACACAGTGGTTGCAACTCCATACTCAGGGCTGAAGGCAAGATGTCATCCAAGTGGGAATAATTTCGAAAACAAAATGTTGTATATGCATATTTTTAATCTCCACAAGTCCCCAAAGCTTTTCAAAATATCTAACACCCTCCCTGACATGCAATTTCGTTTTCCACTTGGATGCGCAAACATCCAAACATATGATGCAGCACAAGGCAAACTGAGAAGAAGAATTCAAACGGATAACAAATGCAGATTGGAAGACTTTAACCCAAGCGCTCACATAAACTAAAGCTATGGTAACTTGTTCATACCAGAGCTTAAGCACAGAGGAAATCAAAATACGGATAAGGAGCAGAGTTCCGCTTCTCCCCCCTCTCATCTTGGTGATTATCATCGGAATAATATCTTTCCAATAGCAAGATATTATGACAAAACAGCTTTTTCGTAGACAAAATTAATCAATTATCAAGTAACCACCATTGCAATTAACCACATGAAAAATCCAGCACGTTCATGCTTGAATCATGTACGTATCAGTAAGAACAAAACATAGCATCAGTGGAACGATCCACCGTTTGCAATCACAGTGACAAGGTCATCAACCAAAATTTGTAAACAAAACCAAGAAAAATCAATTTTGTTGGAGTTTTGAAGGAAAAGATACTTCACTCAAGTTCTTCAGTAACACGAATGCTATATAACCCTTCACCTGTAAGGAACTTGTAATGCAGTTCGAAATCCAGATTTCTCATATAAAGCTCCATAGGATGCCATATCTTCCCCTGTGAACCAAGGGGGTAAAGGAGTGGATGGTTCCACCATATCCATGATTTCCTTATTTTCCCCAGCTATTGGTATTTCACTTTTGGAGAAGAGTATATAGATGTTCCGAACGACTGTTTTGGCATCAAAGTGACCAAAATCAGCTTCAGCTCGTCCAGGTTCCTATAATAAATCTCCAAATGAAGTGAATGAACCAGTAAGATATGCTTTCCAATTCTGGACAGGTAAGTTGGTATAAAGACCATGCGTACCTTCCATCTTGAGATGAAGAAACCTTCTGGGAGGCCCTTGTGATGTGTAGGAGGACGTGGGGGCATAAATGGGACACCCAATGCAACTACTCCTGAGATCCTCTTTCGGTACAGAAGGGCAATGAGGTAAGCGATTGGGGATCCAAAGTCTTTACCAACAAGAAATACCTGCAAGTAAATAAGGGGGGAGAAAGAGAGCATTATAACTTACAAAGAGACTAATCGTTCGGACTTTGGAAAACTTTTTTTTTTTCTTGCACAAACTAAAGTTTAATGATCCTGAACATTCACCCAGTCATTTCTAGTAAGGAAACATTCTAAACGTGATAAGGATTCTACCAAGTTAACTCCAAGTACCAAACTTAATTAAGCAAGACGGATTCTTGATATTTACATTCCAATACAATCCCCGATAACCCCAAACCACAATTTTAACAACTATGACAAGACGGAAACTCTCACGAACCGCGTGCATCCCAGATTCACAAAACCGCATGTCATTTAGTTCTATTTGCAATTTTAATTACGTCACTAATCCGATAAACAGTTTTCAGTCTGTTAACTATTTTTCTGGTTTGGTCCACTCGACGGGTGAATCGACGAGATTTCGTTTCGTGATTTGCTGGAATGTGGATGTGGTAAGGTGGAGTTTGGTTCCTTGCCGTGTTTCAGGACTTCTCTGGAAGCAAACAATGAAGTGGATGGGCTATGGAAGAAGTAAAATAAATGGACTTTATTAAACTTCAAAGTAGAAGAACAATCAACCCAGAGAGTTGAGTGAACGATTACAAGTTATAGCTACTCCTAGAAAAGAAAAAGATAAAGGCCTGATTGGCGTTGTTTGTGTGTGTTGAATTGCTACTAACTTTGTGCTTAAATAGGCCTGCTTCAATTTGAACTTGAATTCTCCCTCCAAGATGGCGGTTAGTTTCCTCATGTTGCGCCTTTGAATTACTTCCACAATCAGTAGAACAAATAACTTCCATGATCTTGAACTGCTCCATATATTACTAGGCAAAACTGACACCCACGATCATGAGAACCCGTGTAAATATCTCCTTTTAACACCTGTACGTGAACTGCTAATTGAAACAAGTCAAAACAGGAGTATAATATTCAAAAACCTTGTTTATGGTTTTATTTTAGGGGAATTTGCACTTACACCCCCTGTACTTACACGGTTTGGCAGATACACCCCTCGTACTTTAAATTTAGGCACTTACACCCCTTGTACTGTGCAGTACCGTTAAATTGGATGGAAAAGTGAGTGGCGGGAGTTTTCCCTCCAAAATGATTGAAAAAATGCCTAAAATACCCCTAGAAGCCATTGTGAGCAAGGCGGAGTCAGGATTCGGAGGCGGGGGTGGCACCGTTCAATGAAAATCTAATTACATGTTATGCGAAAAAATATGAAAAACAAATTAATTGTGAAGTCGTATAATTAGGTAATGTCGTGGACTTTTTTACAGTATTTGTATAAAGTATTAACTTTTTTTTGTGGGAAAAAATTTAAATTAATTGTGAAGTCGTATAATTAGGTTATGTCGTGGACTTTTTTACAGTATTTGTATAAAGTATTAACTTTTTTTTGTGGGAAAAAATTTAATTTCCAAATGGGTTACATTCGTTTCCAATTTGTGGGAAAAAAATTACAAATCTTGTTAATAAAAACTTGTGCCACAAGAGAGAGAGAGTGTGTGTGTGTGTTTTTGAAAAAAGAAAGCACATCGGGTGCCAGGGGTTTCGATTCTTACGAACCGTGGCGTAAGGCACCAGCCAACAGAACACTTTGCCACTCTACCAAGATATAATCGATTGAAAAATAGCACGTACTCCAAAAAAATTATTAAATCCGGACAGAGGGAGTACTATTCATGTACAATTCTTCAAATTTTTTTTATTCAACCTTATTATGTGTAATTTTTTTTTGTTGATATTTTTGAAACCGAAGGTGGCACGTGCCACCTCCCCCACATACTAGCTCCGCCCCAAAATGGATAATCCGAGCCCTCCAAATGGATAATCCGAGCCCCACACGGATAATCCGAGCCGTTCAATAATTTTTAAAAAAATAACCGAGTGGGACTCGTGAGAAATCACCCAAAAGCGGGCACTTACACGTACCGGACGGGGGTCATTTTGGAGGGAAAACTCCCGCCACTCACTTTTCCATCCAATTTAACGGTACTGCACAGTACAAGTGGTGTAAGTGCCTAAATTTAAAGTACGAGGGGTGTATCTGCCAAACTGTATAAGTACAGGGGGTGTAAGTGCAAATTCCCCTTTATTTTACTTCATCAATTTTGCCTAATCTAACCCATGACATTAAGGCAAACTAGCATCATCTTTTAACTCCCAATAATATCACTCTCTTCCATGCCACGTGTCACCCAATCGACGGGTGACAAAGAAATCACAGATTATGGAGCAAACACAGTCTTCAACAGCAAACTTGTTAGGAACCAAAAAACCCATCAATGCCATGCAAACCAAACACGAGTTCAGCAATCTAAGATGAAGTTCACATTACACCAGGAGCAAGCCTGAGATATAATGGAGGCAAAAAATCCTATTTTCTCAAATATCCTTATCCCTCTGTCCTAATGCATTGGCAAGCCACAATTTGGTTAGAATCTCAAAACACGAAAATATCGGGTCACGAACGTGCGAATATTCATACACTAAGACCTAAGAAGCACAAACAGAAACACAAATGCAGACACGGATATGGACACGGATACGGCAATTCCCAATTAATAAGCATAAGGACAGGGCCGGAGACACAAAAAAAGGTTCTAAAGTGGGGGAAAAAATGCTTGTACTTTAAAATTTTATTTGTGATTAGTACGGATATTTGATCTACAAACTCCCAAACTATTAGGAAATAACATTTACTTAGCACAAAAAAGACAACTAACACTACTTCTACATAATTAAGAGATAATCCACCAAAAAGACAAATCACGAGGCACAAGTGACATGTTTGTTGCAAATTGTAACTCTTGAAACAGTTTTATAACTTATAAGTACGAAATGACACCACATCGTGTCTCTATACGTGTGTCACTTGAGACATGTGCGCCTCCCATGTTCCACGTTGTCCCTTGTTCAACTTCATTACAAATAATTAGAGTTAATCGAAACAGCCATTTTTAAATCACTTTCATTTTCCAAAGACTTAAAAATAACTTTCTCCAAAATGTTGAGAAATCGGCTAAACCACAACACACACAACGCGCGGAAAATATTCAAGAAAAGAACGCAAACAGAAAAAATACAGAGTTTTTACATAATTCACCAACTATGAAGTTAAGTACGTCCACGACTCATAACACTTTTCCCTACATATCGAATGAAAAGAGTACAAGATTGCACCACTTTATATTATCCATAGAATGAAGAGAGTGCAAGAGTTACTTGAGGAGCTACATATATGCAAGTATTCAAAAGGTTCACAAATTACCTAAAAATAACTTTGCCAAGGTTTTGGGAGTAGAACAAACCCCGAACAGTAAGCAGAGTGCAATTAAACTGAATCAAACTTCACAAACCCAACACCAAACACCACTAAAAAAATAAAAATTTCCCAAACAAAACTGCACAGGAAAAACTACACTTTTTTCCCCAAACAAATCCGAAGAGGAAAAACTATCTTATCTCTATTTTTCCGACTATGAAACACAACTACAAATCAAACTGAACCGAACCCGCAACTGAGAAGAGATTTTCTTCTTCTAGAGTAGAAGTGCTACGTACACCAATTACAACCCCAACCACAATTCTCTCACATATATATGGCCCCACACATAAGAATATGGAGCCTCCACCAAGGACGGACCGAGGGGCGAATGACCCCGGGCAACCTCCCCTCCCTACCCACGTTACACATTTTTAATAATTATAGTAGGGATTTTTTTCAAAACTATAAAATTATGTAAGTTCGCCCGCCCAACATTGTTTAGAACAATTCAACACCCGTCCAACCAATATTTACTGAGGAAACAATGTTTCTCTTTGGCAACAGTTTTATCTTTCGCAACATTATTTTGCTTTTCGTAATTGAATAGGCTCATAAAAAATATGTATATGACAATCTTCTTAATTTTTACAATTTTTAATAACATTAATGTTAGCCCCATGGTTTGAGATTTTGATGATAACAAACACAACCTAGTTAGAATTACATTTGTCAATTGGGCATCATTGGTGAGATATATTATTATGGGGCTAATTATATTATTTCTTGATTTTGAGGGGTCTTAGAAGCAATTCTCTTTTGTCTAAAAGCTTAAAGATGTTCTTTTCACAGGGAATCATTTTCCTAACCTAGTCTTCTACGTTGAAAAGAAAGAAAAAGGCGATGTAAACAAGAAGGAAGAGGGGATGCAAGAAACAGGGTTTCAGGTCTATCAAAGGCACAAATTGAGGGATTTTTTCTTCCTCAAAATTGCTATCTCCAATAGATAAGAGATCGAATTGAAGAAGGCGAGAGATTAAGGAAAATCTCTTCCTATTGACTAACGGCGGGAAAAGCTTTGGAAGGAAAGAGGATATTTGATTGCTGGAATATAGAAATTGAAGGGAGAAGCAAATAAGGCAAGAGCTGATTCTACGCAACGGCTAAGAGAAAATTGTTCAACGTTCAACTGGGTCTTGAAGATAAAAACATGAAGAGAAAGCAGGAGCAAAGACCAATCTCTGAAGAAAAAATTACTGTGAGCTTTCTCTTGAAATTCTGTCAGTCACAAATTCAAAGCTTCATCTTGAATATTCTACACTAGCTTAAGTGTTATCTTTGAACAATATTGTAAGATTTCACACCCTTGTTTGAGTTTGAAACCGTTTTTTTTGTGAGTGATTTTTGGGTAGAAAAAATCATTTGGGTTTAGGTGTGACTAGCGTCGGAGTCTTAGCTAGTTGGGAGTGGATTCGGAGTAATCGCTCGTTGTAAGGTTCCACAGCACCCTTGAACCTAGAGGTTTGTAACGACTATTGGAGCTAGTGCAGCAATTCCCGAGTAGGACACTTGGGGAGTGGAGTAGGCCATGAAGTTGCGGACCGAACCACTATATAATCCTCGTGTTTGATTTCTCTTTCCCTTACTCTTTTACTTTACGTTTTGCATACTATATTACTTGAGTTAACTGATATACCTTTGAATCTGACTTGGAATAAATTAGCTTGCTTAATTAGTTGATTATGACCATATATTAAAGTCTAAGAATCAGTTGAACTATTCACTGCGTCTGCTGTGTTTTCTGGTTTCTGAGCTTGCTCCATCTGTTAAGGTTACTGTGTTGCTGTCTGTTTTGAGTAGACTCAATCCTGCTACTATGCTGATTTGTTTTTGTCGTGCTCTTAGTTTTTTTAATTGCTATAAGTCAGTGAGAAACCCAATTCACCCCCCTCTTGGGTTGCTTTTGGACCAACAATTAATATGGCCTTCTATGTCTAAAAACACTTTCTTGAATGTTGGCTCACCCAAACTTGAAGTTGAATCCCTGTGACGTACGTGCATGTAAGAGGGTTGTGATTGGTGGCCGTTATGCTCATTACTAAACTTGTTGAAGAGATGAAAAATAACCAAGGAACTTCTTTTCGATAAGAGGTTGAATCGATCATCAAATAGAAGAATTAGGCCAAAAATTAGGATACAATCGGAAAATAAAACTTCATAAACAAAGAGTACCTTTGGAATGTCGAGAGCATCGAGAAGCACGACCATGTCATGGGCGTAGTCAAGGGGGAGGCCTTTTCGGGTTCGGGAGGCGGGTCGGACAGCCCGTATCCTCTATAATCGGGTGCGATCGCTTTGTAACCGGCGTCTGCGACGGCGATCATTTGGTGGCGCCACGATACCAAATCTCTGGAAAGCTGTGGAGGAACATCACCGCTGCCGGACCCGTTCCGGTCTCAGCTACGTGGAGCTTCAGACCGTTCACTTCCACGTACTTGTGCTGTATTTGGCCCATTGAATTTCTGCAGAGAGAGAGAGAGAGAGAGAGTAGAGTAGCTGTGAGGCTGTACGAGCCCTCCACAAGAACGAGTGGTAAAAGATGGGTTTCAAGACCACTGAACAATTTTTCCGGTTTATGACGGTGCCTCCGGTTATGATAATTTTTCAAAAATGAAATCCGATTGATCATTGATCGAATTAGAAGAAAGATTCATGTAAACCAATTATCTAATCATTCTTTGGACTTTTGGCGCTATCTTTCACTATGCGATTAAAATCTAGAGGAAATTGCATATCAGCGGAGAAAGGGGTAAATAATGTCCAAGTGGTGGAGAGATTTTTTCGAAATTGCATAATATGGAACGGAGGAAAAAAAATTCCCCATTTATGAAACGGAGGAAAAAATATTCCCCATACATGGAGTCCGAATCGGGGTTTACTAAGTTGCCCCTTCTATGAATTTAAGTTGCCCATTCTATAGACCTAATTAAGTTGCCCATTCTATAAATTTCTAGGTGTTTAATTTTTTTAGCATTTCTTCAATCTCCTTATCATTTCTATTATTTTCTGAGAAATTTGAGATCTGGGTTACTTGCAGATTTGCATGAAACGATCAACTGAAATTCTCCATGCATGAAACGGAAGAAAAAAAAATCCCAAAACATGAAGTCGGTTTGTAGTCAAATCTGAGTTTGAACCTAAGTTGCCCCTTCTATGGACCTAAGTTGTCCCTTTTATGGACATAAGTTGTCCCTTTTATGGACTTAAGTTGCACTTTATTTTTTCTAAGAAAAGCAGCCAGTGAAGCTGTCACGCCCCAAATCTGGGAGCATGACCGGCCGTGTACCATGAAGCAATCATGGGACACGAAGCCTAAATAAAAATATTTTTAGCAACTTGAAACAAATAAAGAAAAAATTGGATATTTTATTACAATAAAATGCGCTACTCCAAACCAATAATTTTTTTTTTAGCAAATGACACAGTATCTTTTATTTTTCAATCTCCAAACTCCACCATGAACTGCCAATTAATAAAAATGCGGAAGCTAATAAATAAAAGTGCGGAAGCTTTTTAACAATAGAAAAGAAATAAAAATGCTGACGTCCTAGAGGTCCAACCAGAAAGTCCCAACAATGCCACATAGTCCACTACAATGCACCATGAACTAACCTGAAAAATAATGTGGAATAAATCCGTCAGCTGACGCGCTCAGTGAGTAGTTAAGCATGCTAAGGGTGATAATACAAAGTGGCATACGATTGAACGAACGATAATTGAGGGTTCCAAAGAAATGGTTTCAAATAGTGATGATCGATGGCTCAACAAATTGTGTCCACGAATGAATAACTAAATAACGAATTCTATCAACAACAATCGAACAACGATAGCAATCATTCTATACCAACAGTCTGCACAACAATATCAAAACAATGAATATCAATAATGAGGTAGTCCAAACCAAAGTGGGAACCATATCTTCCAATTACCAAGTACCAAATACCAAATGCCAAATATTTTCTCAGGGCTTCGCCCGTTGGATCCAACACCGTACTTAGAGTCACCACAGGATGGCGCCTGGGACCTTTTCCCTAAGCCGATCCGGAATAGGGTCACAGGGTATTTCACAAGTCTTTTCCCCATCCGTTGAGAACTAGAGTCACAGGGTATTTCACAAGTCTTTTCCCTAGCGGCCAAAGTCACCACGATATCTCACGGGTCTTTTCCTTGGACTTTAATAAAAATAAACATAGTCCATGGTCCCAAACATAAATAGAACAACGGCGAGCCAGAGGCACCTGCACCAGGATTATTCCCCGTGCCATTGCAGAGTCACAATAACGAATATCATGGAGTCAATGAATCGATGACAATAAAAGTAAGGGCAATCAATCAATCATAACTTTTATCAATGAACCTTGTATGCCAAAGGGTACGTCAATCATCAATAAATATGAAAGCAACGAATAAGAATATTATCATCGGATCACAACGAATATCGAATTGTCAAAAATAGATTGGCTCAAGAGGATTCCAAAGAAAGGGATCACATGCTTAACCACTCACCTCGATCGAACGGTAGATCGCCATAATGCAATGCCCGAGTGTTCTACTAAGCTGAATAAAAAAAATTGCATGTACTGAAATCAATTTAAGGCATGAAAGCTACTAATATAGACTCTCCTGATCTAGATTCCATGAACAGCCTTATGCGTTAATCTCACCCCAAGAATTTGATTACCGATTTTATTAAAATAACTCCAAATTCCATTCACATGCACACCACGACACAACTCACCAATACCCCCGGCTACACACAGCCACCACACACGCACACAACTCTCACTCTCTCTCTCTCTCTCTCTCTCTACTATAAATAATAACCCAATCAAACCTACAAAGACACCAAGAAAAGAAAAGGAATTTATAAAATACAGTATAAAGGATTACCAGTACTAACTTCAGAAGCCAACTAGAAGATTTGTAAAACCATCGTGGTATCTCCGACTCCGACTGCCGCAGCTCTCTCGTTATCTCACTGGGTTGAATAAAATAACCCTAGTTCTCCATATATTTATAAAAGCATAAGGGGCCCTCTCCTCAATAATTAAATACACTCTCACTAACTAGCCTGGCCCGAGTTTAAAAGTTTAATCCAACCCAAGTAAAACTAACGGGCCCAAAAATATAACATGCACACATACACTCACACAAAAAAAAAAATACTAAGTTATTCGAGATTAGAAGAATTTTCGAAATAAATGCAGTTTATAATAATCAATATCTTTTTTTTTATTAGAAAGAAGTTTGAAAAAGAAAAATGAAAGATTTAATTATTCGCATCAAAATACTATTTTTTTTTAACTGAAAAAGTGGGATGTTACATAAGCAAATTGGTAGCTAATAGCATAACTTTTTCACATTTTCAAGTAAAACCAAACAAAAAATTTCAAGTGGCAAATTCCTAGAATCTAAAAGCAAAAGTATAAAGTGGATGCTAGAAAATATATATCTTATTTTCTTTATCATTTTTCTTTCTAAAAAATTACCTAAAATACACTAATCTCAAAGTACTTTAAAAACTCAAATCTACAAGTAACCCAAATCTTAAGTTTCTTAGAAAATAATAGAAATGATAAGGAGATTGAACAAATGCTCAAGAAATTAAATGCTCAGGAAGTTCATAGAAAGAGCAACTTAGGTTTATAGAAGGGGCAAATTAGATCCATAGAAGGGGCAACTTAAATTCATAGAAGGGGCAACTTAGGTTCAAACTCAGAGTTGACTACAAACCGACTTCATGTTTTGAGAATTTTTTTTCCTCCGTTTCATATATGGAGAATTTTAGTTGGTCCGTTTCATGCAAATCTGCAAGTAACCCAGATCCCAAATTTCTCAGAAAATAATAGAAATGGTAAGAAGATTGAAGAAATACTCAAGAAATTGAACAACCAGAAAATTCATAGAAGGGGCAACTTATTTTCATAGAAAGGACAACTTAGGTCCATAGAAGGGGCAACATAAATTCATAGAAGAGGCAACTTAGGAAAACCAGATTTGGACTCCATGTATGGGGAATATTTTTTCCTCCGTTTCATGTATGGGGAATTTTTTTTCCTCCGTTCCATATTTATGCAATTTCGAAAAAACCTCTCCATCACTTAGGCATTATTTACCCTTTTCTCCACTGATATGCAATTTCCCCTAAAGTCTCTAATAGTACGGTGTCATACAATAATTCTTTTTTCACCATCTCGAGCGTTAATTTACCTATTTACCTACTAAAATGTCACCCGTCTTGACCCAAGATCCCAGCATCACCTTTTAATATTTGCCAAATCATTTTTAGTGATTCGAATCTTTTAGGATTTGAACTTGTTTTATTATTTTTATTATAGATAATTTTTTTTATCCCTAATAACAGTTATTTCTGCAATCATTTTTTGTTTCGATTTTGTAATTATTTATTTTTGATTACTAGCCCCTGAGTAAAAACCACATGTGTGTTTGTTAGAGGTGAGAAAAATCGCCGAACCATGAATTCAATCCAAACCATTTCAAAATTGGGTAGTTTTGTTTGATTTTTAACTAGTAAGGTTTCTCTCTATTTAGAAAATAAAAAAGAATTTCAGATGGTTTGGTTTGCTTTTGAATTTCAAACCAAAAAAAAATTAATTGTCTATATCCATGATCTTGAATTTCCGCCTAATTTTCTTTTGAAATAGTCAAGTGAAATAAATTCGTTCACAAAAAAAGAATGGTTTATATCCACAATTTTGAATTTTCCCCTCATTTTTGTTTGAAATAATCAATCAAATCCACCTTAAACTTTTTTTATTCAATTAATTTAAACGAGACATACGACATCTACAATAAATCACCCAGATACAGATGAAGCCATACAACAGCTACTGATAACCACTCAAAAATAGAGATACAGAAAAACAAAGATAACATCAAACCTGTGAAAATCAGTCGAAGACCCACCGAACTAAATCCGGACAGAACTAGACTTAATCTTGACATAAATCAGACAAAAAATGAAATAAAGAAAACCCTAATCCTAACCATATACCTTTTCGTTCCAGCCTACACAGCCGCCACCATGATCGGCGAACAAATCCAGCAACCATCAGAGTACCGCCGCCTGAAATCCAGCCAATTAACCACATCCCACTACCATCAGCCGCCACCGTTATCGAGCAGCGGCGGCTAGGGATCAGTTGCCACCGTTATTAAGCAGCGGCGACTAGGGTTAAGTTTGAGGGAGAGAGAAGGGTGGGTGGGGGATGTAAGATAAATCCACCTTAATTAGAAAATTGCATTTACATAAATCCTAGATAAATCCCCTGTAATTAGAAAAGGGTACATAAGGTAGTTCACAAGCAAAAATGATGGAAATAAAACCATTCAAAATGAACGCTTACTTGAGTCTCTGATACAGTGGGGATGACTAATATTTAAGTATCCCTTAACTCTAGTGGGGCGATACTGTTAGTTTAGCCCTATGAATTTTGAAAAAGTCTCTACTGATATCCAATTGAGATGATTTTTTACAGAAGTCATAAAATAAACATTTTTAAAAAAACTGAGCGGTTCAGATCATTTTTGAGGGATCGGGTGGGCCCCACAAAAAGTATATGTGATTTGTGTCATTTTTATATGTGTTAACAGACTTGTCGTTTTGCAATTGTCCATCTATAGTATATACTCATGTCCCTGTATTTTCCACTCGTCACAACGAGAAGCAGCAAGCTCTAAGTCACTAAATTGTGCAGCTCGCCAGCAACCATAAGCAGAGAGACATCTCTCTCTCTCTCTTTCTCTCTCTCTCTCTCTATATATATATATATATATATATATGCTTGAGGTTTCGCTTATTCCGGCGAGCATGAATGTAGAGACCCGTATTTATTTTAATAAATTTAATGCGAGATTATACTTTTAAATGTGAAATATGATGTGAATATGAGATTTGGGTCAATGTGGTAAGGTTGATAGTGGAAGGGTGTGAATGAGATTTGTGTTGGTGCTAGTATAAATAGGTGGTGGTGGTGTGTGTAGAGAAGTAAAAAAACCTCTCTTCTATCTCTCTCTCTAGCTCTCATCTCCTCTTCAACTTCTCTCTAGAATTCATCTCCTTAGAACATGATTCCGGAGAAAGTCCAAGAATTAAAGATGCTCTACGAAGCAAGAGCTTCCTATCAACCCAAGAAAAATCATCATCGGGTCACTTTGGAGTTTTCTACATTTTTGGGTTGCTTGGATGGGCGACCAAGCACTTGAGAAATTGTGAAATCGAGCTTGGAGGGAGAAGTTCTTGGTGGAAATCGCGTGTTCCAAGTTGGAGGAGGAATGTTCTTTGGTGGGTTCGAATTTGAAGTCTAGGCTTGGAGGATCCTTTGAGTTTTGCTCAAAACTCATGAGGTAGGGAAATCTAACTATTCTTATGTGTTTATAAGTTAGATTGATGCTTGGATATTGGGTTTAATATCCCTCTTGTTGATTGTTTGAAGTCTAATCACAAGTTTTCCCCTTTTCATTCGCTTTTCTATTGAAAATCACACATTCAGGACTCGTGGTATCAATACCTCAACATGGGGTATCGATACCCACTTCAAATCTGGAAAATTCCCTTGAGGTATCAATACCTCAAATAGGGGTATTGATACCCTTGTCTTATTTCTGGCAGATTATTCTTGTAACTTCGGACGTGCATAACTTTGTCATCAGAACTCAGTTTGGGGCAAACCTTATATCGAAATTGATGTGCTCATAGTCTACTTTCTAATGGTGGTAGTTTCATAATCTAATTCTGAACCTATAAAATGTTATGACCAAAATACGGTGGGCTGGTTATGGATTGCATGTCGATTTTGGAAGTTAGGTTGTATCCGGACCTCACGGACAACTAGATACACACCTAGGTCGTTGGGATGGGCATGTATGCACTTTGTGACATGGTATGGTGATGAATGATTGGACTATTTAATAATTTATCATATGGTAACGTTAATGGGTTTATATTAAGAGAAATGTGATAACATGTAAAGTATAACACATGGTTAATGATGAGAATTTGTTATACTTCATGAAGTAAGAAAGATTGAAATAAGAAATTACGGACACCTTATGAGCAGTATATGATTTCTATGGGAATGACGATTGAAATGAATGAGCGATTGGGAAATGAAACTTTTAATGATATACGCTTCAGACTTTTTAGCGCGTATTTGATGTGTGTTGGTGGAAATTGGTGATGAGAGATCAATGGTCTTAAACATGAGATCATGTAGGTTGTGAGGGGGATGGCGTGAAGTCCCCAAATGCTTAGTTATACATCACTTGATGATAGATTGAATTTGACATGAAAAAGGTTAAAAGAGAATAGAATGGATGAAATGATAGGGGGATAACTAGAAACTTTAAAAGTTGGCACGAGTGTGTTTACACCAAAGAGTCGTGGGTTAGTGAAATGGAATGAGAGAGAGAAAGTAGTCGTTCGAGAATTTAGAGCAAATCTAAGTTTTTGAAATGGAAGCGTGAAAATAGAAAGTGATATTGGTGGATGTACTACGTGAAATAGTTGGACTTGGTTACCCTTATTGTTATAGTTGTGGGGATAGAATTATTTACGTGTAGTTGATCCTTGAGTTGATTTGATTGATGTGTTTATTATGTATTGTGATTAGAGAAGTTGTTGGACTGGTGAAAACGAGTGATGTGATACGGATGGCAAGGACCAATTAAATGGTATACGTGACGACATGGTGGATAATTGAACAGTATAACGATAATGAAAGCCACGGATCTACCATAAGGTGAGATGCCGGAAGTGAGACGCACGGGATCCCTAATGCCTGAAAGTGCAAAAGAAAGCCAAGGATCCACCATAAGGTGAAACGCTGGAAGTGGGACGCACGAGGTCCCTAATACCCGGAAGTGCACAAGAAAGCTACGGATCCACCAAAGGGTGGAATGCCGGAATGGACATAGGACGCACGGGGTCCTTAATGCCCGGAAATGAAATCGAAACATGTGACATAGTGAAAGCAGAGATTTTGTTATTATTTGGTATTATATTAAGCTTGAAATGTCAGTTTAAGTTGGTAACTTAGATCGTCTAAGATGTCAATACTAGCTTATTTTCGTTCTCATAGACTTCCCAGTCATCGGAGCTCGTCATCTTAATATCAATTTGAGTAAAGGACGTGCGTGTGTGGATGTGTGCTACTCATATTGACATGAAAAGTATGATAATAAGGGTAATAAGAAAGGATATATACGAGAGATAATGACTTGATATTTTAAGAAGTGAAGTAGTTGTATAAGTTCCTTGATACCGATATTGTTGATCTATTTATATTGGACTTATTTTGATGCCATTATATAAGATTGAGTTCTTGGATGCTTGTTTGATGCTAGTAGCCCGATAAATAGAATTTGGTAACTTGTTTGGCATGAATGTATATTTGATATTTTGTGGTGTGATACTCTGTGAGAGATTTATAAAAGGTATTTGCATGTTAAACCTATGAAGGAGACATCCAATGTAAAAGATATCTAGTAGATGATGACTAGGGACTAGAATGTAAGTCGTGGGTGAGGAAGTAGTTTAAATAATGATATATCGACGTTAACAAGATGATGTGATAGAAGGGATATGATGGGGGATACAATAGAGGTTAACTTGAATTATTAAAGATAGATGTGGGTGCGTGTGCATGTGAAGATGAGAAGATTAGCGTGATTGAAGAAGAAGTCTATGTTTTCTAAAGGAAGGGTACGTTGTAGGTTCTACCTTTAGTTAACATGTTTTGCTCATATCAAAATATTTTCTTGGCATTTATCATCCCATCAGTACAATATGTTAGTTAGAGATTTTTTTTTCCCTATTGGGCTAGTGTAGCTTATATTATCATTTTTAGGTACACATCATAGGAGTTGACATGGCGAGCTTCTTGTTCATATTTGACCAAATATTTAAAAGGTACATGTGAGGAGCTACATTGCATCTGATTTGAAAGAAGTATTTGGAAAGATGATTATTGTAACTGTAATATTATTTTTCTTCGGATACTGGTATTTTGATTACTTGTGGCCTTCGAGCCAGGAATGTAATATTTGAATTTAACTTGAGAACAAGGGGGAAATAATGTTATTTGGGTGTTATTTGTATTACAGCGAGGACTTTATTTATTAAAAGTGATTATTATTTATGTTAAAAATCGAGGGCATGACAATGAAATTCTATACATGTATCCAAATTATAGGTATAGAACTTGTTTTCCATCACCGTTTTTGCTCTAATCATCAACCAATCGTCTTCAGTTACCTGTCTCTATTGTGACAAAAATGGAGCTCGATGAAAATGGCGTTTGGGTCTATATTGTTTCCAAGAATATTGAGGAGTTCAAAATGGAATCGGGTTATTACTTAAATAGGTGCATTTTTCTTGATCATGGGAAGAAATTATGGCTTGTTCTAGTGAGATTATCGAGTATGGAATTTGTAGCATCCATTATTACCCTAGTTTCCAGTGCTCTAATGGAATGTATGTAGGGTTGGCAAAGGAAACTAGCCAGCTTTTTCATTGTGGTATATTGAACTATGTAATCCAATGTAGTCTTTAAGAGTTCTTCGACACAATTGAGAGGAAGAATCTGACCACTATGGAAGTTGAGATGATGAGGTATTCTACACCACATTACTAAAGGCCATTATTAGGTACTGGAAGCTCTACAAAACTCAGGTATTTCTATTTCTCTCAATTTGAACTCGATTATTATCACAAAGTTCAAGATGGTCCACTTTGTTGGTTTCAAAGAATCTCAAACAAAGGAGAGTGTTATTAGTGACTTTTTGAATCTTGTTGATAAAATTAGTGAGGGAGTCTAAGAATAGTTGTTGGAACATTTCAAAGAAGAGTTGATCGAGGGTTTGCTGGAACCATCCAAAGAAGAGTCGGAGTCTAAAACATATGAGATCCTACTGGATGATACAACTCTCATGCTTCCGGGAAAGAAAATTCAGTTTATGATGGAACTTGGTGGTTTTCTTGAATCCAATTGTTTGCACAAAGGGGTTGATGTTTACCATGAGAAACTCCATCTTGTTTTTGAAAATTTTGAGCTGCTAAGTCAACAAGATTATTATTTGAGGTGCTTGGTCTATGCCAACCACCTCACTACAAGAAGCTTATTCAATCTAGTGATTTCGAGTGGAGAAAAGATTGTAGGAAAGAGGATAGATCGATGAGCTGGGTCACAGACAGAGAACATAATCAACAACCAATTATTCGGCATCAAGGTTCGGCTAAAAAGACAAACAATTGGAAGGAAAATTTAGAAACGAAGAAGGCTGTAGAGGGGGAAACGTGATAAGAAAGCACAAGGATGGAGCTGTTTTTCAGGTGTCAGACTTATTTCAGGAATGTCTACTACATCAAGAGAGGTTATTATCTACATCAGTAAACTCAGGGTCGGCCCAAGAGATTCGAATGCCCAAGGCTAAATTGTGGGGTGGTACCCTACATATTTTTAGAATTAAACAACAATGATATAAATGTTTCTTTATATTACTACTTTAGACTTTATAATGCACGTTAATTGCTTTGTCACTAATGACCAAAGTGGTTGACTTGAATTCTACTTTACTTGGTTTTGAAACCTAGCAGTTACAAATGCATTATTTTTGGGGAAAAAACATTTCAAAAGAAAAAATGGGAAAAAACATTTCAAAAAAAAAAAAAAACTACCTAGAAGACTCAAACTTGAACACTCCACATGGACTAAAATCAACTTACCATTGAGCTAGCAAAGACATTTGTATTATAAAATGAACAAATAATATATATATACACACACACACACATACTAATTTACAAATAATATTGGAGTGCCCCTAGAATTCAAAATTTTTTGGATACCCGAGGCCGAGGCCTCTTGGGCCTGGGCCAGCCCTGAGTAAACTAGTCCAACATTCATATGCACACAATTCTAACCTCACGTTGGTCTTCAAGGTCAGATTTTTTTCTTTTTGATGGCCTTATTCCCATTCCACCAGAGGTTTAAAACCTAGATCATCTCCTATTTTAAGAGTACAAATGTTATTCCATTGCACCTTAGCACCTGTGTTCTTGAGCTCAACTCAGACCATTAAAAAGCCCTCAACTTTGCTTTTATTTGAAAATATGGAGCTATTTTTGAAAAGGTTCAATAAGCTTGAGTTTTGCTGCTATGAGTCTCTTGAGAGTGTTTTCAAATTGACATACGTATTGTGTATCATTTTTTGAATTATATAAATTATATCGGGATACGTATCGTATATAGATTTTTGGAAGAGGGAAAATACTAAAGAAAAGAGTGGGGAACGAGAGTATTTATATTACACTTTAACTCAAACTTTTTTTTGGCTTGGTACAAAATGGCTAGAACCTATCCCTATATATACTACTCTATGGAAGACTCTAGTACAAATATATTTTCATATAAGATAAACTTTGAGGTAATTCTAGAATTACACATGTGACTAATTTTCACCAAAAAAAAACTCTAGATATTTCACAAGGATATTCTAGAGCTTCTAGAGTTAGATATTTTAGAGTTTCTAAAAACTAGATATTTATATCTTCTTCAATAATATCTTCCATTTTGGGTTTTGACAATTGGAGCTTTGTCAATTGGACTTATTTGGACTTAACTTTTGTATGCAAAAATACTAAATTTATGCTTCAACAATGTTAATCATAATTAATATACAATTGAAAAGTAGATATACCTAATAACACCAACCAACCATGCTTAATTTTTTTTCTTTAAAGTTTTAAAGATACAAAATTTCAAATCTCTCAACTGAGGCCTATTACGTTAAGGCTTTCTGTTCCCTTTGTTAAGGAAAGAAAAGTCAGGCAAAACATAATCGAAGTATGGTTCTTTCTTCTATACAAGCCTTACAATTGAATTTCTATCAAATGGTTTGAAAAATATCATAGTTAGATCAAACGGCTTAGATAAATGCATTTGGGGTTCCGCTTCCTGAAATAAGGTCTGACTTTTTCCCAATAAATAATCGTAGGATAGGTACTGAATTAGGATACACATAAAAATCGTAAGATACGCTGTTGTATCATAGGATTTCTATACAAAAGAGATACAAGGTGGGATATAGATCATTCTCCAAATGCGACGATACAAATCGTACGATACGTATCATGTATTGTCGGCTTTTAACAACTATGCTCTTGACAATAAATCTTAACTTTATCTGTACTGCTAAATTTAGTCAATTAGAGGTCCCTTCATACTAATATGTCACCAATCTAATATGGTTAGAACAATAGAAATGAACTGCGGTTGGGCACTTTGGATGAAGATATGTAAGAATATCTTCTTCTTTTTTCCTTCTCTAATGTAAGATATAGATACCCAAAAGTCTATCAGGAATAAATATCCTGCTCATAGCTCTAACCAATCTCTCTACTTTGCAGCTAATATCCGTGGATAGGAAATTTGGACTAACACTTATATCACGAAGTACAGGTCGAGTTGGCGTGGTCCAGTGGTTTAGAGAACTTTATATTTTAGGGGTTTGTGGAATTAATGTTGTGTCATAGTTGCAGGACCGATGTTCAGTACTCGATAGTATGGATGATCCTATGGAAGTCATGTGAATACTATATATCAATGTTGTATAGACACTAATCTACCCTTCATTAGACACAAGTTGAAGCAAGACATAATGCACATTTCTGCCAACATGGGGATTGTAGTAGTTGTGTTTTTTAAGTAGTTAAATACGTACCCTTAAACGCTTGCGCTAATGTTTGTTGAGGTTTGTCGGAGGGTGTTGGAATACTAAGATAGTGAGTTGAGATAGTGGTGCAACATGCAAGGTGCTCTTTTTGCATTCAAGGACTCAATCTTTTTCTTCCGTCCATCTTTTCGTTTTGGATATACCTTGTTTCTAAGAATGTGATTGATTTATTCATTGCTGAATGGGTGCTGCCAGCACCCACTGCTTGCATAGTTTTTCTACTATTTTATCCATGGCATCTGGAACTATTGGTGCTTAAAAATCTAGTTTTAGCCTCCATCCTCAAGTTCCTTGGACAAATGGTCATATGTCATTTTTTCTTTCACTTTGAAACCTCCTCTTGGAAAAATTTGTGAACATTGATAAGTTATTTTTTTATAAAATTGTTTCCTTTTTGCAGGTTTTAGGTTTTGGAAGGTCAAAGGAACTTCAATTGATATTTGAGATGTTGTTTTTGTTAGAAAATGTAATTTGTAATCTTCTAGAATAATGTAGAATAAGTATTTAAATACTTAAGTTAAAAAAATAATAAGAAGTGTGCAGAAGTTATAACTACTAGAACATATTAATGCACATAGGTAATTCTAGAAGATGAGAGATTTTTTTGTAATTAAGCACATGTGCTTAACTAGACTTTTCAAGAGAAAAAAAAGTCGATGGAGTTGCTCTATAAATGGAGCTTGATGTACTTTTTCTTAATAATGAAAGCAAGCATAAAAAGCTTTGACACTCTTTTATTGCATCAATTACCCTTCCTTTCTTTACAACCTACTTCTCTTGTCCAATTTCATTCAAAATTTAACTAAGCATAACAGTTTCCGGATCATATCTGACAACTCTAAGATCCATGCAAAAGTTTGCAACTTGAACATGATGCACAATTTCAGCATATGGTTGCTATCCCGATTTCTAATGTATCCTTAGTAGAAATGGTTGAAGCCTTGGGTTTTAGATGGGCAGCGGATTTGATGAACAAGTTTGAAGCAGAAAATTATGTTATTGAGGGAGATGCTAAATGAATTATTCTGATGCTACAAGGGTGTCAAGTGACCAAAACCAACCTAGCCGTGATCATTATAATGCTATTAATTAGTGGTGAGAATGAACCGGATTAGTCTGGTTTTATAATAATCCAATAACCAAACCACTACTTCAAATTATGAATTTAGAGAACCAAACCAACCCATAAAATTCATAAAACTAAACCAATCCAAACCATTCAAAGGCAGTTTGGTTTCGATTTTGAACCACGGTTCGCTTAAAATTGAGATATCGTCACTATAAACTATTTTAAGTACTTAAAATTGCATAATAACTTAAACTAAAAGTTATATTAAAATTAGTATATTAAAATCATCAAAACTCACTAACATCAACTAACTAAATAAGAATAGAATACATTAGAAAATAAGTTATCGAGAAAAAAGCGTACGAAATCACTTGATTAAGCCCAAATTGTGTATGTTTAGTGTAATGAAATTGTAGGAATAGGAAGATTTACGAAATTAAGATTGGAAGTGAAAGAAAAGAATAAGGTGTGTATGTTTAGTGTAATGAAATTGTAAGAATATGAAGTTTAGGAATTAATATTGGAAGTGAAAGAAAAGAATAGGGTGGTGGAATAGAGTATTAGATAAGGAAATTAAGTTTATTAAGTATATCTAAATAAATTATATATATGTATATATATCACATGGTTCGGATTGGTTTGGAACCAAAACCAATCCGAACACTTATAGGAAATTTGGACTAACACTTATATCAGGAAGTATACGTCGAGTTGCCGTGGTCCAGTGGTTTAGTGAACTTCATATTTTGGGGGTTAGTGGAATTAATGTTGTGTCAAAGTTGCTGGACTGATGTTCGGTACTCAGTAGTATGGACGATCCTATGGAAGTCATGTGAATACTATATATCAATGTTGTATAGACACTAATCTACCCATCATCAGACATAAGTTGAAGCAAACAGAATGCACATTTCTGCCAACATGGGGATTGTAGTAGTTGTGTTTTCTAAGTAGTTAAATATGTACCCTTAAACGCTTGCGCTAATGTTTGTTGAGGCCTGTTGGAGGGTGTTGGAACATTGAGATAGTGAGATGAGATAGTGGTGCAGCATGCAAGGTGCTCTTTTTGCATTCAAGGACTCGATCTTTTTCTTCCGTCCATCTTTTCGTTGTGGATATACCTTGTTTCTAAGAATGTGATTGATTTATTCACTACTGAATGGGCGTTACTGCTTGCATAGTTTTTCTATTATTTCATCGTTGGCATCTGGAACTATTGGTGCTTAAAAATCTAGTTTTAGCCTTCGTCCTCAAGTTCCTTTGACAAATGGTCATATGTCATTTTTTCTTTCACTTTGAAACCTCCTCTTGAAAAAATTTGTGAACATTGATAAGTTATTTTTTCATAAAATTGTTTTCTTTTTGTAGGCTTTAGGTTTTAGAAGGCCGAAGGAACTTCAATTGATATTTGAGATGTTGTTTCTGTTAGAAAAAGTAATTTGTAATTTTCTAGGATAATGTAGAATAAGTATTTAAATATCTAAGTTTAAAAAATAATAAGATGTTTGTAGAAGTTATAATTACTAGAAGTTATTAATGCACATAGATAATTCTAAAAGATGAGAGATGTCTTTTGTTATTAAGCACATGTGCTTAACTTGACTTTTCTAGAGAGGAAAAAAAAGTTAGTGGAGTAGCTCTATAAATAGAGCTTGATGTACTTTTTCTTAATAATTAAAGGGCGCGGTTATTTGCAGCTACATATTTTCTTCCATAGCCCACTATATTTCGGGAAGTAGTTGTTGAAAATCATAAATAACATTTCGGTAAATAGCTGTTGAAAACAAAATTATATTCAGTAACTGCATGTCGAAAATATGTTCAACCTTCGGTATACAACTGCTAATACATACATTTCGGTAAATAGCTGTTGAAAAAAAGATTATATTTCGGTAATTGGGTGCTGAAAATGTATCTCAATTTCGGTAATTAACTATCGAGTATAGTTGGAAATTTTTAACGGGCTATGGGAGAAAATACGTAGCTGCGAATAGCCGTGCCCTAATTAAAGCAAGTATCAAAAGCTTTGACACTCTTGTACTTATTGCATCAATTACCCTTCCTTTCTTTACAACTTACTTCTCTTGTCCAATTTCATTCAAAATTTAACAAAGCACAACAGTTTCCAGATCATATCCGACAACTCTGAGATCTGTGCAAAAGTTTGCAACTTAAACATGACACACAATCAAAAATTGAAATTGTCTCGTACGTTTTATGTTTTGTTAAAGTTGTACTTGACACGAGTATGTCTAATGGTAATGTAGGTTGGATGGGCATTCTAAACAAATACTGAAAAAAATGAGAAATTGTGATGGGCAAGCCACCCACTTGGAACGAAAGAATTTGCAAAAAGAGATTGAAGAATTATAAAGTTGCAAGGCTCGGGTGATCAAGAAGAATGCATGAGGAAAGAGGCAAAATTGGCACAGCAAGAACAAGAGCTGGATGACTCTATTTCTTATGGTCTTTAGCCACCACCCTCTTCCCTAGGTATTTATATTACTCCAGTGTGTTTTATATAGTCTTTTTGTTGGGTAGTGTACATTTTTTGATTTCTTTTGTCTGGATTTTGTTCATGTTCTGGAAAGTTTAAAGCTAGGGTCCAAAAAATAAAGTACGTGTTTATAAACAGAGATGTGCTTATACAACAGTTTCTTGGATAGGTTTTCATGAATGCGGGTTAGAATGGTGATTGATACGATTACCATATCGAATTCTAGAAAGACAAGCAAACCAACTCAATTACATTTCCACTCGATCTGATTTTTCCCGGGTTACTATCCACTGAACTGAAACTATGCTAAGACACAAAAGAAACAGTACTCTTTCTCAGCTTTCTCATGGGATGAAAGTCAATCACCAGGATTGCTGAGCTGGAACTTGAGCAGAGCTGCAGTCATGGGAATATAACAGCAAGAGAAAATAACCTCTAAGTATAGAAAAGTGACACTTAATTCCCATTAAGGAGAGATGAAATACTTAATTACCACTAAGTCCACTTTTACAAAAATACATTTACCATTAATAGAAATGTCACCCTAGGGTTTTAGGGTATGCTAGGGTTTTATGGTACCCTAATGGGTACCCTAGTAGCCTTGGGTACCCTAAAATCTTAGGGTATCCTAGGATTTTAGGATTTTAGGGTACCCTAGAGTTTTAGGGTACCTTAAGATTTTAGATTTTAGGATACCCTAGGGTTTAAGGTACCCTAGAGTTTAGGTTTAGGTGATTTCATAGAGCCATAGGGTTTAGGTTTAGGCACTTTCATAGGAGTTTTAGGGTGCACTTTCCTATTATAAGGTTTTAGCGATTTAGGCACTTTTATTGGGTACCCTAGAGTTTTAGGCACTTTTATAGGGTACCCTGAGGTTTAGGCACTTTCATAGGGTGCCCTAAGAGTTAAGCACTTTCAGTATTGGGGGTTTTAGGCACTTTCATAGGGTTTTAGTGTTTCGTTAATTAGAGGAAACTTGGTGGGAATTACTTTCTATTTTCTGGACCTAGAGGTAAATTGCCCTAACAGCAAATAGCTAACCAAAAAAGAGAACCATGCCAAAACCCATCACAGTGAAAGATTAGTGACCGGCAACAGCAGTGATTAAATAAAAAGAATGGGGTAGGATCAGATTTTGGTTTTGGCATGGCCTTTTTTTTTTGTAGCTAAAAAAATTGAAGGTTCGGGCACTACAACTTTTTTTAGTCCAAAAAATTACAGTAATAATTTATAGAAGTCGAGCTTTTACATGATTTTAAACAAAAGTTGAATTATGAGAAATTGAACCAAATTACATGGCTCTTTCGTTAGATATTATCGTATTTTTTGAATGGTTGTCTCATTAAGAGCCATAATCAATGACTAAAGGCAGGGCACATGCAATGCATGTGCGCATCGAGTATTGTTGGGATACACTATGGAAATCACATCGATAAATTTTGATTACATAAATTGCAATTGTAATATAGGTACACTTGTATTAAACTTCAGGTGATTAAGTTGTTGACTTTGCATGCACATTTGAATGAAAATTCATGACAGAATTCAGAAAGAACTCGGATGAGAGACGGTGGACAGCCAAAATTCAACCCTTCGTAATGCCCAAAAATTGATGCACATACTAACAAAGCATATTTCACATGAAATTCTTGTAATATGATAAAACTAAAAAAAGAATCACTAATTGTCGACAAACTTGCCTGCTGCCTCCCGGTTTCTTCCTTTTTTTCCCCTCCATATGTTTTAAACTATTGTGGCAATGACAGATTTTTTTAACAAACAACATCATCCCATTCAACCAAAATTACAAAGATAACATAGCTACTCTAGCAATATAATGAGCAGCCTTTACATCAGTTCTAGTCACTTTAACAAAGCCGTTTGAATACTAGCATTAGCCACTTTCGGAATTTTAAGCCCCTGCACAAAAACTGCACAATCGATATGTGGATGCTAAAACCTCAGTGATGCAATTACTGATGAACCAATGCAGCACCTGAAGTCTTGCTTTGATTTCCACCATAGTTGCTGAAGAAGCACCCATCACCTCCACTTGTTGAGCTAGAACTTGACCATCATTGCTCTTCCTAACCCAAGCCGCCACACAACAAAGCAAATCTGCACTCCAAGCCCATTTATTAACAAAAACCACAAGGGCTTACTCGGTCAATACTAATCCCTTATGTGTGGCCCGTGATCTTCGATCTGAGTCCTTCCTCCGTTGGTTTTGGGATTGCCAAGCCTCTCCGTCCAATCTGCAAAACGAACGCACGACTAAGACTAGACCGGGGTTTCCCCGGCAAGGCCCTCCGGCGAGAGGATAAGTATAATTGGAGAGAAATGGTGAGAGAATAGTGTCGTGTGTAGCAGCGTGTACCTCTTAGGGTTGTCATCCTTTGGTATTTATAGAGCTCCCTTGACTTGCTCTCCAAGTACGGGCATGTGCCTTGCACGGGCCGTGTGATGTCGTCACGACATCACTGAACGAATCTGATAACCGTTTTGGTGTGAGCTGGCACCCTTCATGTGTGCTCATGATTGTCTTTTGATGTAACCGTTTCAGCACGTGGGGGAAATCATGTGACTCCGCGGGTAGCTGGGCTTCAGCCGTAGCCGAGCCCCACAGGTGGCCGAGCATCATACCATGCCGAGCTAGATGAGGAAACTAGCGAGCGAAATTCGTTTGTCGGCCACTTCTCCGGACGTGGCCGAGCCTGGTATAGATTCTTTGCCGCTGGACGTAGGGTGGACACAACATGGATGACGGTCAGGCCTCGGCTAGGTGCCGAGCCTCAAGCTAGGTTCGGTCACCACTAGACCTGACTTAACTCGTCCCTGATAAACACGAGTAGTTATGTTTGGCCCGCTACAATAGCCCCTCAATCTCTGCCGACGCCGAGCGCGTTGTAGGGATTGATGTCGAACCTTGGCCAAACGCAGATCATTGGTGTGAACTAGTCGAGCCCTATCTATCCTTATCCTCAGAGTAACAGCAATCGTTAGAGCCGAACGCTAATGGGATAATGCCAGATGTCACCACCCATTTGGGCACGGCTGACTGGAAGGACAGCAGGAGCGTGGGGAGGTTCTGCCAGGTTGTCCTATTGCTGCCACGTGTCAAACGCCGATTGGTTGCGGGTTCGACGGTGTCAGAATGGGCGGGAAACTCAATTCCCCATTCCCTCCTTGTCTATAAATAGAACCGCGATAGGAGAGAGAAAGTATTTCGCTCTCTCTCTCTCTCTCTCTAATACTCCATTACTGAAACCGTTCGAAGCTTTTCCTCCGCCCCAGATCAGATTCCTTTGCTGTTTGGCCACCAGAATTCCAGAAATCTCCAGGTATTTGTTCGATCCCTGCTTCTCTTCACTTTTGTGCAGTTCTTATCCCTATTTTGCACCGTTTGTTTTGGATTTTTTGGGAGTTTTTGTTCTGTGTGAACAGTGAAAAAGCTGGGGATGAACAGTCTGTTCATCTTCATCTTCAATCTGTTCTTCCGAGCCCCAGCCTTGACGCTGGTGGGCTCGGTTGGCGCTGAAGTCGGCCGAGCCCCACTCTTGAGGCTAGAAGGTCAGCCGACCCTGGGGTTGGCCGAGCTCTGTGACTCGTCTCTCATGTTTCCCGAGCTTGAGTCTCCATAGGATTTAGGGTGGGCCATTAGGGTAGCCAAGCGTAGTGAGATCCTTGCCTTCAGGCCAATGATGAGGTTCCTCATTATTTTTCTATTTGTTTTGTTAGGTCTGGCTCACCCGATCATATTCATCTCTTCCGACTCCGAAAGCTCGGGGGACAACTCCGCGGATTTATTCATCCAAGAGTATTTGGAGAGACACTGAAGCCGACACCAGACTTCTTCAATTGCGTCCATTATGTCGGACTCCAGTGATTCCAATGCCGAATGTGATCATGAGTATGACGGTGGGTTTAACACCAAGCCCGAGATATCCTTCACCTCATCCACTCACTCTGATGCCGAACACGAAATGGGCCCCGAAGCCAAATCTAGATTTCATTCAGGGACCGAAGCCCAAACTTTTTCACGTTCCATGCCTAATGAAGTGCCATCTGAGGATAGAGAGATTGCCGACCTCTACGAGAGAGGTCAAGTTTGTCCACATGCCCACTACTTCAGTGGGCAGCCAAACGAGTACGAGGACTTCTGCCGAACATACAACGTCCCAAACGACGTTGTCATTAGTCAGGTTGCTAGCAACCGTATAAGGGACAAGCCGGAGCATCGCCTCGAGCATATCACTGTTCCCCTTATGGCCATCTGCGAGGCCGAACTCCGTTTCCCTCTTCATCCATTTTTGAGGGAGCTGCTTGCTCGGTTTAGTTTGGTGCCCCACTTTTCCGCCATCAACAGCTATAGGATAGTGATGGCCGTGATCAAGTTGAAGGAACTTCACAACCTGGAGTTTTCAGTCGCCGACCTTTTCCATACGTATATAATGTCTAGGCACGGTGTGACCGAGCGTAGATATCTTTCTACGCGAAGTGGAAAGGAGCCCCTCATAGACGGCTTGCCCGATACCGACAAGTGGGCTAGTTTCTACGTCGAAGTGAGTGGTAATTACGAGTTTGGTGACCAGACATCACGGCTATATCACATGCCGAAGATAAAAGATTTCCGAGGTTGATTCTTTTTTCCTTTATTCCGCCGAGCATGACACTTGCCTGATGGTTTTGGAATCTACAACATTGATTGGTTAATGCTTTTTGCAGATCACCGAGCTATCACGAAGCGACAACAATCATTGGCCGTTGAGAAGAATGTCAAAACGTTGCTGGCCCAAATTTGTCGAGACGCACCGACTCTGCTCAGGTACGAGCCCTCTTATAAAGGGAAGTTGAAGAGAAGGGAAAAAGGGGCAGGTCAGAGCACAAAGGCCGGAGGCAAAAAGAAGATCGCTGAGGGGCAAGAAGGGAATGAGAAGGGTTTGAAGCCGAACAAGAACACGAGGGGCAAGCGGGTGAAATTCCCAACCTTTAAGAAGTCTGCCGACTTCTGGTTTCAAGAGAGTCAACCATCCGACTTTCAAGGCATAGATTTTCCACCCATCCGAACCCTCATCCCAGAATTCGCCCAAGACATGGGGAGGAGGAATGTTGTCAAAATCAACATCAGGGATGGTGCCGCAGCTCGACAGAAAGAAGCTGATGCTGCCGAGCCCACCGCCAAGAAGCAAATGGTCACATAAGACTTCTTCCCAACTAAACAGCCGACGCCTATCTCAGGGGAGAAGGACCAGATTGAGTCGTCAGCTGCTGGCGGTTCAAAAGCTGTGGACAAATCCAGGGGCTCGGCTAGCCGAGCGGTAGTGCCTGAGTTTGCACCATCCTTCGCCATGGCCGAGGGCAGGGTCATCTCCATAGGTGACAGTGTTAAGCTTGAGCTTGGACTTGCTCTTACTATGCTCCATGGCCTTGCTCTGTCGAATGATATGGAGAAGGTTTCGGGGGAACTTCAGCCGAGTCTGGTTCATGCAAGTGCTTACATTGTTTAGGTATACGCCCGAACCCAGCATCTTTCTTCAATTATTTTATTTTATTTTAAGGATATTCGTGAGATTTGAGTCCCTTAAATCATGTAGGTTGGTCAAGCAGTTCTTCGAGCGTACCACAAGGCTGAGCTTTTTGCGGCCGAATGCGCTCGCTATTGTGATGATCTAAAGGCCGAGCGTGAGAAGGTAAGGAGCTACAAAAGGAGCCTGAAGATGGTGAAGACCCAGGTTACTGAGCTGGAAAAGGAGAAGGAGGAGGTGGCCGATAAGCTGAAGAAGGCCGAGCGTGAGCTTAAACAAGTTAAGAGGAGAGAGAAAAGAAAAATGAAAGAGGTTTATGAGAAGGCATATCAAGCTGGATACGACCGAGCGGGGGCCGAGTACATAAGAGACGCTCGGTCCATGGTGAATGGCGAGACTGCCTATTGCATACCGAACCGGCTACAGGGACGGTGTGAAGGCGGCATGTGGTGTCCTGCAGCTCGAACCAGACTTGAACATGACGAAATCAATTCCTGGGCCCACTACTCCTGAGCTCGTCTTGCCGTACACGAACGAGGAATGTGCACCGCTTCCCCCTCCGAAATTCCCCGAGAGTGATGAAGAGATTAACAATCTCACCAACGCCGATGCTGATAAGGATGGTTCTGCTGGGAGGAAGAATAGTGACGGTTCCAGTAGAAATGAGACAAATGATGATGGCGGTGATGATAAAATAGCCGAGCACGAGCCTGTAGCTGAGAAAGATGCAGTGAATGAAGCTAAAGTTGCGGCTGATGTCGCTGTGGATGCTACTGCTCAAGTTTGAGCATATTTTTAACTTCTTTTTGTTATTCGTACTTTTTGTTGGACTGGACGGCCCCGAGCATGGGGTTTACTGTACCAGATGTAATAGTTGGTGGGGGGTCGGCACCAGACGATTTACTATGCCGTACCTCTTTGCTAGGATTTTCTGCACGACTCCTGTTTTTCTTTTGAATGACTGCACATTTGATTTCTGTTTGCAACGTCCTTGTTTTGCCGTGCTTGAACATATGTTTTCTTGTCTTATGAAAATTTGATAGTCTTGCATGTTTGGATGGTAGATATCCGTAGCCCCCACTTTGGTCTGGGTTCGGCTTAGTAGTATAGTAGAACTTACTAACTGTAGGTGGATGGCAGCCGAGCCCTGACCAAAGTAGAGTTGTGATATATCATTGATAGGATGCCGAACATGGGTTCGCCAACGGCCATCGTTCTAGTCATGTTGTAAAGACTGTGGTCTGTCGTTTTCATACCAAAAATATAATTTATAAAACAGGGAATTAACTAATATTCCGAAGAATAGCGGTCAAGTCCGAGATCGTCCACGGAGAGTAAAAGCTAAGTTGCAATACGTTCAATTGATTTCTAATTTAATTCTGAAAGGAAAAGGTTTGGATTTGAGTTGATTTGATTAAACTAGAAAGCGATTAAAGAATTTGGAAACAAATGAGAGAAAGGACTAGGGTTTCCGATTCAATCTCCCCTTATAATGCAATTGTTTCGAAATAGGGTTCATATTCAACATTCAACCAGATCACCGTAGAGTAGCAATTCCTATCGATAATCCCCAAAAATATAATCAAGATTCGTACTCCGTATAGGCTATCTCAACACGACACGGATCGTCTCATTGGATTTAACCACGGCACGACCTGTCTCACGTTGTATAGTCTATCTCAAAGCCTATCTCGTAACATTCAAAACCATTGCATGACAGTGCTTGAAACCATGGATACAAACACATTCGAATATTGGAAAAATATAAAACTTCATAAAAAGTTATGAATCGATCAAGTCACAATCAAGTTGAATATAAAACCCTAGAAATCTAACAACTACGCTACTTGGAGAGACCTCCTCATTACCCTAGCCGAATAGTTTAGCCACTCATGGAGTTCGAACAAATAATCATGAAACGAATAAACCCCATTGAACAATAAACTAAAAGTTTTGCAGAGAATAAAAAGATGAAACCCTGAAGCTTATTTTCTTCTTCCGTCGTGTTGCTGCTGCTCTGGCCGAGGCGTGATGAACAGCCACACCCGCACGACTCTATTGCCTTCTGTGTGCGTGAGAAAAAGAAATCCTTCGTTCTCTCCGTTTCCACGTGGGACAAAAGATCTCGATAGCAGCCACGTTCTCGGTTCTGCCGTGGGAAAATAAGATATGCCAAATATAACTCTTGCTGCCCTTTTATAAGTGCTGAAATACTTTTCTTCAGAAAGGAGGCCCAAACTTTTAATTACTGGCCCATCATTATGCACATAATTATCCATCTTGTAAGAATTTTATTGGGTGTTTCTCCCTTTCCATCCATTATAAGCTTGGTCCATCTTCTTGATTAATTTGATTGGCAAGTATAACATTCTCCAAGCATGACTTCGAGCTCGCTTTGTGTCATTAATTACTTTTATATCGATTTAGCTTCAAATGTTATCCAACGGCTCCGTAGGCTCTGAAATAAAGAAAACGAGTATCAAACTCCAAATAATACAATAAACGGACACAACAAGAGTAAATTAAGGGGGTGTAAATGGGCACATTTACACACCTATCAAACTGGATTTAGCTAGCAGAAATTTGTCAGGTACCTCTAATTGTGGATTGGGCTGGGCCAAAGTGCCAGCCTTTACCCAAGGTATCGAGTATAATTGTTTAGTGGGTGGTTTGCTCACCAAAGTGTGAGTGTAACCTGACTGTGGCCGGCCTTAGTGTCTTGCCAAGCCAAACCGAAGCCCATGTTCTAGCCGTAATGTGTGTTATAGGCTCGGTGGACCATATGTCCTGCAGTTGCTTCTTTGGGCAGCGAGGTTGGCCGAAGCAAACCCTGAGGGCCATTTGTGGGTGTGACCGAAGTCATTGTTAATGTTTGGCATGTTTGCCGAGAGTGAATTCGTATGAAGGAGAGATTGAAACAAGACAAAATGATAAGTGCTGAAGAAATCGATGACCGAACAAAAAGACTTGTCTTGCTATTAAGAAACGTTTGGAGTACATGAAAGAAACGTTAAACTTCGTGGCCGAAGCCATTCTTGGAAATGAAAGATAACAGATAAAGTGGCCGAAGCCAGGTATTTGAAACTTGTAAAATTGTTAACTCGCAGCGTATGAAGCCGAGCATAGAGTATATAAGACAGTGGTTCACATGTATGCTTTTTTAAGATTTCGTGCGTTCCATGGGTTGGTAAGCACCTTCCCATTCATGTCTTGAAGGATGTAGGCACCCTCACCAGCGATCTTGACAACACGGAAAGGCCCTTCCCAGTTGGGCATAATGTGGGCAGCATGCCCTGGAATTTCCGGATTCCAAAGGAGCCTTCGGGAATTTCGGTTCCCGAAGCAAGGGCCCATAATCGAGGGAGCGCGAGCGGAGAAGCAAGCGCTCGGAATACAGAGTCGCCACTCGGGTTTGAAGGTCCGACACCCAAGGAACCGTATTTTGAAGCACCTGCCGCGCTATTTGATTTGAAAAAGTGAAGGAACCAGTCCGTCATAACCATATCTGGGTTCGGGAGCCAGGTTACGAGAGGGGAAGGGTTTTAAGGCACCCCTCTCGCCCAATCCGGAGATCGGTCTCTACTTAGGTATTTTGAAAATGATTGTGATTCGTCTTCTTCTTTAACCAATTTTTAGCCAATTAGGGCGGGGGAACAGTTTAATGGGAATTAAAACTGTAACAGTTTGCAAGATGTGATAGATGACATGGATGAGCAATTAGTATAGGATGAGAACAGACTGCTGTGGGATTTTACAGGCTGAGCCCACAACCCACAGCTCTTATTCTCAAACCTTCTGGGCTCTGGAAGGACCAGTGTACACCCAAGACAAACCAAGCAGTTTATAGCAGTTTAAAACAATTCTAAAAGGCTATAGAGCCACAAAATTACTAAAACACCCCTTAAACAGTGAGGGGACAAAACAGAGGCCTAAAATCAAGTTTAAACATGCATGGCAAGCTACTGGTCGGGGACGAACCGTCGCGTGAGGGTTTCAAACTATCGCGCGAGGGTTCTCAGTGGACCGCGAGGGTTTGCACCCTGGCGCACGACGGTTGCGCCCTGGTGCAATGGTCAACGCTCCATTTGACCATCGCGCGATGGTTCCAGTATGACGCGCGAGGGTTCAGATCACCTTCCAGTGTTTGGTTTTACTCATCCTGGGTTCTGGGATAGGTCCAGAATGATCCCAGGGGTGCTCCAAAATAACAGATTGAAATACAGCTAGCAGTTTAAGCTAAGGAAAACAGTAAACTGGTTGTTTAGCATGCAGCACAGTGATCTACACCTAAAACATGCTTCAAAACAGTAAGAACTATTTATGAAACACAAAGAACAGGATACCCTTCCCCACGAGGTTCATCATCACACTGACACAAAGTGTCGCGCGAGTGTTAGGAACCATCGCGCGAGGGTTCTTGCTCCACTGCTTCTTGTAACTTTGCTGACTTTAGGGCCAAGACTGGTATTGATTACCAGGCTTGGCCCTGCCAGCCCCCCTCAGGGATCAGAACAGAGAGCAGAACAAAGGTAAGCTATACCTTTGGTTCTTTTGAGTTTGAAAGGTGTTTGAGCTTTGAATTGAATTGAGATTGAACAAGGTGATAGAGCTTGTAAAATGAGTGTATGGAAGTGGTTTGAGTGGGGGAGTATCAAGGGTATTCAAAGTTGTATAGCCCTTTTTGCACTTGAACTTTGGTAGCTTTCTTTCTTCTTCTCTTCTTTTGAACCATAAATTGTTAACCCTTTTTTTTAGAACCCCTGATAATGAAGCACCATAGGGGGTATATATAGGAGGAGTGGTGGAAATGGTGTATGGAGGACAAAGAACCAACCAATTTGGCTTGGTGGCCAAATTGCCTCTTTTGGAAAGGTGGCAAGGAGAGAAGCCCAGCCAGTCCACGAGGTCTGGATTTGGTTACTTGGTGATTAAGCAGCCCAGCTGAAAAAGGTGATAGGGATAGCTTAGAACCGTCGCGCGATGGTTCCAAACTGTCGCGCGAGGGTTCTCCCCTGGCGCGCAATTGTTGCGCCCTGGCGCGAGATAGTCAACGGTCAAACTTTGACTATTGACCACACCTGGTAGCTTGACCCTCGCGCGATGGTTCTAAACCCTCATGCAACAATTGGTTTTTTTGGCTTTTTGAGGTGGTTTTTGGCTAGGTTAGGTCCAAGGGTTTTCAAATACTCAAACACTCGACATTCCCAAGGTGTTCTTGATCCGTTTCATCATCGGGGAATCAAAAACCGTAAATAAGCTAATCTGAAAGCCCAGATTGAAGTGTCTACACATAAATTTCTTCTTCTTGTTTGCTTGCACCACTTTCTGCCAAACGAGATCATCTGGTTTGAACTTCTTGGTCCGTACGCTTCGGTTGTACCCTTTGGCTACTTGCTGTTGGTAGTCAGCCAGCTTAAGCTGAGCGTCATGATGCTTCTCTTCGGTGAGTATAGCTCTTGTGCGATAGCCTCGTCATTTGTCCTTGGGTCAAAAGTCTCCGTTCTGAGAGTTGGGAACTTTGATTCTAATGGAATGACGGCCTCCATGCCGAAGGCCATTGAGAAGGGAGTTTGGCCAGTAGAGCGTCGTGGTGTAGAACGGTAGGCCCATAAAACCACTGGAGTCCAAGGGAGCCGAGGCTGGATGGAAACGCCTTGCATGACTTCATCTTTTTGGGTGCATAGTTCGATGGTCTGGCGGAAGTGGATAAGGTGAGTGTAAGCCTCACAGGTGGCTGGGTCGAACTTCGTGAATTTGGGCAGGTGGAAGGTGGACTCAGGTGCCGTGTTGATGATGTGGGAGGTGAATGGTGAGACGCCGAGGTCCTTCAGCTGTCATTCGAATCCTGGGCGCGGCAGTTTGCTGTGCTCATCCATTTTTGTTCGCTTGGAGTCCCTTCCCTTGGGTTCCTTTGCTGAAGTCTTCTCGTTGTCTCTGTGCCTGAGTTTGTCTCTCAGGTCAACATTTGTTCACCGAGGACCGTTGATGGACTTTTCCCTGTCACGACATGTTCTGTGGTCGTCATTCGCATCTTGGGTCCTTACGCCTTTACCGTTCCGCCGTCCACGGTGCTCAACATCAAGGTTCTCTGGCGGGATATCCCCGAGACGTTCAGAGACATGGTGTCTGTTCTGTACAGAATCTCGGCTATGGTGCGAAACCGTTGTGCAAGAGAATTTCGCACAACCAGTCGAGTACGTGCTCATGAATGACTTGGTATCCCTCGTTCTGGTTCGCTCGTGATGGCTTCTAGAACGATGTGTTCCAGATGTGGTAGGTTGCTTGTAGAGGATTATTTCCCTTACGTCGCCAGGTGCTGGGGTGAAGCCAAGGCGGTCTTTCACAGAGCCGCGTTGGCCTGTCTCGTGCGGTCGCTCTGGTGGTGGTGGAGGAGGCGGTAGTGGTGGCATCTGCCTTCATCGCCTCCCGCTTCTACCAGATCTGGAAGTGGCGGGGATTGCAATTTGTTGCATGTGTTGTTTCATTTAAGCCACCTCCGCCCTTAGCACTGCCGGTTCATTGTCTCGGTCGTCTTCTCGACGTTGTAACAGGCGGATGTAAGCCGCCGTTACGTCTTCCGTGGCTGATGATAGCCTGGAGCTTGCGGGGATGGAGATGGACATGTGCCTTTCCGGGGGTGGAAGGATGATGTTTCCACTGGCGTCCTTGGCCCCCGAAATGGTAACGTCCGTCAGATTTGCGCCCATGGTGGTTGAATTTGTGGTTGTTTATGGGAGAGGAAGGTTGACTTGAAAGAAGTGTGAGCCGTTTGAATCAGAAGCGTTTCACGTCGGGTTCACCAATTGTGTGGCCCATGATCTTCGATCTTAGTCCTTCCTTCGTTGGTTCTGGGATTGCCTAGCCTCTCCGTCCAATCTGCAAAACGAACGCACGAAATGGTCTATCTTCCATAAATGGTCTATCTCTCATTTGCCTACCCATTTTGAGTTTTACCTATTTTCTCACCCAAATTTGGGAAGACTCAAATCCATACCCATTTTTTTCAAAACCTATTTTTACTCATTAATTACAAGTGTGTCATTCATTAATTACAAGTGTACCATTCAAGAATAGATTTGGGTACCATTCATTAATATAGTTTATAGTGATCAATATGATATAATTTACAAATCTAACAACTAATAGTATTGATACTAATATACTTAGCAGCGATCAATCAATAAGGATTGATTCATTTGTAATTGCTTGATCTAGTTATACGTTCAGTCAATTGATCAAACGATTTGAATCGATTAAAATCATATTTGGCAGGTGTGGTAGTTAACAATGATATTGATTGATAGTAATTAGTAAAAATTAATACAATTGGCTAAAGTAGTCTGACTAATTTGTTTAATTGATTAACCACGGACTTATCTATTTCAATCCTTCAAATTATACAATTAGCAAATTTCAAAAATGGTTAACATTAATCATTTGACAAATGAAGGAGTAACAGTCTTTGTGGTTGATATGATCACTTGGCCAATGTAATAATAACCACTAATGAACCAGTAATTGAAATATCTCATTTATTTGATCCTTTTTTTAAAAGTAATTTTATTAATATAAATACTTTTATTTAATTTATCATAAAAGTAATACAAGTACATTCAAATAAAATTTAATGTGGTAGGTACTATTAAAAATAAAGTGTGTGTGTATATATATATATATATATATATATATATAATAAATGGTTATTTAAAAGTAACGTACTTAAAAGTAAATATATCTATAATATAGTTTTTCCATAATATTTAAAAGTAAATTACTTAAGTATACATATATAATAAATGGTTATTCAAAAATAAATAAATTAAATACATTTATAATGTTATTTAGAAATTATGAAAAATATTTATCAAATTTTTTGTTTTTAGATAATTCTTCTAATTATATTATATCTTTATAACAAATTAAAATTTTAAACTAGATTTATAATTGAACACAATTTTTTAGGTTTTTCACTACTCAATTTTTAGCAAAAAAGCAAAATATATGGTGTATATAGCTTAAAGTGGTGTGAATATATATATCCCCAAAATCTCCAAATTTCTTGGCCAAAAAATAGGGTACTCTTTTTAAAATTAATGGTAATTTCTTACCTGACCAATCGATTATTGTAAGTATTGCCTGTTTGTGTGGTAAGTTTTGCCTTATACGACGGTAAGTATTGCCTGTTTGTGTGGTAAGTTGTGCCTTATACGATGGTAAGTGTTGCCTTAATCAATGATAAGTGTTGTCTGTTTCTGTGGTAAGTAATCTTCCGTTTTTTGTCAAAACCACCTCGTTTTTAACAAAACCACCCTACTTTTACTTTTTAATTTTGATCCAAGGGCTGTGATTTATTTATTTTTAATCCAAAAGCTATAATTCATTGGGAGTATGATACTCCCAAAACTGTCTGGGAGCATCATAGCCATGGCCCCAATCAAGAGGATAAAATGCCATTGGTTTCAAAATATTTACTTTAAGTTGATCACTTGCTTTTAAATTCTGAACCATCCTTGACACCAAATGGGGGCAATAATAAACCCACTTATTGCCATTAAAAGTCAATGCACATTCTTCAATGAACTTTGACAGAAGTTGATGCCCATTCCCGGTTTGTAGATCAATTGTTTGTGCCGCCACTGCATTCCTCAAGTTCGTGAAACTCGTCAAAATTATCACATCAGCTTCTATATAGTATATTAGTGTTTGTCCGTGCCTACGGTACTACCCACCCTTTGATGACATTTTTGTAATATACTGGTAAGAGTGTAGGTGTTTTCTTAAGAAAGTTAGAAAGCAAACATTAGCCCTTAGATCAGATAAATCTCAGCCCTTCTTTCAACTTGTGTTTGTGTGGTCCCCACATCTTTGTGTTTTATTAGGTAGAATATATAGTATATACACACATCCGAATTTGTATAAAAGAGCGAGTCCAAGCAAGTTTGAGAGGTTTTGCCCTAATGAAACCTCCCCGGGATCCACTTCCCCTCTCCTTTAACTGATCTAACCAAGATTCAGCCAATGTGTTCTTGAACAAATAATCACAATCAGGGGAAATTGCTATTACATGAAACCCCTTAGCTGAAATAATAAGAAACTCGATCGTTCAAGCTCCCATGAACGTAACCGGTTTTGAGGAACCACGTGTATTCGCATATGTGTGTGTTTTATATAGTATTAAGTTAACATGTTTTCCAACCATTGATGCGTATTGATTTTTCCTCTAATTTTTCTTCTATATGGTGGTTCTATCAAATTTTCCATTCTTTCGTTTCCCTACTATCTAGGTTAGTGTCCAATGGTTTACTATCAATAAAACTGTGGGTATACCATTTGGTGTATACCAAATTTACACTGCATTTCGTAGGATCTACTTTGAGGTCTGAGACATATGTATTGGAGCCGTTCTATTTGTTTAAAACACTTTTTGAAGGATTTCTCTAGAAAAATCAGCTCAGTCTAATATTGGCAAAAGCTTGCTCAAATAATTGATCAATCCCTTAACGATATCCGAATGAGCTAATATTTTAGAGGGACCCTTTAAAAAATTGAACAACTTCGATTATTTTTGTGGCACCCTGAAGTGGATCCCATTAATGCGGTGTACATTTGTTGTCCTTGCACTACACAGATGGATGGGAAACGTCAAGTTTCTGGACAGAGCAAAGGCATTCGTTTGCTTGTCGTCAAGAGGTGAAAAACCCCTCTAGAAAAAAGTGGTTGCTCACCAACTACCTCTCCAGAGTTTGGTCTCTCTCTTCGAATTCATTAGTTAATCAAGTGTTCTCCTCAACTTTAGATAGCCGGCACGATCAACACGAGTCGCTATATTGCCGATTGCTTTCAGTAGTTTTGATTCGAAGGATACTAAGTTGCGCCACCCGTTTTAACTTTTTTGGATAAAAGGATGACAGTTTTATTCAGATGCCGAAAAACCGGCAATAAGGAAGGATATCAAAAAATATGGACCACTTCCATCCAAACACCAAAATATAAGCATTCTTTGCTAAATAATGTGCTGCCTAACGCACGGATCAGCATAAGAAATTGTAGACTTTCTAAATTTACTTGATTCCTGTTATATTTCTGTCACAAGAAGCCAGAACATTCAAATCACAATTGATGGCCTAGATTATTTCACTCGAATTCCCTTTTAAAGCAAATTAGACATAGATTAACTCCTATCAAAATGAATATCCTCTAGCTGCTATAGATTCTACAGCACCGTCTTGTGAAAACAAATAAAAAAAGTTAACCTGGGGTTTCACTAAAGCTTATGTTGCCAGCATGGTTTATTGCTCTCCAAAGTGAAGTGCAATCGGAAGCAGCCTCGAGTTTGAAAGTTAGGGACATAAGTCTTCACCTCTCCACTTTTTATGTAGTCTACTATTCCTGGAAATTTGAAGACATAGTCCTCCCCCATGATAAGCATGGCTGGAACTTCGACTTTCGGATCTGGTATGTCCAAGTGTTTGTGCATCGACCTGTTACGTAAAACCAAAGGTTGAAGGTTTCCTTGATTTTGATGAAAACATAGAAAGAAGAAGAGGTTTCCGTGAATTTGATGAAAACATACTCAGGAAACAAAGAAACGAATAGGATGATCCCTTTATTCAGTCAAACAATGATTGCAACAGCCGATAAATAAATAAATAAATAAATAAACAATGGTTGCAACACCATACTCAGGGATGAAGGCAAGATGTCATCCAAAAGGGGGTGGAAATAATTTCGAAAACAAAATGTTGTATATGCATATATTAAATCTTCACTAGTCCCCAAAGCTTTCTCTCCCTCAAGTGCAATTTCGTCTTCCACTTGGATGTGCAAACACCCAAACGTATGAAGCAGCACAAGGCAAATTGAGAACAAGAATTCAAAGGATAACAAATGCAGATGGGAAGACTTTAACCCAAGCGCTCACATAAACTAAAGCTCTGGTAACTAGTTAAACCATGACTTGTAAAAGCTTAAGCACAGAGGAAATCAATAATACGGATAAGGAGCAGAGTTTTGCTTCTCCCCTCTCATCTTGGTGATTATCATTGGAATAATCTCTTTCCAATAGCAAGATATTATGACAAAATGGCATTTTCGTAGACAAAATGGTTAATCAAATATCAAGTAACCACCATTGCAATTAACCACATGAAAAATCCAGCACGTTCGTGCTTTAATCATGTACGTATCAGTAAGTACAAAACATAGCATCAGTTGAACGATCCACCGTTTGCAAATCATTGTGTCAAGGTCATCAACCAAAATTTGTAAAACAAAACCAAGAAGAATCAATTTTTTTGTAGTTTGGAAGGAAAAGTTACTTCACTCAAGTTCTTCAGCAAAACGAATGCTATACAACCCTTCACCTGTAAGGAACTTGTAATGCAGTTTGAAATCCGGATTTCTCATATAAAGCTCCATAGGCTGCCATATCTTCTTCTGTGAACCAAGGGGGTAAAGGAGTGGATGGTTCCACCATATCCATGATTTCCTTATTTTCCCCAGCTATTGGTATTTCACTTTTGGAGAAGAGTATATAGATGTTCCAACTAACTGTTTTGGCATCAAAGCGACCAAAATCAGCTTCAGCTCATCCAGGTTCCTATAATGAATCTCCAAATGAAGTGAATGAAACCAGTAAGATATGCTTTCCAATTCTGGACAGGTAAGTTGGTATAAAGACCTCGCGTACCTTCCATCTTGAGATGTAGAAACCTCCTGGGAGGCCCTTGTTATGTGTAGGAGGACATGTGGCCATAAATGGGACGCCCAATGTTAATACTCCGGAGATCCTCTTTGGGTAATTTACAGACACTAAGTGGGTACAAACACAAAGTAGGTTGGGATCGAGAGAGAACACAGGACACGAGATATATTACTAGAAAACACTGAATTGCATTCACCTGATTTACAACACGGAGGTGCCCTCCTTTTATAGACAGAAGGATGGGCTGATTACATCATTACACAATGCACCAATTATACTACTTTACTGTACATATCTTGACTCCATACAAACATGTCCTGGCTGCAAGGACTAGTACCAATTATTGATTGTGACATACCCATATAAACATATCATACATACGTACAGACAACTGGAATAGGTACAACCAAATATACACATCATGAACAGTACACCACAAGCACAGTACATACTAATAATTTCACCCCCTCTTGGAAAAGGGTGCACCACATAAAAGAGACAGCTGGCCTGAACACGTTGTCGTCACTCTGAATAATTGATTGTTGCTTCTGAATCATCTGAACCGCCCTCTCCAGAATAGTCTTCAATCCTGTCAGTCAAGTGATACTGTTCTAAAAGATAGCGAATATTTTGGCGCCATTCTTCCGGATAGGTATCATTGAATTTCCAGTTTGCCGACTCATAATGGAGGAGAGATGAGGGTACTTCTGTCGGTGTCAATCCATTGAGTGAACACAGTGTTTGAGTCATGACAAGATAATTTCCACTGTTGATTTGAGGTCTCGGAGACTCTGTATATGCCGAGAGAAATATAGTGTGATACTCCTTTCGCCAAGTGATAGAACCATCTGGATTAGGAAGACTCCTGTTGTTGCGACTTGTCCAAAAAGCAAATTGGAGATCTTCGTCTGCATTGCTAGGAATTTGTCTTATTTTTTGTTGCCAGTAGGGTATGCTTCCAAAGAGTAAGAGAAATTTCAAAAAGAAATCTTCTGGAGGATGGACCTGATTGAACGCCGCATGTGCTAGATAGGCCAATACTGCTGATTTATTAAAACAGACACTGATGGTATAAACATCTACTAAATACCATAAGAGGAGGTAGGCTTCTTTTTTGAAATAAAAGACATTATGATAAGATACTTCAAACTGGGTGAGGAAGGGATAGACAGGATGGAAAGGTAAACCTTTTATGGGACCTTCATCAAGACCATACTTGAAAATACAGAGATGTTGAAGGTTTCGACACATTTGTACACACCTAGAAAGAAGGGTTAACTCTAAAAGATGACACTGGAGGTGGACAGGAAAGTTAACTGGACGAAAACAGGAAATCATGGGAAAGCAACCAGGGACAAATGAATGTGGTTTTGATTTTGAACACTGGTTGATTTCTTTTTTGAGTCTTGACAGAAAATCAGGGAGGACATTTGTTTTTCCTTTTTATGTGAACAGCATCGAAACTCCAATTGGAAAACCAATTTGCCCATCTAAACAACTGTGCCTTTGGAAGGTGTTTCTGTTTGAACTTGAGCATGCTGGAGAAACTCATCATATCAGTCTCAATCAGGAAATGATGACCGATTAGATGAAATTCAAACTTTTCAATGCTCCTTTTGATTGCCAGAATTTCTTTGTAAGTAGAGTGATAAAGAAGTTCTGCTGGAGAGAAAGCACCACTCTTATATCCACAAATTCTGCGCTTTTGGTCTGTATCTTCTTCCAAAAGAACTGCTCCCCAATACAGATCAGAGGCATATGTCTGAAGTACTCTTTTCCCATCTGAAGGTATGGTTAATGGAGGAAGGGTTTTGGCTATGGTTTTGAGGTCTTTGACTGCTTGGGTACAATGAGTTGACCAAGAAGGAGGGGTTTTCTTTAGTAGCGCTGAGAGAGGAGTACGGTATTGGGCAAGGTTGGGGATGAAATCAGCCATATAGTTAACAATTCCAAGGAACTGTTGAACTTGTTTGACTGTGAGGTTTTCATCTAAAAAATGGTCAAGTTGAGAGGCTATATGAGGCTGGAGGGTGTATTGACCTTTAGAGATATGCATCCCTAAAAAATCAATTTCTAGTTGGGCAAGAAGCATCTTTTTCTCTGAGAGCATTATGCCATGGGTTTGAACCAGGGTATGGAAGGTTTGTAGTAAAACAGCATGGGATTTAATATCTGGGGCAAAAAGTAGGATATCATCAATGTAGACAAGGGCTGAAGATAGGATGGAAGCAAATACCCGAATCATGGCCTTTTGAAATAAAGATGGAGCTGTTTTTAATCCAAAAGGCATAACTGACCACTGAAAATGGTGATCCGGAATGCAAAAACCAGTTTTGGGACGATCATCTGGATGGATACCCAATTGCCAGAAACCTGCTTTCAAGTCAAACTTTGAGAAAATTTGAGCTTTGGGCAAGTTTGCAAAAAGAACACTTCGCCGAGGAAAAGGGAATTTGTTGTCCTGCAAAAAATGATTAAGAGGCTGGTAATTGATAACCAGACGCAATTTTCCTCTTATCTGCTCTGACCTTTTATTCACATAAAATGTTTCACATGCCCACTGAGAGGTTGTGGGTTCGATCAATCCCTCTGACTGGAGTTGTTGGAGCTCTTGGAGAGCAAGTTGGTAGTGTTCTGGGTTCATGCCATGATGGGTAGCTTTGGTGGGGTTAATGTCTTCATTTTTCTTAAAGGGAAGAGAAATGAAGAAATCTAGGTTTTTCCAAAGTGGGTTGGAGCATTTGGTAAGGAACTGGGAATGGGATTCAGCACAAGAGGTTTGGATGATGGCTTTTTTTATGGAGAAGAAGTTTTCTATGGAAAAGAGATTTGGTTGAGTGGTCCAGGGTAACAGGTAATTTTTGTATTTCAAACCTTTTTTGAGCCAGGAAACTTTGTTGAGATTTAGGAGAATATCAAAGCCTAACAATAAATCTTTTCCTGGAAGATCCGAACCATAGACTTGGTGTTTGATGGTATATCCAGGGAAAAGTTGGATGGTAATAGGCTTGCTGATCTGGGTAATAATGAAAGTTTCTTCATTGGCTGCTGTAAAGGGTCTGAAACAGGATTGCCAGTAAGACCTGGGGAGAATTGCCGGGTTGAGAATAGAAGCTGCAGCACCAGTATCAAAGAAGGCGATAACTGGTATGGGTTTCTCATATTTTCCAAGCAAGATTTTGACCTTGGCTAAGGGTTGAGCTAACATGATGTCTGAGAGTCCGAATGTTTGGATTTCATACGAAAATGAATCAGACTCTTCAGAAGAATCATCTGATTCTGATGGGGAGTCATCAAAGGTGAATGCTAGGACTGCTTCATCTGTTGCTTCATCATCAACTGAAAAGAGGGACTCGACATCAGCATCGTCAAGAGCATCATCAATGAGAGCCAAAGAATTCACCATCTTGTCTCTTGCTGCTTTATTGGGACACTGTTTTGCATAGTGCCTTTTTTCCCGCATATGTAGCAGCGATCAGACTTTCGCTGCCCTCTGAACTTTTTCTTCTTGAAAAACTTCCATTTTTTCTGGCGTGAGAATTTGCCAGATTTAGGAAACTTTGGAAACTTGCCAGGAGATCTAAACTTCCATTTCTGAAAGTGTTTGGATTTTCGATATGAGGGCCGGCAAGTGCACTTCTTGTCTTTACACTTGATAGATAAGTCTGGCCGGTCACATGCTTTGCCAAGAAGATTTCCCTGTTCTTCAAGAGTTCTGAGGAATTTCTGATGATTGCACAGTTTCTCCAAAGCAATCAAAGAGTGCTGATAAATACCGCCAAGAGATGTTGCATTCAATGTCAATCCTTTTGTTTGAAGCAACCTTGTTGTCTCATTTCCCAATGGTTCAGGAAGGGAATTGAGAAAAGCTTTCTTGAGATTGACATCATCCATGCCGTTGAGAAGATAAAATCGTTGAGACATACGGTCATAATGGATCTCCAGATCTTTCCTTTTGAATGAACAGCACCTCATGCTGAGGTATTCTTCTCGAACGAACTCTTTCGTGTTGTTGTGATCTCCAAGAAACTCAGTATGCAAGATTGAGATGAATTGATCGAGTTGGCAATTGCTTAAGCTATAGCTGTCGGTATTCATCGAGAGCCATATACCATTGACGAAGACGGCCAAGAAATTTTGTTGTACACTTAGTAATGACAGTACTAAGCGTAGTGTTAGGGGAAAGCATAGCAGCAGTACACCACGCATGGATCTCATAGAGTTTATCCAACCATTTTGATGGGGGAATGTTATCAAAGGAAAAACCTTGGGTATGGATAGTAGAATGTGAGAAGGAATCAAAGGTTGGAATGTCAGGAGTTGTTTCAAACTCAGGACCCTCTTCAATGATAGGGTCTTCAACATTTTCTTCTGGGTTTTCAGGGTCCATCATGAAAACATGAGTAGTTGGTATAGATTGAGTAGATTCAGAATATGAATCAGACTCAATGGTTGGTTCTGGAGATGGGATTTCAGGTATAGTGGCTAGGGTATTGAGGAGAGTGGAGATTGGATTTTTGGAAGGATTAGAAGTTGGTTGAACCATTAACTGGGGTGATTTTGAACTTGGGTCAGATGGTTTAGGAGGAGCGGAGGTAGTTGGAGCTGAGGTAGAAGTGGATGGTGGAAATAGTGCTGAAGGAACTTGGATAGGCTTTAGCTGGGGCTTTGGAAAAGGAAGTTTTGGTGGAGATGGTCTTTTTGGTGGAGGAAGGAAAGCTGACGAGCTCCCAAAGATATTGGAGCTGGACTCACCAAAACCTGAGGTAGGAGTTATAAGTAAAGGTTGAGACATCTGAGGATACCCAGAAAAACTTTGTTGAGTGTAAGATGCGAACATGTCAAACGGGCTTTTCTGCTGAGAATACTGCTGAGCTTGAAGGGGTTGAAGCTGATTCTTTAAATGCTTCATTTCAGCATCCTTTTGGTAAAAAGCTGCTGAGAATGCCTGGTTAGCATAGGCCATCTGAAGAAGTTCTTGGCGAACATGTTGGATCTTCTGCTGCAAATCTCTGATAAGAAGTTCCAAAGTTGACAACTTCTTATGGACAGCATTCTCCAAATTTTGTTGAGTTAGCAATTCTTTGAAGAATTTTGTTTTGTGCCAGAGAGTTTGCTGACTGCCAATTTATTGTTGCTTCTGCTGCTGATACTGCTTTGGTGCTACCATCAGAAAGAATGGTAGTTGAGTCCGGAACTTTATGACGGTGGGTTGTCCTTTCTTGAGGATTGTGATACTCCAAAGGTGGAAAATCTGTTTCAGTGAACATAAAACATCCACTGGGTTGTGCTGAAGGGTCATTTTTAGATGGAGGTTGAGGAGAAGGTGGGGATTTACAAGGAGTAGAAGGTAAATGAGAGCTTAGTGAACGTGGTTCTTCAAAGTCTTCATCATCTTCTAGAAGACTATCGTTTAGACACTCATCACAGTTACAGGCATCAAAATAACAATGACCTATTTTTGGATTTTTGAAATAGAAAACTGGAAGGCCACTGGATTGAAAATATTTAATTGGGGGTTCAGATCTGGAGCCATCAACAAACATGTCAATCCTTGAAGGAAAGATAACCGGATGGGTGGAAGATGAGGCAGAGGCTTCTTTTGGGAAAGAATTTCCACGGTACCATCAGGTTTTGAGATGAAAAGTGGATTTGAGGATTGAACAGGTATGGGCTTTTGTTGATTTTTCTCGTAAGCTATAACCCAAGATTCTGGGAGAAGCTTGAGAAGCTTAGGTCGAGAAATTTGACGTGGGACATGGACACAAGAAGCTTGGTGAGGTGCGTTGACAGTTAGGAAAAGGGCTTCATCTGTGGAGGATGGTAAGGACATGTCAAAGGCATGGTTTTGGAGGCGATAGGCCATTTGGTAGTGGAGGATTGCAGCATATGTGGTGGAGATTTGGGAGGCACCACCAATTTGAACTTGAACTTTTAGAGCTGTTAGCAGATGAGGATCTGCTAATGGCATGTTGAAGTTAGGATAAAAGGTGAAAATCACGGTTCCAGCATTTAAAGTGGTTTGGACTGTGGCAATACACGCATGTTGATACTGCATGAACCTGGTGTCTACCAGAGCAAGTCTGGAAGTAACAGGTAAACCTTTTCGCCCATGGAGGGTAACCGCCAATCTGATTGCTCCGAAATGAAGATGAGTAAATCCTTGTTGTTGCCAGATGCGAGGCAAATCAACTGGGATTTCGAGGGGTAAAAGTTGTTCAGCTTCTGTAGCTGCTATGAAACACTGATAAAATTTGGAGGCTTGGACATATTCTTTTACTGAAGTTGGACGCTTGGTGGAAAAAAGTTGGGTGACGGTCTTTTTTACAGAGGTTGTGGTCGGACAAAAGCATTATATGGGTTTAGAAAAGGGAGATCAGTACGAGGAACCTTACTGTCATCAAGAAGATACTCAAACTCATACAAATACTCAAGATTAGAAGAAGAAACAGAGGAATTTCTACTGGTGGATGAACTGGATGGGACGAGGGATGAAGTAGAAGAGGAATAGGTGGAAAACAAGCGGTTCATTTTTAGTAGGGAAAAATCTGGGTTCTCCGTTTCCTCATACAACAAATCTTTTTCTTTTTAATGTGAGAACTTTAACCAATTTTGATTAATAAAATTCTGTATACTAGGGTAGATAAACCGAGACACACCGCTCAATAGCCAAAGTCTCAAGGTACTTTTAACCCACTGATATAGAAACTCCTCAATCAAAATAGTTAGTGAAGTTTCTGATGTGGATGATCCTTAAGAGGCAACCACAGAGCATACGCTTCAATTTTTCTTTTTGGAAAAAGATTTGAAATATTTTTGGAATACGAAGTTCCCAAAGAGGGGTTTAAGCTAAAAAGGAAAACATGGCTCTGATACCAAATTTACAGACACTAAGTGGGTACAAACACAAAGTAGGTTGGGATCGAGAGAGAACACAGGACACGAGATATATTACTAGAAAACACTGAATTGCATTCACCTGATTTACAACACGGAGGTGCCCTCCTTTTATAGACGGAAGGATGGGCTGATTACATCGTTACACAGTGAACCAATTATACTACTTTACTGTACATATCTTGACTCCGTACAAACATGTCCTGATTGCAAGGACTAGTACCAATTATTGATTGTGACATACCTATATAAACATATCATACATACGTACAGACAACTGGAATAGGTACAACCAAATATACACATCATGAACAGTACACCACAAGCACAGTACATACTAATAATTTGTACAGAAGGGCAATGAGGTAAGTGATTGGGGATCCAAAGTCTTTACCAACAAGAAATACCTCTAAGTAAATCGGGGGAGGAGGAAGAGAGCATTATAACGTACAAAGAGACTAATCGTTTGGAATTTGGAAAACTTTTTTTTTTATAGCACAAATTAAAGCTTGATGATCCTGAAACATTTCACCCGGTTTTTTCTAGTAAGGAAACAATCTAAACGTGATATGGATTCTACCATGTTAACTCCAAGTAACAAACTTAATTAAGCAAGACTGATTAGATTTACATTCCAACACAATCCCCAATAACCCCAATCCATAATTTTAACAACTATCACAAGACGGAAACTCTAGCGTCAATATAGATCTGGTCCTCTGATCCTTGGTCCTAACATCTTGTTAGGTAACAAAGAAACTTCACTCATGTGAACCGTGTGCATCCTAGATTCACAAAACCACATGTCATTTAGTTGCATTTCCAATTTTAATAATGTCACTAATCCCATAAATAGTTTCCAGTCTTCAACAGTAAAACTTGTTAGGAATAAAAAAAACCCATCAATGCCATGCAAACCAAACACATATATGTTCAGCAATCTAAGATGTAGTTCACATTACACCAGGATCAAGCCGAGATATAATAGAGGGAAAAAAAAAATCCTATTTTCTCAAATATCCTTATCCCTCTGTCCTAATGCATTGGAAAGCCACGATAAGGTTAGAATCTCAAAACACAAAAATATCGGGTCATGAACGTGCAAATATTCATACACTGAAACCTAAGAAGCATAGACACACCAAAAAAAAATACAGACACGGATATGGACACAGGATACGGCAATTCCCCATTAACAAGCATACGGGGAAAAAAATACTTAAACTTTTAAATTTTAATTGTGATTAGTACGAATATGGGATCTACAAACTCCCAAACTATTAGGAAATAACACCAAAATAGCAAAAAAAAGACACCTTACAAATCCACCAAAAAGACAAACCACAAGGCACAAGAGACAAGTTTGTTGCCAATTATAACTCTTGAAATAGTTTTATAACTTAAAAACTTATAAGTATGAAATGACACCACGTCGTGTCTCTATATGTGTGTCACTTGACTCACTTGAGACATGTGTGTCCCCCATGTTCCACATGTGTCCCTTGTTCGACGTCATTACAAATAATTAGAGTTAATCATTATTAGTAGAGTTAATCCAAACAACCTTTTTTTAATCATTTTCATGTTCGCCCAACTTAAAAATAACTTTCTCCAAAATGTTGAGAAATTGGCCCAACCACAACACAAACAACGCGTGAAAAATATTCAAGAAAAGAACGCAAACAGAAAAAAATATAGAGATTTTACTTAATCACCAACTGTGTAGTTGAGTATGTCCACGATTCACACCACTTTTCAATACATATCGAATGAAAAGAGTACAAGACTGCACCACTTTATGTTGTCCATAGAATGAAGAGAGTGCAAGAGTTACATGAGGAGCTACATATACACAAGTATTCACACGGTTCATAAATTACGGAAAAATAACTCTACCTAGGTTTTGGGAGTAGATCAAACCCCAAACAGTAAGCGGAGTGCAATTAAACCCGAAACAAACTTCACAAACCCAACACTAAACACCCTTTTTTAGCCGATACCCAGCGTTACCCGACTACTTGGTTGTCGTTACCCAACAACTTTTTAGCCGTTACCCAGCAACTTGGTTGCCGTTACCCAGCAACTTTTTAGCCGATGCCCAGCATTACCCGACAACTTGGTTGCCGTTATCCAGCAACTTTTTCCCGAAGAGGAAAAACTATCTTATCTCTATTTTCCCAACTACCAAACACAAGTACAAATCAAACCGAACCTACAGCTAAGAAGAGATTTTCTTCTTCCAGAGCAGAAGTGCTACATACACAACCACCAACTACAACCCCAACCACAATTCTCTCACATAAGAATATGGGGCCTCCATCAAGGACGGACCGAGGGGCAGATGAGCCCGGGCAACCTACCAACCCACATTACACATTTTTAATAATTATATACTAGTAGTTTGTTTTCCAAAACTATAAAATTATGTAAGTTTGCCCACCCAACATTGTTTAGAACAATTCAACACCCATCCAACCAAGATTTTTTGAGAAAACAATGTTTATATTTAGCAACAGTTTAACTTTTGCAATATTATTCTGCTTTTTAAAATGGATAAGGATGCACACACTCTATGCATTAATAATAATAGATGATTATGGTTTAGTAATTGAATAGGCTCATCATAAATATATATGACAATCTTCTTAATTTTTACAATTTTTAATAACAACATTAATATCGCCTTCTATGTTTAAAAAAACTTCCTCGAATGTTGGCTCACCCAAACTTGAATCCGTATGAGAGGGTTGTGGTTGGAGTTATGATTGGTGGCCATTATGCTCATTACTAAACTTGTTGAAGAGATGAAAAATAACCACGGTATATCTTTTCAATCAGAGGTTGAATCAATCATCAAGAAAAAGAATTAGGCAAAAAATTAGGATGCACTCCAAAAAAAAAACTTCATAAAAAAGGTTGTGTACCAAACTGATTTTTTTATTAAAAAAGAAAAAAGGAAAAAAAAGAAAGTGCCATTGGAATGTCAAGAGCATCGAGAAGTGTGACCATGTCATGGACGGAGTCAATGATTGAGGCGTTTTCGGGTTTGGGTGGCGGGTCGGACAGCCCGTATCCTCTCCGTAATCGGGTGCGATCGCTTTGTAACTGGCGTTTGCGACGGCGATCATCTAGTGGCACCACGAGTACCATATCTCTGGAAAGCCGTGGAGGAACATCACCGCTATGGGACCCATTCCGGTCTCAACTACATGGAGCTTCAGACCATTCGCTTCCACATACCTGTGCTTATTTGGTCCATTGAGTTCCTAGAGAGAGAGAGAGAGTACCTATGACACTGTATAAGCCCCCACAGAACGAGTGGTAAAATCTTTGGGTTCCAAGACCACTGAAGTACTGAACAATTTTCCCTGTTTATGACAATCCTATCAAGATGATGGGGGGGAGAGAGAGAGAGAGAGGGCAAAATGACACGGTATTCAAGTGAAAATAAAAGAAATGAGATATAACAAAGCAATAGCCTCCTCACTCACGTGGTGATTGAATCCAAAAACTCCAGAAATGCAGTCTAGAGAGTATTGGATACTACATAAAGTTCCGTTTGGAGAGCTATGGATTTTAAATGAAAGGATTCAGCATTTTTTTTCCACGACCATATTAGGAATTGTAGTATGATTCTTTTGCCCGAGCAAAAAAAGAGTTGTAGTTACTCAATGACTCTGGTAACTTGTTAAACATGTATTTGGCATTAACAGGAATATTTATGACTAGATTGGATTTCTCTTAAAAGCAATTCACAATCTCACCAATAGCTTCAACTAGCAGCAGTACTGCAGTAATACCGTCTTTCCAGAGAACGATAAATAATTTTCACATGTTAGTGGCTCAAAAACCAAAATAAGATTATAATACACACAATCCGTTTAATCTTCTGAAATGCAAAGCGCACTTTGTGAATTCCAACTGGGATCTGAGAATTTCGAATTGGAGGTTAACTTGGAGAAGGATTTTCAACAGGATCAAGATGGAAACCTCAGTTACCATTCAACTAGTAGCAATTCCAGAGAATATGTCACAATGGAAGGATGTGCCTCTACTGGTGATTTATGACACGTCCATTATGGAAAAACAGGATGCCGCTGACGACAAAGAGTATGAACTAGATTATTCAAGCATTACAGCATGCAGCAATAGAAGCACTCCGTGATGTGGAAAATCCAGATATCTTTCGACTACCATTAAAATGTAGAAAAGAGCAGTGAGATTGTGCATAACCGGAAGTCCTCTGCCACAAGAGACCATCAGAGAGAGATGGTTTCCTCTGATGTCTGGTTAAGGAAGTCAGAATTTGAGTGCAACTCCGTAACCGAGGTCGCTCTGGCACCATGTATCCCTTTGAACTCGCTTATATCCTGAAAGAACGAGCTTGCATATAAGGCAAGGATCGTTCTCTATTAGTTCTTTCCTAACTCCTAAACCTTTATAGCTCCACAACTCAAAAACCAAACCAAACCGAGCCTTATGTCCCAATCACTTAGGACATTTTATCAAAGAACAACTCCCTAGGCCAGGAGTAGGGTCTAGCTACCTTGCTTGGTACAATAGGAAGCATGTGGTATAGAGGCTAAAGCAACAGGGCTTGTTATGGCTCATTTGCCACAAGGACAGCTCCTTCTTGACAAGTCAAAGCAGCTGGCATCTCGGAAAATGTATCATAACTACCGCTTGAAAGCTAGGGGTCATTATCATACCTACAACCTGTTCTATAACAATCTCTCAGATTCCCATGATACAGACCCTAAGCTCTGATCATAAGAATCAAAGAGAAACCTTGATAACCACCATTTTTCTCCGCAATAAGGAGGAAGCTACGACCTGGCATATGAAATACACATGATTACACATTTAGCATGCTTGACTCTCTCTCTCTCTCTCTCCTGAACTTTCTCATCTAACTCCGGTTGTCTCAAGCAATTGTACTGCCCAAGCATATTCCCAGAAGATTAACGTGAAACCAACAGAGATGATGGTCAATTACTAAGAATATGACGAAAACATTTCTTTTTAATGGCACTGCAAGGAACCAGGGTTGAGGCTATCTTCGATGAAGCATGCTTATGGTGGAAATGCATGGACCCATAATAATTAACCTAGCTCATCAATTCCAAAAACAAAATCTAATGTTTTGCTTTTTCGGTTGATACAAATATAGAAAAAAGGAGGTGAAAGACAGCTTCGATTTTTAGAATGGATGTGAAGAAGCATACACTGAATAATCATACGATACAGGACTGGTGTGTCAAACAAGAAGTTGGTAACTTCCTGCTCCAACTACTGATATATCATGATGGCCCAATCAACTTCGAAGCTTGATTTTGGACGGAAGTGGAAGGTAAAGGCCAACCATAAGACAATGTTCAATGAATAAGCTCTGAGAGACACTTCCATGAACCATAACCATAAACATAACATTTCAAAAGTTCAAATGTATGCATGTTTGGTAAAGACTAAAATGAACAAGAGGATCACAAAAATGTAAAAGAAAAACTCTACAGGTATATGAAAATAAAAAACAAGACACATCGGAATAGCTGAAAGAGTTGTACAGGTTAGAAAGACGTTACATTCAGAAAGCACAACAAAGAACCAGCCGATGAACCCACGATAACAAAAAGTGCCAAAAAGCGGAACTCAAATATTACCTGCTCAATTAAGACAAAGCAAGAAATGTTACAATCTGACAGCCGAAACAATCCACCACAGAATTACTACCATATACAGAAGCTTGAATAAAGGATAGCTGTATACAAATACTGTGTGATGTATCATGGAACACACTAGCATGCATGCAAACTTATAGAACGCACAAAATCTGTCAAATACTCCAGGCATTGTAGACATGAAGCTACACTTATCGTTGAAGGTAAACTGATTACAGAAATGGAAAACTGATGCAGGAACCAAATTCTGGTGCAGAAGCATCCCAGATTATATTCAAAAGGCCTGGTAAGTAAGTTTGGACTACTGTCACTTGAAGCCCTTTGTTCATTCATTTCTGTAAATTCATTGTTTCTTAGGTTTGGAATGCTTTTTGATATTGTCAACCCTAGAAAACAGATCCATGTAGCCAAACTGCAATACTAGTGACTAAGGATTATTTACGAAGTTTGTTACCAAAATTCATGAGTTTTTCTTAGTACCAGAAGACTCGCATGTATCTTTCTAAGTAGCCATTAAGAACTGCTATTGACAGGATAAAGGAGAATTGAAGAGTAAAGATCATATGGCAAGAATAAATACTAGGTCACTCTCAGATTTTGATCGGTTTCTCTGACAGTCTGACTAACTCTAGAAATCAGACTTCCAACTCGTTCTTTTGTCTCTTGGAACACCAGTCTCGTTTAGTTCTTCACTGTTTCTAGGAATTTGTTGGAGGTGCAGGTTTGGAACCACAAAAACACCTAGACAACATGATTTTAGTCCTTTACATTTGTGGGCGTCCCAGCCCAGGTTGGGTTGTATTAAGAGTCGCCACCCGGATTTTTGAAATGGTTGATCCGAGCAACTGAAGATACATTTGGGAAAAGGCTTTTGGTTCGGTGAAAACATTGAAACTTGGGTTCGGGAGCCAGGTTACGAACGGGGAAGGTTTTATTAAAAAAGCACCCTGCTCGCCCGACACGGAGTCGGTCTCTACTAAGCATTTTAAATGAGGGATTCAAAATTGTTTGAAAAACTTAACTTTTGGAAAACAAGTACAGGAAAGGGACATGGGATTTAATTTAACACGTTGGCGTGCTTGTGGTGCGGGCTGTGCAGTATGAAGAATGGATGAATAATGCGTACAAAAATGAAATAACAGTACAACTGTGTAACTCAGGACTGCTGCTGCAAAACAGGATGCCGCACAGCATAAAAACATGCCATACGGTGCACATATTGTGCCGTACGGCACTATTCTGGGTATTTTCAGACCAGTTTTCATCACATGCCATGCAATGAACCAAAGGCCTGAAAATGGGGTTTTATTTATTCTGAACACTGGAAAACAGTTTGGATGACCGTTTTTATTCACCTTGGGCATGCAATGGTGTGATAAAAACCTTTAGAAGTGCATTTAAAAAGCTTGGCAGAGACTGAAAATGGTTTTTCTAACGAAAAATGTCCTGAAATACACCCAAAATGTCTCTGACTCCACAGGTACTGATTAACCTGGAAATCAGAGACAATATGCCGCATGGCACAACAAGATGTGCCGTATGGTACGCTAATGTGCCGCACAGCACACCCTTTCCAGTGCAATTTCTGGTTTTTGTTACTTTTCTGCTTTTGAAGTTGATTTGAGGCCAAGACTCAGTACTGGAAGACTGAGGGTGACCTCAGTCAGCTCCCCTCAAGACTAAAACCAAGTTTTAGCCCTAGGAACTAACTTATACCTTTTCAGGCTTGAATGTGCTTGAAATGGAAGAGTGGGGTTGATTTGGATTGGAAACCTCTAAAATCAGTGGAGTTTCTGAGATTAGAGGAGATTTGAGTGGATTTTGGGGACTAGTTGATGGGAAAACGAAATTTTTGGTGAGCAATGGAGTATGTATCAGTGTATGGACTTGAGGTGAAGAGAGAGTAGTGTATGCAGAGGTACCAAAAATGGCTGATTAGGGCTTAATTTATAGGGATTTAGTGAGTGGAGTGTGATGATGATAGTGTGTTGAGGTGGAGAAGAATCCCATCATCGGTCTCCCTGCACAGTGCTGAAGCCACCTGACACAACATCTTTGACTGATCATGGCATATCTGCTGTCAGAGAGATCTTTTAAAGTACCGCACGGCATTTTGGAGTGTCGTGCGGCATGTTAAAAGGCAATGTGCCATGCAGTTATTTGCATTGTGCCGTGCGTATTAGACTTAATCCCACATCGCTCATCTAAGCCACCCAAGTTTGGTTAATATATTCTAGAGGTTACTCCACCTATAGCCCATTGGTTTTAGATTGGAACCCTCCAAGAAATCTAACATGTTATCAAAGCTATAAGATCTAGGCCCTGTGGATATTCGCTCCTTGCGAGCGGCCTAAGCCTCGCTGCCGTCCGCCGAGCACTTAGTTACTTTGTCAATCTCCTTCATGTTTTTCGGTTGCCAGCACCCACCATACCTCTTCACCACCAGCGCTTTTCGATTACTGGCTTCTTCATTTTTTGGCTTTTCTTGGTTTTCCTAGTTTTCTTCCTAGTTGTTCTCCTAGCTCCCGGCTTTTGGCTATCCTGACCGTTTCTCTCTCCTGGCTTCTCTTGGCTTGGCTTCGCTGTTCTTAGTTTCTGTGGGTTTTTTCAAACTCAAGTTGGTAGACCTACTTGAGTTTGAGGGGATGTTAGAATCCTTGCATATACTAAATAAATAATATCGTGATATTGAGATTGTGATTCGATTGTAATTGATTATGATTTCATTATAATTGGGATGATTCCCTTCCATAGTTAGGCTCCTTCCTCTTGTATTAAATAAAGGCCTCATTGTACGGTTTCATTATCGAAGTCAAAAAACATCTCTTCTCTCATATCTAACATGGTATCAGAGCCCCGGGTTTACAATCTGAGGCTACTGTCTTCCACTGTGTGATTTGTTTTTGGGTGATCGTTTCAATTGCAATATGTCAACCGCTACGAAGTTGAGAAGTTCGTTCAGCAAGGATTATTGAAGGTTTTGTTGGAGAATGAGAAATCGAATTATTTGGAGGAGTGGGTTGTTAACTCAGTGGGGAATTCATGCAATTGGGTAAATAGCTCCGTAGGGAGTTCAAGCAAATCTTCGTGTGCATTCAGGAGGAATGCGTTGGGTGGGAGGTGTCCGTTCGAAGATGAAAGCTCAATTTGGAGGCATGTGCAGCAGGGTTTTTTAAGTCGTGTTTACAAGGTCAAGAAAACATGCTTGAGCCTTGCTCATTCATGTCATTGGTGATTGCCCCTTGGGGGGCTTCTGGGAGGGATGAGCAATTGAAAGAGATGATTGCCTATAGTGTTGAGTTCGAGGGAGTTCAAGTCAAGGTGGAGATTTGTTGGAAAGTGACTAGAATTCCTTATTGGAGTCGGTTTAGGCTTATGTGACTAGAATTCTATTCTAAGCCTGTTTAGGTTTATTTAGGGCTTTCCTATAAATAGGGACCTTAGGGGTTCCTAGGGTTTGTCCCTTTTGGGTATTACTATGGAGTTCTTCGTTCCATTTGTGTTGGGGTTAATATTAGGGTTTTAAGCTGTCTCTTTTGGTTCAACCAAGGGTTTGTGCTCCCTTTCGGGTTCCACCAGAGATTTGTCCCTGAATATCGTTTGGTGCTTCGTTGATAGTTACGGGTATAGCCGGCTCTTTGTAATATATCCCCGTTTATAGTAAATCCTCTTGCTCTTCTCCCCGAGGAGTATGTTCTTGCTTTGTGCTTGAGCGGAACAACGTATATTTTTGTGTTCTTGTTTATTGCTTGTTGGTTTTTTATATTGTCAATTTCGTGTTCTGCCCAACAAATTGGTATCAGAGCTAGGTCTTGGGTGGCCTCACCTCACGTGGTCAAGTCTCCTTCGCTCGAGTCAATCGCCTCACCTCATCAATTCATACCTCCACGTGCATCCGAGCTGCACGTGAGGGGGAGTGTTAGACTTAATCCCACATCGCTCATCTAAGCCACCCAAGTTTGGTTAATATATTTTAGAGGTTACTCCACCTATCGTCAATTGGTTTTAGGTTGAAACCCTCCAACAAATCTAACAGTCGACACTGTGCTTCAAAAGGGACATATTCTTTAAGGTTCTAGGGTTTTGGGGTTCACATATATCAAGCCTTCGAGGTATTTGTCCCTTTTATTTTATCTGTAGGGGGCAACCGAGCCAGACTTAAAGGTATTCCAGAAGCCAGGATTGGGGTGTCTACAGTAGTCCCTCTTTGATGAAACTAAGATATCACTCTCAGATATAAGTGACGTCAAAGACTAGACAACCCCAATGCATCGTTCTAGAGTCTTTAAGCGAAAACCAAATGCAAATATGCAATAAAGGTGGTCGCGCTCCTGGAGCTACATACGTACCCCACTTTAGGGATCAGACCAACATAGTTCAATTAGGACAATGCATGTGAGTGAATGCACACATATAAATACAAGCATGGTGGAAAGAGTCCCATAGAATGAGAGGACGAGATGCAGTATAGATAGAGTCCCGGAGGATGCGATGCTCAAGGAGTACCAAAAACAACAAAGTCCCAGAGGACAAAGTGCTTGTGGAGCACGAAAGCAATGAAGTCCCAGAAGACTGGGAGCACAAACGCGATGAAGTCCCGGAGGACAAAGTGTTGGGAGGATGATAAGCACCCAATAATGCATATTCTTGGTGCTGAAGTCCTCTAGTATGTTGTATTTGTACATATATGTTGTCGTTTTTATGCGATATTGCACGTAAGGTTTGTTTGAGGATATTTCAGGTAAAACGTGCTAATAAGGCGTGTTTGAGCGCCAAGGAATACAACGGGTGCAACCTCCTGTCCAAGTACCTGATGGCATGTGCCTCATCGTCACCAAGACTTAAAGGCAGGACAAGAAGTCTCGATGGATGCCCGGAGAGTCAAGTGTCGAATGGGCAATTCAAGCTAAGGAAGTAAGCCTAATGCATCGAGGACGGCCCTCGAGGGCATCCGAGGATCCAAGGCCACAAGGCATACCTCCGCCAAGTCCCGTTGATCATGTAATGAAGCATCGGAAGGCCGTCGAGCTACCACAAGGCTTGGTGAACGAAGCTGTCCAGTTCTGCAGCTTTTGCACATTGGTATGGATACCTCAAAAATGAGGTATCCATACCACCATGTCGAATTGCAAGACAGTTGAGTTGGTATGGATACCTCATTTTTGAGGTATCCATACCAATGCCCTTCGGCCAACATCTTTTGCTGAATATTTCAACTTTCCATATATGGAAAGTTTCCACTTTTGGCATGTTTTTGGGATATTTTGGGGGACATTTTGGTCCTTTGTAGGGCTGGTTTGTAAGGCTTATAAATACCTCTTATGCCATATTTGGCATGTATGTAGTTCATTATTAGCTTTAAGTCTTTTTTAATTTTAGAACTCCATTAAAGTCTTTCAAGCTTTTCTAGTTTAATCCCTCAAGAGCTCTAGTAAGTACTTCTCTTTTGTTCATTTCTCGTTTATTAAAGTCGTTTGTAAGGACTAGATTCGTGGTAATATCAAGTTTATTTTCCTTTTTATCAGTTAATCATGTTTTCTTCTTTAAGCATGCTTTCTAGTCTTTTTACTATGAGTGAGTAGTTATAAGGTTCGGTCATGGGGTGAGGTTCACTCTATGGATTAGTCGTTTAAATGGTTTCTCTTAACTTTAGCTTAATCTCAAAGTTTTGAATGAATTAAACCCATGATGTCTAGCTTTGATCATGGGGTGGGTGGCTTCTTTGATCATGGAGTCTATCGCCTTATGCTACGAGCTTGATCATCCTACGCGTGCGAACGATCCTTTTTCGTCTCTTACTTGCGTTCAATGAGTTCAGTTTGAATTAGAACTTTGAGTCAAGTTACAAGTAGTCTTCAGCTTTTAATTCTTCTAGTGGAATCCGGACGGTTTCGGTTCACTCATGAGTTAGATGAAGAAACCGTTTTATGGCTAAGTCGTGGGTAAATCAATCCCTATGACTCGACCATCTTAGTTTAGTTTAAATCCAAATTGAAATATCGACATTAGAATCAAACATCAAAGTTGGCCGCTTGAATGCCGAAGCTCGATACTCAACATCTATTCCAAATTCGCTAAAAAAGATTTCTCTGTGGGAACGATCCGGTTCTTCCGGTTTATATGCTATCAATGACCTAGCCCTATGCTTGGGTGCAAACCTTTCTAGGAGGTTAGGTTGCAGAGTAAGCAGAGTACGAAAGTGACGAAGTCCCGGAGGACAAAGTGCTCAGGGAGCATGAAAGTGATGAAGTCCCGGAGGACGAGATGCTCTTAGGGAGCAAAAAAAAAAACAACGGACGGACGACTGTGGCGATGGGCAAGCCATTGGACTCAGAAGCGAACATAAAGGCCAGACCTTTAAGTGACCGATTACTAAAAAACGAGGTTTTCCGAAGACGTCAAAGTATTGTCAAGGTAGCACACAAAAATAGGCTTTGAGGCCTCAAAATGAGGTGAAATAGGTGTGTAATAGGGGTACGGAACCCAAAACACAGTGGAAATCAACTGTGGCAGAAAAAAGATGCCAAGCGGGGGAAATAGGATACCGCACGGTACTCCAAAGTGCTGCATGACACTTTTGACCATGGCCCCCACTTTTAATCAGTTGTAAGAAATTCGGCCATACGGGGTTTTAAATCTCCGCGTACAGTGTATGCCACATACTTCGAATATTTCGGCGATCTCTCTCTCACTATCTGCTCTCTCGCGCGATCTCTCTCTTGCTCACCCAATCTCTCACTCTCTCGATCTCTCTTTCTCACCCAATCTCTCTCGATGGCTAGTCGTGAATAGTCCGATGGCAATGGGCCACCACAGGTGGCGAAGGGGTTTGTTCCGGTGGTCAGGGTGACTCCAGAAACCCAAGAGGTTCCGGATCCAATCATTTAGAGGGTAGAACGGCAGTGGGTAGTGGCGGCTTAGGAGGTGATGGTGGCGGTAGCAGAGGTGATGGTGTTGTGGGTGGTAGTGATGGTGGTGATGGTGGTGCAGTAAAGGAGGCGAGGGTGCTGACGGGTGGTCTCACCGTGGTGGAGACCTTGCAGACCGAGGTGGTTGAACCGCGGAGAGACACGGCGGAGGTGTCCCAGGGGATAGAGCCCGGTGACTTCGTGGAGCTTGCGAATTCTCGGGACGTAGCCAAGACTCTGCGGGCTAAACCGGGGGTTAAAGTAGCCTTGCACGAGGCTAGGTTAGAGGAGGAGCTGCGAGAGGCCGACGAGGCGTCAGAGGAAGAGGAGGTAGAGGGCTGTGTCTGTGAGGGGACGGCCGCCGACGAGGTGAGGACGGCACTCAGTTGCCGAGTCTCTTACGTGCCACAGACGCACTTGGTGATACCGTTAGGCCTGGACGCGTACAGACCGGCACGGGAGGTGTACGACGAGTCGCTAATCCTAAGGGATCGGACCCACCACTTGTCGGAGGCACCCGCAAAAGTATAATTTCAATTTTTCAGCACTTGTTTCATTATGTCGCTTTTATCTTTTTGTTAGATTACGGGTGTATTTGTAACTAGTGTATTATTTGTTCTATTGTGTAACTAGTTTCATTCTCTAGGACCATAGTGCAATTAGTTTATTGTGTTGTATACATATCTCATGTTAATGAGAAAATAACCCTAACTTCTGGCTCCAATCCTATCGACGTGTTTACAAGGTATCAGAGCCGTTCAATACCTACGACCTTCCTCGTCGGCCTTTGTACAACCCACCGACTGAGGCTCTTCACACCAGCAACTTCTCTGACAGCCTTTGCTGATGCCGGCGAGTCTCCAATCAGTCTTTTTCAGCAATTTCAGACGCCGACGAGGCTAACCCATATTTTTCTGGTGCCGTTTTTCAAACCCATCATCTTTCAGCTATTTTGGCTCCACCCATACCTTTTTCTTGCTTGATTCAGACGAGAGCCAGCCCCTTTCAGTGACATCAGTGCTCGTACAGTCCCTTCGGATCTCGTTCAGCCCCTTACAGTCCCTTCAAATCCCATTTTTTGCTGACTCATCACAGTCTCGACAGTCAAACAGTGGTAAGATCTCGAAACGGTGGTAAGGATCTCCAGACTTCTTTATTTGGACACTCTCAGTTGGGATTATCTTAGTTGCTGCAATTGGTGTTTTTTTTTAGGCTGTTTTCTTAGGTTAAAGTTTACTGAATATTGCTTACTTGAGGTTGCTATCAATCTATTGCAATGTCAGAGGTGAAACAAAAGGCTTCCGCTAGTACAAATAATGAGTTGAGTCATGTAGGGACTATGGATAACTATTCTCTGGATATTTGCCACATTAAGTTGGATGGTACCAACTATTTGATTTGGTCTCGTACTTTTACTTTGGCTATTGAGGCTAAAGGGATGTCAGAGTTCATTGAAGGTCCTATTACTCCACCTGTTGAGGCGGTTGAACTCAAGAAGTTCAAATCTCATAAATCGTTAGTCATGACCTAGTTGTTTAACTCTATGAGAGCTGATATTCGTCATACTTTCCTGCTTCTTGATACTCCACATCAGTTTTGGACTACTACAACCAAACCTATTATCAGCAAGGAAATGATGCACAGTGTTTTGAGTTGAGGAAGAAACTTCGTACATTGGAGCAAAATCATCGATCCGTCTCTATGTACTTTGCTGACTTGAGTGGAGCATGGCAGGAATTTGATTATTATCAGGGGTTTCAGGCTGTTTGCGCTATTGATGCTGCAAATTGGCTGAAGAGGATAGAGAAAGAGCGTGTTTATGACTTTCTTGTTGGTCTTGATATGGAATATGATCCGATTAGAGTGCACGTGTTGGGTCATGTTCAATTCCCTCTTCGGGAGAGACCTATGCCATTGTTCGACAGGAGGAGAGTAGGAGGGGTGCTATGGTGCATACTCCTACTTCTGATTGTTCTGCCTTGGTTGCCATTCCTCATGGTGGGCTTGTTCCACAGAGTGGTAAATCACAGTCTGGTGTTAGTAGTGGGCCTATTGATCGAGAGTCACTCCGGTGCGATCATTGCCACAACACCGGCCATACCAGGGATTTCTGTTGGAAGTTACATGGTCGTCCCTCTCGTGGGTGGTCGCGGTGGTCACGGTCGTGGTCCCATGCGTTCTCAGGCCCAAGCCCATATTTCAAAGTCTACATGGGTTGCTACCTTGCCTGATTCTGGGTCCAAGCGTCTTCTGATCATGTTAGTGGCTTTTCTCAGGGAGAGATGCAAGCTCTCAGGCGCTTAATGGCTCGGGCTGATTCTCCATCTACTATAGCTCCTACTTCTACAGCAGGTCCCACTTCATCCTATTTTGCTCACACAAGTATTCTAGCTAGTGCATTTACTACCTATTCTACTATTCCTTGGATTATATATTCTAGTGCTTCAGTTCATATGACAGGTTGTTCCTCTGTATTTGATTCTTACTCTACTTGTTCTGGTAAGGATAAGGATAAGGTCAGAATAGTAGATGGATCATTCTCTGCTATTTTAGGAAAAGGTTTCGTTCGCTATTCTCCCTCTATTTCCCTCTCTTCAGTTCTACATATTCCAAACTTTGCCACTAACCTTCTGTCCGTTAGCAGTCTTACTCGTTCTACAAATTATTCAGTGACCTTTTTTCCTACTCATTGTGTTTTTCAAGAACTAGACACGAGCAAAGTGATTGGCAGTGGTAAAGCACAGGATGACCTTTATTTTTTGGAGTCCACACCTCGTTCACCTATGTCATGTGGTCTTTCTCTACAAGCAGATACGAGTTCTGCTCTTTCTATGTTACATCAGTGGCACCGTAGATTGGGTCATCCCTCTTTGGGGATTTTAGAGAAACTTTTCCTTACTTTAATTAAGCATTGTTCTAGGAGTCAGTTTTTTTGTGAAGCTTGTGAGCTTAGAAAACATAAACATCCATTTTATGCACCTATTAATAAACGGAGTGCCTCTCTTATGGTTTTTCATTTTGATGTTTGGGGTCATTTCCCTGTTACCTCTCTTAAAGATTTTCGGTGGTTTGTCACTTTTATTGACTGTTATTCTCGTGTTACTTGGGTGTATTTACTTAAGTCAAAAAGTGAAGTGCTTCCTTGTTTTAAATCTTTTCATGCGATGGTGCGTACTCAATTTGACACGAATATCAAAATTCTCCGTAGTGACAATAGCACTGAGCATATCTATAGGAATTTTAGGGCTTTTCTGGATGAAAATGGTATTCTTTTTCAGACGACTTGTGTTGACACTCCACAACAAAATGGAGTTGCTGAACGCAAAAATCATCATCTTGCTGAGGTTGCTCACTCTCTTTTGTTCACCAAGAATGTTCCAAAATATTTATAGGGAGAAGCGATTTTGACTGCAACTCATCTTATCAACCGTATGTCATCCAGTGTTCTCCAGTTTAAAACTCCTATCGAGTGTCTCCCTATCAGTTCTCGTGTCCTGACTCTTCCCCTTAGAGTTTTGGTTGTGTATGTTTTGTTCCTGCTCCTCACCCTTCGGGTGGCAAGTTAGGTCCTAAAGCCCATAAATGTGTATTTGTTGGGTATTCTCCTATCCAGAAAGGCTATAAATGTTATGATCCTCACTTTAGGAAGTTTTTTATCTCTATGGATGTCACTTTTTGGGAGACCACGTCCTTTTACTCAACCTCCACTCCATCTCTTTAGGGGGAGCAACATGTTAGGAAGAGATGAGAGAGGAATAGGTGTTTCAGAATCAAGGGTCATGGTCTTTATCACTTCCTTTTCGTAGTGAGGGGGGAGAAGAAGTTTGGAGTGGAACCAGTGTTTGTTGGTAGTGCAAAATAGGACATTGGTGGATGAGTGGATGGAAATAGGCGTAGACCTAGTGAATGGCCTGCTACCTTGGCAACATATCAAAAGAAAGACAAACGCAAATCTTCATGTATACTGCCACCTTGCCAATCACCATCCCATGCCTCAGTTCCGGACTCCTCAGCTGACTCATCTAGTAATGAATCTTCTCTCATTGAACCTCCTATTATTGATTCTGATAATCTTCCTGTTGCTTTTCGGAAAGGTGTTAGGTTTTGTACTCAACATCCCATTTCTCAGTATGTCTCTTATGATCGTTTATCTCCTTCGTACCATGCCTTTTTGTCATCTCTTTCTTCTATATCTATCCCATAGAATTGGTAGGATGCATTCATGATATCTGAGTGGAAATGAGCTATGGTAGAAGAGATGACGGCTTTGAAAAAAAATGGCACTTAGAAGCTGGTGTCACTCCAAGGGGGAAAGAAATCAGTGGGATGCAAGTGGATTTTCACTGTCAAGCAAAATGCTGATGGTACGGTTGAGAGATACAAGGCAATACTTGTTGCCAAGGGTTTCACTCAAACCTATGGTATTGACTACGAGGAGATGTTTGCTCCAGTAGCAAAGATGAATAGTGTGCGAGCTCTACTTTCTCGTGCTGCCAATTTGAATTGGCGTCTTCACCAGTTTGATGTGAAAAATGCATTCCTTCATGGGGAGTTAGAGGAGGAGGTATATATGGATGTACCACCAGGTTTTTCTTCCTCTGAGACTGAAGGAAAGGTGTGTAGGTTGAAGAAGGCTCTTTATGGGTTGAAGCAATCACCTAGAGCTTGGTTTGGCAGATTTTCGAAGGCTATGTTGAGGTTTGGTTACAATCAGAGCATGCAGATCATACTATGTTCATCAAGGGAGGTGCTGGTAAGATTGCTATCCTTATTGTTTATGTTGATGATATAATAATGACAGGCAATGATGTGTGACTGAGATTCTCAATCTTAAGTCTAGTCTAGCTCAAGAATTTGAGATTAAGGATTTGGGACCACTGAGATACTTTCTTGGAATGGAAGTGGCAAGGTCTGATAGAGGTATTTTTATCTCCCAACAGAAGTATATACTTGTTCTTTTAGAAGAAACAGGCATGTGGGGTTGTAGACCTGCAATTTCTCCTATTGAGGCGAATCATCATCTTAGTGGAAATGTGGGGGAGCGCACTGATAAAGAGAGGTATCAACGACTTGTAGGTCGGCTAATATACTTAGCTCACACCCGACCGGATGTTACTTATGCACTGGGTGTTGTTAGTCAGTTTATGCATGACCCTCGTACTTCACATCTGGATGCAATTTATCGTATCTTAAGGTATCTCAAATCAGTTCTAGGGAAAGGAATTTTGTTCTCCAATCACGGTCACCTACGGTTAAAGGCATTTACAAATGCCGACTGGATTGGTTCTGTGGATGATAGACGCTCTACTTCTGGCTACTGTACTTTCCTCGGGGAAAATTTGGTTACTTGGCGAAGTAAGAAGCAATCTGTAGTCGCCAGGTCTAGTGCAGAAGTTGAATATAGAGCTATGGCACATGGTGTTTGTGAGCTCTCGTGGCTCCAAACCTTATTACGTGATTTAGGAATTTCTAATAATGGTCCGATGAAACTCTACTGTGATAATAAAGTTGCCATTAACATTGCTCATAATCCTGTTCAGTATGACAGAACGAAACATATAGAGATTGACAGACACTTCATCAAGGAGAAGCTGAACGAGGGTTTGATATGTATGCCGTTCATGAGGTCTGAAGATCAGGTAGCTGACATATTCACAAAAGGGCTTGGTAGCAAGAGTTTTCACCCTATTATGTTCAAGTTGGGCTTAATAGATATCTTCGCACCAACTTGAGGGGGAGTGTTAGATTACGAGTGTATTTGTAACTAATGTATTATTTGTTCTATTGTGTAACTAGTTTCATTCTCTAAGACCATAGTGCAATTAGTTTATTGTGTAGTATACATATCTCACGTTAATGAGAAAATAACCCTAACTTCTGGTTCCCAATTCTATCGACGTGTTTACACTTTTGATTGCGTACTTTGCTTCGGAAACTTTATTAATGAAATCACGCATTTTCTTGAAACTGGGGGTACACGTGAGTGGTTACGGGGGAGCGGTTCAAGTGCCAAAGTTTTGGAAGAAGTTGACGCAAAGGGTGAAGAAACTTGTGACGGGGGCGGGTTTTGGCGAGTTTGTCAGCGAAATCAAGCGGGCAAGCAACGATCGCCTACTCGCGACAGCTCTTGCCGAGAGGTGGTGTGATATGACGAACTCGTTCCACTTCCTGATCAGCGAGATGACGGTGACATCGCTTGACATTGTGGCGATCACAGGCTTGGAGGTCGGAGGTGACCTTATCCCCTTTGACATGGGGTTGGTGTATGACGCCAATGCACAGGCGGCATATTTGATTCCATCCATGAAACATTGCTTCTTTACTATTTTTTATTTATTAGTATTATTATTATTAGTATTATTATTATTATTCCATTTTGATTCCATGGTATATCACAGCCCTTGCTCCAATATGGTTCGATAAGTCTCACTTGAAAGTCTCAAGCATGTAAGCTAACTAACAATACTAGAGAGTGATATTCAACCCATAATAGAAGTTCATACCTTTCAGTATGAGACCCAAAATTTTGGACGGTAAGCAATATTCCAAACTTCAGTATGTTTTTTTGTTAATCTGGTACAACAGTTAACACCTTAAGTCTGTCCCACTTACTAGAGCATACATAGGTCATATCTACGGTAGCACCGATACTAAAGTTTAAGACACTTTATAACACATGAGTGGCTGAATTCTTGGGACAAAAAAAAAAAAAGAATAAAATAATGGATTTCCATAGATTCTTGATATTGTGTCCGTATATTACTATATGGCGATTACATTCGAATCGATATTATTCTATAATAATACATAGGGTGGATCATGCACTTGAGAATTACAATAAATTGAGAATGGATGTAGAAGAATGTGCATAGATTGGATCACTTGACAATTACGAATCCACTTTATCTACGAACAAGGAAGCTATAAGTAATGCAGAGCAAGTAAGTCAGCAAGATTCATTACATTACAATATTAATATTAATATTAATATATACAAATACAATAAGATAGAGAATCATATATTTCTATAGACGTAGTAGAGGGCCCCATTAGCATGCATCCAGTAGGAATTGAACCTATGAACTCTCTAATTATGAGTTGGACGCTTTAACCATTCAGCCATGGATACTTAGTAGAGATCCTCGTACATGGTGAATAACCAAATTCCAATTGAAATGAAATCTGTAGTCTAAATCAATCCAATTAACATAAGATTGATTTATGTTTATTTTGATTTTATTTAGTATTTTGGCGGGAGGTACAAATGCTAAAAAGGCATCAATTAAAATTAAGATTCTGAATTTTCGAATTGACAGAGATATTGAGCGCAACCCAAAATTTTTGTTATGTGTCAGAGTCATGGACCGAATTCAATTTAGTGGGATCTTTCATTCACATTTTTTCCACCAAGAACATTTTATAAAACTCTTTGACCCCTGAATTTTGAGTATCCTACTTTCATACAATTCACAGGGTTCAACAAACAATTGAATTGATATCACTGTGCAATACTCTTTGCAATAGCATTCCTTATCTATTCTATTGTATTAACAATCAAAATATGGTCAAAAGAAAAAATCTCTATTTGCCCGGTTAATGAATCTCTTACTATTACAATTGTTCTGGACCTATTAGACGAAACACGCGAGTTTGGCGTCGATATGCTATTG